>OW240913.1:174570809-174646707 GCA_933207985.1 Pelobates cultripes
AACACTGCACACCCATACACACAGACACAAACAGTGCCCTACACACACTGATGCCCCCCATACACACATTGCCCCACACGCACACACGACCCCCCATACAAACACTGCCCCCATACATGAAGTGCCCTCCCCATACACACACTGCCCCACACAGACATACAGTGCCCCAGATACACACACTGCCCCAAACACACAAAGTGCCCCCCATACACACACTGCCACCCTCACACACACTGCCCCACACATACACTGCCCCCTAACACACACTGCCACACTCACACACTTCACTATGTCCTATATCCCAGCAGACCCCAGGAAAGTTGTCAAACTGTTCTTAAACGGTATGACTACTTACTCTGGGGTGGGATCCTGGCACTACTGGCACCATAACTACTACACTGAGCTGTAGTGGTTATTGTGCCAGGATTATTTATTAAAATAATCTACAAGTGCCCCTCCCGAGATCAGGCTCTGGATCCGCCACTGTATCTTTAACCCCTTAAGGACCAAACTTCTGGAATAAAAGGGAATCATGACATGTCACACATGTCATGTGTCCTTAAGGGGTTAAATGTTAAGAGTTCAAACAAGTATAACCAGAAATAATATTCTTACAAACCTAAGGGCCCAACTGCCCTACATTTTATTTTCTCAAGAAACTCAGGGAACTAGAGACAATCCCTTCAGGTTGCATGCCTCATGGATCCATACCTGCATTTTATCTCCCATAATTTAAAAATCCAGTGGGGCGACCGTCCTATTTCATAGAGATGTCCAATATTCAATGTTGGACATTGATACTGACCCTGACATTTATAACCTTGCAATATTACAATTAAAGGGTTACTCCAACCACCATGACCACTTTAGTAATTTGAAGTGGCTATGGGGGTAAGAGAGTGGATGTAAAGCATTTCAGCTTGAAGCACTGCACATTCAGACATATTTGCACTTGTGTGCCAAAGGCTAATTACACACCGGCAACCTTTGACCGCATGGACCGCATGGGGCTCTTGCTGACATCAGACGGAGGAGGGAGATTGGCACCAGGCTTTGTAAGCTTGCTGCTTGTTCACACTTTACTGATGTTTACTTTAACTTGGAAAAGAAAATATACACACTATAAAACATTACTCTCGAATGTACTATTCATTCCTCCTAACAGTCAATGCATAGTTGGATTTTATTATTGAAACCCTTGATTTATTATTAGAGACTGGGTAAACGTTAAGAGAAAATAACATTCACCAGTGTCTGTATCTAAACAGTTAAACTGACATAGAATACTCTCTGAGATGGTTAAATAACTCCATAGAGAAACATGGATATTGTGACGGTGAATTGTATTTATTAGATAGGCATTACAAGTTATGCAGGCAAAGTAGATACATTTACATAAGACATCCTACACCTGCCCTAGGCAGACAAAGGGGTGGCATATCTTCATACCTTCTGCTACTTTTTACTGGCCAACCACAAATTGCGAAAGCCTCGGTCTCTACTTTTAGTAAGGATCTATTTTTAGTAGTGGTTCCTGAACATCTGTCAGTTTTGGCTACTATAAGCCAATAGCTAACAGATCCTTTTATTCTCTGTGAGGAGAATTTAACAATTGGATCCAACCCTGTTGCAACTTTTTTTGGTTGTAGCTAAGACTCCAATTTGACTATTTAATAAAACATGCATAATCTAGCTGTTGGTAAAGCAGTGACAGCGGATTGTACAGTTTACATTTGAAGCTGGTCTGGTGTATCCAATATTGTTGCTAATTTGCAGACTTTATACCAGTTAATTTATTAAACTGCAGGTGTACATTTACGTTACTGCGAGTCAGACTAGTAATTCTCTCACAGAACTTTTAAAATAAATGATAGTGTAAATATTTGCGCTTGGGTACAATCTTTATAACTGTGATGGATTGCACCTACATGGAAGATGGTATGCAGTCCTGGGGGACAAAAGGCTAGAAGGTTAGAGGCAGGCCCGGACTGGCCATCGGGCATACCGGGCAAATAAAGCGCCGGCCCTACTACGGCAACGCTCCAATCTCGTGAGAGTGAACTCTACCCCAGGAACTACAGGGTAGAGTTCACCCCTCACTAGACTACCAAGGATTTCCTGCTGGATCACCAGGGCTGGCAACAAGTTCCCTCCTACCAGGCAAAGGTAAGAAGGGAGGGGGGACATAAATATTATAATAATAAAAAAATACACATACATATTTATTATTTTTACCCCACAGCACCCCTCACACACACTACACCTCAAACATCGCACTGCACCCCACACACACACACACACTACACCTCAAACATCACCATGCACACCTCACACACACACAAACTACACCCCAAACATCACACTACACCCCAAACACCACACTGCACCCCTCACATGCACACACTACAAACCAAATATCACACTACACAAAAAACACCACACTGTACCCCTCAAATGCACACAATACACCCCAAACATCACACTACACTCCAAACACCACACTGCACCCCTCACACACACACACACTACAAACCAAACATCACACTTCCCACCTTACACACACACACACACAATACACCCCAAACATTACACTGCACAACTCACACACACATACTACACCCCAAACATCACACTGCACCCCTCACATGCACACACTACACACCAAATATCACACTACACAAAAAACACCACACTGCACCCCTCACATGCACACAATACACCCCAAACATCACACTGCACCCCTCACATAAACACACTACACCCCCCTGGCTGTGCCAGAAAGAGTAGATTAGTATTACACAAAAAAATTATATGTGATTAGAAAATGTAATATAAATAAAAAGTCCCAATTATTATCTTTAGTTGTTGTCTCAACTGGTGTGATATCTTCTCTGTTGGAAGTTGTCCGTCTCACGATATGAAAGACACAATGGGAAAGGACCAATCGTGAAATTAAAATATAAATTCCACACTCACATTTCCATGAGCTAAGACCAGCTCTAGTGTAACGGGCATACAGCGGATAACCCTCCGCTTGTAGGGGTGCTTGTCCTCCTGGAGAGTGCTGGTATCCAATTCTCAAAGGAAAAAAAAAGATAAAAACAGCCAATAGTGCTCTCTGGTGACGTAGTTAAAAAATAGGTTAAAATAAATAAAGTATACTCACAAGTAGAGTGCAGACCTTTCTGCACTCTATTAATCGCGTGGGTGGTATGATCCCCACCGTAGGATATGCCAGAAACGGTAAATAAGGATAAAATAGTATAAAAAAGTAATATATGTAAAATAATTTATTAGTAATACAATATATTAAAACCAATAACGCGTTTCGCCACAATGGCTTTATCAAATTGGAATAATAATAATACCTGGCACATAAGGAGTATATATAGCTAATTCATAAATTCAAAAATTGGCGCCAAAAAAATGTCCACCAATCAGGGCTGTTCAAAATGTAAATAGGGAATACATTGTACAAAAGATAAAAAATAATATATAACATAAATGGTAAAAAACATACAACTGTATTTGTGTAAGTTTACTATAAAAACGAGGGATGTATACTAGAAGAATCGAATAGAATTTAAATAAGTAATTCGGGCGTGTCGCGTGACCCGCAGTGCACCCTGGGGGCTGTAGTGCCCGGGCCACGTGACCACCTACTATTAATAAACAGCAGGTCCGTGCGACCGTTGCATAAAGAGAGCGGCACGCATGGACGGCAGGGCGGGGTCGGGCTTCGTCACGTGACCCGCGGCGCCACATCACAATACTATTATATTGGTGGACATTTTTTTGGTGCCAATTTTTGAATTTATGTATTAGCTATATATACTCCTTATGTGCCAGGTATTATTATTATTCCAATTTGATAAAGCCATTGTGGCGAAACGCATTATTGGTTTTAATATATTGTATTACTAATAAATTATTTCACATATATTACTTTTTTATACTATTTTATCCTTATTTACCGTTCCTGGCATATCCTAAGGTGGGGATCATACCACCCACGCGATTAATAGAGTGCAGAAAGGTCTGCACTCTACTTGTGAGTATACTTTATTTATTTTAACCTATTTTTTAACTACGTCACCAGAGAGCACTATTGGCTGTTTTTATCTTTTTTTTCCTTTGAGAATTGGATACCAGCACTCTCCAGGAGGACAAGCACCCCTACAAGCGGAGGGTTATCCGCTGTATGCCCGTTACACTAGAGCTGGTCTTAGCTCATGGAAATGTGAGTGTGGAATTTATATTTTAATTTCACGGATATTTATTTATACACTCTGCATGATTGGTCCTCTCCCATTGTGTCTTTCATATCGTGAGACGGACAACTTCCAACAGAGAAGATATCACACCAGTTGAGACAACAACTAAAGATAATAATTGGGACTTTTTATTTATATTACATTTTCTAATCAATAGAATTTTTTTGTGTAATACTAATCTACTCATTCTGGAGCAGCCTTTTCTTTGTTTTTATTTGTATAACCCCAAACACCATGCCTCACACACCCTGCACACTTCATACTGCATCCCAAACACCACAGAGCACCCCAAACACACAGAACACCCCAAACACAGACACACACTACACCCCAAACACCTCACACACATAAACCCACACACACAGAACCCCTCACACAAACACACACTATACCCCAAACACCACAGAGCACCCCAAACACCACACAACACCCCTCACACACACACACACTGTACCCCAAATATGACAAAGCACCCCTCACACACACACACTGCATCCCAAACACCACAGAGTACCCTTCACACACAGTGCACCCCTCACACAAAAAAACAAACCCAAGACCCTCCCTCTCAGACCCTCCCACCTCCTGGACAGCATCTATGTTGAAGCTATCTTCAACATGTATGCTGTCCAGGAAGTAGGAGGGTCTGGGAGGGAGGGTCTGCCGGAGATTGGCAGGGATGTGTCAGCTGACCGGAGTTCACCACGAATGGTTCGTGGCGAACCGTTCGCGGCAAGTTCGCGAATGGTTCCCAACATCACTAGTGGTAGGTAGCAGAGACAACAAGCAGAGTTGCATACATGCCTGGTGAACCCAACCTATTAAAATTAAACAAGGGAGGGATAAGAATGGGTGGGAAATACTCGCCTCCTGTCATTAATAAAATTAAGATTATAGGTACAATAAAGCTAGCATAATCTACAATTTTATAACATGACAGGAGGCTTCATATTTGCTGTTTTAACGCTCAATCAACAAATCCAACGCTGTTTGTTTTGCTGGTACCTATTCTGGGAGATAGAGTAATCCCCAATGGACCTTCCAACTGCGAGAAGTGACAGCAGACGGATCGATGAACCCCAAAACAGGGGAAAAACTTAATCCGTTGTTAAATCCATTGTACGTGGTGTTGCAACCTGTTTCCTAGCAGGTGTCCATGAACTGCAATGCTGACCTATTAGCCATTTTCCTGTAGGTGAAAATACAGAAGGTCATCCGTGGATTTAGGGTCGCGAGAAAATCCACTTTGATGTGGAAGACGGCTTCTTCAATCATGCCAGAATCACCAGGTGACGTGGCCTTGTAGGCAAAATTTCAACCTCAGGTAATGCGTCTGAGTCTACCACCAATTCCGTAACCAAACCAAATAGGGTCTTATCGTTCCCTCATGACCTACCTGGTGAGTGAACTCGTCCGAGACTGAGTCTATTATGTAGACCAGAGTGTTTCCAGTACTCCAAATGGACTGCGTAACCTGCAACTGTGGTAGAACAAGTTATTCCCAAGGGCCGTCCAATCAGAGTCCAAACACTGAGATAACGTAGCAAAACGGGTGATCGACTACTCTGGAGACTGTGAATCCTGGATATACCCAAAAGAGGGAAACAAAACTAGAGGTTAAGATTTCCATCCAAATATATTCACGCCGAGGAGTAATAAGTGGTCCGGATCCAAGGGTAGTAGGGCTCTGCATAGATGAAGCAGAGTCCTCACATGCTGTATTCGCGTGGTGGACCGCAAAGGCTTCAAAAGCAGTTCGAAGTGTAGGCAGACTGGCGAAAAAAACGGGTTGGCCCTGGCGAGCGGGTCTGAAGCAGGACATCCGTCCGTGAGACTGGCGACTGCTTAGGGAGAGAGTGAATAATCTGATTCATCGTCTGTACGCTCCTGTTCCATGCCCGACCTGTCAAAATTCGTGGAGGAACTCATGATCTGCACGCCACATTCAAGATAGGGTGTAATATAGTGAGGCCTTTAGGTCCCTGTACCCCTGACTGTCCGGGTACGTATCTCCAAGAGTAGACCCTAGGCCAAGGGACCCAGGAATGTGAATTTGAGAACCAGAGTCAAGGTATCCCTATAGAGGAATACCTCCCTTCTTAGCCTGGGGTCCCGCGAACTCATAGCGTTCTCTAATACGCCGGTAAGACGTAAAGTCCCTTCACTAATGACAGGTGACTCCAGAGAACAGACATAGCGAAAAAACAAGGGCCTAGCTTCAACCATCCGAAGCCGGGGCTGTCTAGTTTGAGAGCGTTGGCAGTCATATCCAAGCCTGCTACAGATCCTGAGCAGTACTCCAATGGTAGGTTGCGTCCCGACTTTGTGACGTCTGTGTAGGACTTGAACTCTATGGGGGAACCCTGTGTGTCGCCAAGTATGTCTTCTTGACAGTAGTTGAATTGGTGGTTTAGCGGAAACCAAACCCAAGACGGTTCCCGTGAGGATTTAGTGTATAGAAGGAGGGCCCCCATATCCGAATCATGTTCCTCAGATATGGTCTCAGAGGAGTAGAGGTAGACCTGTCTTCTATCCCACAATTGTTAACGACCAGGGAACCCAAAATCGACCGGGGACTCTGGTCTTTCCATGCGAACCATGTGTACGGTGTACCCGCAGACTGGGTTGTGGGCCCCCTAAGTCTTGTTACCTGGGTAAGGCCGTGCACGTTGTTCTATGAAGGCCTCAGCATCTCATGTCTCTTGATCTGGGAAAGACCGTCTGAGTAGCTTGTTCGCAATGGTCTGTATAACCTAAGCAGAGTGCTTAATGAGGTTTCTCCGTTAGTCGTACAAACTCCAAAGGTACGTCCAATAGGAATGGTATAGGGTCACCACCAAGTGGGCCAATCCTGGGAGCTGTACCCAAGATAGTTCAAACAGCTCCTACATTGCCCCATAAGGCCTTATGGGAACGTGTAAATAAGGTGGGGGATCTCCCCCATTAATACCTCAGTGAGTCTCTCCCATACTGGCTACAGCAATACGGATCCAGTAGGGGATGAAATAGAGGAATCCTGTGTACATCATGTACGATCAGGTAGCTCTCTATAACAAAACCAGTTGTACGATCGTTAGATCTAATGGAGGGTTTCTCTCCCCTTACCCAGTCGTTATGAAGCATCATCTCCCATGCATAGCGGTGAGGTACTATAACTCCTGTTACAAGAGTTGAAGCATCAGAGGTATACATGGTATGTGGTACGTACCTCCATATTGACTTGAACGTAGGAGGGATGCCCTTCTATGAAGTCATCATTGTCCTGTACTGGCACAAGCCTGTGTGATGAACAAGGGGGAGGCACAGCAGTGCGTTGAGTGTATGAGAGAGCCGCACTCTAATAATGTAATCAAACTCCGTGTCAGCATCAGGCTGATAGCATGAGCGGGCCGTACCCGTTAATAACAAAGTAGTGTCTACATCAGTGTCAGGCTCCTTCTATGAGAGTGGGCCACACTCAGAACATATCCTCTGCATCCCTATCAGCATCGGACTGAGGTTGAGGGAGGGTCGCATCCTCTAATAACGAATCAATGTCCGGTTCAGTATATGAGAGGGGTTCGCTCTCTACTCGTGTAAATAATAGCAGTCTCGGGCCGAGGCGGTGGAGGGCCGCACCCTCTTACAATCCAAACTAGAGTCCATACCAGGCTCAGGCTGACTGAATGCGGGAGTTCACCCCTTAATAATATCAGCATCTCCCTAACCATGAGATCCCTCTGAACCATCCACCTGAGAGGAGGATTCAAATTGGGAATAAACCAGATGGTAGACGGAGATTATTCAACCACGGCCATGTCCATCTTTTAATAACAGAAAAGGTGGAAAGGAAACTCTGGAAAAACTGATTGTGAACACGTGTGGTATCCGGGATGACCGTCGGCAGCTTGAGGAAAGCTGGAGACGTTCTCTGCGATCCATGAGAGGTGCCTCCCCTGGCAGAAGGAACTGAAGATATGAGAGAAAGAAAAGCGACAGAACGCAAATAAAGTTCAGATAGAGTAAAAATACGTGCCACAGAGGGACGGAAATATAATGGACAGGAAAGGCAAATATAGGGAAAAACCAGTAGAAATAGCCAAGAACTAGCGTGACCTACATAAAACCACCTAGATATAAGGACATATGACTAGCAGTAAAATGGCAATGAAATCCTGTCTTCTCACTTGGGTGTCTGAGCACTGGGCACTGTATGTGTTTCCTCGCGAAACTCACGCAGAGGATACGCCTCTGTCGGGCAGGTGACACCGTGGCTGTCCGCTCCGGGCGTTTCGCAGGGTCTTGCCCTTCAGACACAAGGTTCAGGGCCTTCACCCTTTCCATAATACTAGTTGTACGTGTCTGGTCCCTCTCTGGCGAGTCAGAGTCTGACTCTACTTGGGCGCGGAGTCCCCGTTGTGCCCCTATATATGAGGCACCAGTGGGTGGCTCGCGACAGCGGTCTTTCAACAGAGGTGGTCACGGCTGCATCAATCATGCCTGTAGGCTTCTCTGGGATGGTATGGCAGCAGTGCTTACTTGGACACACACCTATCTTAGAGTCTGTAGTGTGTATGGGATACTCCCCAATAGTATACCCCAGGCACAGACAAGTGCTGGCCTTTTAAATGGGCACAGACAGAGCAGGCCAATCAAAAGGGCACCGACAGAGCAGGCCAAAACGGGCATTGTATATGGAAGCAGCAACAGACCCCTGTGTGTGAGAATAGAGTCCCCAGACTTCTTTATAGATCCTTAGAGGGTAGCGCTCATATATATATATATATATATATATATATATATATATATATATATATATATATATATAGAGAGAGAGAGAGAGAGAGAGATAGAAACCCTGGGGCACCATGTGGTTAGATGGCATCATGCAGACCAAAGGACCCCAAAACACAATAGTCCTCTAGACAGTATAATGATAATGCGTGCACACAACTAAACAGTTAACTGGTAGTCCCAATGCCCAGCAGGCACAAAGGTTGTATACCCCAGTGTAGCACAGTTACATAGAATAAAAAGAAACTCCCCAAGGTAGTAGGGAGGGTGTCAGGGTAGCCCCTGGAAGGAAGCACCTAGAGGCAGGATGAGAATAGACCTCACAGGCTGCCCTTAGGTCAGGCAGACTGACTCCTAATAGGAAGAGGTAACGTCTAACTCTACCTGAATCTAGCCCTTTCAGTGTTAGATCCCCAGCGGGCAAAAATCTGCACCATCCGACCTCCACAGCGGCGCGGCGGCCACAAGCAAGTGCGCCCTCCTCCACCCGGTCTGACACACGTGGTCCGCTGCGGGAGTCGGCCGCGGCGAGGCGGCCACGTGTGAAACGGGATCCGGCCGCCCGGTATTCACGGCTGACTGCAAGTACACTAAGGGACCGGGAAAAATCCGCCTGAGCTCGGGGAGTCAGGGGAGGCAGCGCCAGCATGTGAAGAAAGGTTAGCAAATGTAATCCTCTTTTTTATTTTAGAATAAGGGTGTCTCAGAGGGGATATGACAGCATCACACAAATATGTTCGGGGACAATACAAACCATTGTTTGGAAATGTTGTCTCATGGGAAAGTTTGTTTTTACAGTAAGAACAATAAGGGTGTGGAATTCCTGCCTGAAGAAGTGGTCTTATCAGAGTCTATGCAGATGTTTTAAATTAACTGGATGCATATTTGTAAAAACATGAAAATCAGGGGTATCATTTTTAATTCGTGGGGTAATATCTTCTTGATGCAAGGATACATCTGACTACCATTCTGGGGTCAAGAATATTTTTTATCTAGTTTGCTGCTAGATTGGAAGTGCTTCATACTGGCTTTGCCTTCTTTTGGATCAACAGCAAAAACATATTTGAGAAATGTCTTTTTAGCCTATGCAACTATGTATGATTTAAGATTTATTTTCATTTTAGGGGGAGAAATGTCTGCTCTAGCATATTTCATTTGGTGATTAATTGATTCATATAGTATGATCTTATATTTCTGTTTAAAAGCTGTCAGGCCCCTCCCCCAGAAACTGGCACTTGTATAAATTAGCCTTGTTACACCCCCTGGCTTTCAAACAGAGAAGTGGTTATGTTACTTCCTGGTTTGTTTTGCTCAGTGGAGATAAACTTAAGTGGCAGCAATGGCCCAGAACACCTGCCGTGCAAAGACTTCTCATTGAGCTACATTGGGAAGTCTGTGTTTGGAAGTCTGGGCTGGGGTAGAAGGGGAGAGCTTGTAAAGACTGCAGACAAGAGATCTGCAGGTTTCACAAGCTGTCTTTAGATAAACCCTTAATGAAAAATTGCATAATTAAATGTGTGCATATTTTTATTTCGGATATGTCTAGTAAACAGTAATTTTTCTGTCTTTTTATTTTGGCAGTGGTGTGTCACTTTAAATTATAAGCTTGGGTTTAGATCAACATATCTAAAACTGCTTCAATTCCCTATATAATCAGGGTCCCTAATAATCAAGGTCCCATGCATCGCTTATAATTTGGAACTATGTAATCTTCAGTTGGTGAGGTTTGATCACTTTTTATTTAAAAAAAGCTCAAACTCAACAGACCGACATTGCAGATTAACAACACAAAAAAGTTTTTTTATGTGTCTCACTTTTATCACAGGTTGAACATTATAAACATCTGATCTGATGAGATGAAATCAAGTGCATCATGGTAGCCAAGGAGGGTATGAATTATTCTTACACACAAGAAGCAATCTAGATGGTGCACTTTCCAGCAACTGGAAAGAGATTCAGCAGCTGATAGCCCAATTGAATAGCAATTGATGGATGCAAAAAAGAGAGTTACATAGTTACATAGCTGAAAAGAGACTTGTGTCCATCAAGTTCAGCCTTCCTCACATATGTTTTTGCTGTTGATCCAAAAGAAGGCAAAAAAACCCAGTCTGAAGTGCTTCCAATTTTGCAACAAACTAGGAAAAAATTCCTTCTTGACCCCAAAATAGCAGTCAGATGTCCCCTTGGATTAAGCAGCTATTACCCCACTAATTAGAAATTATATCCCTGTATGTTATGTTTTTGCAAGTATTTATCCAATTGCAGTTTAAACATCTGTATAGACTCTGACAAAACCACATCTTCAGGCAAAGAATTCCATATCCTTATTGTTCTTACTGTAAAAAACCTTTTCTTTACCTTAGATGAAATCTCCTTTCTTCCCGCCTAAATGTGTGACCTATGTATAGCCCTATTTATGAATAGATTTCCAGATAATGGTTTGTACTGGCCCCGAATATATTTGCATAATGTTATCATATCCCCTCTGAGGTGCCGTTTTTCCAAACTAAAGAGATTTACATTTTTTAACCTTTCTTCATAACTAAAATGCTACATTTCTTTTATTAATTTTGTAGCTCGTCTATGCACTTTTTCTAGTGCCATGATATTGATGCAGCAAGTGGAGAATGATATGCAGCTGGTTCCAAAACATTATGCAGATTTTATGCCAAGGCTGAAACCACTGATGAAAAAAGATGCAGAGATACTGCCTCTGGTTGTGATACAACAGCCTTGGAGGGCAAACGGCAAAGAAACGACTGAACAAGATGAAGGGACGTGTACGTCAGCAGCAGGCACTCAAGAAGAAGATAGTAGGGTGTTCCATGGTAAATATGGCTAAATATGCAAAGACCCCCAAATTGACAGATCTTCTTTAAAATAATGGTGTTTGGTTTTAGACAAACATATTACACTATATTATGTTGGTTTCTTAAAGGGACACTATGGTACTGGAGTACCTATTTAGGTGACCGCCCCTCAGAATGGAATTAAAAGCAATACTTTATTTAAAAAAATAGAATATAATAGCCCACAGCACATTATATTATATTCAGTTTTTTTAATGAAGTATTGTTTGGCCACTAGTATCCTTTTGGTGTAGCCACATACATTTATTATCATTTATTTTATTTATCTTATTTGCATATAATATTTTACAGTGATCGCTCACCTTAATAAGGGTAGTGGTGTGATAGGAAGAAATTGGGTGCTTAATGGGAAAATCTGTTCCACCACCAGATTCATGCATACACTACTGAAAAATCCAAAGCACTCCAAGTTAATCTTGCACATAATTTTTTTTTTTATTCAGTAGAGATTTGATAAAAAAAATAGTACGAGTAAAGTGCAAACAGTATATAAGGCATGCAAATAAAGAATAACATACCTATTGTGCGTATCAAATTCAAAGATAAGTGCTAAGTAAAAAAAAACAAACAAAAAAAAACACATACCCACAATAACATAGGCATGCTAACTACTGCTATTTTTGGTTAATATAGACATATCAACCTAGCGAGCCTTTTACCCAAGAAGATGTATACATAAAAGACTTATTTCAATCAACCTGGAATAAAAGACACAGAAGAACCACTATCTTCAGCGCTACCTTTTTTTCTATTTTTGTGTTGTACATGTGCCAGGAAAGTCTGAAAAATTGGTCTATGCAGTGGTCTATTTCCTATACCACCTCTACCTCGTAATAGGCACCCTGAGTCCTTGGCTCTATTGTAATGTCAGGATAACAGTACCTTTTCACGCCGAACTTGAGTGCAGAGAAACAGGACACCTTGCCCCTCACCTTACTGCATTTTTACATACTTCACTATCAGTTTCCTATAACTCCTCCTTTTTATGGTTATATATACACACTCCAAAAACTTTCCAGGCGCTGCACCTTCCTTTTTTGTTTTTATCTGTTTCTCTACAGGACAAGAAATACCCTGGATTTGGTGACCTAGCTGCCCTTTGGACTGTACCAGTACTGGACAAGCGCTGAATAGCCTCTTGCTTTTAATATTAAAATTAAAATAAGGTTTTCTACTTCATTATCACAACCAATGAACTGTGCTAATGAAAAAATGTAAAATTTGAAATGATACACTTTCTGAATATACAATGTAATAATCATATTTAATAGTTATTTTCTTTTTATAGCAAAACGTGCTTTTTTACTGTATGTTCTCATTTCTTTGTAGCAAGATCAAAATAAAGCGCCAGATAGATCAAACATGATGGTGGTAAGCAATCCTATCTGGTAAAAAGGTCATATTATATTGAAACAGCATCTCAACAGACATGCCTATATATTTTACAGGTACAGTATTGTAAAGTTTAGGTCAAAAGTCATTCTGTACTCTAAGCACACAAATCAAACCTGAAAATATCATTCTGAGAAAAAAATATCTAAGTCAAATGTAGGTAAAGAAAGAACAGGAAATTCAGTTCAGAAAAATTGTCAAGTTTAACCTCCTGTAGTGTGGCCAATATTGTACTCCTTTCACAGATATAACACAGAAAAACCGCAAGTTCAAATAACCAAGGAAAACTACAATGATGCTTATAATGTGTCTTTCCCACACTCCAATCAGAACAAATCCAAAGCAAACAAGTAGCGTTATTAAAGGGACACTACAGTCACCCAGACCACTTCAGCTCAATGAAGTGGTCTGGGTGCCAGGTCCCTCAGGTTTTAACCCTGCAGATGCAAACATAGCAGTTTCAGAGAAACTGCTATGTTTAATTGCAGGGTTAATCCAGCCTCTAGTAGCTGTCTTACGGACAGCCACTAAAGGCGCATCTGCGATGCTGGAGGCACATTTTCGCACATTTCGCCTCCATCATGCAGAGCATCCATAGGAAAGCATTGAGAAATGCTTTCCTATGCACTCTTTGAATGCGCATTCGGCTCCACTAACGTCGGACGGGGGAGCTGATGTCGGCGGGGGAGGAGAGGTCACCAGCACCGAGGGAGCCCGGTGCTGGAATAAGGTAAGCTGCTGAAAGGGTTTTAACCCCTTCAGCACCACTGTAGGGGGACCCTGAGGGTGGGGGCGCTATAGTGATTGAGCGGTGGGGGCACTATAGTGACTTTATCTAAAGTGAGAATTGCCAGGAATTCAAAGTAGAAAGGGAGGGCAGAACTTGACCATCAAGCTGAATATATGTGTGCTGAGTAGGCTCCCACTCTTTTAGCTGATTTTCTGGGCATATCCCTGATTAAAATGCAGATACCACTGCCATGGTGCACTACCTACATTAGGGGGTGTCTTGGTGAACCTAATGATATCTCACTGGGATTTTGTGCTGCCAGGAGACTGTGGCGGCACATTGTGACCTGCAGGCAACTGAGCTGGGAAAAGGAGGCCTCTTTTCTCACTCTCAAGTAAGTTGTGTGGACCCATTATACTTCTACCTCCCCTCTGGACTGGTGGGGTTTATCCAGGTCCCTGCTGGACGGACCCACAGAGTTCCTCATGTTACAGAGGATTGCTCCTACTTGCCTGGATGCAACAGAGCTTCTTAAAATGGCGGACAAACCTGGCACTGACTTACAGAGATCGGTGTGAATCCACAAGGCGATTGCTGATAATGCTGAAGGCAATCTTTACACACTTCTGGAATCGGCTGGAGGAGAGCTCAGCAGCTTCACCTTTTCTGCCTCCTGGGGAGGATTGGAGGAGTGAGAATCAGGGATTGGATGGGCCCTTCTCTAGGTGAAGCATTCAAGCAAGCACCTCTCCCTCTCATTGTCTACCTACCTGGGTTGAGGGCCTGTCAGGGTTTGACACCACAAGATCATGCACATAAAGGGAGGACCGCCAGCCAAAAATGGCAAAACACACCAGGGCTTTCCCTTATTTCCCATTGGGGAAGGACTTGGACTCTGAGAGCCCCCAAGTCTGTGGCTTGGAAATGTTGACCCTGGAACAGGACTGGGACTGGAGGGATGCTTTGCCTCAGCACCATTATGCTGATTTCTCTTTGATTTAAAGGAACACTACAGTCACCTAAACAACTCTAGCTTAATGAAGCAGTTTTAGTGTATAGATCATGATTCTCAGGTTTCACTGCTCAATTCACTGCCATTTAGGAGTTAAATCACGTTGTTTCTGTTTATGCAGCCCTTGTTACATCTCCCCTGGCTCAGATTGACACAGCCTGCATGTAAAAAAAAACAAAAAACTGTTTTTTACTTTCAAGCAGATGTAACTTACCTTAAACAATTGTATCGCTTTCTCTGTAAATTGAACTTTAATCACACACTGGAGGCTCTTGCAGGGTCTAGCAAGCTATTAACATAGCAGGGGATAAACAAATCTAAATGAAGCAGAACTTGCAATAAAGGAAGGATAAAAATTAAATGACTCTTTACAGGAAGGGTGCCAGGGGTCCGCGGGTGGCTAGGAGGGGAGGCTGCACGCCGCTTGCAGCACTCACCCTCAGTCCATCGCCGCCCGCGGTCTCCCCTCTTCTTACCTGTCGGCGATCGGCGTCTCCTGCGATCGGCAGCATGTATAATGCTGCACGCTGGGAGGTCGCTGATTTATGCAAACGCCGGGGTCACGTGAGTGACCCGGCGTTAAAGAAACAGTACCACAATCACAGTGGGAGGCATAGATATCCCCCACGTGTGATTGTTAATTCTGATTGGAAGTTATCCAATCAGAATTAAACCAAGGGTATTTATACTTACCTTTCCTGTCCCTCAGTGCCCTGTTGTGGTCTTGTGATTCTGTAGTGCTGTTCTCTTGTGTTGCTCTCTGGTTACCGATTATTTGGCTCGTTATTCCGATTTTCCTGTATTCTCCACTCCTTTCACCTCGGCTTGTTTCTTGTTCTCCCGTTTTCTGGCTCCCTTTACCTGGCCTGTCTCCTGACCATTCTTAGTGTGCTTAGCCCGGCCACTCTAAGGACCGGTATAGCACCCTTCCTCTCTGTGACCTGTTAGCGTGTTAGGTTCCGGAATCGTGACAAAGTGTTTAGGAAGGCTGTGCAAGTGATATGCAGAGAGGTGTGACTAGGGTTCATAAAGTGATTTAATTCCTAAATGGCAGTGAATTGAGATGTGAGAATGCAAGGGCATGATCTATACACCAAAACTGCTTCATTAAGCTAAAGTCATTTTGGTGACTTTAGTGTCCCTTTAAGCTTACCAAACATTGGAGTTGGCTGACTATCTAGTTTCCAACGTGTGGTGGCTTACGGCCTGAGCAATGAGTCACTCTAATATCTGTGATCAACTTTTTGTCCTATTTTGACCTATTTTATTTTATTTATCTCTATTATGTTATTTGAAGCTTTATCCTGAAAGTGTGTTCAGATGCAGTGGTATTTTCATGTGGGCCTAGTAAGTAAATATTAAAAATTAAGGCCAATGTAGCTTAACTTTAGCTGAGCTGAACTTCTCCAAGTTAGTAATCCTTCTAGTTTTGGTACTTCGATCTCAAAGGGATTTTCTACGTGTCATGCACAGTTTTTGTTGTAGTTTTGTATCAAAGCATAACCTGAATTGTCTGTTTTGCTTTAATGTTTATCATCTTTGTCTATGAGAATCTTTGTCCAAAAGAAAAAAAAGAAAAAAACATTCCTTCTGTGTGCTTGTAACCACAGGTTTCACATGATACTTTTAACATAAATCATTTGACTTGCACGCTATCTTTAGGCGTTGTTCCCTGTAACAGTTTCAATTCAGACCCTGAGGAGTCAGGCAAGGCCTAGACAGGACACGGACATGTGAGAGTGAGGGGAGAGTATAGAAGTAAATAGTAAGGTGGTCTTAAGAAGGGTGGGACTGCCAGCGACCCGGTCACCTGGTGTGTCGCTGGCAGTCCCTCAGTGGAAGTCATTTGCATTAATTGCACTTTATCACCACATCGTTGAGCAAAACAGTATTATTTATTTCAGGAGTGACGGGTCTACCTTACAGAGATAGGCCTGGATTTGTGTAACCTGGTGTTACAGGATGTTTTGGAGGTGACCATGGCTTTGGTGTTGGGGAGGCCCCGCTGACTTAGGGGGTAAAACAGCGGGTCTTGTGGCGGTAAATGGCCATTGCCAACCGGGGGTTGGACCAGCGGTCCGTGGAGAGGTGTATGGTCGGGGATGATCCCTCCCCTAGCTTCAGGTACAGATATTACAGGCAAACTAGGAAAAAATCAAAATAGCAGTCAGATGTCTCCTTGGGTCAAGCAGCTATTATCCCACTAATTAGAAATTATATCCCTGTATGTTATGTTTTTATCCAATTGCAGTTTAACCCCTTAAAACCGCAGGACGTACAATTACGCCCTCTAATAGGCGGCTCTAAACGCCGCCGGGCGTAATTGTACGCCCTCCGGTTTTTGTTAACTTACCCGGTCGCCGGCGGTCCCACGCCGGCGATCGCGGTGGGGGGGACTCCCAGGGAGCCCCCCGATGCACATCCGTCCTCGTTGAAGCCCCCCGGCCATGTGAGAGTGGGGTCCTAGCGAGGACCCCACAATGGCATGGCCGGGGATAGCTGGCTTCTGTATTGCCGGCAGGGGGGCTGCCTGTAATTACAGGTGGTCCCCCTGCTGGCTGAAAATAAAATAAAAATAAGTTAATGGTGTAAAAAAAAATAATTATATATACTTAGATCATATGTATATATTATATATATATGATCTAAGTATATATATACACATATACATACACACACATACACCGTCTAGGTGTATTTTACTATTATATATATATTTATATATATATATTAATATCAAATTACACGTAGACTGATACTGATTAAATATATATATAATTATTGTTATATATATATTTATATATAATATAAAAAAAATAAAAATGTAAATACGTTAAAAAATAAAATTAAAAAAATAATTTAAAATAAATAATTAAAAAATATATAGATGTGTGTTATTTCGTTCTAACTGTTTTGTGAAATTAATATATATATATATATATCAAAATACACGTAGAACGAAATAATATATCTATATACATAAATATATACGTATATATCACTATATATATACCTATATATAAATAAAAATATTTAAAAAAAATTATATAGATATATACATATATATACACATACGTATATATATACACATATATTAATTCTACATATATATTTATGTAATATTTTTACATAATTAGGTATCTTAATTAATTACAATTAGCGGGACCTGCCTGACAACCCATGCCAAAAGTAAAGGGAATTTAATTTGCTAGCACTATATTTAACCCTATAACTTTCCAAGACACCATAAAACCTGTACATGGGGGGTACTGTTCTACTCGGGAGACTTCGCTGAACACAAATATTAGTGTTTCAAAACAGTAAAATGTATTACAACGATGATATCGCCAGTAAAAGTGAAGTTTTTTGCATTTTTCACGCACAAACAGCATTACACGGACAATATTATTGCTGTGATACTTTTTACTGTTTTGAAACACAAATATTTGTGTTTAGCGAAGTCTCCCGAGTACAACAGTACCCCTCATGTACAGGTTTTATGGTGTTTTCAAAAGTTACAGCGTCAAATATAAGGCTTGCGTTTCAGTTTTTTCACATTAAAATTCGCCAGTAAATTATTGCAGTAAAATCAAACAGTATTATGACACTGACCTTTAAAAGGCAATTTAGAACTAAAAAAATAAAAAAAATCGTATTTTCTCCCATTTTTTTCATATTAAATTATGTTTCATAGCTAAATATTTGATATTAAATGAAAGCCCTGTTTCCCCTGAATAAAATGATATATAATAAGGGTGGGTGCATTTACTATGAAAGAGGTGTATTACGGTTGGACAGACATGTAGCGCAAATGCCAGGTTTTGTTTACATTTTGTTTTGTTCACAATGTGTACATTTGGCTCCGTCCTTAAGGGGTTAAACATCTGTATGGACTCTGATAAAACCACCTCTTCAGACAGAGAATTCCATATTCCTTATTGCTCTTACTGTAAAAAAAAACAAAATACTTTTCTATACCTTAGATAAAATCTCCTTTCTTCCAGCCTAAATGTATGACCTCGTGTCCTATGTATAGCCCTGTTTATGAATAGATTTTCAGATAATGGTTTGTACTGGCCCTGAATATATTTGTATAATATTATCATATCCCATCTGAGGCGTTGTTTTTAAAAACTAAAGAGATTTAAATTTTTTAACCTTTTTTCGTAACTAAAATGCTCCATTCCTTTTATCAATTTTGTTGCTCGTCTCTGCACAATTTCTATTGCCATGATATCCTTCTTTAGAACAGGTGCATGGCATATTCAAGGTGTGGTATTGTAAGGATTTTACCTTGATGGTGAGTCCGAGATACAGAGTTAAAGCTCCCCTTGCAATTATACACAAGCCAAGGCTGTGAACCAGTGCACTGGGGCTGATAACAATCAGTGCTTCCAGGAGTGAGATACAGACAAGGAGAATCCAAAGGAGTAGTCAGGGATGGAACCGAGGTTAGGACAGGCAGCAAACAGGCGTAAACGAATGACGAGCATAAGATCAATATCAGGAGTGAGAGGAACAACAGGAATACCCAAACAGGAACAACAATCTGACAAAGAACACTAGCCAAGACAGGGTTTATAAAGGCTGGAATCAGCAGACATCAGGAACAGGTGAGCAAGTCCAGGAGTGCAGGTTCAGACTACTGGATACCAGGAACAAGCAGTATTAGCCAAAGATATGTGGAGCCAAGGATAATGTCACTGGTTGGAATGCAGGAGACTCTGTGTTCGAACCCAGCCAGGACCAAACCCACAAATATTGCAGAGGGCACGATGACAGTCGTGACAGGTCTTACCAGCAATTTATAAAGAGGTGAAATAATATTTTCATCCCGAAAATGTATGCCCCTATTTATACATGACAAAACCTTACTGGCCTTAGCAACTGCAGATCGACATTGCATATTGCTGCCTAATTTGTTGTCTATAACAATTCCCAAATCCTTCTTGTGTGTGGTTATCCCTAATTCACTACCATTTAGGGTGTAAGTTGCTTGTGCATTCTTGACCCTGAAGTGCATAACTTTGCATTTCTCTACGTTAAATTTCATCTGCCATTTTAGTGCCCACTCCCCCAACCTATCCAAATCCCTCTACAGCAAAGCAATATCCTGCTCACATTTTATTACTTTACAAAGTTTTGTGTCATCTGCAAACACTGAAACATGGCTTTTAATGCCTATTTCAAGATCATTTATAAATATGTTAAATAGAAGCGGTCCCAAAACACAACCCAGAGGCTCACCACTTACCACTTTTGTCCAGCCTGAAAATTTACCATTAATGACAACTCGTTGTACTCTATCCTTAAGCCAATGTTTTACCCAAGAACAAGAATATTCATCTAGACCAATTTATTTTTAGTTTGAAGACTAACCTATTGTGAGGAACCGTATCAAATGCCTTGGCAAAATCCAAGTAGAACTCATCCACTGCAACACCCTGATCTATACTTCTCTTACTTCTCCGTAGAACACAATTAGGTTAGTTTGACATGACCTATATTTCATAAAACCATGTTGATTATTGCTAATAACAAAGTTCTTCCCAATGTATTCCTGAATATTATCCCTTAATAGCCCTTCAAATATGTTCCCAGTCACAGACGTTAAGCTCACAGGTCTATAATTTCCAGGCAAAGATTTTGAACTTTTTAAATATAGGAACGACATCTGCCTTCCTCCAATCCTCCCCATACAATACCTGAAACAAAACAATCTTGAAAAATTAAATACAGAGGTTCACTTATTTCCCTACTTAGCTCCTTAAGTACTCGTGGGTGAATATCGTCAAGCCCAGGAGCTTTATTTACATTAATTTTCTTTACCTGCTGTAGCACCTTGTCTCGAGTCATCCAATCACAAGTTATCTGCACGTTTTTTGCAGCAAGCATTTGCAAATCTCTTTCCCTAGGATCCTCATGAATATATACTGAAGAAAAATTGTTATTTAAAATGTCTTCCTTTTCCTGGTCTTCATTAGCTAACAGACCCATCTCTGTTTCCAGTGTACCTACACTTTCATTTTTTTTTTTTGTGGCGTATGGTTTGTAGGTATGGATAACAGACGTGCCCACTGAGCCAATGATCTGCTAGTGGTTAGCATTATGAGAATGGAAGGCCCAAGAAAGGCCTTTGTGCTGGTTGGGACGAGGGGGGAGAGCAGTTGCCCAAGTGATTGTGTTTGGTTGGCAAGATGGTACTCAGTGATGTTACTTATTTACTGAGCAAGTTATATGTTACGTCAATGTGTTATAAAGTTTATGTTGAAGATATATATATAGGTATATATATATATATATATATATATATATATATTTATACTATTTAATAAACCTGCGACCTGTTTTCACCAAGTAAATCTGTGGTTTGGTTATTTTGGGTAAATAAGGGGAAGGGTTTCTTGTTATGGCCCATGCACAATACCCGCTACTTACGCATATGTGCAAAACAACTTATTGGCAGGACACCAAATAGCCCCATAGACAAAACAAGTTAAATAACTTAAACTAGTAGGAAGAACAACATTTAGTTATTTTTGTTATTTCATCAATCATAATATTTTCCTTTACAGAGGCTAACTCTCTCAGTCGCACCTCCTCATTGTCTTCTCCTCTCTCCTGAGTGTCTCTGCAGCTGACCAGGTCCCTGCTGACACATGTCCCTTGGGTACGCTAAGTGCATAGGCCACGTTAGTTCCGCCACTGGTAGGTGTCCTATTTTGTGTAAGTAACATTTTATTTTAAGAACTAAACACACTGTGCAATAAGGGAAGATAAAAAGTGAGACTTCCATCTTAGGAAGGATGTAGGGAGGTTGAGTGAGCCAATACCCAGGAGAGGTGTAGCCAGTCTGAATAAACAAAATTATTTAACCTTAAAATTGCATTGAATTGAGCTGTGAGACTGCACATGCTCTATACACTAAAACCACTTAATTTAGCTAATGTAGTTTTGAGCTTAGAGGCGACCTTTAAACAAACAGTCAATGGGAATCAAATTTTTGGCTTATGTTACTGCACATTTACAACAGCTAAAGTTGTTGTGGTGCTTAGAATGTCTTTTTACATTTAATCTCACTTTAAATTGACTTGAATTAAGTATATTTAGGAATACCTTTTAAAGTTGCATATATTCATTTTATTGCCCACCCTCCCACTGTACAGTTATTTAGAACCCTTGGTATATTCATGGCCGGTGGGTAGATTAGCAGGGCTAGGGAGACAATAACCTACATGTCCGCCATGTGCAGAGTATTCCTACAGCGAGCTTTGCTGTTTGGCAACGCTCCAATACAGAGCAGTGGAGTTCAAACAAAAGTGGAATCTTGACCTGCACCTGGCAGAGGTGCAGGTCTAGAGACAACAGACACCACCACCACCAGGGCTTTCAGCATCCCCCCTCCTTGCCCAAAGGCAGGGGAGAAATTTAGGTTATTTTTATTTGGGGGTAATGTGCTTGTCATTGGTGATGATACAACCTGCTCCCTTTATGGCTCCATAATCAGTGGGCCTCTCTGATTTTTTCCAAGTCTGGCCCTGCCACCTACCTAGAGAATCATGGCAATGGTGTTTAACAGGATAATACACCTTACCACAGGATAATACACCTTACCACAGATATATAGATATATAGACATATATATACACACATACATACATACATGCACACACATATCTAATTATATTTTTATTTATTAACAATTTTTTTTTATTTTACACATGCAGGGAGACTGCCCGTCAGATATCCAGGCACCTATTGCGGCTCTGTGACCACTCTGTAGCTACAACTGTCAAAAGACCTGTGTAATGGGACTTTATAAAGATGGGAAAGGATATAAAAAGATATCCAAAGCCTTGAAAATGACAGTCACTACTGTTCAATCACTTTTTATGAAGTGGAAATTTCGTGGATCTCTTGATACCAAGCCAAGGTCAGGTAGACTAAGAAAGATTTCAGCCACAACTGCCAGAAGAAGTATTCAGGATACAAAGAAAAACCCACAGGTAGCCTCAGGAAAAATACAGGCTGCTCTGGAAATAGACCATGTGGTTGTTTCAAGGAGCACAATACAACGATACTTGAACAAAAATGAGCTGCATGGTCGAATTGCCAGAGAGAAGCCTTTAATGCTTTGTTTTATGAGTATGCCATTCTGTTATTATATCTGCAGCTGAATATGAATCTTATAAGAAATAAAAGAAATGTTTTGCCTGCTCACTCATGTTTTCTTTAAAAATAGTACTTATATTACCAGTTCTCCAAGGGTATGCAAACTTTTGAGCACAACAATATATAATTAGACAGGTGCAATTCGTTTCGGTCCGAACGTGAATTCAGACGAATTTTGGGCAATTCGAATGTCCAAAGTGCTGAATTGCCGAAGTCCAAAATTTTGGAAGTGCCAAACCAAATGACCGAAGTGCTGAATTTCGGAAGTGCCGAAGTGCTTCGGATTTCTGAAAAGTGGCAAAACAAGAGAGGGAGGGAAAATTACATGAATGATGACATGGTTAGGGTAGGGTTTGGGTAGGGATAAGGTAAGGTTAGGGTTAGGGTTGGGTTAGGGTAGGGTTAGGATTAAGATAGGGTTAGGTTTGGGTTTGGTAGGGTTAGGTTAGGGTTAGGGGTAGAGTTAGGGTTGGGTTAGGGTATGGTTAGGGTTAAGGTAGGGTTAGGGTTAAGGTAGGGTTAGGGTTAAGGCTGTGTTAGGTTTAGGGTAGGGTTAGGGAGCCCTACAGATTTACCAAATTGCCAAAGTCCTAAACCGAACCGAAGTACTGAAGTCCCAAATTTGCCAAAGTCCCAAATTGTCGAAGTCCGGGATTGGCGAAGTTCCGGATTGCCGAAGTCCCAAATTGCCGAATTTTTTTTCTTACCCGAATTTCTGAACCGACCATAATTTTTGGATCATGTACATCCCTATATATAATTAGATACACAGACACAACAAACAAATTCCAGCCTGCAAGGTAGATTCCCAGCTGACAATTTTGTCAAACTTTGTTTTATTGGGAGCCCCACTACTTCTTGCTCCAGGGCTATGTTCCTTAGTTCCACCACTGGAGATAGATTATTTGTTTGCCTTGTCAACCAGTTTAAGAGGATTATAGCACATAATGTCTACTAGAAGGGAGCTTCCTGTTTCATGGAGAGCCTGATTAGTAGTGTTCAAGAGTCAGTAAAATACAAACTATTTGAACATACCATCATGGCCATGCGCTGGTCTTCGTGTTGCAGCATTTTAGTATATATTTGATGTGTTAGATTCATGTAACATTCCCACTGCTGAGTGTGGCTTTTTTCCTTTTACATCTATACACATTAGCATGCATAGCAAAACACGTAGGACTGAAGGGTAATGTTTATTGGTAGAAAAATAATTTATACATTTATGTTTATTGCTCATTTGTAGCTAAAAAAAAGACTATGCATCGTGAAACAAAGTGATTTTGCCAAACATGAAAAGGAAGATACAGCTAATCAATTTACATTCATCTTCCAAAAATAAAAATAAATTAGACCATTACAGATTTTCATTACAACAATTTCATAACTGAATTTCAGCAGGAATTTTATTGATGTAAGCACAATTCAACTGCATTGAATCTTAGCCTCACATAATTTTATCATCATTTTTAGATAAACATTAACATTCAGTTTTACTTCGCTGCAGTAAGGACCTAAGTAGATAAATTATCGTGAGCACAAAGACTTACATTAATCAAACGGACATTCCATCTGTCTCGCAATATCGAATACACGGTGCATGGAGGCTTAGTAATACAATGCTAGCAGAGTCATTCTAACATATGGATGAAATGTGACAAGTGCCAATGAGAGGGTTATTCTATAAATAGAGATCAATTTATATTCCCGAGGGATTTGGTTATAAATAACTTCCAAGGAGCCCAAAGGTCCTAACAGACTTGTGAAGAATGGAAAACAATATCTACATTTTGTCTTTTAAGACATTTTATCTGTATTCTGTTCTTTTTCTGTCCCCTAATTTTATTAATATGGATAGATTCATTTATGGTAGAATAAACAAGATAACAAATATCTACACAATTTGTTATCTAAAAATACATAGATTCTTCCCTTACATTAGTCTACATCCTGGTCTCAAACAAATTTTTGCTGACATATGCTATAAAATTAGTAACCCATCACATTTGCTTATCAGAATAATCCTACCTACAAAGACATTCAACATGTTAGCTAATCTCTTGTATATTAGAAAAATAGCAACTTAAATTATTGTCTCGTCAGTGAGTTGTGGTTGATATCCCACTAGTCATAGCCCTCAATTATTCAATACCCTTTAGATTTAGGAAGTACCTAATAGTATGCTAATAATTGAAAACAGTTTAAGAGAACACTTATTATAAAGGCAAAACTTATAATCAGGCCCCCAGACAAATTTATTTTTTAACCCCTGTCTATTTATTTATTTGTTACAGGTACCATATAAATTGTGGCATTACCGTCATTGTATGAATTGGACTACCCACAGTAATCTACTAAAGTAATAGTACTTTACATTTTCTGAGTCATATCTAATAAGTAGTAGTTTAACACATTATTGTTTGACACTTTTTTACTTATGAATTTTATTTTATATATGCACTTTGTCATATATATTACTGGAATTATATATATAAATATAAAGGCTGGATCTTTAGTTGCGGGAGGGACTTGGGTCCCCTTTTAAGGAACTCCTATCCTGTCTCCCACGCCGTTACCTGGTCTGGTGAATTGCATCCAGCTATTTCCAGTCACTGGCAAATCTCCACCTGCAGTACTTACCCTGGCTTCACATGGACCCTCTCCTCGGCTTTTGATTTTCCTGAGATGCCTGCTTCCACCACTGACTCGATGGAGCCTGCCCACAGGCACCTACTGAATTGTGAATCATAGGCTCTAGCCTTCGCACCTCTGTCGCAGAAACACATCTTCATCACAGTTTGGCTTTATTTCCTTACTTTCATTTACTCAAATGTTTTCATTAGTTTAATTATGTTTATTTAAATTTTACACGAACACTTTGTCTGTATATATTACACTAATTGGGACTTAACGCACGTACACATGGTTGTCCCAATTGGCTTCTATACGAAAGCTTTTCACTGTGCTTCTCACTGACTTTATTTCAACAGAGCATTCATCCCCTTTACAGATTAATGCTGGGTGAGATGTATAGGTGGTTCATAAGATGCGAAAATGCTCTATGGCCATGTAGAGCGTTTGCTCACATTTACACAAATGCTCCCTGGGTTTCATATGGCATTCCCTTCTGTTCATTCAAAATGGTTTGGTTTACATGAATTAACTTATGTTATATTTATACCATAATATAATATTATATTATTATATTTTTATACATGGACATATATTCGGTTTTAGGGACACAGATACGAGGCCCTCTAGTGGCAATTTGTCATACAACATCTTGGTGGATGTTTGGTTCTCTTTAATTGAACATGTTTCTGAGGGTGTTAAACTGTTACTGGTATAACAGCCGACTTTACAGCTTATTTAGTATTCACATTAATGTCATCTGGGTAACTTATTAAGGAATTTTATGGCAAGACAGGAGGCTTCATGTTTGCTTTACTTTCTTTACTGAATCCTCCCAGCAGCAAAGAAACAGTTAAACAATTGAAAACAAAATCAACCAATCAGAAGACCTCCATACAGTAATATGTGGCTATTAGACTCCTTCCAATTTCTCTTTCTTTGCTGCTTGCCTCCCAGGTGAGTCTATTCTAATTACACTGGCCTTGTATCTACCTCAGTTTTTTACCATAACATTGTTTTAATTGTATTTTTTGGTCCTTATTATTGTTATTACATCTTTATTTATACTTCATTATATAGATTCTCCCCTCAGGGCGACCTCTTGTCTGCCCACAGGGTTTTTTCTTTCACTCCCACTGGCTCTTCAGCCATTTTATCCTGTTTTCCTCAGCTCAAATTATTTCCCTCCCTTTCAGTTTAGTTTTTTTTGCTGATCTAATGATCTAATCTAATTGCGTCTTTTTTCTTATCTTCCCGACGCTCTACTAGTCGGGCCTCACAGCTGATAGTATTGCGCAGCCCATCTGGCCTTTTTACCTGCCTTTTACCTGTGACACGGGTGGCCGCCGCCTCCTTCAGAGCTGGTAGCGATTTTGGGTTTTTTCGCCAGTTTATTTTCATTAAGTCACCAAGTTCCAAGGTACGTTTTTCTTGGGAAATATATTTCTTTGTACTGCTCTTCCATAATCATATTTTAAAAATACATTCTAAATAGTTTCTACCTATTTATCTATTCATCAATTTAAAGTGGAATTATGTATTTATTTATTGTCTAAATCATATAAATAAATCCAAACATTAATTTGAATAAAGGGTTTATTGTAACAGGTGACCCCTGTTTTCAATAGTGGTAATTTTCTCCACTACTTAGCTACCCACTGCGTCTTTGTTTATATATATATATATATATATATATATATGTGTGTGTATTATTTATTATTTATAAAGTGGGTGACCCCCATTTACTGCTGCATCTTTGGGTAACCCCCATATGCTTTACTTGGGTGACCCTCAAGATTTATTTCAAAGGGTGACCCCCTTTATTGTAACAGGTGACCCCTGTTTGCTATAGTGGTAATTTTCATCACTACTTAACTACCCACTGCATCTTTGTTTATATATAGGTGTATGTGCATGTATGTATATATATATATATATATATATTGTATACAATGGGTGACCGCCATTTACTGCTGCATGCTTTACTTGGGTAACCCCCAAGATTTATTTCAAAGGGTGACACCCTTTTAACATTGGGTGACCCCCTTTCATATCTAACGGAGGATTCACCTAATGGATCTGACCATGAATGGGCTCCGCGCAAACAACCCTGGAAGGGCAACAGTGCCTCAGCCAGTAAAGGCAAGGCACCAGGTTAAATATCCGAGGTTGTCACACACCTCCTCTAGCCAACAGATAATTGATCCCCTAGAGGGTTCCACATCCCTCTATGACCTACAAGTCATGGATGAGTACTGCGCGGGGTATTCTGATGACAAATCCCCACTGATGCGCTGCTCGCTAATATTCCTTATGTCAAGGAGACACTCACACCTCAATATGATCCTCTCCTGATCACCTAAGCGAGTCGGGTAAAGACCCCGCAAGGGCCTTGAACAGGGTCTAAACGTAGTTCACAGCAATCTGCTTGACATCGCTGGCCCCATTATACAAATCTTTATACTTGCTGATACAGCTCTAACAGATGGTACCTTGGATCCACATTTGGTAAGAGAACGGATACACAGAGGGCCTTATGTTTACTTGGCAACATCAATGTAGCCATTTCAGCTGAACAACGCAAAGCAGTCTTAAACAAGATTGAGACATAATTGGCAAATTTAAGTTCTAAAGAACTCGGTCCAGAGGCTAATGGCCTATTGTTTGGTGATCAATTCATGAGAGATCTCAGCAGACATGTTTCTGTTTTCACCTCTCTTAATAAAGCTCAAACATCCCTGCAACAGAGTGTTTTACTCTCATCCTTTTTCTGGCATAGAGGCTGAGCTAATGGCAGGACAGCCTTCACAAGCTATAATCGTCATCCCATTGAACCTTGAAACTCGGGTGATACCCGCCCCTATCACAGACAAAGGATCGATCACAGCCATTTTACACTCAGAACTCTGCAATCTCAGAGACAAGGGTACGATCATACATTCTCCATTCACACCCAGGTTTCTCAGTCCAGAAGAAATCCAACATATTTCGCCCTATCACCAATTTAAGAAACTTAAATTAAAATGCTTCGAGACCTTCTCCTGCTTCGATTTAAGAGACGATCAAACTTAGACAGTTTCGGTGGCATTCTCCCACTGCCCCTTTCTACAATTCCTCTGGCAACTCACTTGCCTCCTTTTTGGTCTCTCTTCCAACCCTTGCTGTTTCACCAAGTTGATGAAGCCTGTTATCGCTCTTCTTCAGTCCCATGGTATTAGATCTATCGTCTATCTAGACGACAGCCTAATCATGGCTCAAGATCTGTTCACCCTTCTAAAACAGATAAATTACAAAATCTCTCCTTCAGAACCTCGGATTTGTAATGCTTTCAAGAAATCTTCTCTGATCCCATTTCAGACTATTCTTTTCCTGGATCTTCAGATCTACTCTGTCCTTTTGTTTCTTTAACTCCCGTCTTCAAAGATAAAACCATCAAAAAGGTTTTTCAGAAGTTGCTGTCCCCTCAACAAGTTTATCTTTGCGATTTACTCTACAGGGCAATACAATGTCTCAAGACATATTATCTTCACAGATTCAGATCATACGACCAACCAATTTTCTTACTGACTAGGTCCGACTTAAGTTAGATTGGTGGCTCCACAACATGGAAGCTTGGAATGGGAAAGCTACATTCAGATAGCAACATAATTTTATCCTGGAGTCAGACACCAGCCTCCTGGGTTGGGGGGCTACCTGCTCCCACCTCTCCACAGGTGAACTCTGGACATAATCCGAAAACAAGTTGCATATCAATTGCCTCGAACTGATGGCAACTTCATTTGTGATTTGCAGCTTCACCAAGGACACCTACAACTGTCCTTTGAAGTCTGATCCCAATTTTGTGTCCACCGGATTCATGGCGGTCTCACATGGGGAGAACTTGACTCCTCAGATAATACAGTTTCTATCTGTTTATATTACGTAATTGCATATGACCTATTCTGAAATGATAAATATATTTATTTTGTACATATATATATATTTGTGCTGCTAGCTCCTGTTGATGGGATAAGAGGAAGCAACACAGCTTGTTATGGCAAGCACATTCCTTAGTCACATTCCTGATGGGTTTTTTATTACTGTTCTGCTACACTGCATATATTTCTACTGTCTCTTGCTTACTTCTTTCTTCCTTGCCTACACTTTGCTATGTTCTCTTTCCTTCCAATTGCCCTTGCATCCTCTCAACTATTCTCATTTCACTCTTTATCACATACACTGTGGTACCAGACATTCACACTCGGCAACCTAACCTATATACATAGCCTTACATTTGCTTCTTACACAATAGGCTCTATAGGTTTCTTCTTTATCTCCACACCCTTGCTAGCTACACTTTGCTTATGAAACTCAAACTCCACTAGTCCAACACAAGTCTTACATGATCCTTTCTTCTGTAGTCTGGCTTTTACTCTCGTACTCTCCCTCTTTTCTCCTCCCTCATGTATACATTTATTGACAAAACTGATTAAATGACTTTGATAATCTGAATTCCACCTGTAGCCATTTACTAATATTAATATCTTTAATATTCCCTGGAATTACATCCATAGGTAGAAAAGGAAACAATCTATATTCTATTTTATAATCTTTTTTTAAATTTATTCCAAACTTTCAAAATATTATCGATAACCAATGAATTTTTTGGAATCACTGTACTATTTTTATGTTTATCTTTTTTTGTTGTCCAGAATAGTTTCTGCTCCTACCAGTGCTAGTTCCATTTGACACCAGGCTTGATCTATTTGATCTCTACTTTGAGTGGTGATAGCATGAGCTAGCATGCAAGAATTATGATATTCTATTATATTTGAAGCTGCTAGTCCCCCATCCTTTTTCTTTTTTGATATTAAATTTAAATTTATTATGTTTTTTTCCACTTCCAAATAAATTTAGAAAAAGCTGACTGTATCATTTTTAACCAGGATGTATTTGTATATGTTTGATGGTCATTTTAAACCTTTTTATCAACAAGGCTGTAATATAAACAGATCAAAGGAACACTAAATATATTTATTTATAGTGTTAGAGTGCCCCAATAAAAAAGGTAGCTTTGCAATTGACTGTATGTTCTGCTCTAGCTATCTGTGTTTACTCATATTTGAATATTATCTGTTCTTACTGTACCCAGTGCTGCAGTCAGACTATCTACAAAGTGCTTTGCTCTGTACATATTAATGGCTGGCATATATATTTAAATGACAAAAAGGATATACAGGAAAATAGAGTGATAAAACAGAAATCAATGCAATAAAACTAATCATAAACCTAAATGTGTAAGTGTTGATGATGGAAATGCAGATTTTTGCAGATTTATTCCCCATGGTCTTCATTTGATAATTTTGAGAATTACACTTACTAAGCAGTTTTCAAAAGTATACTTGTTATAAAAATAAAAATAATTTGATCAGTAAACAGTTTCTGGCAGCATTTTAGACAAAACACTCTCTGAAACTTGCAGATTTATTTTGTAATGCAGAATTAATGTAATTTAATAATGGACATACTATGTTTTTGTTTGTTTTTTTAAATTGTTTCCAATATACAGCGTATTGGTTTATTCAAGGCTCATCTGATCTTTTCCTGTCAATGATAATTTTGGATGAAAAATTAGCCTATGTCTCTTGCACATTCATTGGTCTCCAAGTAGATGAAGAGATGACAAGTTGTAGTAACCAATTTTAAATCTATCTAGGATATTTGATTAAATATCTTTAAAGATGATGAATGACATGTGTCTCTTCAAGTCATGTACACCTAATCTATCTTAATCAGTAAGGGAACAAGATGGTGGATGGCATCACCTAAAGAATTTCCCTTCAACCCTGCTTTGATCATTTTGAAACTCTCCACAGTTCCAATCAGTTTGATGAAGGGAAAATATGTCCTAATTTATTATAACCAAAATCTTTTTGGTTATAGATTTAGGACATGATGCTGACTAAAAATAGTATGAGTTCCAATAGACCAGTGCAGGACTGGAGAGCACTGAGACCACAAGCCACCAGGCACAAACCCACACAGTGTGAGGCAAGCAGAGGCCTATCTGTTTGAATATCTACACTTTTCTCTTTATTTCCAGGTCATATACTAGTAAAGTTAAAATAAATAGCCTCCACATATCTAGAAGAACTTGTTATTACATAGCAATAAATAATCTCACATCATATCTTTAGGGACACACTTAATATAGTGTCACAAATGTTCCATGATTAAAACAGTGTAGAAATGGATGCATTTTTTATTTGATTTATAAAAAAAAAAAAAAGGTTATATTTTTTATGTACATCAATATTTTTTCTTTATCCAATCTCTATGTGAGCACCAGAGGAGCATGTAAATCTCCAAATTCCTTCAAACACCTGCTCCAAAAAGATTAGCTAGACACTGACCATGATAGCTTTGTGTCAAAGCCTTAATAATGTGTACAGGGATGTATATTTGAAGACTTGAATTAAATTTTTAGAAATGCACTGGGAGATCAAGATTAATGCTTTGAGCAGTATCTTGGAAACTGATGTACAAACAGGTAAATAGATAAGTAAAGCTAACCGACTCATAAGTTTATCTAAGTTGTTTTTTTGTTTTTAAATTCTATTATTTTGCTTTTATCTCAGTTTGTAAATTAGTTTAATTGCATGTAGGGAATGCTGTATTTATGGAGGATACATAAAAGTTGATACTGCAACAGTAAAGTTAACATGACAGAATATTTCAGTTAATATAAAGCATACATAAACAGCTTGTTGAGGAGTACAGATTACTCAGGGCTCCAAGTATATAAAATATATCTTAATAGAATATCTGAATAATTATTTCTAGTGCTGATACAAAACTCAAAGCAACAGTAAATGAAAGAAATTGCATTATATGAAAACGATTTCTTTTGATGACCAAGTAAATAAAAAAGAATCCTCTAAATAAATACCCACAAGTTTCTCTAACTGGGTCTATATATATCTATCTATCAGTAAAGGGGAACCAATAACTGCTGATATAAAACACTAACACATATAGCAATACTCACAAAACAGAGAATTGCACATTTTAGGTCAAAAAAGCTGATCTGAAGATTATTTCTAGTTTTAGCCTAGAATTTGTAAACATTTCCTGGTGAATTGGCAGCAATTCTAGGTTTCGTGCATATAGTCATACATTTCATATATTGAAATAATGATGCCTTTAATGTGGATCGCAACCTCACAAGATAGACCAGCCTAGACATTTATAAAGATTTTAATACATTTCTCTCCCTTGCTGAATTAATTACAGCAGCTGCAAACAGCAGCTGCCACCCACTCTCTACTACTCTCAGGAAGAGATCAGTAGAAAACTATATACAGGCATTCCCCACTTTTAAGTACACAATGGGACCAGAGCATGTACTTAAAGTGAAGCAATACCTTTTTTCACTTCCCAATGTATGTTCTGCATTGCAACAGTAATTTACAGGCATAACTGATACTGCAACTGCAGATTTCCAGTGATTTTATTTCCAGTTATAAAGTCATTTCCAGTGGGCTTTTATTCAGTTAAAACAAACAGTAAAAAGAAATCTCATTTCAGATTGTACCATTTATCTTTAATGTTTTACTCATCTGACAACCTTAAACAACCTTTGTATTTGTTAGCAGCTTAGTTGCACACTTTGTTTAGAAACACCTCTTCATCACTTTAAGCATTTATGGTTTAACTTTGAATCCTCAGAATTGTGGCTAATGCAGCTAAGCTGCTAAGTCATCGTTATAGAAAATGCAGGGTAAACCGTTTCATTGGATGGCGCCGATTGCAGAATATGGACAATGTAGAGGCACAATTTTGTTTTTATATGTTCAGCAAGCAGGAGACATTATAAATTTGAGATGATTAACCCGTGCCATGTCAGAAGGTGTGAAAAGTTCTTGCCCAAAGAAAGTGAAATGAGCTGCTCCAGGCGAGAATAGAACCTTCCATTTCCTGTTCACTCACAGACAGAAGAGGCGCGGGAATGTCTGTACTCGCGAGTGTACTTAAAGTGAGTGTACGTAAAGTGGGGTATGCCTGTATATAAGTAACATAATGGGCAAACATGTATTATAATTGGACATCTAGAGACATCACATAGTTAGATATAGGGCTCAATTTAAGATTCTGGTGCATGCTTACCAGTTAATACATAATGCTGCTCCAACCTACCTATCCTCCCTAATACACAAGTATGTCCTGTCGTGGCCCCTGCGCTCTGCCGAAGACCTACGTCTATCCTTTGTCCATACTCCCACATCTGATACTCGCCTCCAATACTTCTCCAGGGCTGCACCTTTTCTGTGGAACTCCCTTCCCTTCCCCGTTAGACTTTCACCCAGTCTCCACTCCTTCAAAAAATCTTTGACAACACACTGCTTCAGGAAAGCATATCAATTAAACTTTTAGGGGATTATCATCCCCCTCCCCATGACTCCTCTCCTGCAACTGTCAAAAATAACCTACTAAGTTTCTAGTGAATACTTTTCTAGCAACCTATTTAATTACCCCTACTTATACCCTCTTTGTGTCACTATACCACACACCCCCTAGCATGTAAGCTCATTGAGCATGGCCCTGAACCCTTCTGTTCCTGTGCGTCCATTTGTCTGGTTACAATTACGTGTCTGTTAGCCCACCCATTGTACAGCGCTACGGAATTTTGCTGGCACTCTATAAATAATAAAATAATAACAATAATAGTAATCATATTAAACAGAAAAATCAAAAGGGAGATCCAAGAGGAAAACATTAATTTTGAGTGTGATTAAAGATTTCCAAGAAATGGTGCTCTCCACTGGGGACCCATCATTCCCTACAATACCCAAATCCAAACCAAACGAAAAAAGATGTACAAATGATCACACTAGGTGATCCGGGAATTATTGCTCTAGTATAAAAAGTTTTGAATTCCATCATGCAGAAAGACAAGAGCAGGTTACAAACACCTCATTCTAAGAAGTTTGTTTTGCACAGAACACTTAAAGCATCACTGTCACCATCTAGGGGCTTTGCAGAATTTGCAAAGACCCCGATGACAACATTGATGCTGGGGGTCCAGTGGCTAGGGAGGGAAAGGTAAGTTCTACATACCTAAACCTGGTCCATGTAGGTGTAGCCATCTTCTCGTGGTGGGTCCACTTCAGTGCTGGGATGATTGACGCATCTTGACAATATTAGCTGTGCCTAGTGTCAAGAAGTGTCAGATAGAGGAAAAAGTACTTTGTCTCGGTATATTTCTTCACTGTGTTGGAATTTCAGTGATATGACAACACAGTCAATATGAGGATTTCGTAGATTTTATCATTATAAAATATTCATTTTTCAGGGGGGAGGTGGGATGGGGCTTGACAACAGTGCCGCTTTAATCATAAGTGTTTGTACATCCCCTTGCTCTCTTTCGGTATGGATTAGAACATCAATATAAATCAAACAAATGTAAGAAATAGTGAGAGTAGTTATAAAAGTCATAAGTACAGTAGGTGAAAAATGCATTTTGACTTTTATGCTAATAGTTCATACCTGATCTAAAACATTATAGGATAAGGCATGCCATGTACGCTCTAAAACTTTTATTCACACAAATTGTTCTGTAATGAATTAAACAATAACTACAATTACTTTTATATCACATGTCCTTAAATGGCAATTTGTGCAGCAATTGCTTCAGTACATTTTATGACAAATTTTAATATAACTCGGTATTGAAAGAATTAATGGATATGTACATTAATTCTTAACCTATGCACTATAACTATAATGATGTATTATGGTACAAAATACTGTTGACTAGAAAAAGGCTTCAACATATAATTGTCCTAGATAAGGTTTGCTTGAAAAAAAAAAATGTCTCGTCAATGATAATTGTAATTTGAAAGACGTGATATTTCTGTTGTTACATTTTTGAACAAAGACAGTAACATCTGCCATATCTTAGTAATGCCTGTCTAAGTGCTTACATTCTCTGAGAATGGGATCAATTATTGGACCTAACATATTTTAAATCGCAGAAACCAAATACAAGGGCAAACTTTAATTTAATACAATACAATGGAAGAACTATGGGCACAGTAAATTGCTTCTTTAAGTTCCATAAATCAAACAAGAGGCCTTATCTACACAATGTGCATTGGTTCTCTCTATAACCCTCTTATATCTAAAATGAATTCCATTCTTTCTTCTAAAAATATAGTACAAACCCATCTTTTAATAGGATTGGCAGACATAGTTAAATTATACCAATTTTGCTTTCTAACACAATTTAAACGCTGTGATCCATAACGATATTTAAGACAAATTGTGAATCTTTTATTTCCCAGGCTGAATTCTTAAGTTAGATGAACTTTAATTTAAATAAGGCTGGTTTTAAGTTGTAAACTGACCGAAGCACAGAGTCCCTTGTGGAATGAATATGAAATGTTAGTTTGCTCAGCTAGCCAACTTGAAACTGATAGGGCATTAGGCAAGGATATCAAAATCCCACCTGAGCACCCATGTTTAGGAAACAACATGTTTTCAAGTAATCCACCTGATAATGTTTTTATCCTCAGCTTTATTGCTCAATCACAGAATATTGCTGATTTCAAAGAATAGATTAGAGTATCAGCTCATGTAGAAAATTCAAGTGATATCACTTATGTCTATTTTTTTTAATTTTGTGTTTGACAAAACCCTTTATGATAAATGTTCATACAGTTAGATTTCAATAGCTTTGAAATCATTATTCATGCTAAGTGTAACGGACCATTTTGCACACGAGAGGTTAAAAACCGTTTAGGCGATATTCCCCTTTCAGATGCACAGACAGCTACTGTAAGCACCAATCTCCCGAACTGCAAACTACAAGAATCCTCCAACTCCCGATCAGGAAACACACGAACATTGGAAACAGCTGAACAGGAAAAGCACACAATCATCTTACATTTCTGGCAATCGGCATACAATACAATTCCCCCCAAGAACGAAACGACACTTCGTTTGAGGGTCAAGCAGAACTGGTTTTCTGGGGCTAGCTGCCCGGCTTTTATGCAGGTCTCCCACCTGGTGGACACTCCCCTTGGAGACCAGATGGAAGACTGGGACACAAAGGGTAAAAGGACCAATCACAGACTTACACATTTCAACAATCCCACAATGCATCACAATCCCTCCTCTCTGGCCTGGAGATAATTGGGAAGTAATCCAATTATCTCCAAGGACAGAGGCAAAACTCCATTACACACATTTTCAGTAAAAAGACATAAAATTACATATGTTCCCTTTATCACATAAAACACACACATTCTACATATCCCCAGTAGTGATGTCGCGAACCGTACGCAAACTTGCCGCGAACGGTTCGCCACAGTTCGCCACGAACCGTTCGCGGCGAACTCCGGTCAGCTGACACATCCCTGCCAATCTCCGGCAGACCCTCCCTCCCAGACCCTCCCACCTCCTGGACAGCATCCATGTATAATTCAAGTAGTCAAACTCACATTGATCAGAGCCTCAAAGGGACAGGCTCAAATCACTTGCACAGTAGTGTCGTATGGAGACACAGCACGCTTTTGCCTGGAATGGATTTCCTCAAAGGAGAGAGAAAGGGAGACTTCCTAGTGTATTAAGTTTCAACAAAAAATAAAAAAAACACAGTGGTTATGGTTGTGCTCACCTTTTCCTGAGCCAATGAGAACCTGGCTCTAGATGATAGACCTGGGTACCTCTAGAGGGGGGCACCTGCCCTTCTTTAGCAGCAAGATTAAGTTAGAAGCTGATGGGAATTGGTCAGAGCCTTAAAGGGACAGGCTCAAATCACTTGCACAGTGGTGTCGTATGGAGACACTGCACCCTTTTGCTTGGAATCGATTTCCTCAAAGGAGAGAGAAAGAGAGACTTCCTAGTGTATTATGTTTCAACCAAAATAAAAAACACAGTGGTTATGGTTGTGCTCACCTTTTCCTGAGCCAATGAGAACCTGGCTCTGGATGATAGACCTGGGTACCTCTAGAGGGGGGCACCTGCCCTTCTTTAGCAGCAAGGTGAAGTTAGAAGCTGATGGGACTTGGTTTAAAATACATATATTTATTGCAACTTTAAATATAAAAACAAAAACATAGAATTAAATAAAAATGTCCAGTTGCTTCTAAATAAAATAAAGATAAAGAATGTCCCAGTAATTAGCTCCAGTCCCGAGATGCATTTCACCCACACTATGGGGGCTTTTTCAATCGGTATCCTCATTGTCTTCATGCTGCTTTTTAAATATGCCGTGTTTCTTAATCCAGTGGGCAGTCCTCCCATCGCATCCTCCAATCCGGATTTAGCTTATTGTGAGGTCAATTTCCTCACCTTCCTTTCATCACTTCCACTCTCACCGCAGCCATCTTGCTTGTGGGCACATACCCTCAAGCATACCCTTCCGCCAGATAAGTGTCCGTTTCCAGTTCCATAGTTTGGGCGCTGAACACCGCTGGCAGTTTGGGAGTTAAAATGGCCGCTGCCACATGTTCGGCAAACGAACAAAGGCCACCCAGCGTTTGTCAATTAAGCTGCGGTTAACCGCAGCTTCTGGGCGGTCAATTGATGGCACACTCTGGTTCCCAGGTGGTCGATCGTTCGGTACTTAGTTCGGTAGATTGAATCTACTGAACACCCCGGCACGAATATGCCTTTCTGCAGGGAAAATAAAAGGTTTTAAATGCCAGGCCATAGTCTAAAGGGAGCAGGTGAGCAATCAGGCTTCTCCAGTGCACAGTGGCGAGGTTGTTTCCGCCACATTAAGCAATAGATATATATATGTAAAGGCGGAGCCTGGAGTTGTGGGAGGGGCTGGTGCTGATATAAATACTCACCATCGGCACTAAACTCCTCCTAGGCATCGTTTCGTTCTGAGTCCCTCCCACCACTCCACTTTTTAAATTATTATTTCACTTAATTACCTTTCTTGGCGGGCCCACTTTATTTACAGGTCTACCAATACGTTGGTTTCGGCACACCTCAACCAAATTATATATACCCCTACTGGTAATGATAAGGTATGAATACACATACGGCTTTTATTGTCCTGAGCACAAATATATATGTATGTTTTGTATTATTTGGCCCCCAGCAGCACCCCCATTTATGCATGTTCAGGTGAGTGCAGCCAACCCCCCCTTGTTTCATATGTATATATTTGGGAGTCTAGCCAACTCCTTGGTTTTGCACCCCTCCCTGTCACAGGTGCCTCATCCCAGGGCCATATTTAGCCTTGTACTGCAGAGAGCCCAGATGGAATTTCTTTCCCCAAGTAGGTTAATCTCATAAGAGCAGACATTAGGCTGTTAGTGTAGGACCTGCCAAAGATGGGGTACATTGACGTTGTGGCAGGCTTATGCAATGTATGATCATATAATGTAACTAAACCCCCATTATTTTTGCCTAGATTAGGTGTTTTTAAAAAACAAATAAAATCTTTCAACATTGAAGTTGCTGTTTAGTGGATAGATGAGTGTGCTGGATCTTGTGTATTGTATTACTTGGCCCCCAGCAGCACCCCCATTTATGCATGTTCAGGTGAGTGCAGCCAACCCCACCTTGTTTTGTATATATTTGGGAGTCTAGCCAACTCCTTGGTTTTGCACCCCTCCCTGTCACAGGTGCCTCATCCCAGGGCCCTATTTAGCCTTGTACTGCAGAGAGCCCCAGATGGAATTTTTTTCCCCAAGTAGGTTAATCTCATAAGAGCAGACATTAGGCTGTTAGTGTAGGACCTGCCAAAGATGGGGTACATTGACGTTGTGGCAGGCTTATGCAATGCATGATCATATAATGTAACTAAACCCCCATTATTTTTGCCTAGATTAGGTGTTTTTAAAAAAACTAATAAAATCTTTCAACATTGAAGTTGCTGTTTAGTGGATAGGTGAGTGCGCTGGATCTTGTGTTTTATATATATATATATATATATATATATATATATATATATATATACACTGTATCATATATTCTTTAAATGGATATCTCTCCATGTATTAGATATTTATTTAGTGACTTTCTTTCCATCTATTCATTCACTAATTCTGTAGTGGTATTGGTTCTTGCTGTGTTGTTCTAAAGTGGTTTGGTCACCCCTCCTCCCACCCTTCTCCAGGGCAGTTGAAACACCAAGAGTGGAAGAGTATCCCGCAGAAGAAGTTGGAGGTGGTCACAAGGGACAGGTTCAGTCAGGTAAATAAAACTCACCTTTCCCCATACCCAGTGGACTGTAAGTGGCAAAGTAACCACTGGGAATCTCTGCAAAATATGCAACAATCCCAGAAAGTGACAGTGCCTTTTAAAGGCAAACATATAACCTTCCTATATAACATTCCTATGTAAATATATCTGGACCTGATATTATAATAATAATAATAATAATAATAACAGTATTACTATTATTGTATTTTGGATCAACAGCTAAAAACAAATGTGAGGAAGGCTGAACTTGATGGATGCAAGTCTCTTTTCAGCTATGTAACTATGTAACTATGTATTATGAAACGAGGGAGGGTACAAGAGTTCAAATACATTCTGATGTAGTAATAATTAGTGATTTCCCGAACGGTTCGCCGCGGACTCATCATTGAGTAAACTTTGACCCTGTACCTCACAGTCAGCAGACACATTCCAGCCAATCAGCACCAGACCCTCCCTCCCAGACCCTCCCACCTCCTGGACAGCATCCATTGTGAAGCTGCATTCTTAGTGAGCTGTCCAGGAGGTGGGAGGGTCTGGGAGGGAGGGTCTGCTGCTGATTGGCTGGAATGTGTCTGCTGACTGTGAGGTACAGGGTCAAAGTTTACTCAATGATGAGTCCACGGCGAACCGTTCGGGACATCACTAGTAATAATAATTGATTATTTATCACCATTTAAAGTAACCCATTGATGAAAGCTGAAATTTCCTGCAGCTTTAGAAGTTGGAGTACTGTTTTGCAAAATGAATTCTAAAATGGAAGAATTTGAAAAAATATCCCTTTGTTGAATAAGGCAGTTATTCTTGTAATAGTTGAGATATCAAGGTCGGACTCACAGTCAACCCACAAACATATACGGCCTGTCTGTAACATATCCCATTGTCACCTCACACATCATATTAGCCAATGAGACAATTTTCTCTGGGGTTTCCTGAATGTTTGCACTGATCAGCTTTTTAAGCCAACATATTCATCTAAAATTCCTTAGAATCTGCATTTTCTATGGTGAATTGGAAAAATAGAGCAATGTATTTGAGCCATCCTTCTTGTTAAAACTTTCCTCCTTTTACAACATCATTAGTTCTATCCATATTCTGCTCCCTGCTCACTTTTCTGCCCCCTGCTCACTTTTCTGCCCTGACGTGACATTCTTTTAATCTGCTTTCTATTCTTCTCTTCTTTGACTTGTTCTTTAGAGTCAATACTTGGGTTTTGCCGCTTCTTTCTATCTAGCCTTTAGATGGTATGCATAAGACTAACAGATCTCTATTCCTGACAGTTTTAAATGTATATTTAATAAATAAGACATCAACCTCTGTTACATTTTATTTGTTGTCAAGGTGAAGCCATGGAGCATAAACATAATGAGAATCCTGCAAAAATACTTTGTAAAGTGTATGCATTTGTTGATAATTATTAACAGCTCATTCACTATTGAATACGTAGAATAAACAGTATTGATGGCAATCAAATGCTAACTAAAGCATAGCCGCTTTGTCTGTGTTTGGTATTTTTACGCATGCACATTTTTACTTGTGTGCAATACATTTCTGACAGGGGCTCCTGCTAAATCACATATAAATTGAAAAAGGTCTAAATAAAATCTTTTTTAATATAAATGTCTCCGTTCAATACAGCAACATTGTAATGGTGTATTTTTCAAGATTATAGTATAGTTAAAAAATGGCAGTGCTAAATCAGTATTATCCTGGGCTACCATACGGTCTCCATGGCAACGTAACCAATCTGTCAAATTTCAAGGTGAAAAAAATGAAAAATGTAACATGCTATATTTGACCCTGTAACTTCCCAAAACACCATAAAACCTGTACATAGGGGGTACTGTTTTACACGTGAGACATCGGTGAATACAAATATGTGTATTTTATTGCAGTAAAAGCAAACAGTATTATGACATTCACAGTTAAAATGTCACGTAGAACTAAAAAATAACATTTCTTATTTTTTCACTTTTTTATAGTTTATTCATCTTAAATTATGTTTCATAGCTAAATGAATGTTAAATGACAGCACTGTTTCCCCTGAATAAAATAATATATAATAAGTGTGAGTGCACTTAATATGAAAGAGGTGAATTACGGTTGAACGGACATATAGTCAAATTCCAGGTTTTGTTTACATTTTATTTTGATCACGTGTACATTTGGTTCAGTCCTTAACCCCTTCAGGATGGAGTCAATAGTATACCTTCTGATCAGAACAAAATGTAAACAAAACCTGGAATTTGCACTATATGTCTGTGCAACCGTAATTCACCTCTTTCATATTAAGTGCACCCACAATTATTATATATCATTTTGTTCAGTAGAAACAGGGCTTTAATTTCTCATGAACTATTCATATATGAAATATAACTTATTATGAATAAAATAAAACAAACTGTGAGATATTAAGATTTAAAAAAAAAATGTAGTTCTGCCTGACATTTTAGCTGTAAATTTTTACGGTGTTTTGGAAAGTTACAGGGTTAAATATAGCACATTCCATTTTTCTTTTTTTCATTGAAATTTGCCAGATTGGTAATGTTGCCTTTGAGACCGTATGGTAGCCCAGGAATGAGAATTACCTCCATGATGTCATACCATTTGCAAAAGTACACAACCCAAGGTATTGCAAGTGGGGTATGTCCAGTCTTTTTTTGCAAATACTTTTTGCAAATGGAATGCAATCATAGGGGTAATTCTCATTCCTGGGCTACCATACGGTCTCAAAGGCAACATTACCAAACTGTCAAATTTCAATGTGAAAAAAATGAAATGCAAGCCTTATATTCAGGGGAGCGCTGGCAGCCTTAGACCTGGGGGGCAAAACCAGTCAAGTGGCCCATTGCACCACCAAATCAGTTCACCATCCATGCCCACCTTTTCCTGGTTTTATAACAGATATTGATGTTATGCTAATCAGTAGCTCTTTGCCATACCCGCTCCTTCGCGGCTCTGACTTTCAATGTTGTCAGAGCGCAGGCTGAGAATCTCTGAGCCTGTGCTCTGGCTCACTAACTGAGCGCCAGAACCACGAGGGAGAGGATATGATCTGACTGCACCTACTGCTGGTGCGCACCAGTGGACCACCAGCGAATCGTTTAAATTGAATATGCTGGTGTCCCCAACTTGTGAGCTGTGTTGGCCGTCAGGCGCCTCTGTTGTCATGGCACCCTGCGTGACCGCACAGCGTGCACACCCCAACGGCTGGCCCTGCTGACACACACTGACGTTACTACTTAGAAATCCCCCAATATTAATACAGACATCAGAGTAAACACCAATAAACTGTGGAAACAGAGCTGATCCTCCCCAAATTTATAAAGATTTGCTTAGTGGATTTGTTGTAAGATTAAATCATGCCTCCTCCTCTCTCTCTCCCATGCGCTGCTCTGTAGGCTGGGAGGAAGTGAAGAGTAATTACACTCTCTCAGCAAAGAGGCACCTGTGGCTGCCTGGGGAACAGCTGGTTAATGTAATGCTTGCAGGACAGTCAGCTGCCGCAGAACCACTTTGTTCCCGTCTCTGCAAAGGGCTCCAGGCACTGCTTGCTGTGAGTGTGAGCCACTGTAAATTAGAGGCAGAGGGCACTTGCACTGCGGTAAAGACGGGTCTGGCAGGAGGAGAGTGCAGTGCAATCAGTGCAGTCCCCTCCTGTGGGTCACCAGTAGACTGGTATACCTGCCCAGGATCCGAGCTGGTGCAAGGATTCTTTCCGCCGTAGGCAAAAGAAAAATTTTCCACCCCCCCCATGTGACATCACAATGCCCCACCCACATGATCTGCCATATAAACTAACGTCAGCGCTGCACACAGTGTGTGTTTACATTAAAAAGCCTGCAGGGACCGGCTATAGACACCAGAACCACCTCATTAAGCTGAAGTGGTTCTGGGAACTATAGTGTCCCTTTAATGTGAGGTAAATAATAGATTAGTGTCACTAATAATATACTAGATTGCCTACTTACAACCAGATGAAGATGATGATGGGCTGCAGTCTGGCTCCACTGGTCTGGTGTAGAACAGGATCTCTGGAGGCTGTTTGCAACTGTGGTCACAAAATTCAATGTTCTGGAAAAATTGGAAGCAGCTCCATTTTTGGGGCCCCTTTTGGGGCTGTCCGTTCTGTCCCTTAGAGCTCTCCCCCACCCTCCCCTAGCGGTCTCTTCACACACTCACCCACCCTCCCTGTGCTCTTCTCATCTCCCCTCCACCCTCCCTGTGTTCTTCTCACTCCCCCCCTCCATGTGTTCTCCTAACCCCCTGTGTTCTTCTCACCTCCCCCCTACCTGTGTTCTCCTCATATCCCCTTCTCCTCTCCCCCCTCCCTGTGTTCTTCTTACCCCCTCTCCTCCCTGTGTTCTCCTCACCACCCACCCTCCCTGTGTTCTTCTCAGTCCCCCCTTCTCCTCATCTCCCCTTCTCCTCACCCTTGCTCTCTCCCCCATCTCCCCTCCACCCTCCCTGTGTTCTTCTCACTCCCCCCCTCCATGTGTTCTCCTAACCCCCTGTGTTCTTCTCACCTCCCCCCTACCTGTGTTCTCCTCATATCCCCTTCTCCTCTCCCCCCTCCCTGTGTTCTTCTTACCCCCTCTCCTCCCTGTGTTCTCCTCACCACCCACCCTCCCTGTGTTCTTCTCAGTCCCCCCTTCTCCTCATCTCCCCTTCTCCTCACCCTTACTCTCCCCCCTCCTCCTTGTGTTCTTCTCACTCCCCTTCTCTCACCCCTTGCAGCCCCCCTCCTCCCCTGTGTTCTCACCACCCACCCTCCCTGTGTTCTTCCTCAGTCCCCCAGTTCTCATCTCCTTCTCCTCCTCCTTACTCTCCCCCCTCCTCCCTTCCCTTCATCTTACTCCCCCCTTGTTCTTCTTACCCCCTTGTTCTTCTTACTCCCCTTCTTCTTACCCCCAGTTCTTCTTACTCCCCACCTGTTCTTTAGCACCCCGCTGGCTGCCTCCCCTTCTTCTCCCCCACCCCTCCTTGTTTTCTTCTTACTCCCCGCTGCGCACTCCCCGCTTCTTCTTACCCACCTTCTTCTTATCCCTCTTCTTATCCCTTCGGCCTTTACCCCCTCCTTGTTCTTACCCCCCTTGTTCTTCTTACCCACCTGTTCTTCTTACCACCTGTTCTTCTTACCTTCTTTACTTGCCCCTCCTTCTTCTTACCTCCCATTGTTCGCCTCCCCCTCCCCCTCACCTCCCCTTCCCTGTAGCGTGGCCAAGCTCCTCTCCGGTCCGCGGTGCCCGGCCGGAGTGATAGGAAGATGCACACTCAGTGTGCACTTCCTGTCAATCCGGCTGGGTATAGGAAACAGAAACTCCTGTTCCGCGCAGAGTTTCTGTTTCCTGTAACAGGCGGACGACAGGAGATTGCACGCCAGTCAATACGCAGCGCTATCCTCGACCCATTCCACACCAGCGGACGGTAAGGGAAGGCACAGCTCTTTACAGAGTGCTCAGGCGGCTGCAGCATTAGGACCGCGGCCAGTTTTAAAATTACTTAGGGTGGCCTGGGTGGCAATTGCCTCCCTGCCCCCCGGCCCAGCCCGCCCCTGCCTATATTTGACTCTCTAACTTTCCAAAACACCACAAAACCTGTACATGGGGGGTACTGTTATACTTGGAAGACTGAACATAAACATAAGTGTTTCAAAACAGTAAAACATATTACAACAATAATATCGTCAGTAAAAGTGCTGTTTGTGTGTAAAAAATGAAAAACTTATCTTTTACTGAAAATATCATCGTTGTAAAACAATTTATCATTTTGAAACACTCATATTTGTGTTCAGCGAAGTCTCCCGAGTAAAACAGTACCCCCCATGTACAAGTTTTATGGTGTCTTGAAAAGTTACAGGGTTAAATATAGTGCTTGCGAATTAAATTCTCTGCACTTTCTGTCTGGGTTGTCAGGCATGTCAATCAAATTTTAATTAATTAAATCACATAATTATGTTAAAAGATTACTTAAATTTACACATAGAATTTTAATATAAAATATCCAAATGCTTGCACTCCAGTAATAGTAAATATAAAGCCTGGTGCTTATCAGCAAAAATTATAACAGTCTTGTAGAAAGATAGCACTTCAGGGACTTTGTAATAAAGTTGAAAAATACTTTTATTCAGGCAACTGCCACAGTGGATTAGCATTAGCGTTTCAGTTCTGTATCAGAACTTTCGTCAGGAAAGGAAAAAAAACTTTCGTCAGTCCCCCTGCAGGCAGATCCACAGCCAGCTATAGGTGGCCATGCGTCACTCTTTGAGAGCGATCACATGGCCTCCGGGGGCCTGATTTGCCGGGGTGGACTGTCTGGGCTGTCAGGCAGTCCTCCCGAAGAGGATCGCGGCGGAGGTAAGTACCACGGACCTCCTGGGGGCTTAAGCTGTTACAGTGTTCTATGCGCCCGCAACGGCTTTAAAGCCCACTTAATGCGGGACGGCATAGAACAACGTTGCAATTAAATGTGCTATATAAATAAATAAATAAATAATAACAGTTACTCAGTTCCACTCCATTTGTAGACTACTGGTGGAGGCAAGAACACTTCACACAATTTCCCCAGAAATTGTAGCTTTTCTAGTTAAGTGTTCACCACTTAATGTTATCTCACATATATATTATTATTATTCTTATTATAGCCAAATTTACCACCCTAACTCCTCGCTTTAAAGCCCATTTAAATGGGGATGGCATAGAACACCATAATGGCGTGAGGGGTGAAGGAAGTGAACAGCCATCTGGTTAGAAATAGCAGAAAGGCAGTCAGAGACACGAGTCAAGAGGGACGGCAAGAGATTGGGAGTGGTCATATAGTATTATGGAAATTTAACGTTGAGGTGGGCTAAGGGTTAAGGAGGATTTAGGGTTAGGAATTTACTGCCTTCCAGATGCTATGGAATGTAACCTTTTATAATTCTCAGCTAGGCCATTAATGACCACATGCCATGCCATTTCCCTAATTACTTGTCATGAGCCACAAAGTGTCTGCTCTAATGTCTAGAAATTTTAATAGGCATATACTCACTATCTATATACTTGTGTTGGAATTTAGAGAGGCCATTTTCTTCTGCAGTATACATGTTTGACTTTTGCATTGCAGACTATGATAGTTCAACCAGTGCCCAGGCACCTTGAGGACTGCATTTTGTGGGTATTGATTACATTGCTGATGAAAAGCTCTTTTGAGAGTTAGCTATGCTCTTGAAGCACATGTCAAGAACATTTCTTACTCCTGTGTATTACATTAGATATTCTGTCAGAGTAAAACTTTCTTCACTTTGGCTATAAAACTCCTAAGTAAAAAACATCAATCGATGTGTTATTACACTGCTGACAGAAGCCTATTTAGGCAGCCAGACAATTCACACAAAATGCTTTTTCTTTATCAGAAACAAGCAAATATGGAACCCTTTCAGTTCCAGAAGATTGGGCTGTTTGAGGCTCGCCTCTTTGTCACTAAAATGTTACCACAAAAAAAGGCAGTGGCAATGCCGGTGTGTGAATTTGTTAGCAGTGACATTAACATACTTGTACAATCACCAAATGAAAAACCATTACCATCACCTGCCTCAATCTTGGATGACATAAAATCCCCTCAGAATGCGGAAATAACAGTCCCTGACACCTCTAACAGGTTGGGTGACTCCCTAATAACAGTTTCTATATTACAAACCCTTCTCCGACAATATTGTGAGGAGATCTGTAATGATCTAGGCGCCCGTATAACCGAAATAAAAAAAAATACAAAACTGAATTAAATATTAGGACGAACCAAATTGAACATGAATTAAAGGTTTATGTGAATGACCATTCATTACTTACTTCCCTTGTGCAAATGTTAAAAACACAACTCCAGTTAGCAAATGTAAAATTTGCAGATTTAGAAGATAGGAGTAGAATAAATAATATACAAATTCGCAACAAACCTGAATCCATGAAACCAAATGAACTGTCTGACTATGTAAAGGGAGCCATACATTCGGTTCTACCAAATATAAGGGATACAGAAATTATTATTGGCAGATGTCATAGGATTTTAAAACCTAACTCAGCACCAGCAGGTACTCCCAGAGACACAATTGCCAGAATACTTTTTTTCACATGAAAGAAAATCTTGTGGCCAAACTAAGAAGAGAATTTGAATTATGTGTATTGCATATTTTCTTACATTTATGTCATGCATATAATGCTAAAGTGTAGTTTTATTAGCCCTGTATGTAATTGTTTTATTAACATATATGCATATCTCTATTACCCCTCTGATTTCTGCCCTCTGACCCAACCCTTCTTTTATTGATACCAACTTTAATGTTTTTGTTTGAATAACCACCACTTCATCTCTGTGCATGGATGCATATCCCCCCTCCCTCAGCTTTATTGCAAGCCTATCTGACCTTCACATATCTTTCTTCTACAGCCTGATTTCTAAACTTTCCAGCCCCATTACTGCTGCAAGAAAGTCTGATACCCGCCCACCCCAAACTTATTATTACATGTATAGTCTGTCACACCCATATTTTGGATAAGCAGAAACAGCAGGTGTACACACTGCCACTTATCAGTGCACTCCTGCACTTTCTTAATCCCTAAAACTTGTTTTTTTAACCCTTCCTGCTCTTGTTTTTAATATTCAATTTTTTTTCTCCAGATCTACTTTTTCCCAGGTTAGCAATGCTCTGTCTTCTCATCCTCTTCATTTCCTCCCTTTCCCTCAGTATCAAAAGGTCTCCTTACACACACTTTTCTCATCCCCCAACAACCTTTACATTTCCCCCACTCTACTACACTCCCCCCTTCTCTCAACTTATGCCCTGCCCTCATTTTTCTGCTCCCTCTCTTCTACCCACAATCGATCTAATCCTAGACCCCATGCACGTAAAACCCACTTACACCTCCTGTCACTTTCTCTCCTCCTGCTTCTAGCAACTGACGATGTCTCTCCCAGCCCAGGGCCCTTCACCTTCTCTACATACACTAAGACAACCAGAAACCACTCAAACCTCATCACAATACCCTGCCCTTTACCCTAATTTGCCAACATTCAGTGTGCACTCTGGAATGCTTGTCTGAAATCAACAGCCATACACAACCTTTTCATCTTAAACTCGCTCACACTACTAGCACTCACAGAGACCTGGCTTTCCCTCTCTGATAGTACTACTCCTGCCTCTTTATGTTTTGGTGGGCTACAATTCTCCCACACTCCCAGACCCAACAAATGTAAAGGAGGTGGTGTAGGCATCCTTCTCTCCCAACAATGCACCTTTCAACCAATCTCCCCTGCCCTATCCTTTACTTCCTTTGACGTTCACACAGTCCACCTATTTAAACCCAATCATTTAAGAATTGCTGCCATCTACCGCCCCGGTCATCCTATGCTATTTATTGAGCATTTTTCTTCCTGGCTACCTCACTTCCTCTCCTCTAGCACTCCTTCCCTTATACTTGGGGATTTCAATACCCAATCAACAACCCAACCTGCACTGATGCCTCTTGTCTGCTCTCTGTAACCTCCTTCTTTGGCCTTACACAATGATCTAGTTTAGCAAGCCATACAGTGGAAAACACTCTTGATCTCACCTTCACCAACCTCTGTACCGCCTCCTGTAATCTCTCCAATATTCCTTTTCCTCTATCTGACCACCATCTGCTGACTTTTAACATCAGCACACCCAAGACCCAACTGATATCACCCTCGACACATCAATTTTACAGAAAACTCCAATGTCTTGACATAGAGCGCTTCTCCACTAACCTCCAAACTTTCCTCTTACCTATTTCAAACCTCACCTGCCCTAGCTCTGCAATCTCCTTCTACAATTCCACCCTCTCCTCTCAACTAGACATCATGGCACCTCCTATACTTAAACGCAGCAAGTGGCCCCTACTACAACCTTGGCATACCAAGCTGACTCGATACCTCCAAAAATGCTCTAGAACTGCTGGACGCTGCTGGAAAAAAGTCGCACTCCGCATCTGACTTTCTCCACTATAAATTTCTGCTGCGCTCTTACAGCTTTGCTCTTTTCTCTGCGAAAGTAACTTACTTTATTACCATTACCCTTCAAACATGTGACTGTAACCCCAATTCTAAAAAAGCCCAACCCTAACTCCCCATCCAACTTTCACCCTACCTCGCTACTGCCTTTTGCATCCAAGATCCTTGAAAGACTTGTGTATGTGAGATTGACAGACTGCATTGAGTCCAATTCTCTGCTCATCCCACTTTTAGTCTGGTTTCTGCGCTCAGCAGTCTGTGGAAACAGTATCAAACTATCTATTTGTTGCAAAATCTCATGGTCACTACTCTATCCTTATTCTCCCTGACCTTTCTGCTGCTTTTGATACTGTTGATCATCAACAACTTCTTCTCATCCTCCGTAATCTCATTCTACGATATATTGCTCTCTCCTGGTGGTCCACCTACCTCACGAGTGCTCTTTTAGTGTTTCTTTCTCTGGTTCTGCTTCCTTCTCCCAACCTCTCTCTGTTGGTGTCCCCCAAGGTTCAGTTTTTGGTACCTTTCTGTTCTCGATCTACACTGCCTCCCTTGGTAAACTCATCAGCTCCTTTGGCTTCCAATATCACTTCTATGCAGATGACATGCAAATCTATCTGTCCTTCCCTGATCTCTCCCTGCCCCTTTTGACTAGTGTCTCTGACTGCCTCTCTGCTATTTATAACTGGATTGCTGCCCACTTCCTTAAACTCAACTTGTCCAAAACAGAACTTTTGGTCTTTCCTCCCTCAAGTGTTGCTACTCCTGTCTCGGTCTCCCTCCATGTTAATGGTGCTACCATCAGCTCCACCATGCAGGTTCTCTTCCTAGGTGTTCTCTTTGGCTCCGACCTCTCCTTCACCCCTCATGTCTAGTCGATCGCCACATCCTGCCGCTTCCATCTCAAAAATATTGCGCACATCCGCCCCCACTTAATGCCAGATGTGGCTAAGGTGCTGGTCCATGCCACTGTCCTTTCTTGCCTTGACTACTGCAATCCGCTTCTCAGTGGTCTTTTGTGCTCCGACCTATCTATCCTCCCTAATACAAAAGTATGTCCCATCTAGGCCCCTACGCTCTCCTGAAGACCTGTGATATCCTCTGTTTGTACTCCCATCTCTGATGCTCGCATTCAAGATTTCTCTAGGGCTGCACCATTCCTGTGGAAAGCCCTTCCCTTCTCTTTTAGAGGTTCGCCCAGTCTCAACTCCTGCAAAAAAATCATTAAAAACTTACTTTTTCACAAAAGCATATCAATTAAACTATTAATGGCTCCAGAAAAACCCCACACTAAGTCTTCATTGAGTACTATTCTACCAATCTACTTCCCTAATACTTCCCTTACCTTTTGTATCACTTTACCCCATGCCCTCTTGCATGTAAGCTCATTGAGCAGGGCTCTCAACCCCTCTGTTTCTGTGCGTCAAACTTATCTGGTTACAATTATATTTTTGTTAGTCCACCCATTGTGAAGGGCTATGGAATTTGTTGACGGTATATAAATGTAATAATTATTAATTACCAAATGAATACAAACACTTTAAAAACAAATTTTACACCTGTCAACTTCCACCTTTATGCGCAGACGTGAATTCCAACATTTCAAGGAACTGCAAACCAAACAAATCAAATATAGATGAGGATTTCCCGTAAGATCCTTGCAACATGGGGCCGTACATTATCATGCTGCAACATGAGGTGAAGGTCGTGGATGAATGGCACAACAATGGGCCTCAGCATTTCGCCATGGTATATCTGTGCATTCAAAATGCCATCAATAAAATGCCCCTGTGTTCGTTGTCCATAACATATGCCTGCCCATACCATAACCCCACTGCCACCATGTGCCACTCGATCCACAACATTGACATCGCTCACCCACCCGATGCCATACACGCTGTCTGCCATCTGCCCTGTACAGTGAAAACCGGGATTCATCCGTGAAGAGAATACCTCTCCAAAGTGCCAGACACCATCAAATGTGAGCATTTGCCAACTCAAGTTGGTTAAGACGACGAACTCCAGTCAGGTCGAGACCCTGATGAGGACGCCGAGCATGCGGATGAGCTTCCCTTTGACGGTTTCTGACAGTTTGTGCAGAAATTCTTTGGTTATGCAAACCGATTGTTGCAGCAGCTGTCTGGGTGGCTGGTCTCAGATGATCTTGGAGGTGAAGATGCTGGATGTGGAGGTCCTGGGCTGGTGTGGTTACACGTGGTCTGCGCTTGTGAGGGCGGTTGGATGCACTGCCAAATTCTCTGAAACGTCTTTGGAGACAGCTTATGGTAGAGAAATTAACATTCAATTTAGAGTGGCCTTTTATTGTGGACAGCATAAGGCACAACTTTGTAGACATGTGCAATTTGTTTTGGTCCGAATTTAAATTCGGACAGATTTCGGCAATTCGGACATTCGGATGCTTCAGAATGTCCGAATTGCTGAAGTTCCGAAGTACTCACTTTATTAATACATATATAACAGCATCTTTATATTGCGGCCTTGTTAGACAGGGTTTCTGCAGACGCCATTTCAAATCCCTCGAACATTCCACCAACTGCCAACAGGAACTAATAGATTTCAAATAGGGCAGAAAAGAGCAATTAAAAACAAACTGCTCCAAATTGCTCAATAAGAATAATAATATATATGTGAGATAATAGTAAGTGGTCTTGCCATGTAGGGATATAAATGTACCAATTTATATCAAAACGTTCAGCTATCCCTGCTGCCACTGTGATGTTTTGTACAAATCAGTCAATAATTCCTGCATAACGAAGTACTCACTTTATTAATACATATATAACAGCATCTTCATATTGCAGCATTGTTACACAGGGTTTCTGCAGCCGCCATTTCAAATCCCTCGAACATTCCACCAACTGCCAACAGGAACTAATAGATTTCAAATAGGGCAGAGAAGAGCGGTTAAAAAAAACTGCTGCAAATTGCTCACTTCACTGGCGGTTGCCATCTTTAAACAGTCGTATTTTAAAAACTATACATCCTCCTGCAAAGAGCTTTGTATTGTGAGAATCACCAGACCTAGACCTGTGTTTAGTGGCAGCAGGGATAGCTGAATGTTTTGATATAAGATTTGTGTAGGTGGGCTTGAAAATGAGGGAGTGGTGGCAGTTTAGAAATCATGTCCTGATTTTTCAGCTTTTGCCAGCTCCCACTCTAGGTTTGAACATTCTGCCATTCATTCCTATGGGACCAATTTCACCACAAAAACGACGATATTCCGTGAACCATTTGGCGAAACGTTTCACAAAGTAATAGCAATCCGATCGGGAACAATCTGCACGTTTTGGTAAATTTTTGTCTATGTAGTGTAAAAACTGTGGGAGGAGTTAGGGTGGCAAATTTTGCTATAATAAGAATAAGAATAACTAGAAAAGCTACAATTTCTGGGAAATTGTGTGAAGTGTTCTTGCCTCCACCAGTAGTCTACAACTGGAGTGGGCGGAGTAACTGTTATCATTTATATAGCACATTTAATTGCAACGTTGTTGCACAGTTACATTAAACCATACATTTATAAAAACATTAGCAGGTGTTCAAATGGCCCTGTCTATGACATCACTTGCTGCTGCAGCCTGGCACAGGTCAGAGTATTTTGGCGGTTGCCATCTTCAAACGGTCATATTTTAAAAACTATGAATCCTACAGTGAAGAGCTTTATATTGTGAGAATCACAAGACCCAGACCTACATTTTGATGCATAGTATGTCTCTGAAGTATTAAAGATGAAGGCACAGTCGCAGTTTAGAAATTGCACATCAAATTTGAGCTTTGTAGAGTGAAGTTTCAATGAATCTCAATGGACGGCGTTAGTTGCAAACAAATGATTATATTGTGAAAACTATCAGGACTATGGCTTAGCCGTTGACATGTTTAGTGGCAGCAGGGATAGCTGAACGTTTTGATATAAGATTTGTGTAGGTGGGCCTGAAAATAAGGGAGTGGTGGCAGTTTAGAAATCATGTCCTGATTTTTCAGCTTTTGCCAGCTCCCACTCTAGCTTTGCCATTCATTCCTATGGGACAAATTTCGCCACAAGAACGACGATATTCCGTGAACCATTCGGCGAAACGTTCCACAAAGTAATAGCAATCCGATCGGGAACAATCTGCACGTTTTGGTAAATTTTTGTCTATGTAGTGTAAAAACTGTGGGAGGAGTTAGGGTGGCAAATTTGGCTATAATAAGAATAATATATATGTGAGATAACAATAAGTGTTCTTGCAAGAACACTTAATAACTAGAAAAGCTACAATTTCTGGGGAAATTGTGTGAAGTGTTCTTGCCTCCACCAGGAGTCTACAACTGGAGTGGGCAGAGTAACTGTTATCATTTATATAGCACATTCAATTGCAACGTTGTTGCACAGTTACATTAAACCATACATTTCTAAAACATTAGCAGGTGTTCAAAAGGCCCTGTCTATGACATCACTTGCTGCTGCAGCCTTGACAGGTCAGAGTATTTTGGTGGTTGCCATCTTCAAACGGTCATATTTTAAAAACTATAAATCCTACAGCGAAGAGCTTTATATTGTGAGAATCACAAGACCCAGACCTAAGTTTCATTTATTTATTATTTTGTATTCTTATTTTTATTTTAAGTCACATATCTTAATTACATTTCTATTCATTTATTGTTTTGTTTACAGAATATTTTTCACCATATATATTCATTTTAGTGTGCATAATTGTTATAATTCCTTTTTAACCTACCTTTTTTAAAGTATACATAGAGAATTAAAATATGTTTCAACATATGTTTTTTAACATAATATTTTAAAGATTAGACATTTGTGGCTAATAGAAATGGATATCTGATGGATTACATTTTGCTTTTTAAAAAAATATGTGTTATAATGCATTTCTATATTTCGGAATGCCGACGGAACTAAACCGGAAGTTATGTGAGAGGCATAGAGCATTATGGGATCTGAAGTCCCGAGAATGCCGAAAACGGAAGTGATGTGACGGCCGGAGAAAAAACGTCACCGATTGGTTGATTGATGAACAGGCGGGCTTTTCAACGGCAGAAAACCGGAAAGAACAGAGGACGTTCACAGCCAACTGAGGAAGCTCATCGGAGCGAAACGCGTCTTGGCAGAGGATACATGAAATGGCACTTACACAGACTATATAATTGTGATACGTTTTACTGTTTTGAAACACTAATATTTGTGTTCAGCAAAGTCTCACGAGTATAACAGTACCCCTCATGTACAGGTTTTATAGTGTTTTCAAAAGATACAGAGTCAAATATAAGGCTTGTGTTTCAGTTTTTTCACATTGAAACTCGTCAGATCGGTTATGTTGCCTTTGAGGCCGTATGGTAGCCCAGAATAACCTCATGATGGCATACCATATGCAAAAGTAGACAACCCAAGGTATTGCAAATGGGGTATGTCCAGTTTTTTTAGTAGCCACTTAGTCACAAACATGGGCCAAAAGTATATGGCGAATTTCAATGTGAAACTGAAAAATGTAACATATATTTAACCTTGTAACTTCCCAAAAACACCATAAAACCTGTACATAGGAGGTACTGTTTTACACGTGAGACATTGCTGAATACAAACGTGTATTTTATTGTAGTAAAAACAAACAGTATTATGACATTCACAGTTAAAATGTCACGTAGAACTAAACATTTTTGCTTATTTTCTCCCATTTTATTTTATATTTTATTCATATTAAATTATGTTTCATACCTACATATTTGATGTTAAATGAAAGCCCTGTTTCCCCTGAATAAAATGATATATAATAAGTGTGGGTGCACATAATATCAAAGAGGTGAATTACACATAGCGCAAATTCCAGGTTTTGTTTACGTTTTGTTTTGATCACAATGTGTACATTTGGCTCAGTCCTTAAGGTGCTAACCCCTTAAGACCGGAGGGCGTACTATTACGCCCTATTTTAGGCGGCTCTAAACACTGCCAGGCGTAATAGTATGCCCTCCGGTCTTTCTTTACTTACCCGTTCACCGGCGATCCCACGCCGGCGATCGGGCTTGGGGGGACTCCCAGGGAGCCCCCCGCGGCACGTCCGACCCCCTGGCAGCCCACCCGGCCATGTGAGTGTGAGGTTCTTGCGAGGACCTCACAATCACATGGCCGGGATAGCTGCCTCCTACATTGCCAGCAGGGGGACTGCCTGTAATGACAGGTGGTCCCCCTGCTGGCTGGAAATAAAATAAATAAAATTTGAAAAAGTTAAAAAGTGTAAAAAAAAATAAAAATAAAATTATATATATATATACATATATATATATATATACATACACACATATACATACAAACACATACACTGTCTAGGTGTATTTTACTATTAAAATATATATAATTATATATATATAATTATTGTTATATATATATATATATATATATATATATAATATAAAAAAATTAAATATGTAAATACGTAAAAAAAGAAAATAAAAAAATAATAATTAAAAAATATATAGATGTGTGTTATTTTGTTCTAACTGTATTGTGATATTAATATATATATCTATATTTATATCAAAATACACGCAGAACGAAATAATATATATATATCTATATACATAAATATATACGTATATATCACTATATATATATATATATATACCTATATATAAATAAAAATATTTTAAACAATTATATATATTATATGTATTAAGGCAATTTGCCTGCATTTGTGGGAGGTGCTGGTTTGCTACCCCTAGCCTACTTAAGGCACTCCCCTTACCTTGCTCCTTACCGTTCGAGGTCAGCGTTGAATGAGGATCCACTTCCGGGTTCTCTCAGACGCCATCTTGGTTTCAGTATCCACGAGGTTTTCACCACGTTAGCTGTGTCCAGGAATCCTGTTCAGGCCTTTCCGCCCGTCCAGCTTCTTCTGACTCCGGTCTCCGTTGTAGATCGCGTCCCAGGGACTCCTAAACCGTAAGTCAGACCTTCCTGTCACGCCAGGACCGGTTCCCACGGCGTACGGTACAGCACGGGTCCTCGCTTTACGGCTTTTTCCCTGGTTATGACACGAATGTTTCAAGCCATTCGCGGGCTTTTTCATTCGTACGGTCATTCGGCTGAACATAGTTAATCGTTCAATAGTCATTTCGCATATCCTATTTCATGTAATATTGAAACGAATTATCATTCGGTTGTTTTGCCGTTCGGCAAATTTTCACTTACGCTCAAACACGCTTTCGGTTCGCATAAGTCATACGGTTAAACTATTCTAACTTCTGTGTTTCCCTCACATTTGCTTTCGGCTTTTCTGTGTGTTCGCGTATAATCCTTTCATGAATTATATTCACCAGTTCATGTGTACATAACGTTCGGTTAAGAATTGCTTGTTTAAATAGATTATTTTGATTACTTTTAAATATTGTCAGTATTGTATTACGTCCACAAATCAAGTCCACTTCTCTGTATATACCATTTGACTCCCACGCTTTCAGGGGTCTGCATTACTTATCCATTTATACAAATGGACTCAGCCTATGTTACAGGCCTCACTTCTGGGTTATTACTACAACACATACAAAGGATATAGGTTCATTTAAGCAATAATTCTCGGGTTGATACGTCTTTTCTATACATATATATCTTATAGATATATATCACTTTACATAATTTTAAATCATTTTGGGGTATCCCTGCCTTTGGTTATTCTGCTACATATCATACATAACGCTGTGTAACATAGGCCATGGCCTCATCCATGTCCCTTTCTATAAAACCAGTTACATTTCTGTACAGATCATTGAACTCCCACGCCAGGAGTTTTATAACTATCCATTTCATTTCAATTCACTCAGCCTATATTACAGGCCTCATTTCTCCGTCATGACGATGACACATAAGACTTAAATCCTTTTTATGCATACTCAGGTTGAATCACACGTACTGATCCAACCAATCATACGTTCCCTGCACAGTCATATACATATGTATATGCATATGTGTGTAACCCCTACCTCACATACCCGTCTCTTGCCCTCTCCTAAAGGGCAGCCCACCTTATTTGATTGCACATTCCTGTCCCAATATGTTTTACACCCCACCTCCTATAGAATGTAAGCTCGATTGAGCAGGGTCCTCTTCAACCTATTGTTCCTGTAAGTTTATTTGTAATTGTCCTATTTATAGTTAAATCCCCTTTCATAATATTGTAAAGCGCTACGGAATCTGTTGGCGCTATATAAATGGCAATAATAATAATAATAATAATGTATATAACCTACGTTTCATGTTTTCCTTTACACACCATTATCACGTAACACATAGCTTGTTTGTACATAGGCCACGGCCTCCCTCAGATGTCTTATTCAAGCATGCAAACATTTCTGAGCCACTCATAGCTATTCCCATGGTATCAACATAATTTTAATACATTGCTGCTACAGACTATAAGTCTGTTTCTTTTCACACTCCACACTCATCAGACTACTCTCTTTTACCCATTTTTAGGCTGTCAAGCTTATATAATTGCTCCACACGGTTTATTCCTGTGATTTGTCATACTACCAGGTACGTACACCTGCTCATATGGTATTCTACCATACATTTCATTTCATCCCCCAGTTTAGAGTACTGGCAATAGGGTCACAGGATTCCCAATAGGTATTTACCCCGTCTTGGCTGTCGCCATCAGTTAGTGGTCCCGCGAGGCCAACACCCCGCCTCAAACGTTCCAGAGGCAAACACCCATCGGGCCACACGTTAGCTAGCCGCCTCACATGTTGCAAAGAGAGGGCCTCACCTGTCACTCCCTTCCCCTGTTTTCTGTCGTACAGTCACCGAGAGGCCTAAAACTCCTGCCACTACGTCAAGTGGCCTCAATAACCCCTTGCGCCAACGCATAGATAGAGCCTCTCAAGCCGCTTGGCAATTAGCAGGGCCTCACCTGTCACCAAACAAGTATAATACTTTTGCCATCCGGCCTAGCTAGCCTGCCAGTACAATTTGGTGGTTCTATATACTAATTATTTTTTTATTTATAGTATGTCTCAGGAAGGGGTAGAGGATTTCTCCCTGCCTAGCACCCCGGCTAGAGCTGTCACTCCCACACAAGGAGGAGAGCTAGCTAGTCCAGCATCAATTAGATCCTGGACAATCCCGCGCATAACCACGGAATTAAGAAGACGACAAATCCCCTACCCCGCTACAGCAAGGAAGGCAGAACTTTTCAAACTGCTACGCACATCAACTAATAACATGGAGGCCGGGGAAGGATCTAGCCAGTCCAACCCAGGGGACATACATGCCATGTTGTCCTCACTCATGGCATCCATGGGCAAGGTAAACTCCAGGCTGGAGAAGCTTGAGTCGGTCACCACGGCCCTCACTCTAGCAGGGCCACCCGCGGCTGCAGTACAAACACCAGCCTTACCATTAGTCGTTCCAGCCAGCACCCTGGATGACCAGGAAGTTAGCCCGGCCCACATGATACCTGAGCATATCAAAAGGGATATCCTGGAAGGTAAAGACGTCAACCTGGCTTCCCTGTTGATTGCCTCCCAGGACATTGTGGAACATAAGACGTATGCTTATGATGATGTTTCTGTTATTGTCAGATCTAGGGATGCCCGCCTGAACAGGAAACTGACTATCCCAGAATTTGTATTAGCGTTTGGTATTTACAGGGATGTCATCTGTGCGGTTTATCCCAACAGAAGAGAGGAGTTTGATCTCTATATGCACAAGCTGGTAGACCTGGGCAACAAATATGGTGGTTCAGCATTCTATGACTACCATAGGTCTTTTTCTGCAAAAGTGGCTGGAGCCTTCTCCCAGTACGGTACACGATCCAACTGGGGAAGGATTGATACCGTCTTATTTTGCAGACACTTTGCAGGTCTAAGAACACCAGCTTGTGCATACTGCTCCTCCACAGCCCATACTACTAATTTTTGTCCCAACACGGCAGACGGACATGCCTCCACACAAGGAACTAGTTCCTCTGGGGATCCAGGGAAACTATCCAAAGACAAATTGGGACGCCCAATCAAGTTTCTGGGCAAGTCCCAGATATGTAATAATTTCAATGTTGGGTCTTGTAATTACAGTGGATGTAGACTATTGCATGTCTGTTCAAAATGTTTTAGGGCACATGCAAAGACCATGTGTCCAAATAAAATGTATTCCAAGCCTTACCTTACGTCCATTAATATGCCAGTATTCACAGCATTGATGTCTCAGCACCCATCTAGACACCTGGTAGACTTTCTTATTTCTGGTTTAACAGAAGGCTTCCACACAGGTATCCTACACATACCAGCTGGAACTCTGGAATGCCCTAACCTACAATCCGCCCAACACAACCCCACAGTGGTTGACACCCTCATAGCCCAAGAAGTGGATGAGGGCTTTGTATTGGGGCCTTTTAGAACTCCTCCATTCACAGAATGGGGCACCAACCCTATTGGTATTGTCACAGGGAAATCTTCCCAAAAACAGAGACTCATCATTGACTTTTCGGCTCCCCACTCATCGGCCAACCCCAGTCTTAATTCCCTCATACCCTCCGAGGAATTCTTTCTGCAATACACCACCATAGATCACGCCATTACAGCTATCATACAAGCAGGGGTTGGAGCCTGGCTCAGTAAGACCGACATTACTAACGCCTTCAAATTACTCCCTATCCACCCCACACTGTGGCACCTGCACGGCATCAAGTGGTCGGGAACTACTATTTTTTCTCCCGGTTAACTTTTGGGTCCAAAAGTAGCCCAGCTATTTTCGACACATTTGCTGAAGCATTATGCTGGTTACTATTGAACATAGCCGGATGCCCTACGGTATTACATTACTTGGACGATTTCCTACTGGTCGAGGAGAATACTGCACCTCCCACTAGCCTCAAAGCTACCACTAAGCTGTTTGAGCAACTAGGTGTACCCATCTCCCCAAAGAAAACAGAAGGGCCAGACACGGTTATCACTTTTCTGGGTATCCAATTAGACTCTGCCACAATGCAAGCAAGCCTACCATACGATAAGATAGAGAATATTCTCACTTACATAAACAACTACCTACAGCTCGGCACTTGCAACCGCAAAGAGCTACAGTCCCTGCTAGGGTCACTAAATTTTGCGATGCGCATCATACCTCAAGGCCGCTCCTTTATTTCACGACTATTGCATATTTTCCCACTTTTTCTACATGACACGCACAGGTTGTCCTTAGATGCCCAAGCTACAGCAGATCTAAACATGTGGAAGAGATTTTTAACCACTTGGAATGGTAAAAGTATGTTCCTCCCTCAATTGACTGAATCATCTCCTACCATTTGGTCAGATGCGGCATCTACCACTGGTTTTGCAGCAATTTTTGGGAACGAATGGCTTTGGGGCAGCTGGCCTTCAGCAGTTCTGGATTTGGAAGGTTTTTCCACTACCTCAGCTCTTTTTGAGATCTACCCCATAGTGGCGGCTGCCGTAGCGTGGGGTCATTTATGGGCTAATACGCCAGTGCGTTGTTACTCAGACAACCAGGCAACCTGTCACATCATCAACAAAGGTCGTTCCAAATCTCTTACGATCATGAGATTTCTGAGGAAACTCTCTTGGTTGGCAGCTTGTCATAATTTCTTCCTATGTTGTTTCCATGTACCAGGTGTATATAACACAGCTGCTGACAATTTGTCTCGCTTTAAATTTCAGGAGTTTCATCAAGCACTCCCATCAGCAGCACCCACAGCCACCATCACTCCAACATTTCAACGACTCATACTGGACTAGACGTCATCATGCAGCATAGCAGTACATTGTCCCAGTTGGCACTTTCAAACAATACAAACAAAACATACAGCAGGGCTTTCACACTATTCAAACGATTCCTTCTGGAACATAACATCATACAACCGTTTGTTATGACATCTTTTTTGGGGTTTGCTTCCTTTTGCCACCTTAAACTCAAAATGTCATACAAAACCATCAAACTCTATCTCACTGGCATTCAACACCACATGCTCATCTTACACCCAAATAACAGTTTCATGGCCTCTCACCAAATTAAGACCATACTCAGAGGTATTCAAAAATCAGAACCCACACATTTGGCCTAGAGGCTACCCATAGATAACCATATCTTCAAAGCATTATCTAACCTACTTGACCTAAAACCGTTTGACACTAATACGAATTCTATCATCAAAACAGCAATATACATCGCTTTCTATGGATTTCTACGACCCAGAGAATTCACTACGACCTCCACGACCCAAACCACTCCATTCCTCCTCTATTCCCACTTGACAAAACATATGGATCATTACATCCTGTCTTTACCTCACTCCAAAACCAGCCAGCACATACCTGTAAACATTCCGTACTATCCCACGCACAACAGATGGTGTCCCGTCAAGGTTCTTGATGCCTACATACAGCACCATCACTTACTGCCCTCGCAACCGTTATTACAACTACAAGGTGCAGTACTCACCACTACAACCTTCATGACCTACGTCAGGTCCTTGCTCACACAACTGGGCCTCAACGCAAACAAATACTCAGGACACTCCTTTCGTATAGGAGCCGCGTCCACAGCCTCCAGTGTCAACATCCCAACTCATGTTATCAAAACACTGGGGCGCTGGAAGTCATCCGCTTACTCACGGTACATACCGAACCCAGTACAAGAATTAAGGGATGCTTTCATAAACATGTCGGTTGATAAATGTATATGTATTGGTTGTCTGTTAATAAATTTGATTACTTAATTTTTGCCCTCTTCTTTCTCAGGCCTACCTCATCGTCGGTTTCGGCACACCACAACCGACTTGCTCCTTTTATCATCCTACGCTTATTCATGGTATTTCACACTGTACTATCTTAAGCACCTAACACAAGTATTAAGGCAATTTGCCTGCATTTGTGGGAGGTGCTGGTTTGCTACCCCTAGCCTACTTAAGGCACTCCCCTTACCTTGCTCCTTACCGTTCGAGGTCAGCGTTGAATGACCCTCCCACCACACCACTTTTAACATTTATTTCCTTTCTATTTCTTTTCCTGGGTGGGCCCTCTTCTTTCTCAGGCCTACCTCATCGTCGGTTTCGGCACACCACAACCGACTTGCTCCTTTTATCATCCTACGCTTATTCATGGTATTTCACACTGTACTATCTTAAGCACCTAACACAAATATATATATATATACACACATATATATTCACATACGTGTATATATATATATATATATATATATATCTATATATATATATTAATTCTACATATATATTTATGTAATATTTTTACATAATTAGGGATCTTAATTAATTACAATTAGCGGGACCTGCCTGACAACCCATGCCGAAAGTAAAGGGAATTTAATTTGCTAGCACTATATTTAACCCTATAACTTTCCAAGACACCATAAAACCTGTACATGGGGGGTACTGTTCTACTCGGGAGACTTCGCTGAACACAAATATTAGTGTTTCAAAACAGTAAAATGTATTACAACAATGATATCGCCAGTAAAAGTGAAGTTTTTTGCATTTTTCACGCACAAACAGCACTTACACGGACGATATTATTGCTGCGATACTTTTTACTGTTTTGAAACACAAATATTTGTGTTCAGCGAAGTCTCCCGAGTACAACAGTACCCCTCATGTACAGGTTTTATGGTGTTTTCAAAAGTTACAGCGTCAAATATTAGGCTTGTGTTTCATTTTTTTCACATTAAAATTCGCCAGATTGGTTACGTTGCCTTTGAGACCCTATGGTAGCCCAAGAATGAAAATTACCCCTATGATGGCATACCATTTGCAATAGTAGACAACCCAAGGTATTGCAAATGGGGTATGTCCAGTCCTTTTTAGTAGCCACTTAGTCACAAACACTGGCCAAAATTAGCGTTTTTTTGCATTTTTCACACACAAACAAATACTAACAGTAACTTTGGCCAGTGTTTGTGACCAAATGACTACTAAAAAAGACTGGACATACCTCATTTTCAATACCTTGGGTTGTCTACTATTGCAAATGATATGCCATTATGGGTGTAAATTTCTTTCCTGGGCTACTATAAAGTCCCAAAGGCAACGTAACCATTGAAATGCAACGTGCTATATTTGACCCTGTAACTTCCCAAAACGCCATAAAACCTGTACATAGAGGGTACTGTTTTACACATGAGACTTTGCTGAATACAAATATGTGTATTTTATTGCAGTAAAAGCAAACAGTATTATGACATTGACCGTTAAAATGTCATGTAGAACTAAAAAAAATAAATCTTATTTTCTCCCATTTTTTTCATATTAAATTATGTTTCATAGCTAAATATTTGATATTAAATGAAAGCCCTGTTTCCCCTGAATAAAATGATATACAATAAGGGTGGGTGTATTTAATATGAAAGAGGTGAATTACGGTTGGACAGACATGTAGCGCAAATGCCAGGCTTTGTTTACATTTTGTTTCGTTCACAACGTGTACATTTGGCTCCGTCCTTAAGGGGTTAAACTTGGCAGGAATTTATGAGTTATGCATTGTAATATTTTTTTGTTCCATTGGCAGAACGTTCACCTTGGTTGAGCTTATGTGCATTTGGTTTTTACATTTTATACACTATTTTCTAGTTCTATCATTGCTTTATAAAAACATATAATAATGGGGACATTTTCAGTAATGATGTCACTTTTTGAAAAATTGGTCAATATCATGTCAACCAAGGACAGTGCTGAGTTAGTATCTGCAGTATTGTGAACATCAAACCAGCCAGAAAGATCTCACTTCCAATGGAATGAAATGAAGAAACAAACACAAACTTGCCTTCAATCACTCTGGGCAGAGTTATGTTTTGTCCATGTCAGACTCCCTCTTTAGCAGAAATCATTTTTCATCCTAGGTCAAGTTTATTTTTCCCTTTTCATTATAGTGAAAAAAATGGAAAATGTTCTGGACAAGAATCACCCTGGAGTAATTCATTAATTAAAACATTCATCATTTTTTACAACAACTAGCTTATGTCCTAACTAGATTTCAAATGACCGCTTGTAAAACAGAAGTCCATTTATCATTTGGATACGGCTAGTACTTAGACAAGGTCAATTTCTGACAATGAAGATGACCCTTGTTAACTGAAAATGTTAGATATATTAATGGCATTGTGGTCCTGAAATATTTTCTGTACACTTTTGATCCCATTATCCACAGCCTCTTGATAATATTCAGATGGGCAGAAAGTTACTCCTTGTAAGTTAATTTGGGAAACTTGTGTATTGTCATTTAGTGATAGAGTATCTGTTACCTTATTAAATCTAAAAATCTGATTTTGTATGAAGCACAGAGATCTTGGTTATCTACAGATAATCATTCAACATCTCTAGGTCTTACAGTGTTTGTGTTATGAGATCTAACAATTAAAAATGATCTGTCGCGCAAATAGCAACATATTAAAGACCTGTTTGTTAGTCATTGTTTTATATTTAATCCTTGTCTCAAATCTCTGTCAAAAGACTATAAAACATTAGTTTGTGTAATAACACGGACCTGTAAAATAATTAAAATGATCTATGTAATCCAAATAACATCACTTTAAAGATCAGTCTTTGGATTGGGTAATATATATACACACCTTCTAATGTACAAAAGCAGTTGTTCCTGTTTTAATGCTACTAATGTTAAGGGGGTGCTAAACAATTACTTGGCTCTGCAGAAATTAAATGATTACTGATTGGGCTGATTAAAATAAAAGTAGATATTTATTGAAAATATAGCTTGCAGGAGCAGAGAGAGCTTGGCTCAGTTAATATTTTAGCTACTGGTTGATCCAGATTAAGAATTTTTGTTTAATAATCTGGTTTTTATTCTACCCGGTTTTTAAGTGATTTTTAAGTGGTTTTGGCGATACATTGTATGTATTGCACTGTAGGAATCAGTTCTTTATACTGTTCTTCTACATTTAGAGGTTTTTATCTTTTTTTCCTAAAAGTATATCATTTGGTGATAATACCATTTATCCTGTACTATAACAGAGATAAGGATACTAACACCGCATATATTCGCTGCACTTTAATTCTTAAAGACACAGTATCTAGTTTTTAGCACTAATTTTATCACATCTGCAATTCCATTTTTTAACTTATTCTATTTATTTCATTTTATTGTTAAACTCGAGCCCCTATTCAAAGCCAGCTCCTGGATTCTATACACTACACTCCAGGGTGTTATTTTCGCTGTTTCTTGGATAGGTTTTGGTGAATCCCTATTTTTATCCAGTGTGAGCAGCTTATTAATAGTCCGACTCCCTCTCTCCTGTGTATTGCATTAGGTAGACTAGCACATTTTATTGCTGCAGTAATTCAGTTGGTGATAGCCAATGTCATGAAGGGTAAACCCATGTAGGAGCTCTGATCTGACCTGAAACAATAGGAACATTTTAGTGCACAAGGAAGAAAATAGTAGGTCTTGCCTTTTGGACTTCAACAGACCTAGTTCATACTTTTGCTTGGTGCATGGTGCTCAGAGCAGCAGCTAAAGAGCATTACAGTTAAAAGCATGGAAGGATATTGTAACGGATTTCCTGTATTCTACGTCAGGTATTATTATTATTATTATTGCCATTTAAATAGTGCCAACAGATTCCCTAGCGCTTTACAATATTATGAGATGGGGGATTTAACTATAAATAGGACAATTACAAGAAAACTTACAGGAACGATAGGTTGAAGAGAACCCTGCTCAAACGAGCTTACAGTCTATAGGAGGTGGAGTATAAGACACGTTAGGACAGGAAATATCAAATAGGGTGGGAGTGAAGCAGAGCTGGAGGAGAGGGTAGAGTGCTGCCCTATAGGAGAGAGCAAGAGACAGGTATGTAAGGTAGAGGTTACTCTGGGAGGCCATAAGCTTTCCTGAAGAGATGGGTTTTAAGGCTCTTCTTAAATGATTGAAGACTAGGGGAGAGTCTGATGGCGGTAAGCAGGCTATTCCATAGGAAAGGAGCCACCCGTGAGAGGTCCTGCAAGCGCGAGTTGGCTGTACGGGTGCGAGCAGCGGTCAGGAGGTGGTCACGGGCAGAGCGGAGGGAATGAGGAGGGGCATACCTATGGATCATTGAGGAGATATAAGAGGGGCTAGAATTGTTCAGTGCTTTAAATGTATGGGTTTGCACTTTGAATTGACTCCTATAGGATACAGGGAGCCAATGTGAGGACTGGCACAAGGGTGATGTGTGAGAGGACCGACTAGAGAGGAAAATCAGTCTAGCTGTAGCATTCATTACAGACTGTAGCGGGGCAATACAGCTTTTGGGGAGACCAATCAGGAGAGGGTTACAGTAATCCATGCAGGAAATTACTAGAGCATGGACAAGCTCTTTGGTCGCATCTTGCATAAGAAAAGGGCGGATGCTGGCTATGTTTTTGAGTTGGAACCTATAGGATTTGGCAACAAACTGCATGTGAGGTTCAAAGGTGAGGCCAGAGTCAAGTATGACGCCAAGACAGCGTGCTTGCAAGGATGGACTTATGTGGATATCACTGACTTGAAGGGAGAGCGAGAGAGGAGGATCAGTATAAAGAGGAGGAAAGACAAGGAGTTCAGTTTTAGAGAGATTGAGTTTCAGAAAGCGTGAGGACATCCAGTCAGAGATGGAAGAAAGGCAAGCAGTGACACGTTGCAGGATGGCAGGGGAGAGGTCCGGGGAGGAGAGGTATATATAGGTATAAATAGAAGGGGACCAAGGACAGAGCCTTGGGGAACTCCAACCGAGACAGAACGAGGGGAGGAGGTATGCTTGGGAAAGGAGACACTGAATGAGCGTTGGGAGAGATAGGAGGAAAACCAAGAGAGGACAGAGTCACAGAGACCGAGCGGTTGAAGAGTTTGAAGGAGGAGAGCATGATCAACGGTGTCAAAGGCAGCAGAGAGGTCAAGGAGAATTAATATGGAGTAGTGACCTTTGGATTTAGCTGTGATTAGGTCATTAGTGACTTTGATAAGAGCAGTCTCAGTAGAGTGTACGGAAGCCAGACTGAAGAGGGTCAAGGAGAGAGTTGGAATTGAGGAAGCGAGACACACTGGTAAAGACAAGTCTTTCCAAAAGCTGATGAGAAAGGGAGCAGGGATATTGGACGATAGATAGAGGGGAAGGATGGGTCAAGAGATGTTTTTTTCAGGATAGGTACTACACTGGCATGTTTAAGGTCAGCAGGAACAGTGCCAGAAGAGAGAGAGCAGTTAAAGATGTGTGTTAGGGTAGGCACAAGACAAGGTGAGAGAGATCTGATGAGGTGGGATGGGACAGGATCGAGCGGGCAAGTGGTGGGGCGAGAGGAACGGAGAAGCGCAGTCACCTCTTGTTCAGTAGCCGGGGAGAAAGTCTGAAGGGTAGGGAAGGCATGATTTATGTGTGGTTGAGAAAGAGAACGGCAAGGAGGGGAGAATTGTTTCCTTAGCTGTTCAATCTTGTTGGTCAAGTAGCATGCAAAGCTATCAGCTTTAAGGTTAGTTTGAGGGGTGGCCGCAGCAGGGCGCAGAAGTGAGTTAAAGGTGTCAAAGAGACGTCTGGGATTGCGGGAGCATGAACTAATGAGAGAGGAAAAGTATGACTGTTTGGCGAGGGCAAGGGCTGCGCTGCATGAACGCAACATGATTCTATAATGGAGAAAGTCTGCCTGGGTGCGGGACTTCCTCCAGGAGCGTTCAGCACAACGGGAGCAACTCTGCAGATAGTGTGTTGATTTAGTATGCCAAGGTTGGGGTCGTGTCCTCCTCGAGGTGCATGTTTGGAGCGGGGCTGCAGTGTTCAAGGCAGAGGTGAGGGTAGTGTTATATGTGGAGATGGCCAGTGAGGGACAGGAGAGGGATGGGATGGATAGCAGTTGTGAATCAATGTCAGCTGACAGCTGCTGGAGGTCAATAGAGTTAAGGTTCCTCCTGAGTTTAGGGGGGTTAGGCTGAGGTTGTTGGGTGAGGGGATAATTGAGAGCAAATGATAAGAGGTGGTGATCAGAGAGAGGAAATGTAGTGTTGCAGATATTAGATACTGTACATGAATAAGAGAAAATAAGGTCGAGGGTATTGCCAGCTACATGGATGGGAGAGCTAGCCCACTGCATTAGTCCGAGGGAGGAAGTAATTGAAAGTAGTTTAGAGGCTGCTGGGGTCAAAGGTGGGTTAATGGGAATATTGAAGTCTCCAAGAATTAGGGATGGAATGTTAGAAGAGAGGAAGTAAGGTAGCCAGGCAGCAAAGTGGTCAAGGAAGAGGAGAGGGGTACCAGGGGGACGATAGATAACGGCAATATTAGCAGAGAAGGGTTTGAAAAGGTGAATTGAATGAATTTCAAATGATGGGAAAGAGAGGGAAGGGGGGGGGTGGACAGGGTTTTAAAGGAGCAGTGGGGTGAGAGGAGAAAACCTACACCGCCACCTTTAATCTCTGCTTGTCTTGGATTATGGGTAAAGTGAAAAACCCCAAAGTACAGTGAGGCAGGGGTAGCAGTATCAGAGGGAAAGAGCCATGTTTCCGTTAGTGCAAGTAGGTTTAGGGAGTGTGAGATAAATTTGTCATGGATGGAAGTAGATTTAAAGATGCTGCACAGAGTGCAGCTTTAAAAGAGGAATTACATGGAATGGGTATTAGGTTGTTGTGGTTTCTGGTGTTTGTACCAGGTGGCTAAGTAGTGGAGGAACCAGGGTTTGGAGAGATATCACCAACTGCTATGAGTAGTAGGATGGAAAGGAAGAGAAGGTGGGAGTAAGATTTAAATGTTGGGGATGAGAGCTTGTATTTAGGGGATTTAGGAGGGGTGTGTGGAGAAAGGCTGGATAAATATGAGTAAAGTGTGTGTGATGAGGGGAGCAGAGAGGGAGCAATGAAGATGGTGTCAGCAGGAACAGATAAGTAAAATGATAGAGAGATATTGATAGTGAGGAAAGTGAAAGAAAGTGAAAAGTAGAAGTGAAAACATTATTAGGAGAATAGGTGATGTTACATAGTTACATAGTTACATAGTTACATAGCTGAAAAGAGACTTGTGTCCATCAAGTTCAGCCTTCCTCACATTTGTTTTTTGCTGTTGATCCAAAAGAAGGCAAAAAAACCCAGTTTGAAGCACAATTTTGCAACAAGCTAGGGAAAAAAATTCCTTCTTGACCCCAGAATGGCAGTCAGATTTATCCTTGGATCAAGCAGTTATTACCCTACATTGAAAGATTATATCCTTGAATATTCTGTTCTTGCAAGTATGCATCTAGTAGCCGTTTGAACATCTGTATGGACTCTGATAAAACCACTTCTTCAGGCAGAGAATTCCACATCCTGATTGTTCTTACAGTAAAAAAACCTTTCCTTTGCCTTAGACAAAATCTTCTTTCTTCCAGTCTAAACGCATGGCCTCGTGTCCTATGTAAAGTCCGGTTTGTGAATAGATTTCCACACAATGGTTTGTATTGGCCCCGAATATATTTGTATAATGTTATCATATCCCCTCTCAGGCGACGTTTTTCTAAACTAAATAGGTTTAAATTTGTTAACCTTTCTTCATAGCCGATATGTTCCATTCCTGTGTTTTTAAGAGCTGTGGTTAGGAGGGTTAAGGGTTAAAGAGGTATTGTGTGAGTTTAGCTATTTTAGGTGTGGAGGGTTTGGTGGACATAATTGGTTTAATGGGAAAGCTAGGTAATTTGAGCCATCTATAAATGTATCTGCGCATTATCTGGGGTAGCTCTGCCATCCTGGACCAAGCTGCAGTGAGAGACCCTTTCTCTACACATTAGCAGAGACTGAATGTAGGGGAATAGATAGCAGCTTTATCGACCGCACAGCTTTTTATGCACAGAAATGTGGATTCACACACCAGGGGATGTGACAAATGTAATGCTATAACATAGTCCCACCACAGTGCCCTCTGTCTGGGGTTTGGATTGCATCACCTCCAGCTAACCAGATAGACATCCTGCTGTGCCTTCCCAGACCAAGAGGCAATATGTACAACATGTCCTTCTTGTAATTTTTGTCCATGTGGTGATAGGGGTCAGTGACAGATAATTTCCAAACATCCTCTGTGTCCTGCCATTCCAAGGGAATTTGCTGTTCAATTGTCACCCGGATGAACATTGAGAATGCAGCAGAAGAAAAGATGGCTTTATGTCTGAGTCAGATTTCATTATTTTGCTTCTACAGTGGAGGGTTATGCCTGGTATCAAGTTTAGAGAAGGTTTGAAGTATTCCCCAATTCTTTATGGCCTTACAGTGCAACAGCACACCCAATGTGGCCCTATTTAAGGTAATATGATTGTATGTATTCATAAAAATATTCACCATTACTTTTTGGTTACTTCATATTTTTGATGCCGGACCACCAGGTATATGTGACAATTGATTCTTGTTGGAATAGGCAATTCTGGTTGCAATACCAATTCTGGTATGACCTTGTGATCCTTGTCTGCAGATAGCACTGTCCTCTTGGGCACAAACATGCACAGTCTTTTAAGGCAACTTAATTCCAGGCACTTTATTGTTAAACTCCACCACAGATACAGCAGCAAATGAAAAAAAACAGTAACACAAATCCCTATAAACAAAAACCTAGCTCGGTCTGAGCACTTACTAACATCAAGTTCCCTATCTCTCAAGGGTTTAAACTATAACAGAACAATAATTGGTTTCACCAACCTAGTGCCTTTGTCAGATCTCTGCACTCCACACTCAGTTAGCATGTGGCTCTCATTCCATCTAGAAAGAAACAAAATTATCTTTCCTTTCCGCACTCCAGTGCTCTCAGTTAGCCTGCTGCTTTCCCTTCTGCACTCCCAGTGCTCCAAGCCAATCTTAACTGCTTTCCTTCTGCACACCCAGTGCTCAGTCTCCTTGACTCTCTCACATGAGAGAACAGCGTCTCTCCTACCTGCTTCCAGGGAGGAAGCCAGCAATCCCCCTTTACCTGTCTAGCAGGGAGGGGTTTATTCCCACTGCTACAGCTGATTATCTGCAGCTGATCAGTGGGTTGGAGACAGATCAAAACTCTGGCCTGGATCTTATTTCTCCCAGTTGTATGCAAACTGCGGAGTGGAGCATTGGCCCTCCCTGCTCTCCAAATGCTCCACCCCAGGGGCCCATAACTAAACTTTGGTTTGTGTTGCCTACAACACATACTACACATACTCCCCCTGGGGTTAAATGTTATAGGCCTATCTGCCTTCACTTTATCACAGACCTCTGCCCACTTAGTTTTGTATGCCATAGAGAAAGGTTGGTGGTCTGTAGAAGTCTTACTGCTCTTCCGATAAAGTGATTTTACCTGGCTTAATAATCCTGATCATTGTCGCTTGAAAAGAAAAGGATATTTTCAAAGGTTTGCCCTTCAGGAATACTGTTAATAGCCCTCACTGTTCTTGTGCAGTTATTACTATCTGAAAACTTTCCCAAATGCCTTTTTCCAGCATGAGGAAATTTTCCAGATGGGGACTAATGGCTTTTAAATTCCTTCCATCAAAGCTTAGGAGTAATGTACTTTCTTTTCAAACTGAGAATTTCCATTTCAAATTTTCATTAGATTTCTCTCAGCTGCATATTCAGACACTTCCAATTGTACTGTGAGCTCGGCTGTATAGCCTCTGCTGTATAATTCTCTTGGGAAGCTTGATACCAGAAAGTGAATTCAAGTCTCAGTTGTGACTTTTCAGTACAAAGATGCTTAAGTGCAGTTTCTATCTAGGTGTCTAAAGTGCTTAGAGGGTAAAAAGCATAAGGTAAAGATACTTGGCTTGTAATTTACCCAAGAAACCCCGCTGACTGTTGCCTGCTTTGCACTATGTCTATTAGCGTCTCCAAGATGCAAATGCACCTGTTATTTAGTTTTGCAATGGTTGGTCTCTTCCTTAACTGGCAAAGTAGATCAAGATCCCACCGAGTTTCTCTATTAGACTTCCAAATACACATAATTATCTTTGTAAAATGTATCACATTTTGTATTGTAAAATGATTACTTCATGAGACATTCACATCTGAGGAAAATCACCCATTGTACTTTAAGTTCGTCATATTTCCAATCCTATCATATTACATACTACTAGGAAAGCCAAAATAACGTATACTTAATTCTATATGTAATTAGTGGCAAGTTGCCAGAGGCTAATGTGTTTGAAAATAGAATCACAGAAGATGTTCTGCATGTGATTTTCTGTTATTAAACAAGAGACTATGATCTGCGTTTGAAGTTATGTTTTCTGCAAAAGCTTTTTGTTCAAAATCAAAGCCTAAGCTTGAAAGCTATGAAGCAATGTAATGCCTCAGAGATTCTTATTATCTACTCACATTTGATATAAAATCACACTTTTTGAAAAGAAATTATGGTTACACAGATTACATTCAAAACATTTTATTGAATACATTAAATATTTGTCTAACTTTAAATGAACCTTGCTTTTTGTCTCTTAGCAAAACTAAATGTATGCTACAAGGTATAAAAAGAAAAAAGCATTGTAGACAATTTAGGGATGCTTTGTCGATCTTCCAGAATTAGATTAAAATGATTACAGATTAATTAAGTCAGGGTAGGTAAACTCTGGTTTTCTCCACCATTGTTGACTGATTCATATGTCTGTCAAAGTAACAAATCAACAAAGTCAGAGTAATTTGAGAGAAAAATCATTTTTCCACAAAGCATCCTTTATTTTTCTAGGTACATCTTAGTTTTTCCCCACACTATAAACTGTATGTTATAGGGACACTGTAGACACAGGGCCGGTGCAAGGAATTCTGCCGCCCTAGGCAAAGATCCATTTTGCCGCCCCCAAGTTCATTCACTAAGCTCCAAAAGGAAACATTCCACTGATTTCTTTTAACAATTTAGTAGATATACCCCAAAAAGAAAATATGCTTTTTTTTTGCAAGACTTCCAGAGGCTTCTCACTGAGAAGTCTCTGTTTTAGGGCTGCAGTTGTGCGCATGCGCACTTGGTCACAGCTTACCTATGTTCCCTAGTTCAGCTCATTAAGAAAGGAAGAAGGCAGGTGCACGCTAGTGTAGCACGTCTGCCTGCTCTTTTAGCTCTGTGGAGAAGAAAACCTTCCTAGCTGTGTGACAGACAGGTAGCTGTTTTGACTCCAATTATAAAAGGTTAAAGAAAGGTCAAGAAAATGTCAAACTCCAGACACAAATAGCACTTCAGCAAGTTAAAATACTTAATGTGTGTGGAGTTTTCCTCTCTCAGCAAACTGACTTATACATACACACACTCACAAAAACTGCCTTATACATATAAACAGACAAAATGTCTAATACACACACACACACACAGAAACTGACGAATACATACATAACATAGACCAAGACTAGTGATGTCGCGAACTGTTTGCGAACTTGCCGCGAACGGTTCGCCGCAGTTCGCCACGAACCGTTCGCGGCGAACTCCGGTCAACTGACACATCCCTGCTAATCTCCGGCAGACCCTCCCTCCCAGACCCTCCCACCTCCTGGACAGCATCCATGTTGAAGCTGCCTTCAACATGGATGCTGTCCAGGAAGTAGGAGGGTCTGGGAGGGAGGGTCTGCCGGAGATTGGCAGGGATGTGTCAGCTGACCGGAGTTCGCCGCGACTGCGGCGAACCGTTTGCGGCAAGTTCGCGAATGGTTCGCGACATCACTAACCAAGACATAATGATTGCATCATACTCAAAACACTTTCTAATACATATACACACACTGCCTAATGCATACACAAACTGCCTCACACACACACAAAAACACTGCTTTATAGATACATACTCACAAAATAAAAAAGAATATAAGATAAAAATATGATTACATGTTTTCCAAAGAAAGTAATTTGCATTTTAAAATGTCCATGCCAGCTATATTATGTGGGGAACACCAAAAAGGGATATGACTAACATAATGTCTCTCTACACTTTAAATTAATGCAGTGATCCACAGCTCTTAGAATTATTTGCAATCCAAAAAGTAGAGATTCTTTGGGAGGGGAATATGAAATTAAGAAATTAGGAAAAATATAAATGAAACTGATTTTTTAATCTCAATACCCTCACCCCTTTCGGTCTGAATGCAGATTTCGAGTTGTGTCATCTATTTTATATACATATATAAAATAAACACATAGATATAGTACTTGTATATTTTACGTTTTTTAATGGTTTATCCATGCACCTTTTTATTCTCTATATTTTAGGATTGTTTTATGTGATTGACAGTGAAGTTGAAAATTATTTGTAATTATTTATATTATGTTTTTATATATATATATATATATATATATATATATATATATATATATATATATATATATATATATATATATATATATATATCTCTGTTTATTCATACATTCCTTGAAGATATATATATATATATATATATATAGATATAGATATATAAATATATATAACTAACACAATCCAAAACAGAGATATTATTCCTCAAAACAAAATAATGTTACCATTCATATGTTTATTAATACATTGTGTGAATAAAATACATGTTTAACTGTTCTTTTTTTCCCGTTTCAATTTCCAATGCTTTGCATAAGTTAAAGCGGCACTGTCATGCCGAACTTACCTTTCCCCAATCGATTCCTCTTCTCTCCCTCTCTCAGGATCTGTTCTTCATGTCTTCCTGTCTGCTCTAGTTTTCTTTAAAAATTAAGACAAAGCAGGAACTATTTCTCTTCTGGAGGTTTCCTACACCATGGCCAGGTATGACCAGCGGAGGAACCAGAGGAGCTGCAGGGTGAGCTCCTAGGTCCTCTCTTCCTCCCTCCCCTGCCCGCATGGTGCCTGCGGACAGGGGAGGGGGGGCAATTGCCCTGTTGCCTCCCTGGATCCACCAGTGATATATACAGCCCTTCTGTGTGCCTTTT
>OW240913.1:174646807-174749871 GCA_933207985.1 Pelobates cultripes
AAAATTATCAACACAGAATATAAAATAAAAATTGTATATCATGAAATAAATACAATACATAATAGTCCTCGTCCTCTTCTCCTTTACCAAAACGTTTTCGATTGTTATTCTGTCCCTTGCTCGTTGTGCGGTTTTCAGGCATTTCAAAATCCCGCCTTTCCCACTCATTATCCAATCCTATAATAGGGACCCAGGTGATCTCCTTCGCGTGCATGATTTGCAGCTGCGTCTCTTCCGGTTTGCTTTTGGAACTACCACTCCCGAGATGCAGTTCTCTTTCGGTAGTTGCATCCTTATTTCTGTTTTTTCAAACTACTATACCCATAGTTCATCGGGTTAGTAGATACATTCCATTTGTTTTTGCGATCTATGAAAAGTTCTCTATATTGCTTATTTAAAGCGACACTGTCATGCCGAACTTACCTTTCCCCAATCGATTCCTCTTCTCTCTCTCTCTCTCTCTCTCAGGATCTGTTCTTCGTTTCTTTCTGTCTGCTCTAGTTTTCTTTCAAAATTAAGACAACGTAGGGACTATTTCTCTTGTGGAGGTTTCCTACGCCATGGCCAGCTATGACCAGCAGAAGAGCAAAGTGTGCTACGTTTCCGGTGGTCAGAGAAATTTTCCCATTATTCTAAGCTTTCCTCCTTGTTCCTACGTTGCCTCCTGTCAGTATTGCCGAACGTCCTGTCACTTAGAACACCGGCAAAACTGCCGAATTGCGTCCTAACAGAATGAGAACAGTTTCTCCATTCGTGTTAGAACGCTATTCAGGACTTGTTCGGATCGCAATTTCATTAGAATGAATAAAACTCCGATCCTATTTCGTGCTGTGGCTGCATCTTGCAGCCGCTTAGTAGATAACTCCCTAATTCCTACGGTATTAGGGAGCTATCTACCAAAAGGCTGAAAGACCTAAATTGGTCTTTCAGCCACATTTACTAATACTAAGTTAAGATTACTTAGTATTAGTAAATTCTGCCCCTTCTCGCTATACCGCGAAGAGGGACATGTCTATTAAACAGTAAAAAATAAACTTTTTTTTACTGTAAAAAAATAAAAAAACATATTGCCCCACGGCCCCCACCCCTGCACGGTGGGTGGGAGCCCTACATAACAATGAGGGGGGGACCTACTGTCCTCCACCCTGGCCCTCACCCCTGCGCGGCAGGTGGGGGCCCTAAATAACAATAAGAGGGGGGACCTACTGTCCTCCCCCCGGCCCCCACCCCTGGGCAGTGGGTGGGGGACATAAATATAATGAGGGGGGATCTACTGTCTTCCCCCCGGCCCCCACCCCTGCGCGGTGGGTGTGGGCCCTACAAGACAATGAAGGGGGGGACCTACTGTCCTCCCCCCCGGCCCCCACCCCTGAGCGGTGGGTGGGGGCCATAAAGATAATGAGGCGGGATCTACTGTCCTCCCCCCAGCCCCCACCCCTAGGCGGCAGTGGAGGCCATAAAGATAATGGGGGGGGCCTACTGTCCTCCCCCTGACCCCCACCCCTGGGCGGTGGGTGGGGGCCATAAAGATAATGAGGGGGGACCTACTTTCCTCCCCCCGGCCACCACCCCTGGGCAGCGGGTGGGGGCCCTAAGACAATTCTCCCCCCTTCAAAGGTGACTAGGGGTCCCCAAGCCCCTAGTCACCCGCCCCCCCACCCAAATAAAAACTTTCCCCTACCTACCCCCCTCACCCTACAAATAGTGAGGGGGGAATAAAATAACTAACCTGTAAATAAAAATAAAACTTATCATTTGATGTCTTCTTTCTTCTAAAATCTTCATTTTTAAGCCCCAAAAAAGGCCAAATAAAAAAACCATCATACCCGTCGAACTTAAAATAAAATAAAAAAAACAGACGAAAAAGAAAAAAACCTGACGCTAAAAAAAAAAAAAATCCATCTTCACCCATGGAGGGCTCCATGCAGACTGAGCTCTGCAATTAGGCTAAGAACACTCTGATTGGTTGGTTTAAGCCAATCAGAGTACTCTGTCATTTTACACAGCGTGGGAAAGTTCTTTAGAAGTTTCCCACGCTTTGTAAAATGACACAGAGCACTCTGATTGGATCTGGGGTGCAGGGGTGGGGGCAATAGCTTTTTTATTTTTTTTTACAGTGAGCAGCCACTGGCATGCTGGAGCTGCCGGACCGGGTGGCAGCCTCGCCGGTCCGGCGGCATTCCTCTCACTAACACTGAAGGAGGAGGAGCATGTCTCTCTATCATGCTCCTTTGCGGTTCCCACATCCTGTGCTGGGAATTGTGGGAACCGCAGGGAGCATGACAGAGAGACATGCTCCGCCTCCTTCAACGCGCCGGCCCCCTCAGACTTGAGAAAGAGGGGGCAATAGAGAGATGGGGAGGCTTAAACCAACCAATCAGAGTGTTCTTAGCCTAATTGCAGAGCTCAGTCTGCATGGAGCCCTCCATGGGTGAAGATGGATTTTTTTTTTTTTAGCGTCAGGTTTTTTTTCTTTTTCGTCTGTTTTTTTTATTTTATTTTAAGTTCGACGGGTATGATGGTTTTTTTATTTGGTCTTTTTTGGGGCTTAAAAATGAAGATTTTAGAAGAAAGAAGACATCAAATGATAAGTTTTATTTTTATTTACAGGTTAGTTATTTTATTCCCCCCTCACTATTTGTAGGGTGAGGGGGGTAGGTAGGGGAAAGTTTTTATTTGGGTGGGGGGGCGGGTGACTAGGGGCTTGGGGACCCCTAGTCACCTTTGAAGGGGGGAGAATTGTCTTAGGGCCCCCACCCGCTGCCCAGGGGTGGTGGCCGGGGGGAGGAAAGTAGGTCCCCCCTCATTATCTTTATGGCCCCCACCCACCGCCCAGGGGTGGGGGTCAGGGGGAGGACAGTAGGCCCCTCCCATTATCTTTATGGCCTCCACTGCCACCCAGGGGTGGGGGCTGGGGGGAGGACAGTAGATCCCGCCTCATTATCTTTATGGCCCCCACCCACCGCTCAGGGGTGGGGGCCGGGGGGGAGGACAGTAGGTCCCCCCCTTCATTGTCTTGTAGGGCCCACACCCACCGCGCAGGGGTGGGGGCCGGGGGGAAGACAGTAGATCCCCCCTCATTATCTTTATGTCCCCCACCCACTGCCCAGGAGTGGGGGCCGGGGGGAGGACAGTAGGTCCCCCCTCTTATTGTTATTTAGGGCCCCCACCTGCCGCGCAGGGGTGAGGGCCAGGGTGGAGGACAGTAGGTCCCCCCCTCATTGTTATGTAGGGCTCCCACCCACCGTGCAGGGGTGGGGGCCGTGGGGCAATATGTTTTTTTATTTTTTTACAGTAAAAAAAAGTTTATTTTTTACTGTTTAATAGACATGTCCCTCTTCGCGGTATAGCGAGAAGGGGCAGAATTTACTAATACTAAGTAATCTTAACTTAGTATTAGTAAATGTGGCTGAAAGACCAATTTAGGTCTTTCAGCCTTTTGGTAGATAGCTCCCTAATACCGTAGGAATTAGGGAGTTATCTACTAAGCGGCTGCAAGATGCAGCCACAGCACGAAATAGGATCGGAGTTTTATTCATTCTAATGAAATTGCGATCCGAACAAGTCCTGAATAGCGTTCTAACACGAATGGAGAAACTGTTCTCATTCTGTTAGGACGCAATTCGGCAGTTTTGCCGGTGTTCTAAGTGACAGGACGTTCGGCAATACTGACAGGAGGCAACGTAGGAACAAGGAGGAAAGCTTAGAATCATGGGAAAATTTCTCTGACCACCGGAAACGTAGCACACTTTGCTCTTCTGCTGGTCATAGCTGGCCATGGCGTAGGAAACCTCCACAAGAGAAATAGTCCCTACGTTGTCTTAATTTTGAAAGAAAACTAGAGCAGACAGAAAGAAACGAAGAACAGATCCTGAGAGAGAGAGAGAAGAGGAATCGATTGGGGAAAGGTAAGTTCGGCATGACAGTGTCGCTTTAAATAAGCAATATATAGAACTTTTCATAGATCGCAAAAACAAATGGAATGTATCTACTAACCCGATGAACTATGGGTATAGTAGTTTGAAAAAACAGAAATAAGGATGCAACTACCGAAAGAGAACTGCATCTCGGGAGTGGTAGTTCCAAAAGCAAACCGGAAGAGACGCAGCGGCAAATCATGCACGCGAAGGAGATCACCTGGGTCCCTATTATAGGATTGGATAATGAGTGGGAAAGGCGGGATTTTGAAATGCCTGAAAACCGCACAACGAGCAAGGGACAGAATAACAATCGAAAACGTTTTGGTAAAGGAGAAGAGGACGAGGACTATTATGTATTGTATTTATTTCATGATATACAATTTTTATTTTATATTCTGTGTTGATAATATTAATACATTATATATACATACTTATCTTCATCTCCATCTTGCACTTTGGATCTGGTAAGGGTATTGTCACCCTGTAAATTGACACAAAACCTATAAACGTAGAACCAGTTTCAAAAAGGCTCTAGAAAAGGTGAGCACTCATCGTTTATTGTTTTTAATTATCAACATTTATAATACTGCACCCAGAGGTTCTGTGTTTTGTCTCTCTGTCTCATATGTATTGCTGTGAGGAATAAAGGGAAGCGAACTACACGAAAGGGGTACAGCTTCCTACCTTAAAGGCACGGAAGTGTTTAGAGCCTATACCCATATAAAACGCTCAAAAGTGAGTTTATTTTTACTCACTGCACTAAGTAATCACTTTACTTCTGCCGTACAATATTATACAATTTTTTGTCTCTTGTTTTATTTTTCCATATATAACCCCCACATATTCTGAGGGGTAAGTGTATGTTTTGTATGCCACTTTCTTCTGTGAACACGTATACAGCGCTGCACTCATACTAAGTGTTGGGAAGGTGGAAAAACCAACCAGGCTCTTAGCTGTATTTTTTCTTGCTGTTTACATACTCACTGTGACAGAACCATCTGTCTGTTTATTGTGGTGGATTCGTCTGTTTCTGCCCCGTTCATGTAAATGGCTGTTTCCTATAGCCCAGCCATACGAATGACTGTTTTTCCCGAACAAAACTACCGAACGGATGGCCACCCAGGAGAGAAGTGTGCTGCTGGTTAACCTATTGATCCCAATTAGAAGGTTGTGGTTAACTGCAGACACTTCTCAATTGAACCGAATTCAGGGTGGTCGTCGTTCGTAAGTTTACCACGAGGCAGCGGCCATTTTAAAACATGCGAAAGCCCATCGGTGGTCGGCTCTATTTTCATGGAACTAAAAACTGACACTTTTTCTGCCGAACACCGCTGAAACAACGGAATGCCTGGCTGCCTCCACGAAAGCGTACGAACACCGGCCTTTCGGGAGTTTTGAAACACACGAAAGGACTTAACCCAGATAGCCTTCCCATGGAGTCAATTGCATACCGAAAGACTGTAAGAACTTTGACTCCATGCCGATTGAACTGTGTGTGTGGGATCTGAGCGCTATTCACTAATAATATGCACTCAGATCCAGGCTATCTGGGGATATGTGATGCGAATGGGAAATGTTTGGTTATTTTAAAGTTATGTATTTTTATGTATTTTCTAGTATTGTATTTAAGATGGCGATTTGTCTTTGTCCTGGAGATAATTGAATTACTTCTCAATTATCTCCAGGGCAGAGGGGAGGAAACCATACTGCATTGTGGGTAAAGGCTGTGACTTTATGTCTGGAATGTCTTCATGTCCATCTGTAATTTCAGTCTCCCATTTGGTCCCCTAGGGGAGTGTCCACCAATTGGGAGACCTGCATAAATACGGGCAGGTAGCCCACAATAAAGCCAGATCCTGTTTGACCCTCAATGCGGAGCTTCTGTCTCGTTATTGGGGAGATTTCTTCTTTGCATTTAGAGACTGCTGGATGGAACCGAAAGCCGCTTGGTGGATATCGTTGTTCAGCGTCTAGCAGCAGTTCGTGGATTTCCGTTCGGGAGTTTGGAGCCTTTCAAGGATCCCGGTCGGGAGATTACCGCGTCCCCTGGTTATGGTTCGTGTATTATAATTGATGCGAACGGATTACTGAATTTGCGAAAGGGGAAGGTGAACTAAACGGCGGTTTCTCTTAAAGACACCAGGGGTGTCTTAACACTCACATACTGCCTAATATATACACTCCCATGCATCCTAATACATACACACACAAACACATACAAACTGCTTTATAGATACATACAGGAGGCATGGATTTATTTTTAAATCTACTAGTCCAAGGGACTAAAGTGGACCCATACACAAAAACAAATGACTCATGTGACGGAACGCTGGCACTCCGACTGAGTACCTCCGCCAATCGATGCTCCTAGGACTCCACGCACTCTAACCGACACCATCAGCACTGCAGACCCCACTTTCAGCGATACAGCTGTGCCAGGGTCTCGCCATTTCCACCCACCCTGGATCCACGACCAGGATCCAGCTCCCAGTGGGTGAACCTCTTCTAAATTCAGAGAGCGTAGCAGGAACAAATCAAGCTATTGCAAGAGCTTACTCTGGGGAGTAAGTGATTATAGCAATCCCCAGAGTGTAGGTATCCCTTTCCCCAAACATGAGCCAAGGCTTCAAGAAAGGTACAAGATGATCTGGTTTTAATGACCACACACTGGCTTTTATGCAAGTCCCCATGCAAGGGGACATCTCACAGGGTGGGACCCAGTATAACCAATCACAGACAATACAAACAAAACACTCCCACAGTGATATCACAATCCCTCCTCTCTATCCTGGAGATAATTGGGAAGTAATCAAATTTTCTCCCAGGACAGAGGCAAGACTCCATTAACCACATGGTTACAAAAAGACATAAAATTACACAATGTTACAATTACTATATAAAACATATACATGCAACATATCCCCAGATAGCTTAGATCTGAGTGCACATTATTATTGAATGGCACTCAGATCACATACATACAATTCAATCGCCATGGAGCCAAAGTCTTTTCCATAGTCTTTTGTTACACAAATAGGCTCCATGGCATAGCTATCTGGGATAGCACTACTACCATACTGAAAGTCCAGAATGCCCCAGCAGAAATACACAAATAAACCTTTTTTGCAGGGGAAAATACCGCTATCAGCACATGGGCCATAGTCGGAAGGCAGGAGGCTAGCCAGTAGTCCCCTCCAGGCACAAGTGGCGAAGGGCACTTCGTCACAACTCATACATAAACACATTAACCAATACAGAACTACACTGCACACGAACACTGACCCATACTCAAACACACTGAACACTGACACACACCAACACTGAACCATACACAAATACACACACTGCCACTCACTAATACTGACCCCCACACACTGCACACTGACACCAACACTGACCCATACACAAATACACACACTGTCCCTCACTAATACTGACCCCCACACACTGCACACTAACACTAACACTGACCCATACACACACTAACAGTAAACCATACAGAAGCACACTGCACACTGCCACTCACCAACACTGATCCATACACACACACTGCACACTGACACTCACTAACACTTACCCATACATACACACACTGCACCCTGACCAATACACACTGAACGCTAACACTGACCCATACTCAAACATACTACACACTGACCCACACAAACACACTGCACACTGGCACACATTGACCCATACACACACAAACTATACATTCACTGACACTCACACACAGTACAGAATACCTGCAGTAGCCTGTCACATGCTCACTCTGCCCTTTATAGAGCGTTGGCTGCCGGGTATGACATAGCTGAATCCTGGCGGCCATAAGTCTTGAGCACTGAGAGGAGTGGATGCTGCCGCTCTTCACACCTCCCTGTGAGATGAAGCCAAGCCCAGTTATACCATCCTTTTGCCTGCCTGCCTGAGGTAGACTCCCTACCTATGGAAGCTGCACCTTCCCACTGCTCTCCTCTTTAAAGGACTTGTTTTATGGAAGTAGGACTTTGGAGAAGGGGGCATGTCAGGCAGGGGGAGCTAGAATGTTTGGTGCTGGGAAAGGTAGGGTTAGTTGTGAGATGGGCAGAGATAAGTGTTTGTGGGCGGGCAGAGGCGAGGTTAGGTTCGTAACCCCTATGTTATGATTAAATAAATTTATTTGGCTGATTTACAAGAAGGAGGGCTGAATCAATGAGGGGAGGCACCAGCAGCTGTGTCACAGACGGAGGCGGGGTCAGTATAATCTCATGGGGGATTCATATTGCAAGAGAGCCCCTGTGGGTGCCCTCTCTCACAATCGCCACTAGGCCGCTGCCTATAGGTAGCGCCGGCCCTGTCTAGACATCATTATTATTTGTATAGCTTCAGTCCATAATAATAATATGCACATCTAATTTGTATTGGTTAGATGTGCATATTATTAGTTAGTTGTTATGGGGTCTTAGCTTATGGATCTAAAGTTTTTTGAATGGTTTAACCCTAAAGTGCTGTTCACTTCACCCATCCACTCAACCTCTCTGCCTCTTCTTCCAGCCTGTGCTCCAATAAGGAAGATTTCCCCTCGGATGCTGGTAATAGGGTGAGAGCATTAACTGATCCTCTCCAGCTATTAATAGCTGCTCATTGAGAGAAAAACTGCAGGCTTAGCACTAAATGGGAAGCAGCCAACCACAGCCTAGCACCCTCTAGAGAAATGACTAAGGGGGTGATTATACTCTGCTTTAACCATACCAGCTCATACCAGTGATATGTATCACTAATAGACTGAGAGTGCTCAGCTGACGCTCTCAGCCTATCATTACTGCTAGTGAGTTGATGCTTCTGCATGTCCATTTAACACTGCCTCATCTGTCCAACTTACTCCATTCTGAAATACTTGCTCTGTTTCCTCTGGTTCCTGTACATGCATACAGCTACCTTTCTGTCTTTATCCTAATCTGCAACAACAGCTATGCATGTCATTAGGAAGACCTGCAAATAATGCCGGGGGATGTTGTTCAGCCAATAGCTTTCATTAGAGGAAAGTTGATAACTGAAGTTTACAAATCCCAGTAATATCTGTTCTGTGTAGTAAGGCTTTGCACAGAAGGTTATTCAACCCTTCTCTCAATATTCACAATTAGACAAACAGGTAGTGTGTCAGAATTATAGATGTGATTTTATGATGCATTCATGCCTATGCTAGTGACTGTCACAGTTCGAATCTCTGCAAAGAGAATTGAACAGTCAGTACCCAATCTACAATTTAACTGTTTCAGTGCTGGATTAAACTAATCTAACAGGGTTATTCATTAAAGTGAGAATGCAACGTGAATTCAAAGTACATTTCCAGTTTAAGGTCAAAATAGCTAAACTAGAAACATTCTCTAAGTCAGCTATACTTTAAGCTAAGCTATTCTGGCCTCAAATTTGAAATTTACTTTGAATTCACTTTGAATAATTACTCTAGGGAATAACTTGGTAAGAGTTCAGTCTCCATAACCCACAAGCCATTTCCCTAAGAGGACAATATATAAGCCTAATTATGTAATGTTTGATAATTTATAGAAAAAGAAACAACTGTTACAGTGAGAATCGGTTTCCCCTGTGCCTGAGAGATCATCGAGTCAGAAAGTGTACAAACTCAATTATCTCCAGGTACAGAAAAACAGACAATTTTAAAACACTCCAAAATCCATGGAAACCCTTGAAGTGTCACATCACCGGACAGCCCTGATCTTAGTGACCATCATATCCAAAAATCACTCAGATCGGTTCAGTGGTTTGTATTTTCCATGGAAGTCAACTTTTGACCAACCGCACACATGGCTTCTGCCCAGAATAGTTCCATAAGAAAAGTGGTAGTGGTTGGTCAATTTTGGGAGTCTAAAAACAAACAAAATACCGAACCAAACTGCTCCTCTGGCTCCTAGGTAGCTTATGCGAACAATCCTACTGAATGGCACTCTCCTGACATGAATGGCAACGAAGCAGGCGTTCGTCAAAGTTCAGCGGTGTTCGCAAGTTAGTGACCGATTTTAGTTTTAATTCATGTGGTTGTACTGCTCCGGAACAAAAAAGGAAACCACATGAACCAAGTCTTTTAAAAGGCTGCTACATGGCCCATGGACCTTGGGCAAGGGGCTAGCCAGCAGGCTTCTCCAGGAGCTTGTGGCAGAGGCATCTTTACCACACATCTCTTCCCCCAAGGGAAGACTAACCAGGTACCAGACCTCCTGCCAGTCTGTACCTGAGTTAGTCGAGAAGCCCGCCCAAAAACAACTAGCTAATCTAGTAGCCTCCTGTGCCATGCTCTTCCCTGCTAGGTCTACTTTGTTGTGGGTGTAGTGTTCTTCATCCCTGGTGTCTCCTGATATCAGGCACTGCCACTGGGGAGGGAGACCAGTTGTCTCCACTCCCTGTAGGGCACACAGCTGCTGGGGAGTGGGACAGATTATCTCCACTCCCAGAGATGCCTGCTGATGCTGGGAAGTGAGACCAGTTGTCTCCCTGTAACTCCGGCTGTGGTTGGGGAGAGGGACTGGTTGTCTCCACTCCCTGCAGGATACACTGCCACTGGGGAGTGAGACCGGTTGTCTCCACTCCCTGTAATTCCAACTGTGATTATGGAGAGGGACCGGTTATCTCTTCTCCCTGCAGGATATACTGTCGCTGGGGAGTGGGACCGACTGTCTCCACTCCCTGTAACCATGGCTGTGGTTGAGGAGAGGGACCGGTTGTCTTCTCTCTCGGCAGGATATACAGCTGATGAACCGAGCTGAACGCATGTTGGTAATCCTGCTCCAGCTCCCATTCTAGGGTGGCCAGGTCAGCAGCTCCATGAAGATCCATCAGGGCTTCTCTTGTACTGTGAATATCCCACAGCCGAAACTCTGACAGAATTCCAAAATCAATGTCCTCCTCCAAGACCTACCACAGCAAGCCAGGGCCATTTTAGTCCTCACCCTCTGGCATACTATCCTTAGCCATCCACTGGTCACGCTGGGCTGCGTACCACTCTAGCGCCTGGTAAGCCTCGCCCAGCCACAGCTCTTTCCAGACTAGGTCCTCCAGTTCTGTCACCCACTCCTTCAGGGGTGGCTTTCCCAGGAGAGGCATCCTCAGAGCCACTTATCCCTGCAGCCACTGCTCCTGGCTTAGGAGGCTCTCTCTCTGCCAAATCTAAATGTCTTCCAGGGCCTCGTACCAGAGCTCCTTCCAAATGGCATCCCTCCAATTCGGTATGCCCTCTTCTAAAAAAGGACCATCCCCTCAGGTCAAGGTGCTCTGTAGTCTCCAGTTAAACTCCTCCTTGTATGGGATGCTGCCTGGGGTCTATCTCGCTCCATCCTCCTGAGTTCCTCTGCAGACAGGGGCGCTGCACAGATGCTAGCGCTATTCCTCTTGCCAGTATTCCGTGTGGTATTTCGGTGTCCCCGGGATGCTTCCCCACTTACTAGGAAGTCATCCCACTGCTGCCACAAGATGTGGCAGACCGCCTGGTACCTCGACTGGGTACCTCTGCCAAACATGCTTCGTACCTATTGCCAGGACACCATAAGCACTTTTAGCCCCTAGCCGCCACAGCTTGAGTCTCGCCGTCTCTTCCCACCCTGAACCAGGGTCCTGGATCCAGCTCCCAAAGCTCTACTACAGAGAGTGTAGCTGTCTAGTAGTAATTATAGCCAGTATAGCATCCCCCCACACATTACCCGAGACTTAATGCTGGGAGTAGATCAGTTTAATGCACACAGTAAACTCCTCCCCTGTGCCTGAGAGATAATTGAGATATCTACATAGCACCAACATATCCATTTATGGGAAAAAGAACGTACACCCTCTTTGCCTTCTATGGTTTTACACATCAGTACATAATAACATAATATGACTTCTATGAAGAAAATGGACTTTTGCCTATAATTTTTTCCTTTTTTATTCTGTATTTTTATGTGTTATTACTTGTATAGTGAATGGATTGGTTTGGTAGTTTGAAACTACCGAACGCCGACCACCCTCCTGGCTCATTTACTTCAAAGGAACCAGCTATTAAGTGCACCCTGGGCGGCCGCTGTTCGTACAACCGAACGCCACGTGGAAAAGAAAACGGCGGCCACCATCTTATTCGCACGAGGAGAGCCAGTGGGACTTGGTCGTCGAGTGTCTGGAACTAAAATCGGACACTCAACCTCACGAACTACCGCTGGAAACTACCGAACGCCGGCTTCTCATATTTCCCGAACAGCCAGGAAAGCCTCATTCGGTAGTTCTGTGCGAACGGACAAGGGGAGCACTCACTACTATGGGCCAGGGGGACCCATTCGGGACTTTTGTTCGTTTTTTACAGTTTTGTGAATTGACCGATCGCACACGCTGAATTCGTGGAACTGTTTTGGGCAGGAGCTGCGTGTGTGGTCAGTAAAAGGGACCCTCCACACTTTTTCAGAACCACTGAACCGATCTGGGTGAAATTTGGATATGTTTGTCCCTTGTGGGGAAAGGGGTGTTCTAAGTTTTGGGGAAATTGTGTGCTCTCTGCCTGGAGATAATTTGTTTATTCCTTAACTTATCTCAATATCTCTCAGGCAGAGAGGAGGCGTGTATTACTTTAAATCTGTGTGTTGATTGGTTATTATCTTTGTTTGCTGTGGGATGTCCTCTTGCAGGAGGATTTCTCATAAAAGCCTGTGTGTTGTCAATAAAAGTTATTCCTGTTACACCCTTCATGAAGTCTAGGCTCATGTTTGGGCGATATTCTACTTGCTGGGAAGAATCACCTTGGAACTGCATTTCATCTATCTTATTCCTCTTCTCCCTGCTGCAGCTATAATCACTCATGCTCAGCTGTTGGGAGAGGGAACTAAAGTCCGCAGCACCATAACCACTGCAGGTCTTAACAACGTCATACTGCGGGTCGCACGAGGGAGCTGAGCAGAGTGCTCAAGGAAAAGTGCTCCCTCACTGACAGCATAGTGTGACTGACCGCCTGCCCGGGAAACAACTGCCCACCTGCCCCGGGGGAGTCCAAAGGTGGCCAGCCGGTTAGCTCTTGGGCTCCCATTAAACAAGGCAAACAGGTATTTGCCTGGGCATTTGGGGGCGGCGTTTTTTGCCGCCCCCTGGAAATTGCCGCCCAAGGCAAATGCCTTCTTTGCCTTGCAGCAAATACGTCCCTGAGCATGGGTGGTACATTACATGTGTAGGTAAGGGTACACCGCAGTGTACTAGCAATTCACCAATACTCCTATTCGCATCCCTGACTGAGTCGTTACACAGGTGATACTGTTGCCAATTTTTCTAACTAAAGGATACAGAAATAAAAGGGGGATACAAGATAGGGACTAGCTAACATAAAAATTCAGCTAAGCATATACTAAATAAACAGGTATAAGGTGAAAGGTTTGCTCCATGTGGTTGCATGCCCCTCCTCACGGTTCGCGGGAAGTAGGGCACCCAGGGACCATTGTCGGCTACTGCAGTGGCAGTACAACTTATTTTCTTGCCATAGCAGGGCATGTTTAGTAAAATTGCCCCTAACTCTAAAGGTCATTTTGTATGAGCATACATCATCTAAGCAGCTTGTAATGTCTTCCAGAAATGGTACCTCTTTACTTTTCCAATGGAATGCTAATGGAATGCCAACCTCGACTTCCCCACAGTCGACATGTTGATGTTAGACTCCAGATCAGGTATAATGTGAAGAATATTATATTAAGGCTTCAGAGGGAGGGTAAGTGTAGTTATGTTATAGATGTCTGGATTAGTCTCCAAAATTGAGTTAAGGCTATACAATCCCAAAATACTTGTTTTATGGTACCAGTGTCAGCCTCGCACCTCCAACATAGCAGGGAGGCAGTGCTGTATATTTGTGACAGCCTGAATGGCACCAATTAACATTGCATAGTTATTTTACAGTACGTTTCCCAGAGAGAATGGCTACCAGAGGATTGTTTTTGTTTGTTCCAGAGTAACATGCCATTGGGACATGGTAAGCCCCTGACCTACATTCCGTTCCCATTGTAGCATATAAGGCATCTTGTCTTGGGCAATCTCAGATATTAGCACATTATAGCAGAGTGAAAGAGGCTTCTGTGACCTTGTAGTCATAATGTGTTTTAAATTAATTGCAGATGTATGTGGAATAGTCTCCTTACTTGTCTTACACGTTTGCTAAATATTTTTAATTCTCAGGTAGAGGAATAATTCTCTAAGCTGACGCAATGTTTTAAAGAAGAGTGGGCCAAAATGCCTCCACAATGATGTGAGAGACTGATAAAGGCATACAGAAAATGACAATTTCAAGTTATTGCTGCTAAATGTTGTTCTACAAGCTATTGAATCATAAGGTGCACTTAATTTGTCATGCATGGCTTTTCTATTTTGGCTTTATTTTTGTTAAATAAATCATGGCATTGTGTAATATGTCATGTGTTGTTGTCCGAGGTTGTATTTACCTGATTTTAAGACCTACTAAGGAACATATGATTGTTATGTCCTGACATGTAAAACCATAGAATTCATAAAGGTTGTGCTTTCTTTTTCTCATTAATGTATACTTCAGTGATGTACAATAGGTAAACAATACAAATATTTAATTCTAACAAAACATATATGACATATGGGAAGAGTAGATGAAAACGGCTCTACCCAGATGAGTTTATAATCTGAGTAACAACATCATTCAATGTCAAAAAGAAAGTACAGAGATGCTATCACCGGACAAGATCACTATTGGTAGTTCACACTATCAAGACAGATGATTTATAAATCATTTTCAGATCACAGCTTTGTATTATTATAATATCCCATGATCATATTCTGGAGTTATCTGTGCTACATTCACAAATATTTCAATGTGAGAAAAAGCTTTTTAAAGGAACACTTTACTGCCCTCCCTCCCTCCCCCCCAAAAAAAATACTGTTTATTTGATCTAAAAACAGCTTGCAAAAGCTTCAAATCTATTGCAATACATTTCAGCTCAATGAGAAGTCTTTGCAAGTCAGGCGCTCTGGGCAATTACCAGTCACTGGAGTGTAGTTATTATAATAATTATTATTATTATTACTGGTATTTAAATAGCGCCAGCATATTCCGTAGCGCTTTACAATATTAACAAAGGAGATTTAACAATAAATGAGACAATTACAAAAACTTACAGGAACAATAGGTTGAAGAGTGCCCTGCTCAAACGAGCCTACAGTATGTACGAGGTGGGGCATAAAACCCAACAGACAGGGGAGGGCTGGCAGGCTTAGGCCTGGGGGGCAAAACCAGTTAAGTGGCCCATTGCACCACCAAATCAGTTCACCATCATTGCCCACCTTTTCCTGGTTTTATAACGGATATTGATGTTATGCTAATCAGTAGCTCTTTGCCATACCCGCTCCCTCACGGTTCTTACTTTCAATGTTGTCAGAGCACAGGCTGAGAATCTCTGAGCCTGTGCTCTGACTCACTAACTGAGCGCCGGAACCACGAGGGAGAGGATATGATCTGACTGCACCTACTGCTGGTGCACACCAGTGGACCACCAGCGAATCGTTTAAATTGAATATGCTGGTGTCCCCAACTTGTGAGCTAGGTTGGCCGCCGGGCGCCTCTGTTGTCATGGCACCCTGCGTGACCGCACAGCGTGCACACCCCAATGGCTGGCCCTGCTGACACACACTGATGTTACTACTTAGAAATCCCTCAATATTATTACAGACATCAGAGTAAACACCAATAAACTGTGGAAACAGAGCTGATCCCCCCAAATTTATTAAGATTTGCTTACTGGATTTGTTGTTAGATTAAATCATGCCTCCTCCTCTCTCTCTCCCATGTGCTGCTCTGTAGGCTGGGAGGAAGTGAAGAGTAATCACATTCTCCCAGCACATCGTCATCTGTGGCTGCACACAGTGTGTGTGTACATTAAAAAGCCTGCAGGGACTGGCTATAGACATAAGAATCACTTCATTAAGCTGAAGTTGTTCTGGGGACTATAGTGTCCCTTTAATGTGAGGGAAATTATAGATTAGTGTCACTAATAATATACTAGATTGCCTACGTACAGCCTTAGTGGTCTCTCCTCTCCCCCACCCTCCCCTAGCGGTCTCTTCTCACACACACCCACCCTCCACCCTCCCTGTGTTCTTCTCACTCCCCCTCCATGTGTTCTCCTCACCCCCCCTCCACCCTCCCTGTGTTCTTCTCACTCCCCCTCCATGTGTTCTCCTCACCCTCCCTGTGTTCTTCTCACTCCCCTTCCTGTATTCTCCTCATCTCCCGTTCTCCTCACCCCCTCCCTGTTTTCTTCTTACCCCCTCCTCCCTGTGTCCTCCTCACCTCCCCCCTCCCTGTGTCCTCCTCACCATCCACCCTCCCTGTGTCCTCCTCACCATCCACCCTCCCTGTGTTCTTCTCAGTCCCCCCCGCATTCTCCTCATCTCCCCTTCTCCTCAACCTTACTCTCCCCCTCCTCTCTGCATTCTTCTTAATTCCCCACCTCCTCCCTGTGTTCTTCTTACTCCCCCCGTTCTTCTTACTCCCCGCTGTTCTTCTCACTCCCCCCACCTGTGTTCTCCTCCTCCCCCAACCTGTGTTTCCTCACCTCCCCCAACCTGTGTTTCCTCATCTCCCCTTCTCCTCCTCCCCCCCCTCCCTGTGTTCTTCTTACCCCCTCTCCTCCCCTGTGTCCTCCTCACCTCCCCCCCCCCGTGTTTCTCCCTCACCACCCACCCTCCCTTTGTTCTCCCTCCTTCACCCACCCTCCCTGTGTTCTTCTCAGTCCCCCCCATTCTCCTTATCTCCCCTTCTCTTTACTCTCACCCCTCGTGTTCTTACTCTCACCCTCCCCGTGTTCTCCTCACCACTCACCCTCCCTGTGTTCTTCTCAGTCCCCGTTCTCCTTATCTCCCTTCTCCTCACCCTTACTCTCCCCCTCTGTGTTCTTCTTACTCTCACCCCCTCTGTGTTCTTCTTACCCCCCCTCCTCCCTGTGTTCTTCTTACTCCCCCACCTGTTCTTCTTACTCCCCCCACCTGTTCTTCTTACCCCCATTCTTACTTCCCCCTTCTTCTTCTTACTCCCCCCCACCTTCCCTTCCCTTCCCTGTAGCGTGGCCTAGCTCGTCTCCGGTCCACGGTGCCCGCCTGGAGTGATAGGAAGGTGCACTTCCTGTAAGTCCGACCGGGTACAGGAAACAGAAACTCCTGTACCACATGGGGTTTCTGTTTCCTGTACCCAGGCCGGACTGACAGGAAGTGCACACTCAGTGTGCACCTTCCTATCACTCCTGCCAGGCACCACCGGGCACAGAGCGCTCAGGGGGCTGCAGCATTAGGATCGGCCTCCATCGGCTGGTTTTAAAATGATTCAGGGTGGCCTTGGGGGCAATTGCCTCCCTGCACACCGGCCCAGCCCGCCCCTGCCAACAGGACGGGAGGTAGCAATAAAACAAGGTGGACTGAAGCAGAGCTGGAGGAGAGAATAGAGTGCTGCCCTTAATGAGAGAGCAAGGAACAGGTAGAGGTTACTCTGGGAGGCCATAAGCTTTCCTAAAGAGATGGAATTGAAGGCACTTTTTAAATGATTGAAGATTAGGGGAGAGCTTGCTGGTCATAGGCAGGCTATTCCAAAGGAAAGGAGCCACCAGCAAGAAGTCCTGCAAGCGTGAGTTGGCTGTACGGGTGCGAGCAGCAGACAGGAGAAGGTCATGGACAGAGCGGAGAGACTGAGAAGGGGCATACCTGCGGATCAGTGAAGAAATATAGGAGGGGCTAGAATTGACCAGTGCTTTATAAGTGTGCATTAGTAACTTGAATTGACTCTTATAGGATACAGGAAGCCAATGTAAGGACTGACAGAAGGGAGAGGAGTGAGAGGAGCGACAGGAGGGGAAAAAAATCAGTCTAGCTGCAGCAGTCGTTACAGACTGTAGCGGGGCAATAGGGCTTTTGGGAAGACCTATTAGGAGAGAGTTACAATAATCCATGCGAGAGATCACTAGAGCATGGACAAGCTCCTTAGTAGCATCTTGCATAAGAAAGGGGCGGGGGCGGGTACGGGCTATATTTTTAAGGTGGAATCTACAGGATTTGGTAACAGACTGGATGTGAGGCTCAAATGTGAGGCCAGAATCAAGTATAACGCCAAGACAGTGCGGTTGCATGGATTGACTGATGTCGGTACCACTCACTTGAAGGGAGAGAAAAAGAGGGGGATCAGTATTAGGAGGAGGAAAGACAAGGAGTTCAGTTTTAGAGAGATTGAGTTTGAAAAAGCGAGAGGACATCCAATCAGAGATTGAAGAAAGGTAAGCAATGACACATTGCAGGACGGAAGGGGAGAGGTCAGGGGAGGAGGGGTATATCTGAGTGTCATCAGTGTACAGGTGGTATTGGAATCTAAATAAGGTAATAAGTTTGCCAAGAGAGGCAGTATAAAGAGAAAATAAAAGGGGACTAAGTACAGAGCCTTGGGGGACTCCAACAGAGACAGGACAAAGGGAGAAGGTATCAGTAGAAAAGGAGACACTGCAAGATTCTTAATTAGCAGCTGGAGGAAATGGGCAAAGGGAGAAGGTATCAGTAGAAAAGGAGACACTGCAAGATTCTTAATTAGCAGCTGGAGGAAATGGGCAAGTCCACTCACCGGCACAAACAACATTATATACTTTGCCCCAATACAAATAATCTCAGAACTAGCAGACGATATAAATATGGAAACGTGGCGACAACAGGGAATAACCTCGGTGGCACAACTTTATTCAGAGACGGGCCTCAAACCATTCCCAACACTTCAACAGAAATACGCACTCTCCTCTAGGGACATTTTCACATACATCAGAACCAAACACATTCTGTAATCCCTACAAACCCGCCATTGCAATGAAACACAACTAACAAACTTTGGGCTATACTGTATAGGCAAACGTCCACAACTAAAACCACTATCCCTATGCTACATGGCACTAAATGACGCTGAGCCACTATGCAAACACAAATACATAGAACAATGGGAAGCAGAACTAAACATAAATATCCCCAAACCAATATGGCTACAAACAATTCAGGCTACAAGGAAAATGTCACATAACCTGACCCACTGGGAGGCGTACTGTAAAATACTGATGAGGTGGTACCTAGTACCTACCAAGATAGCGAACATGTACCCCTCAGCCTCAAATATATGTTGGAGATGCACTCCCCACAAAGGAAGCATGAGACACATATTTTGGGATGGCCCACTATTGAGCAAGCTTTGGCAAACGATAGGAAAAGCTATGGAAATTTTAACGATACGCAAAATACCGTTCACACCAGAATGCTACTTACTACACCTCTCCCCAGAACTGCTGCTAGACAACAACAGACATGTTATCATACACCTACTAACAGCAACAAAGACCAGTATAGCCAGCCACTGGAAAACCACACAAACCCTCTCACCCCAAGAAGTATGGAATAGAATTGATAATGTCTCAGAATATGAAGGTATGGCATACAGAATAGGTGGCCAAGCAGAGACATACACTAAAAGGTGGGCAAGTTGGCATACACACCACAATACAGTGAAAAAACTCAAATGATTGCTCTAGAGGACGGACAGAACAAAATAAATCACAACACAACACACTACAATGCAGTGGACCTCACCACTCAGATGGCACACTCGAGATCCATTACGCTATAGATGACGGGACGGATAAGTTACTATTACACGTCCAAACGCAACTCCCCACATTACATCACACTGCATATTCGATGTGGTAAATTAGGTATACCAGGTTTCCAGTTTTCCCCTGATGTCCCCCCCCCAATTCAACTACGAACACGCATTCTCCGAATACGACATGCTCACCCAATCCACAAACAACCACCTCAAATGTGTCCCAACTGCAGAAGGGAAAACAGTCGACACTACCGTTCATAATATGAATATAACCACCCTGACGCTCACACTCCGTTATGTAGCACAAAATGCGAACTCTAACAAATGTATAAAGCGAATAAATTTACTAAAAGTGCAAAATTGTGTGGAACGAATTGTAACCATTCATCCCTCCCTCTTGTTCCTTCTGTACCCTATTGTTTACCTTTTATCTGTGCAAAAAAACTCAATAAAAACAAAAAATTGAAAAAAGAAAAGGAGACACTGAATGAGCATTGGTAGAGATAAGAGGAAAACCAAGAGAGGACAGTGTCACAGAGACCGAGTGATTGAAGAGTTTGGAGAAGGAGAACATGGTCAACAGTGTCAAAGGCAGCAGAGAGGTCAAGAATAATTAGTATGGAGTAGTGCCCTTTGGATTTGGCTGCGATTAGGTCGTTAGTGACTTTAATAAGAGCAGTCTCAGTAGAGTGGAGGGGGCGGAAGCCAGACTGAAGAGGGTCAAGGAGACAGTTGGAATTAAGGAAGCAAGTTAGACGGGTAAAGACAAGTCTTTCCAGAAGCTTTGAGGAAAAAGGGAGCAGAGATATAGGACAATAGTTAGAAGGGGAGGACGGGTCAGGAGATTTTTTTTTTTTTAAGATGGGTACTACAGTAGCATGTTTAAGGTCAGCAGGGACAACTCCAGAAGAGAGAGAGCAATTGAAGATGTGTGTTAAGGAAGGCACAAGACAAGAGGAGAGAGTTCTGATAAGGTGAGATGGGACAGAATCAAGCAGGCAAGTGGTGGGTCAAGAGGAAAGGAGAAGTGCAGCCACCTCTTGTTCAGTAGCCTGGGAGAAAGTCTGAAGGGTAGGGAAGGCAAGGTGGTGAGAATTCTTTCCTTAGCTGCTCAATCTTATCGGTAAAGTAGCATTCAAAGCTATTGGCTGTATGGTTAGTTTGGGGGGTGGCCACAGTAGGGCAAAGAAGGGAGTTAAAGGTATTAGAAAAGGCGCCTGGGGTTGTGGGAGCATGAGCTAATGAGGGAGGAAAAGTAAGACTGTGTGGCAAGGGAAAGGGCTGTGCTGTATGAACGCAACATGAATTTGTAGAGGAGGAAGTCAGACTGGTTGCGTGACTTCCTCCAGCAGCGTTCCGCAGAACAGGAGCATCTCTGCAGTGCCACTGAGCTAACCAAATCAGGAAGTAACAAGATCTGCTGTCTGATTAAAAGCCAGAAGGTAAAACAGTGTTTATTTACAAAAGTGCCAATTTGTATTGAAACCTGATTTTCTTGTAAAATAAAAAGAGGACACACTCTTCACACATAAAGCTTTTTAGTAAGGTAAAGTGCTTTAGCCATGTAATATAGCCTATGCAATCCTTTAATGAAGACTCAATATATACTACTTACTTACATTTAGAATAATAAAATTACTCACCCACAATGTATCAAATTTTAAAATAAGACCTTTGCTGTAATTGTTTTTATTTTTGTTGACATATAATAAGGTGATGTGTAATCAGAGGGAGCACGGGTCTAAAAATGTTGGCAATGCTATTTGTCATTGTATATCTTATATTCATGTATTTCATTATTTTTATGATAGTATAACATGAATGGGTGTTCTAATATACGATATACATATTGTATGGAGTGAGAGGACTTGTATCTTAAAACTTAATATACCTCTAGGAAGTTGTTGTGGACCTTTAGTCGAGAAATGGTTGCACAGTAAGGTACTTATTAAAAAGAAGGCAATTAGCGGCCCTTCTAGACTTGCACTGGATTCACGCCAAACAAATAAGAGATGTCTTATAGTGCATTCAAAAACTATTCAAGCCCTTCACATTGTCACAATATTTATTTAGCTACAATTGTTTTTGTTGTGTTTCACATTAATCTACACTAAATACCCCATAATGACAAAGCAAAAATATTTGTAAAACCCTTGCACATTTATTAAAAAGAAAAAACTGAAATATCATATTGACATAATTATTAGTCAGACCATTTGCTATAACGCTTGAAATTTAGCTTGGATGAATGCCATTTTTCTGAGTCATCTTTGAGATGTTTCTATACTTTGATTGGAGTTAACCTGTGGCAAACTCAACTGATTGGACACAATTTGGAAAGACACACATCTGTGTATATAATGTATTACAGATGTCTATGCATTTTCAGAGCAAACACTAAGCCAAGCGACAAGGTCAGAGGAACTGCCTGCAGAGTTCAGAGTCAGGGCTACGTTGAACCATAGATCTTGGGAAGGTTACAAAAATGTGGTTGCACTGGAGTTTCCCCAAGAGCATAGTGACCTCCATAATTCTTAAATGGAACATGTTTGGAACAACCAGGCCCCTTCCTAAGATGGCTGCCTGGCCAAACTCAGCAATCAGGGAACAAGGACACTGGTAAAAGATGTAACCAAGAACCTGATGGTCACTCTGGGGAAACTTGCAGAAGGACAACCAACAGTGTAACACACCACTACTCTGACTCTACTAGATTGCCCAGTAGAATCATCTTCTCACTGCAAGAAACATGAAAGCCCATTTGCAATCTGCAGAAAAAGCACCTAAACAACTCTCAGGCTATGAGAAACAAGATGAAATAAATAATTAATTGTCTGGCCTCAACTCAAAGCATCCCATTTGGAGGAAGCCAGACACTGCTTATAAACTGCTCAGTACCATTCCAACTGTAAAACATAATGGTGGAAACATCATGCTTTGGATGTGTTATTATAGTGGTGGGGCTGGGAGACTGGTCAGGGTTGAGAGAAATCTGAATTCAGCAAAATACTGAGTTATCCTTAAAGGAACACTGTAGGCATCCCCTGCCTGACCCCCCAAAAGCCTTTATTTTACTAAATAGAATGCTTGGAAGCATGGCTTCAAGCAATGCCTCCGTGCCCTCTGTATTTTAGATCCAGGAATGTTAGTTCTTGGCTCTTATACCGTAATATACTGTGCCGTCACGTGCGCATGTACACTGATATCATTGCCTTCAATAAAGAGTCATTGCATTCAATAATTCTCTATGGAGGAATCTTAGGTGCATCACGGCAAGCACCACAATATGAGGAGCACCCTCAGAATGACATCTCTAGAGGAGGGTTGCTGGTCAGTACAGAGGAATACATTTTATTTTATTTTGAATTTTATTATACCTGTGGGTGGCCAGAGCTAACTAGGGACATCTGAGCTACAGCATTAGGAATCCCTAATGTTACAGTGTTCCTTTAATGAAAACCTGATCCAGAGCACTCAACCTTACACAACAGGACAATGACCATAAACATGTTGTCAAGAGAGCACAAGAGTGGCTTAGGGACAACCTTGTAAATGTCCTTCAATTGCATAATTCAGAGACAGCTTGAACTCCTTCAAAAATCTCTGGAGAGACCTGAAAATAACTGTACACAGACCAGCCTGACAGCCTGAGAGGATCTGCAGAGATGAATGTCACAAATGACTAAATTCAGGTGTGCAAGGCAATGTACCCCAACAGACTGAAGACTGAAATTGCTGTCTAAGGTGCTTCAACTAAGTACTGAGTTAAGGATATGAATAATTATGTCAATGGCATATTTCAGTATTTTCTTTTTTAATAAATTTGCTAAGTTTTCAAAAATCTGGTTTTTGCTTTGTCATTATGGAGTATTGATTGTAAGTTGATGTGAAAAAATATAATTTGAACAATAGATAAGGCTATAACACAAAAAGTGTGAAAAAATAAGGGGAATGCACTTTATATACAACATCAGCGTGTCCATCAGATATGATGGTTTCGTGACCTTATAACTCTTTTCTGTACATGAGATTGTGGAATTTGTGATTCATCTTGTTGCATCAGGAAAGAAGACCAGAATATGATCCATCTATTTGCCTCATAAATATCTTTGATATACTTGACGAAAAGTCAAGTGGCAATAAAAATATACGAGATGTGTTAATAATAACCCTTCTGGCATGGTAAAAACTAACACTAGGATTAATAGAGCAAAGCAGCATGAGACCAATTAACAGTCAAATGTACCTTATAATTTCATGATTTGACTCAATGAGAAGTCTTACGTTACAGTAGTAAAGGTACAGTAGTATACATTACTATAGTAGTGGCAAATAAAACTGAAAAATATCCAGGGTTGTTCCCTATAGTGTGAACAGTTGGGATTTCATAGATATTCAAAAGTGAATTTCAAATTCAGTTTGGGCATTTGTGTTTTAAGTAAATAAGAGGGAGATAGGAGAGATGTTGGAGCCTGGTAAATAGGAGGCAAATTGCAAATCCTCTATATGTGTGACCTCATAAGAACAATCTTTTAAGACACTTTTTCACCAGTTAAACTGTTTCGTATGAGAAAGGTGCATTCAGATCTGTGCTGTGGACTAAGAGGCTTGCATTACCACATGTGCTAGACATTCTATTTTAGGAAGCGGTTCATTAACCTGAATTTTTCACAGATCCATCTCTATAAATAGAGAATTGATTCTTGGATTGAGAAGAGGGGTGAAATTGAGGTCTTCTCTCTCTCCAAAACTCCATTGGACTTCCTGAGTTTCGTGTGCTACTCCCAGGAGATAATTGGCCCTTAGGGGCAAGGCTCTTTTGCACAAAATGTTCTCTTTTGTGCCACTTTAAATTGTGAGTGTGTTTTTTTTTGGTTGTATTTTATATTGTTAAAATAAATAAAACTACATTATAAGTTTTTATTTTTTTCCTATTGTATTGCTCCCTAAAGGATAGGATTGTTGAATATCTAAAAACATATGGATTTCAAGATCAGAAACAACATGGGTTCACTTCAGGGAGATCACAGCAAACTAATTTTATTGATGTTTTTGATTGGGTAACTAAAATAGTAGATCAGGGTGGCACAGTACACACTACTTACCTAGATTTCAGTAAGGTTTTTGACACTGTTGCACATGATGAAGGCTCATCAATAAACTACATTCTTTTTTACAAAGTTTGGATTCCAATATTGTTGAATGGGTAATGCAGTGGCTGAGTTACAGGCAACAGAGGGTTGTAGTTAATGGAGTATATTTGAAGCAAGGTCTAGTTACCAGTGGGGTACCTCAGCGATCTGTATTTGGACCTATTCTCTTTAGTAATTTTACCAGTGATATTGCAGAAAGTCTTGATGGTAAGATATGTCCTTTTGCCGATGATACAAAAATTTGCAATAGGGTTGATGGTTCACGATGGATAAGACAAATGCTAAATGATTTAGGTAAGCTAGAAAAATGGTCAGAGTTGTGGCAACTGACATTTAATGTGGATAAGTGTAAGATAATGCATCTTGAGCGTAAAAACCCAAGGGAAGAGTATAGAATATTTACAGTCATTACAGTACTTGCCCCAACAGTTGAGGACAGGGATTTAGGAGTAAGTATTTCAGATGACTTAAAGGTAGACAGACTATAGAGCAGCAGCAAATGCTAGCAGAATGCTTATAGGGAGAGGTATTAGCAGTTGAAAGAGGGAAGTGCTCATGCCATTGTACAGAACACAGAGACCTCACTTGGAGTATTGTACGCAGTAATGGAAATCGTTCAGAGAGTTCAGAGAAGGTCTACTGAACTGGTTCATGGGTTGCAGGATAAAACTTACCAGGAAAGGTTAAAAGGGTCTTAATATATATAGCTTGGAGGAAAGACGAGACAGGGGGGACATGATCAAACCATTAAAAAACAAAATGGGAATCAACACAGTAAGGAAGAAGACTATATTTAAAAGAAGAAAATCTACCAGAACAAGAGGACTTAGTCTTAAATTAGAGGGGGAAAGGTTTCAAAATAGTTTCAGGAAGTATTACTTTACAGAGAGCCTAGTGGACATATGGAATAGCCTTCCAGATGAAGTGGTAGAGGTTAACACAGTGAGAGAGTTTAAGCATGCGTGGGATAGACATAAGGCTTTCCTAGATTAAGATAAGGCCAGGGATTAATGAAAGCATTTAGAACATTTGGGCAGACTATATGGTCAAATGGTTCTTATCTGCCGTCGCACTCTATGTTTCTATAAATTCATGAAGTGAAACAGAGGCCTAATCATTAGTAGGTCATGATCAACTTATGTATCTATTGAAGAAAATTCTCAACCATAGCATTCCACGTATAAAAAGAATATGGGTGCAACTTCAGAGTTGACAGTAAAATTCACCACTGTCTCAAAATATTTGGTTCACATGTGTACTAGCCCGTACTCCACGATAAGCAAATCAAGTTCCAAAGTATAACAATTGCCAAATGTGACAATGAAGAAATCAGGGTGGTATCAGATGAACAGGACTAATACCTACCTTGGTAAGAGAAGATGTGAATACAATATGCAATAATTTGACAGTTTGTTTAAATTTTAAGATTTTAAGAGTCTGGTAAAACTCTGACTCATCTCTTTTTTTTATTTTCTTATTAACATGAGCTGTATTGTCTCTCCCCGAAGTGATATATTATTCAGGTCTGTCTTATCTAAGAGGTTTTAAATATAATTTATTTTGCTTTGAGCGCACTTGGTGCCTCACTGGGAGGGATGCTGAAGTTTCTGGAGATCTGAGTGTGTGAATACAATGTTATGTTTAATCAAGGGACACTCTTTAATATAAACTTCTAGATTTGAAACTGTTTAACAATTTAACGATTGTTATAACTATATCTTATACAGTTTAATGATCATATTGTTATGTATGTTTTAAAACTTACATTTTCCCCTTTTTCTTCTGTACCATTTTTCCCAATTGATATTCCCATGTTTTTCAAACTTTTTATAAAAATTACTTGAAAAGAATATGCAATGATTCAGGAAGATTGGAAAGCAGGCAAAAGTTAACAGGGCTGAGAGGCAGGCTATTGACCTTCAAATGGTAGAGGACAGTGCACTATACTCTTTAGTAAACCTAGTGGAAACTTCCAGCCTGATGAGTGGAAAGGAAGCTGAACCTTTAACATTACGAGGTACAATTGAGAAAATTTGTAGTTTTCTTTTAAAGATTTGCTTTCTACACGTTTATAGAAACTAAAAACATGCAATAGCCTTTTCTTTTTTAAAACTATGCACAGCCTTGCTGGACATTTTTTACTCCTTCACAGACAATTCATCAAAGAGCAGAAAATTGTGGGCATGTGGCCAGTCTGTGGTCTGACATTGAAGATTGTTGTTCTGTAATTGAGGTTTCATATATTCCTACAAGAAAGAAATTTTTTGAAATGGTTCAATTAATAATGCTCAGGAATCATGACACTGAGTGTTCAACTCTGAATGAGATCCCTGTATGTGCACACAAGTTATATGCACAGTCCTCCAAGATGATATTGAAAGCCTCCATATATGCCCTCTGCACTCAAAAGGACAGAACACATTTAAAGCTACTCATTAAGTCAGATAGTGAACTGTGTTTCATAAAAAGCAGAAGCAATTTCAATTACTTAAAATAAGTTCTATAAAATATAATATTGAACATTCCTATTATTTTTGACGCACTTGACCTTTGGGTCACATACAGTAATTGATGGCATGGTTCTCAGTTAGTAGGCATTTTCTTTTTCCTTTGAGAACATATTCCTAAAACAAGCTTGAAAACTCTTTGAAAAATAACATAATTAAGCTGTCAAAGAAAAAGCCTTAAGGAGTTCCTTACAGACAAGTCAAGAACATGGAAAAAAATAGACCACAAAGCTCGTTCATTGTATCATACAGACATCAATTCAGGGATAATTATATTGGGTACACATATGTAGTAATATCTAACAGTTTATTTTGATTTGAAAACAGATTTATTTTTTTCAAGCCTTTCTAAAACAGGACATAAATTAAAAACATATGTATAAAACAGGACATATTCAATATGGTACTGGAACATGACTACTGGCCACTGAATAACTCTGACATACCAAATGCCCCAACAAATAACCAAACAACCAAAATATACTATGCAGGGGCATAATCGATCACAGGACCCTGGTACAAGAAACAGAGAAGGGCCTCCTTACACTCTTACTGATACACAAACACTGACATACTGTTACGCTACTTGGGTTAATTGGATTGGAACTCAACTGCAGCTTGTAAAACTCCATAATTACAATAGTGAAGAAACTGAGAATCTTTAAAGTATCAATAATGTAGCTTTAAGAAAAGAAAGAATTGCTGGTAACTTGAATCAAACAAAGTTTTAATGATAGTTAACGTAAATGAATTGCATTTAGGCAATAGTCCAATAAGAAGAATTGCATATAATCAACAAAACAAAGTTTGTCAAAGTATTTCCTCAGAGATGCATTAAATAAGATTATTTAAGTTCATGAGAATAATCTTCAATAGAAACATTAAGCAAGTAGCTGAGAATATTTGCAAAGCAAGAACAGTTCATAGTTAATAAGCATGTTGGGAGTTGTCCTCCATATAATTAGTAGCTTGAAGCACTGAGAGTATTTGCAAAGCAAGAAACAGTTCATAGCGAATAAGCATGATGGGAGTTGTCCTCCATATAATTAGTAGCTTGAAGCAGTGAAGATTTGAGTAAGCAAGCATTAGTTCATTATTAAATGAGATTGCAGACAAATAGCTGAAAAATATACTTAAGGTTAATATGAGTAGTCCTCCAACAGTTCAAAGATATGGTCCACTTGTAAAGTAAGTTAGTTTCCGTTCTCCAGTAATCCTCTATGGCATGAAGCATACTTGTCTTAGCCCAGAAGGCTAGGACGACTTCAGAGCTTGTAGAGCCGGCGTGTCCCAGGAGCCGGCGTGCATACCCGGAAGTAGGACCCACATTGCCAGAGCCTGTGGAGCGGTAAGTCTGGCGGAAGTAGCTCCCACAATAACCAAGCACCCTCTCTCTGGCGCGGTCTCCCTAAATACTGTAGGAGCCACGTCAGAGTGTTACCGCATGACACATACACTCACTGACACGACATGCAATCATTGGCATACATACTGTTTAACCAACACACACTCTCACTGATACACATACACTGACATACTATCACTGACATGACACACAGTTGTTAGCACACACACTATTTACTCAACACACAATTTCACTGACAGATGCCTGCTCTCAGTGATACATACACACTCACTGACAGAAACACAGTCATACTATTTAATCAACACACATTCTCAGATCCACATGCACTGACATACACACACTCACTGATATACACACATTGACAGACACATATTTTCAGGTACACAAAGTGGCGTACACCCAATTCATGGGGCCCCGGTGCGAAACTGATCTGTGGGCCCCTCCCCCGACAGACACACATACATACAGACTCACACACACATACATACATACACACACATACATACAAACAGACAGGCACACATACATACAGACAGACACATACATACATTCAGACCAACACACAAGCACACACACATACAAACAGACAGACACACAGACACATACATACATACAGACCGACACACACAGACACATACATACATACCGACCTGAGACACACACATGCACACAGACATACAAACAGACAGGCATACATACATACAGACAGACAGACACACAGACACATACATACATACAGACCAACACACACAGACACATACATACATACAGACCGACACACACAGGCACACACACATACAAACAGACAGGCACACATACATACATACATAGACACACAGACAAGCACACATGAATACAAACAGACAGGCACACATACATACATACATAGACACACAGACAAGCACACATGAATACAAACAGACAGGCACACATACAGACAGACACACACATACATACAAAGACAAATACACACATACAAACAAACACACACACACACACACAACATGTTTAAGTCATCTTCCTGTTTCCTACCTTTAAGGTGCAGGAGGGTGACATTCCCTGGGGTCCAGTGGTGGCTCAGGTTGATGGGTGTCAGAGTTCCCACTCTGACCTCTTCCTCCTTCCTCCCACGCAGTCTGTGTGTTAGTTGGGAGGAGTGACATGCAGTCACTTCCTTCCAGTGTGTGATGTAATCACAGGGGGCCCAGTCGCGCTGTTAAAGCACCCAGTGATGACCGGCCCCTTTACAATCCATATCCATCGGATGGCCCTGACAGCGTGGGCCACCCGATGGACCCCTTGGATGGCGCCACCCGGCGGTTTGCCGCTCAGGCCAGGGCTGCAAAAGGTGGAGGCAGGTACCCGGTCGTAGGGGTCTGCAGGGTGGCCGGGCCCCCTGGAGTGATGGGCCCGGTCGCAGCTGCGACCCCTTTGACCGTGGATACACATCTTCTGACAGACACAAACTCTGAGATACACATACACTGATATATGCAAATACACTGACAGATACACACGAACTAATCTGATACTCACTGACAGACACACACTCAATGATACTTAGACACTTACACACACATTCTCTCACAAATTAAATTTAGGGGGATGTTCTTCTTCACTGCAACCTCTTGCCTCATTTAGTGATGCCGGGGCCAGAGTTATGTCATATCTTGGCTTCTGGAATCACCGCACCAAACTCAGAGCACGCAAGACAGCAGTGCGAAGAGCAGGCACATCTGTGCTCCCTCGTCGCTGCCTCTATCTCTACCCTGGATGTAGTATATTTCAGCAGAGTAGACATCTGACAGGCAGAACACAGAAGCCACAGTTGCACTAACAACCTCAGAGACCTCTGTTGTTCCGCCACTAACCAGATGTCAACATGGCAGCCGTGCCCCCTGGAGTAACAGGACTGGTCACAGTTGCCACATTTGTGACTGTGGTTGTTCCGCCACTGATACTATAGATACTAGGGCTATGTCCACAGTTTTATTAACACTTCAACAAGTTAGCAAATCAACTTTTAATGATTTGTCAGCTGTCGATGGAATTGATGCAATGACAGAAATGAAAGTTATCTTCACAATTTGTCCAGAGCAGTTTGTATTCTCCCATCAAACTTGGATTGGGCACTGATGCTGATATGTGCTAGCATGGGAACCATGCCACAGTGTTATGCGCAAATGCAAATATTACAAGTTTTAGAATGACATATTGTATTCCTCAAACTGTGTACGTTGTCTTTAAGAGATATTGCAAACTGACAAGGTGTTAGAAATGGAACATGTTGTTTTTCAGCTTTAAAGAGCATCCTTGCAAAAAATTACACTAGAAAAAACATAAAAAACACCACACGTTTTCTATCTAAGCCAAAAGGTTTTTTCAAATGCAACAAGTGTATCGTGTGCAGAACTACAGATCCATCAATCAAATCTAAGACCACCCAATTCTTCTCGACCAATACTGGCAAGTCATATTCAATTAAAGATTTCATTGGGTGTAACTCAAAAAATATTATTTACATGTTGGAGTGCCCCTGTGGCCTACAATATGTAGGTATGATTAAAAGATGTTTAAAAATAAGATTAGCATCTTGTGGGAATATTGCTAAGGGGTATGATAACCACTCTGTATCAAAACATTTCATTAAACACAATAAAGACCTGAGGCTACTTAAATGTATGGGGATGGAACAATGCAGCATCCCCTGGAGAGGTGGAGATATGAGGAAAATACTGGGAAAGAGGGAGATGGAGTAAATGTTCCAGCTTAAAACCTTTTCTCCAGATGGCCTTAATGTCAGATTTGATCTTTTTAATTTTTTATAAGACTTTTTTACTTTTATAATAATGCTTTTTCATACTGGCTTCCTCTACCCTCAGTAAGTCCTCATATGTATTTTATATTTCACTTTTTTATATTTTTTTCCCATTTTTTATGCCTTACATTTTATCTATATTTTTATATTTTTTTATTTTTATTATTCATATATTTTCTGTTGTCTACCTATGATTCGCCAAACGAATTTCACATTTTCACTTATTTTTATTTATTATTTTTTACTTTTTTTTATTTATTTTTTTATATTTATATTTATTTTTTTATTTTATTATTATTTTTATTTTTATTATTTTTATCTCTATTTTTTCACTTATTTTTTCACTTATTTTTTCACTTTCTTATTTATTATCCTTTTTATTTTTATTTTTATTATTTTATTTTTACTTATTTTTTTCATTTTTTCCTTTTTCTATTTTCTAATTTCTAATTTTTATTTTTATTATATATCTATATATTTTTTTTCACCTTCTCCCTACCCCTCCTTTCCTTACTACTGTATTTTCACATGTCTCCTCTTCTCCTATTAAGACATCCACATATTACCACAGATGAATATGCATCCACTCCAATAAGGTATGGGAATTCATCTTTTATTTTCATTCATTTCTATTGTTTATTCAATGTTTTAGCCCATCCAGATGATCCCCTTTCTCTTTATATGTTAGCCTATTAGACCATTTTTTCTCATCGCGGGTTGCGCATGTGTTTTGTGCGCAACCCACGATCTCCTTTTAAGTTGGGATGTCCTAGTACATCCCCCATTGGGGAATTCCCAGCCTAGCTGCAGTAGAGGTTTGCCTCTAGCTGCATCACATACACACAGGGGCTCCCTGCAGCCTACATCTCCCAAGCTTCATTGTGGCGAAGCACGTAACGCAAGCGCGTCACATGTTGCGGCGCCTCACGTGTTCGCTCGAACCCGGAAGTAAGAACATCCTGTTTAGTTATTAAGTTTTATTGCCCAAATAAGTTTTGTTTTAATAAATCTAAAAGACTTTTTATATTTTATATAAGATATGCAATATGTAATAATATTATTCTGTTTCACACTGTGTTGACGCCACTGAATGCGAGTTATACCTGAGCTAGTTTCAGCTCTCCAATACGTGAGTCCAATACCTTCCTGCCGTGAAGTTTTTATTTCTACGTGATTTTAAGTCGAAGTCTGCACTATTGGAATTTTTCCTTTTTATCCACATATCTCCATCCGGAACAAGAGAACCTGACCACTTTCAGCTCTACAACCTGTACACATCGCCACTACCCTCAAGTCCCTACAAGTGGACCTGGCCTTCTACATGCTCATTTGTTTTAGGACTTATTTTTATCTTATCTTTATTGATATATGTAAGTACATACTGTATCTCTACTAGTTTATACCATATTGTGGTGTTATTATCACCATTATTATTTTATCTCTACTATCTATTTTTGGTTTTATTATATCTTTTCAGTGGGTTTTTTTGGCACGACCTATAATTTTTATTCTTTAGACCTACCCCCTTTCTTTTGACGATTTGTGAGGGAATGTGATTATTTTAGGTTTTCAGCCTTTTTACATTCAGTCTCAGTTTTCTATTGACCACTAAGCGCTGAACCCACTACTTTGTATATGTTTTTCATGCATGTTGCTTTAAGCAATAACCTCTTACTCACCTTCAGTGTATAAAAAGTTTACGCCATTTTGTCCCAGACAAAATACAATAACAATGCATAAACAAGCTTTGCTACGACTCTTTTAGTACATAATATACTGCGGTAACCCTAAATAAATAAAATGTTCAGAGTTTAAGATGCCATCTTGTCTTAAGGCAGGGAACTGCCCATGACATGTGCACCCTTACGTTTTTATGGCCTTGTAATTTTGCCAAGTTAAGGGAGATCCTTAGAATGAACAAAAACAAAAGAAGTGTTACTTTTTCATATATGAACTACGGTAACCCTAAAATAAAGACACCTCCCTGGACTGACAAGGAAGGGGGGACATGACTGCGGCTAGGATAAGGAGTCTTGAAGGAGTAAGGGAAGGGAGGGGTATAAATGGATACATAGTTGCTAAGATGGAAGACAGTTATAAGGACAGTTAGGGGAGGGGACTTACCAGTCAGCTTTGGAAGTGCAGGGATCCTGACTTTCATCTGTCCTTCATCTGTCATTCTTTGCTGACCCCTAAAAAAAAAAAAAAAAAAAGCTATTATTATTCGGTTTTTTCACTTACCTGTATTCTTGCTTATCTGATGGAGGTTTCCCAGGAATCGTTGGTGGCCCTGTTGCAGGCTTACCGGGCTGCACATGGTGCAGGCTCGTTGGCAGCGGTGTTGGCCGGCATGGAAGGTGTCCCGGGTGAAGATGCGAGGCCTGTGGAAGAAGGGCGGAGGGCCAGGCGTTCAAGGCCGCCGTCGCGGCTGTCTCCCAGCCCGGTGCGAGGTGAGCGAGAGGGCCGCAGGCGCCGGCGGACTGGAGTGGCTGGGGACGTGGAGCCGAGCCTTAGGTCCCCCCCCCGAGCGGTCCGGTCCCAGGTGAGGGCTGCGGTGGCGTCCGGCAGCCATTTCCAAGATGGCGGCATGGCGGGAAGGTCGAGGAGCCCTCCACCTTCTCTTCCGGTGCGGCCGGAAGTGACGTCACGACGCCGGTCGCGCACGGCCGGCGCGCCGGATATGACATCACCTGCCGGCGACGGGCAAAACCCGGAAGTGGGTGCCCGCGCTGAAATGAGGAGGCCGGGCGCTCGGGGATGGCCGGCGCCGGCTGAAGAACCCGGAAATAGGGGTGCTGTGACCCGGACAGCAGCCCCAAGGCGGTGGGAGTCCCCAGGTCCGAGCAGTACAAGGGGTGCTGCGGAGCAAACGGCAGCCCCGAGGTTGCAGGACTGTCAGGATGCCGGCGGTCGGGAGGCCGTGTCGGTTACAGCCCCCCTGGGAGCTGGGAGGCTCCAGGGTGATTCCGGTGAGTCAGAGGAGTCAGAGGAGGAGCGTGAAGCTGATGGAGAGCGGCCCCTGCGCCTTCCCTCATTCGGTGAGTTGGCATGCGCTGGCGCCTGGGGTTCAGCAGGGGGATCAGGTCAGGATAGTGAGGTGTTGCGCCTGCTGAGGCTTTTAGTGGAGGGTCAAGCCAGGGGCAGTGGTCTCGGGGTTCAGGGTGCAGGTGGGACGGATAGTTTGAGGGGTCAGGGGATGGGGGTTGGTTCCTTTCTCCCGGGGTGTGAGCTGGCCCCTTTAGGTTTACATGTGCCTGCTGAGGTGCAGGAAAAGATTATTCGGGGTGAATATGTGGATCTTCTTTCTCTCGTTCCGCCGGACAAGGAGTCCGTGGACAGACCGCGTCGTGGCGAACAACTGGAGGGGGAGAAGGGTAAGTCTATCCCGCGTACTTTCGGTAACTGGCTGCAGGGATTTAATATCTTTGCGAGCGTGCTAGTGCGTCGGTTCCCAGAGAGGGCCCCTTCGTTATTTGGTTATTTGGATTTAATTTGGGGCGCTTACAAAGTGTATGGGGGACAATGCTGGTTCAAATACGACCAGCAATTCCGCCAGAAGATGGCAGCGTGTCCGGGGATGGGTTTCGGGGTGCAGGACGGCAGCCTGTGGCTGCTACTGATGACCCCGTGTAGACCCTCCCCCTTTTCAGGGGTTGCCGGCGTCCCCATGGGGACGTCGGCAGGTCAGCGGAAGGGAGTTTGTTGGCTCTTCAACGAGAGCCACTGTAAGTGGTTTAGCTCTTGTAGATTCCGGCACGAGTGTGCCCATTGTGGGGGAGCCCACCCGGCTCTCCGTTGTTTCAAGAAGGGCAGACCGTCTGCCGCCAAGGGCTCTGGTAGGGACGACGTTCCTCGCGGCGAGGACGCCGGTGAGCGTGGAAAAGATGCGTCCCTGGTTAAGCAGGTATCCTAAGAGGGACGCTGCAAGCCTTCTGTTCGACGGTTTTACAATGGGTTTTTGGATTCCCTTTGTGCTGTCGGATGAGGGCCGGTTTGCTGACAATCTTCGGTCCACGCGGGGTAGGGAGGGTTTATTGCAGGAAAAGCTGGAGGCGGAGATTCAACGGGGCCGCATGGCCGGTCCCTTTGATTTCCCCCCGTTCCACAACTTGAGAGTGTCTCCGTTGGGTCTGGTACCCAAAAAAGACCCGGGAACTTTTCGGTTGATTCACCATCTCTCGTACCCTTCGGGGGCGTCAGTCAACGATGACATTGACAGGGATGCGTGTCGGGTGCGGTATGCGTCCTTCGACTCGGCCTTGCTCCTCCTGCGGCGGGCCGGTCGTGGGGCTTTGTTGGCAAAATCGGATATTGAATCGGCCTTTCGTTTGTTGCCGGTTCATCCGGATTGTTTTCATTTGTTGGGGTGTTTCGCGAACGGTTGCTTCTATTATGATATGTGCATGCCCATGGGTTGCGCTATATCTTGTTCTTATTTCGAACTGTTTTCTTCCTTTTTGGAGTGGGTCACGTCTCGAGTTTCGGGTTTGGGGTCCTTGACCCATTACTTGGACGATTTTTTGTTTGTCGGTCCGTCGGGTTCCCAGGATTGTATGGCGTTGCTTCAGGCGTTCCGGCGGGTAGCGTCGGAGTTCGGTGTGCCAGTTTCCGAACAAAAGACGGTCGGCCCGGTGTTGGTTCTTTCGTTCTTGGGTATCGAGATCGATACTGAGAGCATGGTTTTCCGGCTTCCTGAGGAGAAGCTGGAGGGGTTGCTTCGGCTAGTGGACTTGGTCAAAGGTTCCAAGAAGGTTCAGTTGCGGCAGATGCAGGGCCTTTTGGGGCACTTGGTTTTCGCATGTCGAGTGTTACCGATGGGTCGGGCATTTTGTCGCAGATTGTCTTTGTCCACGGTAGGGGTGAGGGAACCCTTCCATTACATTCGGATCACGAGGCGCCTCCGGTCGGATCTGGCGGTGTGGAGCTCCTTCCTACGTAGTTACAACGGGCACTCTTGCTGGTTGAGGGAGGCCACCTCCAACGCCGCGTTGGATCTCTTTACGGACGCCTCGGGGTCCGTTGGTTTTGGAGCGTATTTTCAGGGTCAGTGGTGCGCGGGGGAGTGGCCGCGGGCCTGGCGGTCTTCCTTATTGAGGAAGAATTTGACCTTTTTGGAACTGTTTCCGATAGTGGTCGCGCTGGAACTGTGGGGCGAGGATCTGAGAAATCACACGGTGGTCTTTCACACGGACAACATGAGTGTGGTTCATGTGATTGCCCGTTCGTCGTCCTCGTCTCCACCTGTTTTGGCGCTTCTCCGTCACCTCGTGCTCCTTAGTCTTAAGTTTAATATTTGGGTGCGGGCGCAGCATGTCCCGGGTGTTCAGAACGTGGTGGCTGATGCATTGTCTCGCTTGCAGTGGGAGCGGTTTCGCGAGGCAGCGCCAGAGGCGCAGCGGACCGGTCTGCGGTGTCCAGACTCCTTATGGAAGCTCGATTTCGAGGTCTGATGGGCTTGGTATCGGATTCCTTGGCGGAGTCTTCATGGAAGGCATACCGGGCAGTGTGGAGGCAGTGGCTGTCGGCAGCACGGGATGGGGATGTATCCACGGCCTCGGGTCGTGCGGAGAGGACTCTCGTGATGCTGGAGGACTTGGCCAAGGGAGGTAGGTCCTGCGCTGCTGCGGAGAAGGCGTTGGCTGCCCTGTCATTTTTGTTTCGTTTTATGGGCTGGCAGGATGTTACTAAGGACTATGGGATTCAGAGGGTGGTCAAGGGTTGGCGGCTGAGGCGTCGCCCGGATGGTCGTCGTCCAATTTCGGTTGACATGTTGCGGCGGATTATGTTAGTGCTACCGTCGGTCTGTGGTTCGGAGTACAGGTCGAAGTTGTTTCGCGTGGCCTTCTCGGTCTGCTTTTTTGGTGCCTTTCGTATCGGCGAGTTGGTGGCCCCGAGCAAGGGGAAGGCCTCGCCGTTGGCATTGTCGGATGTGCGATGGTCCCCTTCAACCGTCGACATTTTTGTGCGACGATCTAAGACGGACCAGGCGGCCCGGGGGGCCTGGGTTCGTTTGGGGGCCACGAGGGACGAAGTCTGTCCGGTTGGGGCCTTCCACGCCTTTCTGGGGGTACGCCCGGAGCGGGGAGGCCCTTTGTTAGCTCACGGGGACGGGTCTCCGCTAACCCGGTATCAGTTCTCGGCGATGATGAAGAAAGCGTTGGTTGCGAGTGGTATGGGTGGTCACGGGTTTTCGGCCCATTCCTTTCGTATTGGGGCGGCTACCCAGGCGAGTGTGTTGGGGTACTCGGCCGCTGGAATTCAACGGATTGGAAGATGGGGGTCGGGGCGTTTTAAGTCTTATGTCCGACCTCATATGCTGTAACCCCCTTTTCTCGTTGTAGGTGGTCGGCCCCGGTACGTGTGGATTATAGGGCATTCTTATGTGTACTGGGCAGCTAGGCGAGCTGAAGGCCGGACCTACGGACGGAATTTGGGGTTTTCGGTGGACGTGGCCAGAGTCAGGTGGAAGGGCATTAGGGGCCTCCAGTGGCAGCAGATTTATCCAGAGTTCGTGGCCCTGCGTAAGTTTGTGTCGGGGCCGGTGGTGGCGGTTGTTCACGCGGGTGGTAACGACTTAGGGGTATCCCGGACTGTGGACCTTCTCCACGCGATTCGGCACGACTTGGCGAGGTGCATGGCGCTCTTTCCAGACATGACCTTGGTTTGGTCGGAGGTGGTATCCAGGCCGTGCTGGCGCGCGCTTCCGCACTCTCGCGGTTTGGAGAAGAGCCGGCGCAAGCTGAACATTGCTGTGGGGAAGTTTGTACGGCGGTTAGGAGGAGTGGTCATCCGACACGTGGAGCTGGAAGGAGAGAACCAAAATTTGATGAGAAAGGATGGGGTCCATTTAAACGAAATAGGGTTAGATATTCTGAACACGGGCTTGCAGGGTGGGATTGAGGCTGCGCTGTCGGCGGGGGGCGCGATGACGGCAGGAGGCGCGAGGGGAAGTCGTCATCGCGGTGGCGGGAGTCCTGGCCAGCGCAGGTAGAAGTGGTGAAGTTGCCGAGGAGGCTTGGGGAGTCGCAGCCTGTTGGGAGCTGATGGCGGAGGCAGGCTGCTCAGGACTCATGGTTTGTGGGGATAGACCTGTCTGTTGGGCAATCACCCCAACAGCTGACAGTATGATTATGTTGCTGGCATGGAAATGAATTAATAAAAGCTGTGGCCGATGCCCTTACCCAACGTAATTACGGTCTCTGTGTGTTATTGGGGAACTGGGGGCATTGGGTGGGTGGTACAGACATCTAGACAGCAGTCAAGACACCTCCCTGGACTGACAAGGAAGGGGGGACATGACTGCGGCTAGGATAAGGAGTCTTGAAGGAGTAAGGGAAGGGAGGGGTATAAATGGATACATAGTTGCTAAGATGGAAGACAGTTATAAGGACAGTTAGGGGAGGGGACTTACCAGTCAGCTTTGGAAGTGCAGGGATCCTGACTTTCCCGCCCTCCCTCCCCTAGGACGTTTAGTTAGACAGGAATGTGGGTTGTTGTTGGTGCCTGTTGTTGGTTGTCTTTTTCTTGTTTTTGTCACAGCACGCGGGAGTCCTGGCCAGCACAGGCAGAAGTGGTGAAGTTGCCGAGGAGGCTTGGGGAGTCGCAGCCTGTTGGGAGCTGATGGCGGAGGCAGGCTGCTCAGGACTCATGGTTTGTGGGGATAGACCTGTCTGTTGGGCAATCACCCCAACAGCTGACAGTATGATTATGTTGCTGGCATGGAAATGAATTAATAAAAGCTGTGGCCGATGCCCTTACCCAACGTAATTACGGTCTCTGTGTGTTATTGGGGAACTGGAGGCATTGGGTGGGTGGTACAGACATCTAGACAGCAGTCAAGACACTTAAGGTATAAATAGGTGTACCTTTTAAATGTTAACACAGAGAGAGGAGAGATTTGGAGACAGACGGTGCTCCATCTTAAAATGACAGAGAGACTGACATGATGACAATCTATTAATGATATTTGCAAGCATTTAGTTTAATCTTATAAACTCTGCTATAAATGATTGTAATGGATTTTAAATGTCTATATTTATATTTTTATATAATAAATATCTAAAAGACAAAACTTTATTGCTTCCAAGACAATCCTTATTTTATATTGTATTCTCAATTATTTATTTATGTTAAATAGAGGATCTCTTACTAACTATATAGCATTATGGCTAAGATATCTTTATGGTTAGCCATGCTAAGTTCTATGCTTTAAGATGGTATAGGGTTAAATAAGGGAACCATCTGCGGTGACAATTGGTGCCCAATGTGGGGCTTGTACTTGGAAACTTTAACTATAAAATAATATATACCTAGGTAACCTCTTATACGTAAGAGAAGACACAATACTTTGTCATGGCACAAGTCTTGAAATATCAAGAGAATCTAATGAGCTTTTTGTAGCCCAGACTCAGAGAAAGATCTTCATCATGAAGAGATGATTTTTATGTGAACTTGCACAAGGCACTTTAGTTCAGGTGCCAGCAGTGGCGTACATACCAGGGTTGCAGGGGTCGCGGCTGCGACGGGGCCCGGCCCACCAGGGGGCCCGGCCACCCCTGCGACCCAGTGTGTACCCACTGGGACAGCCTCTTCCCCTGGGGGCCCAGGAGGCGGCCAACTCAGGGCCCCCCGAGGCTGGCCCTGCAGACACCCGGCAGGCGGGTTGCCGGTCGGGCAGGCGGGCGCGCAAGGGAGCACTCAGTGCTCCCTCTTCAGCTCCCTCGCGCGCCGCACTGGGTGCTCCCTCGCGTGCCCGCCTGCCCGACCGGCCACCCGCCCAGGAGCCCAGCAGCACCACTGGACCCCAGGGAATCCCCCCAGCACTCCAAAAGGTAAGGAGGCTGGGGGAATTACATTTAAAAAAAAACCACAAAACATGTGCGAGTGTTAGTGTGTGAGTGTTAGTGTTAGAGTGAGTGTTGGTGTTAGAGTGAGTGTTAGAGTGTGTGTAAGAGTGAGTGTTAGAGTGTGTGTAAGTGTTAGTGTTAGAGTGAGTGTAAGTGTTAGTGTTAGTGTTAGAGTGAGTGTCAGTGTTAGTGTTAGAGTGAGTGTTAGAGTGAGTGTTAGAGTGTGTGTGAGTGTTAGAGTGAGTGTTAGAGTGTGTGTGAGTGTTAGTGTGAGTGTCAGTGTTAGTGTTAGAGTGAGTGTTAGAGTGTGTGTGAGTGTTAGTGTTAGAGTGAGTGTTAGTGTTAGAGTGAGTGTTAGTGTTAGAGTGAGTGTTAGAGTGTGTGTGAGTGTTAGTGTGAGTGTCAGTGTTAGTGTTAGAGTGAGTGTTAGAGTGTGTGTGAGAGTTAGTGTTAGAGTGAGTGTTAGTGTGAGTGTTAGAGTGTGTGTGAGTGTTAGTGTTAGAGTGAGTGTTAATGTGAGTGTTAGAGTGTGTGTGAGTGTTAGTGTTAGAGTGAGTGTTAGAGTGTGTGAGTGTTAGTGTTAGAGTGCGTGTTAGTGTTAGAGTGAGTGTTAGAGTGTGTGTGAGTGTTAGTGTTAGAGTGAGTGTTAGTGTGAGTGTTAGAGTGTGTGAGTGTTAGTGTTAGAGTGAGTGTTAGTGTGAGTGTTAGAGTGTGTGTGAGTGTTAGTGTTAGTGTTAGAGTGAGTGTTAGAGTATGTGAGTGTTAGTGTTAGAGTGAGTGTCAGTGTTAGTGTTAGAGTGAGTGTTAGAGTGTGTGTGAGTGTTAGTGTTAGTGTTAGAGTGAGTGTTAGTGTGAGTGTTAGAGTGTGTGTGAGTGTTAGTGTTAGAGTGAGTGTTAGTGTGAGTGTTAGAGTGAGTGTTAGAGTGTGTGTGAGTGTTAGTGTTAGTGTGAGTGTTAGAGTGTGTGAGTGTTAGTGTGTTAGTGTTAGAGTGTGTGAGTGTGAGTGTTAGAGTGTGTGTCTGTTACGGAGTGTCAGTGAGTGTGTTACTGTGTGTGTCTTAGTGAGTCTGTGTGATGTCTGTTAGTGAGTGTGTGTTTGTCAATGAGAGTGTATGTTTTGTAAGTGAGTGTGTATGTATGTCTGTCACTGAGTGTGTCTCTGTCAGTAAATGTGTGTGTCTGTTAGCTAGTGTGTATGCGTCTGTAAGTGAGAGTGTGTGTGTCTTCAGCACTTACCTTTCTCCAGCGCCGGACTCCCTTGGCGCTGGGGATCCCTCAGCCTCTCAGCTCCGAATGCGACCACGCACGCATTCAAACTGCCCATAGGAAAGCATTACTCAATGCTTTCCTATGAGACAGCCACTAGAGGCTGGATTAACCCTCAGTGAAACATAGCAGTTTCTCCGAAACTGCTATGTTTTCAGCTGCAGAGTTAAAACTAGAGGGACCTGACACCCAGACAACTTCATTGAGCTGATGTGATCTGGGTGTCCGTAGTGGTCCTTTAAGTGTGTGTGCATCTGCATGCACTAGTGTACATACCGCGGTCGCAGTCCTGTAACCCCTGCAACCAGGTGCCCACCGCCATGTGTTGCGGCCTGGCCCGCGCGCGGGGTGGGGGGCCCACGGATCAATTTTCGCACCGGGGTCCCATGGGTCATGTGTACGCCACTGGGTGCCAGGTACATTGCAATAAGCATACAATGTTGAAATTGTGGATCTTAATTAACATCATAAGAGAACATTTATACATATTTGGTAAACTCCCTAATATGCCTAATACACCATCACAGCATGGTCCATTAGTTCCAGGACAGTGGGTTGTAGGCAGGGGGGAGCCATGTTCTCTCTGTAGTTGCATAAGTTTGCATGCACAGAAAAAAAGATTAATGCAAAATGTTGTCAAGAGAAAAGTGATAAGACAAAGTGGTGAAGGACTTGCTTTTATATTACTAATACATTTCAAAGTCTAATTCCAAGAATGCAAAGAAAATTGCCTTATGGCTTAATAAAAACATTCATGCCACAGAAGCAACAGACAGACAGGATTTTTACTTATTGCATTACTGCCTTCTGGATTATAATATCCACTATATATGAAAAGTTTTATAAAACAGTGATAATTTCCACACTGTCAGTTACAATAGCTGTTGATTGAAAAATTAGGAAATTATAACTTTTTTGGTGTCTGGGATTTTCAGACAAGGTCGCGGAGTTAGAAACAGATACAAAATTCCAAGGAAGGGGAACCCAAGACTGCAGAGACAAGCACCGAGTATCCCGACTGAAATCAGCAGCTCCTACCCGGGGACAGACCTGAGGCCTACTCAGACAAAGCGAGGGAGGCGGCCGATCCCTACGCTGACTGCAGCCCACTCATCAGTAGGTCTCCCCGGTACACTCTCTCCCCCCCCCCCTGCAGGTGAGGGATATCCCGGTAACCAAAGCCTGAGACAAAGCAGCAAAACTACAACAGTGACTGTCCCACACTGCCGGATCAGCACTGAAATTCATGGCAGTCACCACGTGTAACCCTTTTCCCTCTCTTGAAGAAAGGCTGGATCGCCTACTTGCCATCTTTTGGGCCAAAATCTATCACCAGGGGGGCACCTAGGAGGAAACCCCACCAGTAAAAGCCCAAGAAGAGGCTGTGCTGAGACCCGCGGCTCCCGAACGGGGCACTGGCAAAGCTCGGAGGGGGGAAGCAGGAGTCGGACGAACCGACACAAACCTCCAAACCGCAGATCTAGACCAGCGACGAGTCGTCCTACCCCCCAGCAGGGACTACCCCTTCGCAGCCCCGCCACTCTCCGGAAGGCCAGCACTCACCACGTGGGGAACCCACACAAGAGGCTGTAGAAACCCAAAGCAGAACCTTGCCGTTCACTCACAGCGCCCTTGAGTACTTCTATTCAAGAGATTGACCTGCCTCACACGACGACCAAAGCGGCTCCTAGACGGACACCCTCTCAGGCTTTGCCACTCCGGTGCAAGCGTGGCATTGGCTGAAACTGGCATACCACTGACTCATTAGCCCTCTACCATGAGGTGCAAGCAGGCCAGGTGTCTCGCGCATAAGCCTCACACACCCGCACAATGGGACTCTCTCCTGCAGTTATCGTTTATATGTTTATTCCTAGTATGTACCCCTAACATGCCTATCAATGCTCAGTTATCTAGCATATAATTTAAGCGTTAACCTCAAAGCATATTATTGTCATAAATGATTGGGAAAGCCTGTACCTTATAATCCTGATGAGTTAATGATAATTTTGTACATGACCTCTCATGTGCCCAAATAGCAATCTGGAGGCGCATATTCAGCGTGTAATGTTTTCCTTCTCTTATTAACGAAATGGATGTCAAGCATAGCATTAACATACTTTCTCATTGTCTTTACCAAAAGGAATCATTCATTTATACCTTCTTAAAAAAAGTGTATTTGCCATGCATGCCACGTCTTGGTCAAGACATGTAACCTCTCATAGGTTGGTCTGTGCTATCGTGGCATAATCAGCTTGCCTGTTACTTGTTATTTACACAGCAAAAATAAAGAATTTAAAAAAAATTCCAAGGAATTGAAAAGGTTTTTTTTTTTTATATTCCAAATTATGAACATAGAGAGAAAGACATGGCTTTTAAAAACATTCATTGCAGTACAATGCAGTACACTGCAGCATATATCTTATATAATATAAGCTAACTATCTTATATTTTTACATTAACAGAGTTGAAATTATACTCCCCCACCCCCTAGAAAATCTGTTAATATCAAAAAATATTAAGAAAGGGCAACAGGTTGCTATACATCCTTTGCTTCTCTACATGCTCTGCAAAAATAAATATTTATAAAATAATTAAAAATAATATATATGTAAGATAAATCAAGGAAAAATAAAATTGTAAATATAAAGGATGTCTGATTACTTTTAAACTGAAATTGATGAAAGGTTTATTTAAATTAAATGTTAAATACATTTACAGCTTTAAATGTGACCAAAAGATACTAAATTATGTGTTAAGCAGCCAGCCCAATTCACTAGAATAGCATAAGTATTCTATTATTTAAAGTGCACAATTCCTGCACATAATGACTTTGCTTACTCAGGTACAGACTTTAGTCTATTGCAATGGCAGAAGGATTACAGTCCACCAATTTTAAAAGGGAAAGTTTACTTAAATCAGTGGTACAATCCCACTGTACCTGTAGTGGCAGCAGTATGGAAATTAGAAAAATGATATTGTACCACTGACTGTTATCAGATCAGACACATGTAATCTCAGTGAATTTCATAAACTGGGTTTTCATAAAATAAGATAAAATATAAATGTTGTTTATATATAAATATATCAATGTTGTTTATGAATAAATATATACAGACTAGGCAATAAAAGCATTTACATGCTGTCTCAGAGCCAGGAACTGATTTATAAAAAAATAATTTTTTACAAATCTAGAGGAAAGCCCACAGTGATAGGTAAACCACAACCACATGATGGATAAAATAATTGGTTCTATAAAAGCCAGAGCAAAGCCTGAGGCCTGGGGGAGGCGGTCGATCTCCCGGCGCAGGATGAGAGCAAAAGAGAGTGTCTACCACAGCCCTGCTACCCCCCCTCTGGACCGGCGGGGGACATCCCTGTCCTCGCTGGGGACGATTACCCCACATCAACGCCTAACCAAGTGTATAAACCACCAGTCAAACGAGACAAACCGAGCCCGGCCAAGATGGCGGCACAGAAGCAACCTATTACCAAGCGAACACCCATTAATCCACCTAAGCACACAATGGAGTTTGTGGCCCAGCTAAGCACCTATCTCTGGGCAAAGTTTAAAACCCAGAGACAAACCTACAAGCTAGCGATGAGAGAAGTAAAGGCGTGGATACGCCCAGCTACCCGGCGCCTTCTGCAGGGGAACTCACCTTGTAACTCACGAGCAGCCTCCGGACGGAAGCAACACTGAAGCTCGGCACGGCGGGAAACGGCACCGGGGCCCCAAGCAGCGCTCATGACCCCAAGCCTCAGAGTAGTACCCGCCGACGCACACACACAACCTTCCACCCAGCGGCACAAACAACTCTAAACCAGCATAGAGGAAACCCTCACGACACCCACAAAGCTTGCTATGACACTGACCAGTCTCACGGACTACATTCCTCGGACACACGGAATCAGCACCCAGCAGCAACACCGGCGGACCTGATGGCACTGGCCTCACGCTGGGGCATCGGCTGAATAAGCTTACTTGGACTATCCAAACAGCCCCAAGCATAGCATACAAGGACACAATGCCCATACCTAATCCATACTGAACTGTAAAGCTGCCGTAATATGCTGAGACTTGGGTGAATGCTAGCTGATGTTATACCATCAGACCCAGTGGTTTCAGTATACCTTGAAATCCTACAGCCAGTTCCAAGTTCATGCGGACTCCCTCTTTCTTACCTACAGAGAACTAAGTACCTGAGGTTTTTCCTACTACTAAACATATATTACTCTTGCTCATCACTCCCACCAATAACAAGACTGGAGGTAACCCTTTGACAAGCTACATTAACCCATAAAATGTGTTTGTCCCCTATAGCAAAATCCAGCCTATAACCTATGGCGCACACTAATACTGTATACCCCTGAATGGTACTTACTGTCAGTTCAAAGCAATTGTTTTATTTGTCTTACGTCCAGTTGTTCTAACATACTAACAAAAAATGTGCAGATCCCACGAGCCAAATTGAATGTGTACTGTTTAATCTATGCATGCTGTCGTGGCACTTCACATAAGCCTGTACATTTCTTGCACAGAAAAAATAAAGAATTTAAAATAAATAAATAAATAAATAAATAAAATCTATATATGGGTAAATTCATTCTAACTGTATTTTAAAATTAATATATATATATATATATATATATACATATATATATATATATATATCTATATATATATATATATATCAAAATACATGTAGAACGAAATAATATATATATCTATATACACAAGTATATACGTATATATCTATATATATATCTATATCTATATCTATATATATATATATATATATATATATATATATATATACCTATATATAAATCTCCTCTCATCTATTTTATAGAATCTATACTTTTCTGTGGTTACCTCCAAAGAGGCCTCTGGAACTGGGGGGCTGAGAGGGGTGCTCATCCCAATAGGAATCTGATTCTGATTCCAGACTGAAAGAACAATATATGATAGCGAAGGAATCAAGGGAACACCCAGAACATGCATTTTTGTATATAATCTTAATTTACAGATAATATATGCCTTAGAGACCTATAAAGGATTTTTAAATAAATATGCAGGTATCTTTAAAAATTAATCAATGTAAAAAAAAAAAAAAAGACTTACCCAGTATTTAAGGACGACATTTTTCTTGCAAAGTAATAAGGACTTTGAGGGAGGTTCTAATTACGTTTACTAAAGAAAAAAGGTTGTTTTATTTCTTTAAGAATTTTTTTCAAGTGAATTTTCAGTGCAAGGTCATTTTATGTTAACACTCTGTTCAGTTTTAACCCCTTAAGGACCGTGGGCGTTCTCTGCCGTCCTTGGGAACCAGGCTCTAAATGCCGGCGGGCGGCATAGAACGCCCAAGCCGTCCTATGTACTTACCCCGTCGTCAGCGATCCCACGCCGGCAATCATGGTGTGGGGACTCACCTGGGAGCCCAGGGAGTCCCCCTCCTTCCTCTCCGGCCCCCCTGGCCCATGTGATCGCGAGCTCCTTCCGAGGACCTCGCAATCACATGGACGCAGGGCCGGATTAACATAGGGGCTGATGGAGCTGCAGCTCCAGGCCCAGGCCCAGGCCCATGGAATACGCCCATTGATTTAAAAAAACACACTACTCTTAGGGATTTCACCTGGCTTTTATTTTATTGGCACAGCCAGTATTTGAGGTTTCCTGGCTGGTGCCAATATTACAGTGATACTGGCAATACAAATGCTGGTATTTTTCTCAGTATAAACCAAGAGTTTACTATGCAATACCAGCACTGGCCAGTAGGGGTCACTGTGTGTGGAGACAGGCAGGGATAGGAAGTTGCAGCATATCTCTCCCTGCCTATCTATACTCACTGATCTGCAGGGGTGCAGCTACAGAGAGTCCAGACAGAAACTCACACCCTGCAGAGACAGCCTACAGCTCAGGGAAGTAAGGGGTGGGGGGAAAGGCTGCAAGGAGACATGGGGACACTGAGACACTAAGGGACATTGGGAGACATTATGACACAGACACATGGGGACACAGTGTCCCCATGTCTCCCAGTGCCCCCAGTCTGCCAGTGTCTCACTGTCCCCATGTCTCCTAGTGCCTCCATGTCTCCCAGTGCCTCAAGTGTCTCAATGTCCCCATGTCTCCAAGCTAGTGTCCCTAGTGTCTGTGGCCCTGGTGTCTCCTTGTCCCCATGTCTCCCAGTGCCCCCATGTCTCAATGTCCCCATGTCCCCCAGCCAGTGTCTCTAGTGTCTGTGTCCCTGGTGTCTGTGTCCCCATGTCTTCAAGTGTCCCCTATTTTCCCAGTGTCCCCATGCGTCCCAGCCAGAGTCCCCTAGTCTCCCAGCGTCACTGGTGACCTGGAGTAATCGACACATGGGGGCACTTGCAGACATGGGGCCACTGGGAGGAATGCATCTATATTTTCTCTTATGTCACTCCTTGTGATTTACATCATGTGATGTCACCCATACATATTTAATTATGCAAATTAGCAAGGCTGGTATGTTTTTCTAAGAAAGGTGGCAACCCTAACTACTTTTCACATACTCTTACTTAAGTATGGAAACTTAAGAGGGATGTATGGGAACAAAACTTGTGTGGACTGGCTGATAATGAATATAGTTAAAGGGACACTAGAGTCACCAGAACAACTACAGCTTATTGAATTTGTTCTGGTGAGTAGAATCATTACCGTCAGGCTTTTTGATGTAAACACTGTCTTTTCAGAGAAAATGCAGTCTTTACATTACAGCCTAGTGATAACTTCACTGGCCACTCCTTAGATGGCTGTTAGAGATGCTTCCTGGGTCATGGCTGCCTAAAATGCATCCAAACATTCAGTGTCTCCTCCCTCTGCATGCAGACACTGAACTTTCCTCATAGAGATTCATTGATTCAATTCATCTCTATGAGGAGATGCTGATTGGCCAGGGCTGTGTTTGAATCATGCTGCCTCTGCCCCGATCTACCTCCTTGTCAGTCTCAGCCAATCCTATGGGGAAGCACTGTGACTGGATAAGGCCTCCACTTCTAATGATGTCAGCAGACTGCTTGTTTTTCTGAGTCTAACAGCATGCAGAGTTACAGCTTCAAGCTTGAATACAGTAAAATTTTGCTATATTTATGGAGGCATGAGGGGCCCAGGGGGGGCTAGATGGTGGTGTTAACACTATAGGGTCATGAATTCATGTTTGTGTTCCTGACCCTTTAGTGTTCCAGATCCGGGCTCTGTGGAGAGGAAAGGGGTTAAACTTACCTTTTTTCCAGCGCCGGGGCGGGGAGCTCTCCTCCTCCTCTCCGCCTCCCATCCTCCTCTTCGGCTGAATGCGCATGCGCGGCAGGAGCTGCGCGCACATTCATCCTGTCTCATAGGAAATCATTTATAATGCTTTCCTATGGATGCTGGTGTCTTCTCACTGTGATTTTCACAGTGAGAAGCACGCAAACGCCTCTAGCGGCTGTCAGTGAGACAGCCACTAGAGGCTTTAGAGGCTGGATTAAACCATTTATAAACATAGCAGTTTCTCTGAAACTGCTATGTTTATAAAAAAAAAAAGGGTTAATCCTAGAGGAACCTGGCACCCAGACCACTTCATTAAGCTGAAGTGGTCTGGGTGCCTAGAGTGGTCCTTTAAGGTAATGCTGACTTTGGTCTCTCTAACACTTTGGCATGTTCCCTTTCTTCTACACTCATTACATACAGCTTTTCTCTGTCCCAAACTATATACCAGGAGTTTCTGCCTGCTAGTAAGAAGGTAAGGGGACAAGTGGACCAGCGAGTGCTAGGGGACAATCCTTAGAAAGCGTTGAGTGAGCGCATCATTAGATGCATTTATGCCAAGCTCAGAGTGCTGTCTGCATAGTATGCCCTTAGTTGGCCAGCTGCATGATTGGCAAGCAGCCTGACATGCATTCTTACCAGGCTGGCCTTCTAATTCTTTGGGCAGACATATCCTCTTTTTGGGCACGTTCGCCCCTTTTGGCAGGTTACGTGATTTGTGTCAGTGGCACACCCTTTTACCATGCCCATTGACTTCCTGCTTGACTGGACACTGCTGTTAAGGGTTATGGATTTACTTGAAAGATGAAAACATAAATTAGTGAGAGATTAGCCTAGGGTATGTGTTTTCTTTTATCTGCTGTTTTCTTTCTCTCCAGCACCATCTCCATCAGATCCATGACTCTTGGGAGTGTTTTACTGTTTTTGGTCGATATGATTCTGTAATTAGGCCCGTCATAATTGTCAGCACCAGGCCCACTGGGCTCTTAATCTGGCCCTGCATGGATGGCATAGCCGTCCATGTCAATTCCAGCAAGGGGAGTGTCTGTTATGAAAGGTACTCCCCCTGCTGCCTGAAAAAGATAAAATAAAAGTTAAAGATACAGTTTAAAATACAATATATACTTAGATCATATATATATTTATTATATACGATCTAAGTATATATATATATATATATATATATATATATATATACACAAAAAAAATATCAACATCCCCTGCACTCACGCTTGAAGTATTCCAAATGCCGGGCGCATCACCAAAGCTCCAATAGGTATAACTTCCACAAGAAAAGGCTGCTCTCCGGACTTAAAATCAAAGATTTTATTGAAAATGTTTAAAAATGATGACCAACGTTTCGGTCCCCGATCGGGACCTTCCTCAGGGTCAGAGACAACAGGACAACAATAAACAGTATACAAAGTGACAATATATACCATTACATTAAGTGAAATAACTCACCCAGGTGTTCTATTCTCATTTCCCGCCGGCACCCAGTGAATTTCCGGGTGTGCGCGCGCACGTCAATACGTGCTCCGCCCCTTCATCATACTATGTTACGTGCCGACGTACTCCCGGTCACATAGACCGGTCTCCTTAGCAACCATGTATACAAAGACCCCTCTTACAACAAGAGGAGTCTATACCAGGATAGAGAATAAGGTGGAAAAAATTAATGCCATATATAAGTAATATAAGTGCTTATTTTAAAACAAATCTTGTGATGGGCTCATTGTGTATCATATATCATATATCCCTAACCACAAAAACACCTAGTGAACCTAGGTGAGTGACACTTCATTAGAGTGATAATAAAGCCACTAAAATTTGACCAATCGGTGTATGAGCCCTAGTTATAGTTAAATGTGAAATTGCACTCATCAGTGAACCAAAGAAATTCATATATAAAAATTTTTTAAGTGATAGCATGCATATAATAAAGTGCATTATGAGTGCTCATAAGCAACATATGTGTAATCAAATATATCATACATATAAAAACACTTTGGCATAATTATAGACACATTGCTCCTGAGAAATTCATTAAACATAAAAATATTTAAAAACAATAGTAACAAGCTGGTTAGACCTATATAAAAGAATGATACGTGATGCTCTCATTAAGACCCACGGGAGATATTGTATTTAGTTGGTGTATCCAAAAAGCCTCTTTCTGAAGTAACATCTTCCCCCTATTACCCCCCCTGCGGGGAAGGGGTATATGATCAATACCCACAAATTTAAGGGATGCTAAGGGATGCTTTTTATCAAGAAAGTGCCGAGCAACTGGCTTATCAGACTGGCCATCCCTGTACGCTAATCTTATACTCGAGCGGTGGCCCCTAATCCTCTCACACAGAGGTGTTTCTGTCTTTCCTACGTAATAGAGGCCACACGGACACACCAATTTATATACAACAAAGGGGGTTTTACAAGTAATAGTGTGTCTTATATCATATATTTTATTAGTATGTGGGTGATTAAATTTCTTTGCTGGAATCATATGTCCACAAGTAATACACCCCAGACATCGTATGCTTCCCCGTATGTTGTACTTGACTGTTTTAGAATAACTTTCCACAGGGTCTGTGCGCACTAACATGTCCTTAAGACTCTTATTTCTCCTGTAGCAAATTAACGGAGTCTCTTTAAAAATCTTTGGCAGGGTGTCATCAGTAGCAATCATTTTCCAATTGTCTTTAACAATTGTTGAAATCAAATTAGAAGAATTATGAAACGTCATTGGAAATACTATTTTTTGTACAGGATCCGTCTTTGTTTGCACCGGGGCCAATTTTGCCTTCAACAGTGCTTCTTCTAGTACCTGAATGTTATAACCTCTGTTCAAAAACTTCTGGGTCATGATTTTCAATTGTAACTCAGCCTTATTTATATCAGAATTATTGCGAATGACTCGCTGGAATTGTGCTTTAGGAATAGATTTTTTCAACGAAATGGGATGTGCACTCCTAGCGTGTAAAAGAGTATTCCGATCAGTCCGTTTCGAAAATAATGTGTATTGGACTCTATTATCTCCATAGGAAAGTTCTAAGTCCAGGTATTGGACACTTTCCTCACTGATATTGGCTGTAAACTTGAAAGGAGTTGGCAACAAATTTAACTCCTCCACCATCATATGTGCCTCCGTTTGTGAGCCTCGCCAGATGATCAACAGGTCGTCTATATAACGATAATATCCAATAATGTTATTCTTATATGTGGTCAATATATGCTGTGTTTCATACGCATACATGTACGCATTGGCATACATAGGGGCCATGGCTGACCCCATAGATGTTCCCGCACCTGTAAGTACCACCGATCCTCAAATCTAAAATGATTGTTATGAAGGATCAACGACAGAAGCTCCAGAATAAATTCTATCGGTGGACCATGGTACATCGAAGACTCACATAACACCTGTCGCATCGCCTCAATACCTCCAATATGAGGGATGACTGTGTACAGGCTCTTGACATCCATAGTAATGAATATTGGAACTCTTCCATGGAACTCCAAGGATTTAATTCTACTCAAGAGCATTTGTGTATCCTTAATACATGTACTCAGTGCCTCAACTGGTCCTTTAAAAACAAAATCTAACCATTGTGCTATGGGTTCTAAAATCCCCCCAATAGCTGAAACAATGGGATGGCCAGGAGGTCTTTCTGAATCTTTATGAATCTTGGGTATACTATAAATAATTGGAGTGCGGGGATGTTGTTTATTCAAAAACTGAAATAGATCAAGACTGATATAATCAGCCCTAAGTCCCATCTCCAATACATCACTGATTTTCCTCTGAATTTCAAGTGTAGGATCCCTTGGTAACATACAATAGGTGTTCAAATCCTGTAATTGTTGTTTAAGGTCATCTGCATAATCAGTATAGTTCATAAGTACGATACCTCCTCCCTTATCCGCCGAGCGGATCACTATAGAAGGGTCCTTAGCTAGGTTATCAATCAATTGTCGTTCTTTCTTAGTTATATTTTGTGATCTTTCACGTTGCTGGACACCAGTGTTCTGTGTCATCTTGGACATTGTTGTCAAAAAAGTTTTAATTGAAGGTTTGGTAGTTTGTGGGTCAAATGTAGATTTATTCTTAAATTTCTCTAACCCCGTACAAGTTGATTGTGGTTTATCTTTATCCATAGTGTGAAAAAACTCTTTAAGCCTCATATTTCTTCCAAATTGAAACAACTCAGTACTCCATTTAAAGGGGTTAATAAAACTTGTAGGGACATATGATAGACCCTTACTAAGAATGTTAACTTCTGTTTCACTGAGTTGTCTATGGGAAAGGTTAAAGATGGGGGTTATTTCCGTTGAGGGGGTTTGCCCCTTAATACTGTTTTTACCCTTGCGCCCTCTCCTATTCCTATATCTTCGTCGCTCCTGACTTTGCTCCTGGTGACTGTGCCTTGTTCCATGTGACCTAAAAAAGTTGCTGTATCATTGGGAATTTCATTCTCTGAAGCTGATTCCCCAGAGGTTATATCAATAGTTGTAACATTTGGTCGGATAATTCTTTTACGGAACCTCCTTGGATGTCAAGAGCCTGTACACAGTCATCCCTCATATTGGAGGTATTGAGGCGATGCGACAGGTGTTATGTGAGTCTTCGATGTACCATGGTCCACCGATAGAATTTATTCTGGAGCTTCTGTCATTGATCCTTCATAACAATCATTTTAGATTTGAGGATCGGTGGTACTTACAGGTGGCGGGAACATCTATGGGGTCAGCCATGGCCCCTATGTATGCCAATGCATACATGTATGCGTATGAAACACAGCATATATTGACCACATATAAGAATAACATTATTGGATATTATCGTTATATAGACGACCTGTTGATCATCTGGCGAGGCTCACAAACGGAGGCACATATGATGGTGGAGGAGTTAAATTTGTTGCCAACTCCTATCAAGTTTACAGCCAATATCAGTGAGGAAAGTGTCCAATACCTGGACTTAGAACTTTCCTATGGAGATAATAGAGTCCAATACACATTATTTTCGAAACGGACTGATCGGAATACTCTTTTACACGCTAGGAGTGCACATCCCATTTCGTTGAAAAAATCTATTCCTAAAGCACAATTCCAGCGAGTCATTCGCAATAATTCTGATATAAATAAGGCTGAGTTACAATTGAAAATCATGACCCAGAAGTTTTTGAACAGAGGTTATAACATTCAGGTACTAGAAGAAGCACTGTTGAAGGCAAAATTGGCCCCGGTGCAAACAAAGACGGATCCTGTACAAAAAATAGTATTTCCAATGACGTTTCATAATTCTTCTAATTTGATTTCAACAATTGTTAAAGACAATTGGAAAATGATTGCTACTGATGACACCCTGCCAAAGATTTTTAAAGAGACTCCGTTAATTTGCTACAGGAGAAATAAGAGTCTTAAGGACATGTTAGTGCGCACAGACCCTGTGGAAAGTTATTCTAAAACAGTCAAGTACAACATACGGGGAAGCATACGATGTCTGGGGTGTATTACTTGTGGACATATGATTCCAGCAAAGAAATTTAATCACCCACATACTAATAAAATATATGATATAAGACACACTATTACTTGTAAAACCCCCTTTGTTGTATATAAATTGGTGTGTCCGTGTGGCCTCTATTACGTAGGAAAGACAGAAACACCTCTGTGTGAGAGGATTAGGGGCCACCGCTCGAGTATAAGATTAGCGTACAGGGATGGCCAGTCTGATAAGCCAGTTGCTCGGCACTTTCTTGATAAAAAGCATCCCTTAGCATCCCTTAAATTTGTGGGTATTGATCATATACCCCTTCCCCGCAGGGGGGGTAATAGGGGGAAGATGTTACTTCAGAAAGAGGCTTTTTGGATACACCAACTAAATACAATATCTCCCGTGGGTCTTAATGAGAGCATCACGTATCATTCTTTTATATAGGTCTAACCAGCTTGTTACTATTGTTTTTAAATATTTTTATGTTTAATGAATTTCTCAGGAGCAATGTGTCTATAATTATGCCAAAGTGTTTTTATATGTATGATATATTTGATTACACATATGTTGCTTATGAGCACTCATAATGCACTTTATTATATGCATGCTATCACTTAAAAAAATTTTATATATGAATTTCTTTGGTTCACTGATGAGTGCAATTTCACATTTAACTATAACTAGGGCTCATACACCGATTGGTCAAATTTTAGTGGCTTTATTATCACTCTAATGAAGTGTCACTCACCTAGGTTCACTAGGTGTTTTTGTGGTTAGGGATATATGATATATGATACACAATGAGCCCATCACAAGATTTGTTTTAAAATAAGCACTTATATTACTTATATATGGCATTAATTTTTTCCACCTTATTCTCTATCCTGGTATAGACTCCTCTTGTTGTAAGAGGGGTCTTTGTATACATGGTTGCTAAGGAGACCGGTCTATGTGACCGGGAGTACGTCGGCACGTAACATAGTATGATGAAGGGGCGGAGCACGTATTGACGTGCGCGCGCATACCCGGAAATTCACTGGGTGCCGGCGGGAAATGAGAATAGAACACCTGGGTGAGTTATTTCACTTAATGTAATGGTATATATTGTCACTTTGTATACTGTTTATTGTTGTCCTGTTGTCTCTGACCCTGAGGAAGGTCCCGATCGGGGACTGAAACGTTGGTCATCATTTTTAAACATTTTCAATAAAATCTTTGATTTTAAGTCCGGAGAGCAGCCTTTTCTTGTGGAAGTTATATATATATACACATATACATACACTGTCTAAGTGTATTTTAATATTAATATATATATATATATATATTTATAAATATATATTAATATCAAAATACATGTACAATGATATTGATTAAATATATATATAATTTTCATTATATAAATATTTATATATAATATAAAATAAATAAATATGTAAATATGTTAAAAAATAAAATAAAAAATAATAAATAAATTATATATATATATATATATATATATATATATATATATATATATATGTGTGTGTGTGTGTGTAAATTCGTTCTAACTGTATTTGAAAATTTATTTATATATATATTGATATCAAAATACATGTAGAACAAAATAATATATATCAATATATATATACCTATATATAAATAAAAATAATTTTAAAAATTTATATACATATACTTACACATATATATATATATATATATATACACACACACACACACACACACACACATATATATATATATATACACACGTATATATATATATATATATATATATATATATATAATAATAATTCTACGTATATATTTATGTAATAATTTTACATAATTAGGTCATTTTATTCATTACAATTTGCGGGACCTGCCTGACAACCCAGGCCAAAAGTCCAGGGAATTTAATTTGCTAGCACTATATTTAACCCTGTAACTTTCCAAGACACCATACAACCTGTACATGGGGGTGCTGTTTTACTCGGAAGACTTTGCTGAACAAATATTAGTGTTTTAAAACAGTAAAATATATTACAACGTGAAAGTGAATTTTTTAGCATTTTTCACACACAAATGGCACTTACACGGATGATATAATTGTTGTGATACGTTTTACTGTTTTGAAACACTAACATTTGTGTTCAGCGAACAAAACAGGTAACTTCTAATCAGTACGTGGGCCGCGAGCAGTAGATCTCGCCACCTTAATCGAACGATCCGACCATCTCAGAACAAACAGGTGAGACGGAAAGTACAGCACGCTGGTAACAGGACCCGTGAAGAGCCTTTTATGGATTCCTTACTTTTCTGTGATTGGTGTTTTTCTCTCTATATTAATGTGCTGCTGTGGAGTTCTAGTAAAGAGAGACTTAAGCAAATATGAAGCCTCCTGTCATGCTTTAAAATTCATATTCTGATTGTAACATAACCCACTTCAACAAGTTTTAGTTACAACAGATTCTGATATCTATTGTTATGGAAATGTTAAGACCACTTATACAAAGGTAGAGTTAAAATATAAATACCTTCAATATAGTGAACAAGATTAATTTAGAAATAAACAAAAATGTTTAAAAGTCTATCTGTTCCTGTCCAAATCTGAGATGAATAAATTGCGTATACGCAGAAGTAAGTTCACACTGACACATGCAGTTCAGGTTAAAAACACTTCAGGAAATTTATTAGCATCTAGTTAAAAAGTGGGCACGCAGGCCTTTTTATATGCAAAATGACATCATCATTGAATATCAGATAATAACAAATAAACATCATTAATTGGGTTAAATGTTAAGTGGCTATGTCAGTGTCCACCCATTAATATTATTAATTGGCTCAGAGATTTGAGTGACTAGTGAGGCACCCTCCCATCATGGGATGTCGTCGCCATTGCTCTTTAGCACGAGGCTTACTCGGTGGAAAGGGGGGCTTGGGCGTCATTTTACGTAGTTAGTGATGTCAGTCTCGTGGTCTGTTCCAAGGTTCTTTTATGAATAGAACATTTCATTTTGTCACTGTTCTCCTGGCCTTGGATTATACTATGTTGCAAGTCAACGGAGATCCGCTAACTCCGGGGCTAGTTATGTCCTTAGAGAGAGAAAATACAATCTCTTATTCATTATACTGAATACTGTCAGGAAATTCTGTCATGTAAGGTGAACAAAATGGAGTTAGTACAATAATTCAATACAGGTTCTAATAAAGATTTTAATAATTCTACATCAGTCCCCCCTATGAAATGTTAGATTCTAAAAGATAATCTTTATTTGTTAGTATCAGAAGGCGTGTTAGCCCAAAGGCACAGAAACCCCGTGACCCGCTAGCTAGGTGTTATTGCAAAGTGCAAAGCTGTCCCTTCGTCTGTCCCTAATTGGCTAACTCATCTGTCCGCTGGGCACTCAACACTTCACTCCATGGGTATCCCGAGGTGGCTAACCCACCACATCTCCGCACGGTAGACTTCCCAGACAGACAGATGCTGTCCCTAAGCTGGTCCCTTCCTAGAACTCTTGCACTTTATCAATAAACGGGATAGATTGTAGCAGTATACAGGGCGAGTTGACTTTTTGGAAATCTTGGTCATCAACTGTGAGGTGTGCGTAAGTGGGTGCCGCTTGGTCTACAGTCTTCAAGAGGAGCTTTCTCAGACAAGGGAGGACACAACAAACGAGAAGAGCAAAGATAAAAAGGAAAATTAGTATTGCTATACCAATATGCATCAAAGCTTTTTGCCATCCTGTCATCCAACCAAACCATCTCTCCCAGGGATCTTTTATCCCAGAGTTCCTCTTTAGCTCCTCAGAGAGCTCTTTCAATTTTCCTATAGCTAAGGTTACTTTACCATTGGGGCCTGTGTTTTCTGGGATGTAAGTACAACATGTCATGGTGTCAGGCAGAATTTTACATACCCCTCCTTTTTCTGCTAGAATCATATCTAAAGCCATTCTATTTTGGAATGACATTTGGGACGTAGCCTGCAACTGTTCGGCCAAACCCTGAAGGGCATCCCTGGTGTAATTAACAAACCGTTGTTGGTTGTAGTAGATGTAATTTATCCAATTTAAATTCTTGTTTGCAGTGACTATGGTAAAAAGTGATTCAAATCCTGCAGCAACTTCATCCCTGGCTTTAAACTCATTGGGCACCCCCCTAGGTACCCCAATGGCATCAATGTAAATATGAGGGTCAAAACTGCCTTTTACTGGGGCTTCACGCTTTACCTTGGTTGGTGAGTGTTTGGACTCATGAGTATCGGGTTGTGTGTCAGAGATAATATGTATGGGCATGATTGCTTTAGCCAGAGTACACTCCCCCCACCATTCTTTATCCATTCTTGATCTCAGCTGTAGATCCCCACACAACCAGTAAATATCCCCCAATGATCTAGTGTGGAATTGTAGGAGGTTCATAGAGACAGTTCTGTAGGTGGCACAATAACCTTTAGAGAAGTTACCCACAAATTTACCAATTCCATCATAATTAGCATAACAGGTATAATTACCTTTATAGACGGTAACACCATCTGGGGGTTTGCAATCTTTGACTAGAAATGGATACTCTACTGTCCATGCTTTACATATGGACCTATTGAAATTGTAGTGATAGGCAAAAAGACTCAGAACACATTATTCTATATCTACTGGCAAAGTTGAAGGCACAGTGCCCAGGTGCGGCCGGGCACCACCACACACATAGCATGCGGTTCTGTTATGTTTGTTGGCATTATATTTCATCCATTCTAACCATAGATTAACATCATTGAAACCTGTTTCAGCGGCCATGGTATCTTCAAATGTTGGATTTGCAATGGCCATCATGTCTTTAAAAGATTGGATGTGTGGTTTCAATGGATTTGAGACCATGTGGGTGGTCCCTTTCCACTCAGGAGAGTGGCACATATCTTTAAGGTGGAAATGTCCTAATTTATTATAGGAACCCTTCTTCCAGTACATTCCCATTACATACTGGTCTGCATCCGTTGGGCTGGGATGCTCAATGTTTAAGATTAATTTCATAGGTATGCCTCCTCCGGGCTTTCTTAGAGTCATTCTCTGGAGGAGGGACCTACCGTGATCATCAATTTTAGATAAGGCCCTTTTTGGTTTGTAACCCCAGGCAGGCCCGGCATTCCATCCCGCCGCCCCCCAATGGTTACAGTTGTGCCCCCATTGTTTGTCAACTAAACATAGGGGTCTTTTGAATGAGGGATATCTCTATAGATATTCTGAATCTGTGACGTGGGGAATGGGCATTCTACGATGTCACAGTAGTCAAAAGTATAAGTAGCCACACGGGTACATGATGAATTATACCAGAAGGTGTACCCACTAGCATCTTTAGTGATGGCTACTTGTTGAGCTTTAATTAAGCTGATTAAGAAGATACTGCACCAGAGGTACATGGTGGTGCGGTACTAGCTTCCTCTGGGGCAAGTACTTTCTTACAATGGGAAGCGTGGATCCAATGTGGCCGGCCGGCCAATTTGACGGAGGTTGCGGTGATTAGGAGAACTTGGAATGGCCCGTCAAATCTTGGTTCCAAGGTATGTTTTCGCACAAACTTCTTGACCAGAACCCAATCATCGGGGAGCAGACTGTGGTTGCCTGTGTCAGAATCAGGATCTGGAATTGAAGAGAAAACTTGGGCATGGATTTTGTTTAAGGCGTTTGCGAGTTCAGTTACATAATCTACTAAGACATCAGTTTGAAGTTGTAGTTGTTGGGGAAAATAGCAACCTAGCCTAGGTGCAGTCCCAAATAGAATCTCATATGGGGACAGTGAGGTAGTATTTTGTACAAGAGCATTCATTAGATCCTTTGATAAATGTGCAGGTCCGTGTGCCCATTGTACGACTGCTGGGTACAAATTCTTAGGGAGGCAGAACTTGAGGTTGTTGGAGTACACTCCATCCTTCAGAACTGCCCCTTTCTGTTTCCACTTCTGTATTTCTTCAGGGGCAACTGTAGCCTGTTGTTCCCGCAGGATTTTTAGGTCAGTTGGAAGAGTCTGCAGAGTAAATATGGGAGTTTCTTCATTTCCGGACACTCTTCTTTCCACTTCCTGTGGTTCTTTTGCAGCTTGTTTTGCAGCCTGATCAGCTAGATGGTTGCCCCTTGCTTCATCTGAGTCCAACTTCCCATGTGCTTTTATCTTCAAAATAGCCACTTCTTCTGGGAGTAGGAGGGCGTCCATCAGCTCCTTGATTGCGGAACCGTGCTTGATTGGTGTACCGGCGGTGGTAAGAAATCCTCTTGTTTTCCAAATTAATCCGAAGTCGTGAGCCACGCCCAGTGCATATCTTGAATCCGTGTAGATATTGGCGCGCTTTCCTTCAGAGATCTTGCATGCTGAAGTCAGGGCTTGCAATTCAGCTTCTTGTGCAGACATAGTTGATGGTAAAGATGATGATTTGACAATTTCATCTGTTGTGGTTACGGCATATCCTGTATGGTATCTTCCTTCTTCATCAGCATATCTTGAGCCGCCCACAAACAGGGTGAGATCGGGATCTACCAATGGGTCTTCATGTACAGTTGGTAGATGTGTTGTTTCCATTTTCATCTGTTCAAAACAGTCATGAGGTGTATCTGGGTCGTAGTCATTCACTATGGTTAAATCTTGGAACTCATTCTCCAGGAAATGACGTGGCCATGCTTTTAGGTGGTCAGTTGTTGGATATTTGACAACACCATTTTCCTGTAGCTGTGATTCGTCCATAGTGGCCCATGCTTTTGCCATAGGCCCAAGATCATTCCATGATATTGTTTTCAACTTGGTCACAGGGACATGTGGAATGGCAGTGTCCCAATGACGGTACAAATGCTTGAGTTCCGGAGGTAGATGAATCAAGACCATACTGTTGCCTTCAGAATCACAGTAGAAGTCTTGTGCAGTGAGTTTTACTTCGACCAGATGATAGAGTTCATCTTCATAGCAGGATTCAGGAGTGATGTTTGATTTGTACCACATGGTACAGAAGGCATATCCTGCTCCGTCATGAAGGAGTGCTTGTCCATCATGAAAGGATAGGTTGGGATGCATTTCCTTCTTGATGGTGCCAGTGAGAAGAAAAACATAAGTTTCGTCCATGATGAATCCGTAGTATACACCCCCCTCAGGGAGTGGCAGAAGAGTGGACGGATTGAGAACTTGACATCTTTGAAGGGTAATGTTGTCAGGCAACAAAAGATGACATTGAAGGCGAAGATGCCTAGCAGGAGTAACATGCTTAAGTTGGACCTGGTTGACTATGGCAGAAATGTCATGAGGGGCCAAGACAACCAGGGGGTGGCCAAGGACAAGATCTCCAGTTCTTTCAATGAGCTCTTTGGCAGCAAAGACGGCCCGAAGGCAAGAGGGACGTCCTCTGGCCACAATATCCAGTTGGCAGGAGAAAAATCCAATAGGCCCTTGGCGGCCTCCAGGACCATGGGCCTGAGTGAGCACTCCTGTTGCATGGCCTTGTCTTTCAGAAACAAACAATTTGCATGCCACTGAGAAGGCTGTCAATTTGGTGTCTTGAGCAGATGTGGGTGAGGAAAGTAAAGATGCTTGATGTACCTGATCTTCTGTAGCAACAGCAAATCCAGTATGGTACCTTTCCTCTTCATCCGCAAACAGAGTGGAGTCAGGATCTGGCAAAGCTACTGCATGCCTTGTTGAGAGGTGTCTTATTTCTTCTTTCATCTGTTCAAAGCAACCATGAGGAGTAGTAGAAGAGATATCCTCACCTATTTCTGTGTGAGATTGAGGGTATTTGTCTTTCCATTTACAGTTGTCTTGCTGCCCCCCCCTCTGTAGAGAGCTGATATCGATTTTTAGTGTTTCATGTTTTATTGAGTCAGGTTCCTTTTATGAGATTTCTGGGGACTTAGTGAAGAAAACATGAGGGGCAGCCACCCCCCAGTGATGATACAGGTGTCTTACTTCCATGGGAATCTGGGTCAGGACCGCACTATTTCCTTGAGAGTGCCCAAAACAGTATGAATAATAATTTTTTTTTTTTAGTGTGGTATTCCCCCCTGGGAAGTGGCGGAAGAGGGGCCAGAGCAACTTTTTTTTATTTATTTATTTATTTATTTTCAAAATATAATGTTGTCAGGTAGGGGACAAGGTGGAGTAGAGAGAGGAGTAGGAGGAGGAGAAGGTGGAGTAGGAGGGAGGAGTAGGAGGAGTAGAAGGTGAAGTAGAGGGAGGAGTAGGAGGAGGAGAAGGTGGAGTTGAGGGAGGAGAAGGTGGAGTAGAAGGTGAAGTAGAGGGAGGAGTAGGAGGAGGAGAAAGTGGAGTAGAGGGAGGAGAAGGTGGTGTAGAAGGAGGAATAGGAGGAGTAGGATTGAATAAGAGGAGGAGGGAGGAGTAGGAGGAGGAGAAGGTGGAGTAGGAGGAGGGGAAGGTGGAGTGGGAGGGAGGAATAGGAGGAGTGGAAGGTGAAGTAGAGGGAGGAGTAGGAGGAGGAGAAGGTGGAGTAGAGGAGAGGAGAAAGAGGAGGAGAAGGAAGAGGAGAGAGAAGTAGAAGGAGGAGAAGGTGGAGTAGGAGGAGGAGTAGGAGGAGGAGTAGGAGGAGGAGAAGGTGGAGTAGAGGGAGGAGAAGGTGGAGTAGAAGGAGGAATAGGAGGAGTAGGATTGAATAAGAGGAGGAGGGAGGAGTAGGAGGAGGAGAAGGTGGAGTAGAGGGAGGAATAGGAGGAGTAGGATTGAATAAGAGGAGGAGGGAGGAGTAGGAGGAGGAGAAGGTGGAGTAGGAGGAGGGGAAGGTGGAGTGGGAGGGAGGAATAGGAGGAGGGGAAGGGGAAGTAGAGGGAGGAGGAGGAGGAGGAGAAGGTGGAGTAGAGGAGAGGAGAAAGAGGAGGAGAAGGAGGAGGAGAGAGAAGTAGAAGGAGGAGAAGGTGGAGTAGGAGGAGGAGTAGGAGTAGGCAGGGGTGGGCAGGTAAGGGAGCAGACAGGTCTCCATATGGAGGCCTGGGTATGTAGCAGTGGAGGATACATCAGAAATCAGAATTAAGTAGAAATGCAATGGAGGCTGCAAATAGCACATGTACAACAACTGTTAACTGGCCCTATGCTTTCCCTAGAGAAAAATAATAAAAGGCTAACAAGCACATCTGTCTGTACAGGCCTCGAACACTTCACTCCGTGGGTATCCCGCAGTGGCTAGTCCACTACATCTCCCACACCAGACTTTTGCTCGTAGAGACAGACGCTATCCCTGACTCTCTTTTTTTTTTTTTTTTCAACCTATTATAAAATATAACTCTTACTTACATCACAAATATACATTATCGCAATTTTATGTCTCGCAAAAGGGATAAAACTTATTTTACTCTTCTCTGATAATGTATTAAAACTTACAAAATAGACAAATAACATTGTTTTTCTGCGAGATAAATGAAAAAGATAATGGAGGTTTTGTTAAGCTTTACATTTAGCTATACATTAATTTATCCTTTCTGGTTTCCAGTTTCTGGCTGTTAATGACAATGTACAATGTAATAGAGTAGCAGGAAAAGTTAGCAGAATGCTTGGTTGTATAGGGAGAGGTATTAGCAGTAGGAGGAGGGAAGTGCTCATGCCATTGTACAGAACACTGGTGAGACCTCACTTGGAGTACTGTATACAGTACTGGAGACCATATCCTTAGAAGGACATGGATACCTTAGAGAAAGTTCAAAGAAGGGCTGCTAAACTGGTTCATGGATTGTAGGATAAAACTTACCAGGAAAGGTTAAAGGATCTTATCATGTATAGCCTTGTGGAAAGACGAGACAGGGGAAATATGATAAAAGCATTTAAATACACAAAGGGAATCAACACAGTTAAAGTGGAGTCTATATTTAAAAGAAGGAAAACTACCATAACAAGAGGACATAGTCTCAAAAATAGAGGGACAAAGGTTTAAATAAAAATACTATCAGGAAGTATTACATTACTGAGAGGGTAGTGGATACATGGAATAGCCTTCCAGCTGAAGTGATAGAGGTTAACACAGTAAAGGAGTGTTTAAGCATGCGTGGGATAGGCATAAGGCTAAGCACTTGCTGCTAGTAACAGATCTAGAATCAATACACTATAATGCCCAAAGTCTCAACTTCTATGCATATATAATAATAAAATATCTGGGCTTACATTAAAAAAAATATGTTAGTCAGTCTTTAATCTTGGTGGTTAACATTATCCAATAAAGACAGATTGGAACACTCTCCCCCCTTATCCATTTGTTAGTAGTTAGGCTCATAATGTTTTCTGGTTCTTTTCAATTAGATCAAAACATCTTGAGACCAATCTTTAATTGTATTACCATTTGTTCAAGAAATCTTTGTTTATTAGAAATTTCTTTAGCATGTTATCAATTTTTTGTACACAAAGTTAATACATATTGTTACTTAACACGTGAATCGGTATATATATATCCTTTCTACATATTAACCATCACTTGTCACAGACACTTTTCTGATATAGGGAAACATTAGCAGGATTATTTTAGTAATTGTAACTTTCTTGTTCATAATATGTGGGATAGGATGAGCATGATAGGAGTAGATCTCGTCAGCCATGGATGGCCAGAACTGACACGATATATGGGCAGATATGACCTCACTAAGGGCAGAGTGAAGGCACTTAAGGACAGCCTTCTTTTGTTCTAGGGGCCATTTTCCTTTAGGGCATACTAAGTCTCTCTGGAGGCGTGGGTTTCATGGGAAGTAACATTCTGTTCGGCAAAATGAAAATCTGAACTGTGGACAGACTTGACGGATTAAATAAGACAGTTGTGAATATTATACATCTAACAGCCCACAAAGCTGTCTCTAGAAACATATACTAACTTAATAACTTCTATTCCTGCATCAGATTCACTCCCTAACCATCCTATCAATTTCTATTGAGATAACAAAATACACAATTAGAATATTTTCTAGCAAAAATTTAATTGCTAAAATCTTATCAGTAGCTTCTGAATAACTCTACAGAACACCGAAGAGACAGACCTAAATCGCAAGCATGTCACCACCCCCCTCCCCCCTCCCCCCCGCGTCTCACAGAAGCGAGGGGAGGGGGGGTGTTTTAGCAGAGGGGGATTTGAGTGGAACAAGAGAGAGACTGCCTGCCAGCACGAATTTAACCATGTCAACGCTGTACAGTAACAAGACAGAAGGATAATTACATTACAAAGCAAAAACACAACATTTCATTTAAACCCCCACCCTCTACCAGGGTAATGGCTAACACAAAATACAAAAACCCCACAGCGTTTTAAGATTGGGGTGGGATGGTGACCATGGTCAGCTACATTTCGGTCATTACTGACAGGATGATGGAAGTGGTCACCTCCTGGAACCCCCGACAGGGCACTGGCTGGGATAACTTCCCAGTAACACAATTATTATGATATACATACAGTTCTTAACCCTTTATGATTTATCTCTTCCTCTACCCAACCCTCCTGCTGGATAGCCTTTCTACTCTGTACCATGCTTCAGCAGTACGCAATAAATCATTATCTGTAAGCTTGCCTTTCTTCTCTGTCAGTAATCTACGCCAGCTTTCTGGCTATAATCTACCACATGAAGGCACAGCAATTTTACACACTTTAGCAATCTTTGCAACATTTTTAACCAGTTCTTCACCTTCTCTATCTTCAACTAAATCACACGCGAGCCAGCCCCTAGCGGGCTTACTCGTTTCCTGTCCCATATCCCCCTATACAAAGCGTCCCAAGTATAGGTAAAGGAAAATGAAACAGAACGTCTACAATGCTCGACTGCCACTAGGAAGGGTGGGTCCCTCCCAGTGCGTCTTCCCAAAACGTAGACCAGTCACTGAATCCGTGTACCCTCGATGGTAACCACGGATTGGAGCGGGGTGAGAAGTGTGTGACCAATCACTTCTCTTTCAAGAGAAATAGGAGTGGATAGTGTAAATAGTACAGGAAGTAGAGGAAAAGTAAACAGTGAAAGTAGAGACAGACCCAGGAGTTTGAATGACTCCACAATTAAGACAACATTTAATACAACATTTCAATTGAAATACAGTGCATGCATCAACAGTAATCCCTTTCCTTTACTCTTGTGGCCACCAAGACCACCTCCCTCAATCTCGTAGTGTCCCCGCTCGGAGAACAACTTTCGTAAGTTTCACTACCAGCGGCCAAGGATAACGACTAACACCGGCCCGAAATCCATATGCCTCCCTCGTTACAGCAGTCCACTAAGTGTGGCCACCTCTATCCTCACTCCCGTAGTGCTCCCTATGGACCCACCCACAAGTCACACTACCCCGTGGTGATGGAGACAACAATGCCTGCCCGAATCCACACACCACAAATAAATTGGAATGCCACCAGCCTCAGCGCTCGAAGCTGGAGGGTACCATAACCTCTGCAAGCAGAGCAACGTACACAATGAGGCTAGCTAGAATATCAAAGTGACGTAACCGGGAAACCCCAGGAGGCAAGTCCCCTCCACAGAATCCCCCAACCCTTCTTTTTCCTTACTACTGTTAGCTAGACAGTACCTAAAAGAAGTAAACAGGAAAACAGGACCCCTTTGGAAAATCCCCACAGGTCCACCCCCCCTTTTTTCCCAACAGTCTGGGCCAAGTGACTCCTAAAAAGGGGTAAAAACAGGCAACAGAAGACCCCCAGGCAACCACCCACGGGTCCACCCCCCTTTATCTCTAAAGAGGGAAAGAACAAAACATATACCACTAGCACACCCAGGCAACAGATAGACTAAATGCAGGTAAACAAATGGGTAACAAGACACCGGGCAAGATATTACCTGTCTTTGATGCCCTCCCGGGAAGCAGTCACAGACACGTGGACGGGTCAATCAAAGGGGCTGGAACATACCGGTGGCTCCTGCAGAAGTCTCTACCGTGTACTCAGAGGTGATCAGTCTCTCTTCCTTCCCCCCTGATTCCTCCGTCCAACAGCGTCTTCCTTAGGACGGCTTACCGGCGGAGGCCATAGCCCGATGCCCCACGTTGGATGGACGCCAGATTGAACAAGATTAATTTAGAAATAAACAAAAATGTTTAAAAGTCTATCTGTTCCTGTCCAAATCTGAGATGAATAAATTGCGTATACGCAGAAGTAAGTTCACACTGACACATGCAGTTCAGGTTAAAAACACTTCAGGAAATTTATTAGCATCTAGTTAAAAAGTGGGCACGCAGGCCTTTTTATATGCAAAATGACATCATCATTGAATATCAGATAATAACAAATAAACATCATTAATTGGGTTAAATGTTAAGTGGCTATGTCAGTGTCCACCCATTAATATTATTAATTGGCTCAGAGATTTGAGTGACTAGTGAGGCACCCTCCCATCATGGGATGTCGTCGCCATTGCTCTTTAGCACGAGGCTTACTCAGTGGAAAGGGGGGCTTGGGCGTCATTTTACGTAGTTAGTGATGTCAGTCTCGTGGTCTGTTCCAAGGTTCTTTTATGAATAGAACATTTCATTTTGTCACTGTTCTCCTGGCCTTGGATTATACTATGTTGCAAGTCAACGGAGATCCGCTAACTCCGGGGCTAGTTATGTCCTTAGAGAGAGAAAATACAATCTCTTATTCATTATACTGAATACTGTCAGGAAATTCTGTCATGTAAGGTGAACAAAATGGAGTTAGTACAATAATTCAATACAGGTTCTAATAAAGATTTTAATAATTCTACATCAGTAGTATCTGAGTGCTTTCTTAACTCACTTTTAAAAATTTATATAAATTAAAATCATCTTAAGCTGCACCCAACAGCCGCTGGAAAATATACTTAAACAAATAAGATTTATATTGTTAAGCATCCAATCTCATGAACGTGACTTTCCAAAAAATGTTTTTAAGACAATCTTTGGGTGTTTCTGGTATTTTAACCCACTAATAACTGTAGTTATTATATTTACTAATTATAACTTGGGGAATAAGTTATCTTCTTCCTAACAGGACAAGGACAGATGAATAATGTAATATTTCCAATTATCAACTATTCTAAATAGATTGAGAGATTTTGAATAAAATATTTTTTTTTAACATTTAAAGAGAATGTAATTTTACATACCATTGTGAACAAAGGCGGTAAATACTTTGCTGCTTCAAATTATCCTTATATATCTAAATCATATACAAGGGTGTTTATCTCAAACAAAAGACTAGAAAGATTAACTATGTTACTGTTTTATCTGTCATTATTATACAAAGTATAACAAGTGCAGAGATTTTTCCACAGATTTTGCCTGTTAACATTTTTAGCACAGCAGCACCTGGTGTCGTGGGTTGTAGAGGTTTTGCCAGGATTCCAATACAGCAAAAAGAGGCGTTCTTGAGATACCACTATGATTGCTGTATCAACATAATATTTACTATAATGGGATCCATGTCACCTAAGACAATGTCTTGAAAATGCTATCAACTAAGTTATTTCGTAAAAGAATATCAGAGAGAGTATCCAATAAACTGTGTAAAAATGATTCATGGAATAAGCAAAAACAAACAAGAAAAGACAAAAGACAAAGACAAATACCAGCTCCATCACCACGGTGAAAACAGATGATGCTGATTCAATATATGGATAACTGGACTCTACAACCAATACTATACAGCTAATACCCGGGTATTCTACAAACACAACCTCCTGCAATATATCTAAGGAATGTAAACTTCTACAGGCCTTTAAAGACTTTGGATTACAAATACAATTACTACTTTTAACTTTCGATTACAATTCCTATCAGGATCCATCCAAGAATATCTTACTCTGGAACCTGATGTTCTTTTCAATTCTTTCCCAGACAAAAGCTTTGCTCATTTTAATCAACCACCTTTACATGCAAAGATCACACTACAGATGTTTTACCATTACAACAATGATTATAGACGCTGGGAGCATAAAAACCTAAAGACTGCATGAGTGTCACGTATTCATCCGCTTATAAAAATGTGGTTAATGGCATTTACTGTCCACACAGGAAAAGTTGTGCCGAGCAGCAACCAAATCCACAGAAGGGTTAATGCTGAGCAGCAATTATGCAAATGGGAACCTGGTAACTGCCTTTGGGGTCAAAGGCTGGTTACAGCCTATCAGATCTAGAGGAGAGGTATTTAGGCCCAGTTCTCATCCTGCTCAGTGCCCTGTTGTGGTCTCCTTTGTGGTTGTCCGAGAGCGCGTTTTTGATTCTGGTTATTCTGGTTATTTGACTTTGGCATTGTTTTTGACTTCCCTGTTTTCTGGCATCCCTGACTCCTGACTTTTCCTTATCGTTGTGTCTCTTTCTGTATCCCTTGACCTCAGCTATTCCTGACTAGTCTTTGGTACGTTAGTCCGGCCATTCTAAGGTCCGGTATCCGTTACCTATCAGTCCTCTGTGTTATACATTCTACGTGCTGGATCATTCTGTAATCCTGACATTACGACATGGCCATAGATCCTGTAGAATTGTGTAAGCACATAGCTGCTTGTGAAAGGAAACTGGAGGATAATGATCACCACATGGATCAATTTGCCCAGGCCTTCAGTACGCTTCTTACCCGAACAACGCATCTGCAACCTGCGGCCTCACCTCCACCGTGTGTACCTCCAGCTATAGTACACATGGCACCTACTATCTCCCTATCTCCTCCCTGCATTTTGATGGTAATATTCAAGAATGCCGGGGATTTATTAACCAAATGGAGTATCATTTTGAGGCCTCACCGGGATCTTTTTCACACAGACAGAGTTAAAATTGGTTACCTAATGAATCAATTAAAAGGTAAAGCTTTAGCTTGGGCCAATCCATTATGGGAGAGTAATACCAGGAGTTCCTTATGGAATTCAAACTTACCTTTGAACCTTTAGGCAGAGAGGATGACGCCTCTACTGCCCTGATGCACATCAGACAAGGGAACCGGTCTATCTTGGAATATGCCATAGAATTTCGTACCCTAGCGTCCGAGGTAGACTGGACTAATAGTGGGTAAATCTCTGCATTTAAAAAGGGATTATCTGAAACTATGCTAGATGAGATTGCCGCCAAAGACTTACCCAAAAAGCTTAATGAATTTATCACTTTTATCATGCAGATTGATAATAGATTAAGAACCAGAGAAACTACTAGAAACAAGACCAGAGGCATGAATATGCATTTAGCACCCCGTTTCTCCAGACCTATTTTCCCTGAAATTCCTGTACAGTACCAACCCGAACCCATGCAGTTGGGGGTCACTAGACTGTCGGAAGCAGAAAGACAATATAGTAGAAAAGAAGGCCTATGTCTATACTGCGGTAGTAAGGGACATATGAGAAACAATTGTCCCATACGTCTGGAAAACTGCCGCACCTAAGCACCTTAAGGGGACAGGTCTTAGGTGTAATGGAAACGTCCTCTGAAAATAATAAAAATAGGTTTCTCCTTGATATTTCTATCACCTTTGACAAAAAATAACTTTTCATGCAAAGCCCTGATGGATTCAGGTACTGCTGGAAACTTAATTGACGTTCAATTTGTCAAAGGTAATACTATACCTATCAAAAAGGGACTATCACCCCGAGCTGTTGACGCTATTGATGGGAGACCACTCTCACAACCATTGATAACACATGAGGCCTTACCCATTAATAATTACAAAAAAAGGAGAGAAGAGAAATACAAGGAGGCCTGGAGGATGCAGTATGTCAATTCCACAGGCTTCCAATGTATACAAAGCAACCCAGAGAAAAATAAAAATAAAACCTAACTTTTAATGGACAATCTTAAAATGGATGTATAGAGTAAAAAGGGGACTGATAGAGAGAGGGGAAGGAGTAGAAAGTAACACAGGGATAGTAAATACTAAGTAAAAAAGACCCCAAAAAAGATTGATTAATAGTAGTACATATCTGGGTCCCTTCTTTGGTACTATCAGATTTTTTAGATTTTTTTACTGTTACCATTATACACCGTTTGAATCCATCAACGTAAAGACTTTGGTCTTTTTTGTTAACCATTATACTATGACTTAGTGCATACCTACTATTTTTTATCTTTTTACATCTTGTCAACTGCACTCCGTTATTTTTGTCTAGTTCTCCCACAACTATTATAGACCTTTAACTTTGAACTCAAATGGCTAATTGATTCTTACTCTGTTTATCTTTAATTCCAGGGAACAAATGATTTTCCCTGAGAATTATTGTTATTATTAACAATAACTATGAAGTGATACTTTTGCTTGATGCTCACAATTTATGGACTTGCTACACAGACTGTGTTTTGTATACTATTTCTGACTATTTGATCTCACTGGGTCTTTGACCCTATTGATATATTTTTTTTATTTATTTTATTTTTTTGTATTTCCAAATTTTCACCTCATTGACAATAGATTATCTATTCAGATTGGTTATTATGTGTCTTTTTGCTGCTTCTGACCATTTGAGAAAGAATAATATTGTTAGCGTTGATAACTGTTTACATTCACTACGTATGTAGCTTTGAATTGATACTTTTGGTCACCCTCCCTATGGGGTCCTTAGAGTCCTGGGCGTACAAAACTGTATCCATTAAGTGCTTACTTCAATGTATTTTTTAACTTTTAACATGTCATTGAGACACATTGTTATTATTTCATCCTCCGTGTCCGGTTGCCGAACCACTCAGGGTTAACCGGTATCGGAACTCAACTCCGCCCCCTTGCTTCCGATTGGCCAGACCCCAGACCCTAACCAATCATTGAGGTGGGCGGGATATTTAAATGACCGCCAGTGTCATGTTCGGTTCCCTTGGAAGAGCCAGTTTGGGCGAAATGTGCGTCGGGACTAGTCGAGATAGACGTTGGTGGAGACAGATAGGGACGATGCTGCAGCTGTGATTCTTAGTTCAGCTCCTAATCGACCATCCTCTATGTGTACTCCTTAGATTTATTCTATTGGCGTTTTTCATTATTTATATCATTCCACTCATTATTCCAGTTAGTGGACAGCGAACTAGAGAGATTTTAGGGGACTCTACTTTATATTACTGTATCGAAAGTTAGCTACAGGGGACCCCTTCACCTTGGACTTTTTTGGGTCTTTTTTACTTAGTATTTACTATCCCTGTGTTACTTTCTACTCCTTCCCCTCTCTCTATCAGTTCCCTTTTTACTCTATACATCCATTGTGATTTTAAGATTATCTATTAAAAGTTAGGTTTTATTTTTATTTTTCTCTGTGTTGCTTTGTATACATTGGAAGCCTGTGGAATTGACATTCTGCATCCTCCAGGCCTCCTTGTATTTCTCTTCTCTCCTGTTTTTTGTAATTGTTACTTATCAGGGGTTACCCCCCTATTCTCTTTAGCAACTCAACATTATATCTCTATCCTTCTCTTGCCTTCAAAATCTTACCCATTAATATTTCCATTGGTGCATTACATAAGGAAGAGATTACATTTTAGGTGATTGCATCTCCTTCTTGTCCTATTATATTAGGATTCCCATGGCTTAGCAAGCATAACCCTTATATTGACTGGGCTAATGGGGAAATATTAGAATGGGGTAAGGATTTTAATGAAAGGTGCATATTGCATGTCACCAAAAGAGTGGGCACTATTGAATTACCCACTAGTACACCTCAAAATCCAGAGATCCATATACAATACCAAGACATTAAAGAAGTATTCAGCAAGACTCAGTCTAATACTCTACCTCCTCACAGACCATATGATTGTTCCATTAACTTACTACCAGGTGCTATGCCACCTAAGGGAGCAGTCTATGCTCTATCTCCTTAGGAGAGTAGTGTAATGGAGGAATATATTAAAGATTCATTGAATAAAGGCCATATACGAAAATCATCCTCGCCTGCTGGTGCAGGATTCTTTTTTGTATCTAAAAAGGATGGTGAGTTGCGGCCATGTATCGATTACAGGACATGGAACAAAATCACCATTAAGAATGCCTACCCCACCTCTTATTGCTGAATTATTTGACACACTCCAAGGCGCTAAAGTGTTTACTAAGCTTGACCCTAGAAGTGCTTACAATTTATTGAGAATCAAGGAAAATCACGAGTGGAAGACTGCATTTAATACCAGAAGTGGACACTATGAATATCTAGTGATGCCATTCGGGTTGTGCAATGCTCCAGCGGTTTTCCAAGATTTCATTAAAGATGTACTCACGGATTACGTTTACTCGTTTGTCTTGGTCTATCTGGATGATATCCTTATTTATTCTCCTGACCTCCAGTCTCACCACAATCACGTTAAACAAGTTCTGCAAACCTTTATTTTAAATTGGAAAAATGTATCTTTGACCAGTCTGAAGTACAGTTTTTAGGATATAATATTTCTGCCTCGGGGTTTCAGATGGATCTTAAAAAACTAGAGTCTGTTATACAGTGGCCTTTACCCACTGGGTTGAAAGCCATTCAAAGGTTCATTGGTTTCACCAATTATTACAGAAAATTTATAAAGGGGTTTTCTTCAGTAATCACCCCCATCACCAATATGACACACAAGGGGGCTAGTAGTACGATATGGTCTAAGGAGGCAATTGAAGCCTTTGAAACTCTCAAACAGCGGTTTGCCTCCGCCGACATATTGATACATCCTGACACCAATAAGCCTTTCATACTGGAGGTTGATGCTTCAGAGACAGGGGATAGGGGCAGTTCTCTCCCAGAGGGAAAGCCAGGAAACCATGTTACATCCTTGTGATTACTTTTCTAGAAAGTTGTCTCCTGCTGTGCGCAATTACGATGTTAGCGATTATCTTCTAGACTAGGTGGTCTCTATTTCTTTCTCGCTTTAATTTTCTTTTCATCTACAGACAGTTCTAAAAATGTCAAGGCCGACGCCTTGTACAGGCAGTTTGATACTGAGGCTATACTAGAGCAAGAAACGTACCATATCATTCCCCCGGAATGTATCATTGCATCCACTGTCCTTTCATTGTCCTCTCCACTGCTTGACTCCATCATGGAGGCGCAGTCTCAGACGCCCTGCGGTAAACCTCAGGACAAACTGCTCGTTCCATTGGGGGAAAGGGTTAATATCATGAAGGTGTTTCACGACAATGTGTCTGCTGGTCACCTAGGTATTAATAAATCCACTTCTGCTATCATGAGATAATTCTGGTGGGATTCCCTCAGGAAGGATGTTAAGGAATATGTGCAGGCTTGTTCTGTTTGTGCGGTTTCCAAAGTGCCTCATAAACTCCCTTGTGGAGTTTTGCCACAGTATTGCCTAAGTACTAATATACTTACCCATGAAGAATGTTACACTGTATACAAGTTTAAATAAAAAGAATACAAACATAGCCAGGATTCAGCTGTAAGCATTTGCAACACTTACAACAATCAAGTAACATACATTCATATAAAATGTAAGTTACTTAGTCAGTCAATGGAATGAGAGGAATGAATAAGTAGATAACTCCCTAATTCCCACGGTATTAGGGAGCTATCTTCTAAAAGGCTGAAAGACCTAAATTGGTCTTTCAGCCAAATTTACTAATACTAAATAAAGATTACTTAGTAATAGTATATTATGCCCCTACTCACTATACCGCGAGTAGGGGCATGTATATTAAACTGTGAGCAGCCTGTGGCTGCTCACTGTTAAACCCCCCCCGCCAAAAAAAAAAAAACAACAGGTGGAGGCCCAAAAGAAGAATAAGTGGGGGACCTATTGTGCTCCCCCTCGGCCCCCACCCCTGAGTGGCAGGTGGGAACCCTAAATACCAATGGGGGGACCTATTGTCCTCCCCCTGACCCCCACCCCTGAGCGGTGGGTGGGGGCCCTAAATTAGTATAAAGGGGGACCTATTGTCCTCCCCCCTTGCCCCCACCGTTGAGTGGCGGGAGGGGGCCCTAAATATCAATAAGGGGGGAACCTATTGTCCCCCCCGGCCCCCACCCCTTAGCAGCAGGTGGGGGCCCTAAAATAAAATAAGGGGGGGAGGCATATTGTTCTCTCCCTAGCCCCCACCCCTGAGTGGTGGGTGGGGGCCCTAAATTAGAATAAGGGGGGGACCTATCGTCCTGCCCCCCGGCCCCCACCCCCACCCCTGATTGGCATGTGGGGGCCCTAAATAAAAATGTAACCACCCCCCCAGGTGACTAGGGGTCCCCAAGCCCCTAGTCACACCCTCCCCCCAAAAATAACCCCTACATACCCCCCTCACCCTAAAAATAATGAGGGGGGACCATAAACTAGATACCTGTAAAAAAAAAACAAAAAAAAAAAACCTTACCATTTGATGTCTTCTTTCTTCAGAAATCTTTTTTCAGCCCCCAAAAAGGCCAAATAAAAATCCATAATATCCGAAGCACTTTGAAAAAAAAAAACTGAGCGCAAAAAAATAAAATAAAATCCATGTTCACCCATGGAGGGCTCCGCACAGACTGAGCTCTGCAGGGCGGGGCAGGGCGGGGCAATGCTTTTTAAATTTAAAAATGCTTTTTATTTTTCTCACCCTCTGGACTTTCATGTATAGTTTAGATATGGACACACTCCAGATACCACCCTACGGGGGCCCCCGTGTAGTTACATTCGGGGAACTATAACAATCCTTCTCGTTAGTCCATACAGGAACACATCGGAGGGAACACACTCACTCCAACATCCCCCCACCTTCCACTCATCTCACTCAATAGTACCTACAGATAGCTGCCTCATGAAGAAAACTGCTAAGGTCGCTATTCTATATAATTCTTCACATAACCCTTACCAAAACCTGCCTCTTTGCTTATTGTTTATAACCCAATTTGCTTATTAATGTTGTACTCAAAGGGTTGTGCTTCAAACTAATTTTTTTTTCTATTATGATTCACAAGCAAAGTGAGTAATAAATAAAGAATATAAATATAAAATAAAAAAATAAAAATAAGAATGTGGCTGAATAATTAAGCATTGCACTGAGCATTGTAAGTTAAATAAGCAAACTAGACAACTGCAAAGGAACGTTTTGAGATATGGCTCAAGATTTTTGCATTGCAGTCTACCAATACCTGGAGGCCTTTGGGCACAGCTGTTCTTCTGGGCTAACCCTGATTGCAAAGTTACTGACCTAGACATATACCCAGATGACTTGGCAACTGACAGGCACGGTTTACTGACACAGCCCTTAGAATTATAGAACTGTATGTGTGTGTGTGTGTCCACCACACCTTTTTCTCTCTCTGCACCGCCTCCCCATCTTGTGGTTACCTCCACATCCTCCTTGTGGACCTCTCCAAGCCTTCCCATATTTCCCTTGTATGTCTCTTAAAACAGACCTGCCTTTTTTTACATTTATTTTTTTTACTTATGCCCCCTGCATCCTAATGATTATATTACCCTTCTCAATTCCCCTTGTTTATCTTTTCATACTCGTGCTGGATATCAATATCTGGGAGCAGCCATTTTCTCATCCTCTGCAGTTTGCTTTCTGTGAGATTGATTGTACTGATGGATTGTGGGTAAGTTTGATTGACAACTAAATCATAAACTTGCTTAAAGGACCACTATAGTGTCAGAAAAACATACTCGTTTTCCTGGCACCCTCAGGGAACCCCTCCTGCCGGGCTCTGGGGAGGGGCAGGGAGGGGTTAAAATTATCTCTTTCTCCAGCACCTGGCGTGGAGCTCTCCTCTCCTCCCTCTTCTTCCGTCAACGGCTGAATGCGCATGCGCGGCAAGAGCCGCGTGCGCATTCAGTCAGTCCATAGGAAAGCATTCACAATGCTTTCCTATAGATGCTGGCGTCTTCTCACAGTGAGAAGTACGGAAGCCCTCTAGCGGCTATCAATGAAACAGCCACTAGAGGCTGGATTAACCCTAATATAAACATGTTTATATGTTTATAAAAAAAAGGGTTAAACCTAGCTGGACCTGGCACCCAGACCACTTCATTAAGCTGAAGTGGTCTGGTTGCCTATAGTGGTCCATTAAGTTTTGTCAACATGACTACTATATATGAAGAAAAGTAGTCTCTACTTTTATTCATGTATTTAATTAAAACAAGAGTGTTCAGGAAATAATAAAAATAGCTTCAGACACAGAGAGCTCTATATAAACAGATTAGATTGTTTTTTGTGACAGGACAGCTTAGCCACATTGTGTGATTCTTATCCCTGTTACCCCTGTGTGTCTCTTAACCACCCATAATTGTTATCATCTCCTGTTTATATCTTAACACACACATTTTGTGTGTTTGTTATCTCCTCTTTACCTCCCGTATGTCTGTAATCCTCTTCCTTACACCTGGTATATCCCTATTCAAAACTTCAGGCATATCACTTATGATAAAAAAAGTATTGCATTTGTGTGCAGAGCAACATCTACAGATGAAGGTGGTATTTATAGGGCCCCAAGACAAATAGAAGAGTTAGATAATCTACTAGTTGAGGAAATAGCTAAAATGACAATGAAGGTGGAAGTTATCATAATGGTTGGCTTTAATCTTTCTGATGTGAACTGGAAAACCAAAATAGCTGCTCGTGCCAGGAGCACACATATTCTAAACTCCCTACTGGGATTGTCTCTAATACAAGTCATTGAGCAGCCAACTCGTAAAGAGGCCATACTAGATTTAGTGTTAACAAATCGAGATTTGGTATCAGATATTACTGTAGGTGAAAGTTTAGGATCCGGTGGTCAAATATAAGAACAGTGACTGAGTCACACCACACAAAAACAAAAGTTTTAGACTTTAGAAAAACAGACTTTTCTAAAATTAAAATATGTGTATATGTGTAAAGTAGTCATTATCAGACTGGAGCAGTTTAAATGGAATCCATGAGAAATGGAATTATTTAAAAGTTGCACTGCTGAAGGCAACTGAAACTGGCAATTGCATTAGGCCTGTCAGTAAAACCAAAAAATCAAAGAAACCACTGTGGTACTACGCGGATGTGGCCAAAATAGTAAAAAAACTAAAAGTTAGCATTTACAAATTATAAAAAAAACAGAGTGAGGAAGATAGACAGATCTATAATATTAGGCAGGAAGAGGCTAAGCGAATTATAAGAGCTTCTAAATCACATACAGAAGAGAAAATAGCACAGTCAGTAAAAAAAAAGGGACAAAACATTTTTTAGATACATAAATGAGAAAAGGAAAGTAAAACATGGATTAGTTAGATTAAAAACAAAATAAGGAAGATATGTAGAAGATGATAAGGGTCTAGCTGACTGCCTTAATAAATATTTTTGTTCAGTATTTACAGATGGAAATGGAGGAAAGGGACCTCAGTTAGGAAAAATGACAAATGAGTCATTTGTTACATGTGAGTTTACAGAGGAAGATGTTCTATTTCAACTTTCAAAAGTAAAGACAAATAAGTCACCGGGGCCTGATAGGATACACCCAAAGTTATTAAAAAAGTTTAGTGGTGTAGTAGCAAAACCATTAACAGATTTATTTACCTAATCATTGTTAACAGGAGTAGTCCAAGAAGATTGGAAGTTAGCGAATATTGTGCCCATTCACAAGAAATGTAGAAGGGATGAGTTGGGGAAACTATAGGCCAGTAAGCCTTACTTCAGTAGTTTGGAAAGTAATGGAATCCATGTTTAAGGATAGGATTGTTGAACATCTAAAATCACATGGATTTCAAGATCAGAGACAATATGGGTTTACTTAAGGGAGATCATGCCAAACTAATCTTATTGATTTTTTTTTGATTAGGTAACTAAAATCATAGATCATGGTGGTTCATTGCTTACCTAGATTTCAGTAAGGCTTTTGACACTATTGCACATAGAAGGCTTATCAATAAACTACAATCTTTAAGTTTGGATTCCAATATTGTTGAATGGATAAGGCAGGGGCTAAGTAACAGGAAACAGAGGGTATTAGTCAATGGAGTATATTCAAAGCATGGTCTGGGGTACCTCAGGGATCTGTATTTGGACCCATTCTCTTTAATATTTTTATTAGTGATATTTCAGAAGGTCTTGATGGTAAGGTATGTGTGAAGAAAAGAGACTTTTCATTCGTGACTTTGTAAGGCCATTTGTTATTTTTATGTTTTATTAGTTTGGTAGAACTGGCTCATTATCTACAAAGGAAATTGTCATTTGAGCGCTCTCTCTGGGTGGCCGTATAGCCGAACGCCACGTGGAAGAGAAAACGGTGGCCATCTTGTTTGGACGAAAAAGGCAGCGGGACTTGGTCGTCGATTGTCTGGAACTAAAATCGGACACTCAACTTTCCGAACACCGCTAAAAACATACGAACGCTTGCTTCCTTTCTACGAACAGCTAGGAGAGCGCTGTTCAGTAGTTTAGTTCCCACAAACAAGGGGAACAATTGCTCCTAGGAGCCAGGGGTCTCTATTCGTGCTTTCATTTGTTTATTTGACTTTATCAAATGCGGTCGGTAAAATGAGACTTCCATACAATTCGAAAACCCCTGAAACGATCTGGGTTATTTTTGAATTTGTTGGTCACCTAGATAAGGGCTATCAGGAGTTATGCCATTTATGGGGATACCATGTGTTTTAGGGTACGTTCCAAGTTTTGGGGAAATATGTTTTTTTTCTGCCTGGAGATAATTGTGTTATCCCTTAGCTTACCTAATTATCTCACAGGCAGAGAGGAGGGGATTGTATGTTTGCAGTGGGAGTGTTTCACTTTGTCAATGTCATGCTATTGGTTGTAACTTTTGTGTCCTGGTGCCCAACAAGGTCCAGGTGGGAGGTTCCCTTGCATAGGGACTTGCATAAAAGCCAGTGTGGCATCAATAAACCATTATTCTTGTTGTACCCTTCATGAACTCTAGGCTCATGTTTGGGAACAAATCTACTGGCTGGGGAGAAACATCTTGGAAGCTGCATCTGTCTGGAACTATTCATATGTATAATCACTAAGGCTCAGCAGTTCCGGAGGAATAGGCGAACGAGGTACCATAACTACCAGTGTTCGTAACAGTATGTATTTTTGCTGATGATACTAAGTTGTAACAGAGTTGATGTTCTAGGAGGGATAAGCCAAATGGCAAATGATTGAGGTAAACTAAAAAAATGGTCAGAGTTGTAGCAGCTAACATTTAATGTGGATAAGTGCAGGATAATGTATCTTGAACATAAAAACCCAAGGGCAGAGTACATAATATTTGATAGACTTTTAACCTCAACATCTGAGGAAAGGGATTTAGGGGTAATTATTTCTGATGACTTAATGGTAGGCAAACAATGTAATAGAGCAGCAGGAAATGCTAGCAGAATTCTTGGTTGTATAGGGAGAGGTATTAGCAGTAGAAAGAAGGAAGTGCTCATGCCATTGTACAGAACACTGGTGAGACCTCACTTGGAGTATTGTACGCAGTACTGGAGACTGTATCTTCAGAAGGATATTGATACTTTAGAGAGAGTTCAGTGAAGGGCTACTAAACTGTTTAATGGGTTACAGGATAAAACTTACAAGGAAAGGTTAAAAGATCTTAACATGTATAGCCTGGAGGGGGGATATGATAGCAACATTTAAATACATAAAGGGAATGAGCACAGCAAAGAAGAAGACTATAATTAAAAGAAGAAAAACTACCAGAACAAGAGGGGCAAAGGTTTAAAAATAATATTAGGAAGTATTACTTTATTGAGAGGGTAGTCTATGCATGGAATAGCCTTCCAGCTGAAGTGGTAGAGTCTAAAACAGTGAAGGAGTTTAAGCATGCGTGGGATAGGCATAAGGATATTCTAGCTATAAGGTAAGACCAGGGACTAATTATTATTATTATTGGTATTATGAAAGTATTTAGAAAATTGGGCAGAATAGATAGGCTGAATGGTTCTTATCTGCCGTCACATTCTATGTTTCTATACTCTGTATGTATGCTGGCAACTATTTTGACTTGGAGGTCAGAAGGACTAGTCTGAAATGTAGTGCAGGAAAGGCATGTACCCTCCAGAATGAGTAAATTTCTCTAATAGCATGTATTAGACACCATTCCTCACCTTTTTCTCCCACCCCCACTGTGCGCTAGCAGAGGTAAGATCAGCATGAGAAAAACATGCCAAATATTGCCTAATAGGACTGAATCCAAGCATAACAAACTCTATTGATGCTTCACCGCAAGTCCCTCCTGTATGTCACTTATACATATAGTTGGCCCTGTAGAAACTCTGGGGCAAGAAAAGGCTTTTCAGTTGTGAACAGACTTTGACACGAGGCTAAATAATATTTTAAATGTAGGTTCTTGCCACCTAGAGCTTACCATAAAATCCTTTTGGAAACCAGGGGCCAAAGTATTTTAAATGTTCATGCAAGGATATTGACTGTAAATTGAAAGGTATGCTACTGCATACTTTTCAATACTAACTTTCTGTGACTGTCATGAAATGTGGTAAGTATTGATGCTGAACATTGATGTTTCCTGTTGTTTCCATCGTTCTCCGCAAATCTGCATAAATCAGCATATACTTATAGAGATGCATAATAACAAATATTGCAGAACAGTAATAGGAAGCACTGCTAGTGGCTATCACACAAACAGTGTTCTTAGAGTGGTTCCTAAGGAGAAATGCAAACAATACTTTTTCATAGAAAAGTCGATGTTTACAGATCTGAGGATATTGGGACAGACTCACGGACTCTTTGCACCAAAACCACTACATTAAGCTGTAGTGGTTCTGGGTCTTAGATTGTCCCGTTATCTAAATTGTAAATTGTAGACTTAGTATTAGCAGCTCAGTTTTTTCAGTAGTCCACAAAATATGGTGAGTTGATGGTGTCACTTTGACAAATACTTCTACAAGTAACTTCTGTGTTTTATTGGTCCTCTGAGTGGTTGGACTTAAGCTAATGACAACTGAGGTAGATGTGAGAAAACCTATCTTGTTTTCAATGTTTTCTTTGGCCATTCATCTATTTTCAGTTTTACTGGTTCGGTAGATTAAACTACAAACTACTGAACACCGACCACCCTCCTGGCTCATTAACTACAAAGGGAACCGTCAATTGAGCGCTCTCTCTGTCCGGGCCATCTTGTTTTCACGAAAGGTTGGTTGTCGAGTGTCTGGAACTAAAATCGGACACTTTACTTCCCAAACACCGCTAAAACCATACGAACGCCTGCTTCCTTTTGTTGCCGGACAGCCAGGAGAGCGCCGTTCGGTAGTTTGGTTCCCATGAACAAGGGGAATAATCGCTCCTATGAGCAACGAGGCTCTGTTCGTGGTTTTATTCAGTTTTTATGACTTTTCAAAATTCACGGTCGGTGAAATAAGACTTCCACACTTTTCAAAAACCCCTGAGCCGATCTGGGTGAAATTTGAATATGTTGGTCACCCAGATCGGGGCTATCAGGGGATATGTGTGGGGATACCATGTCCCTAAAGGGGAGTTCTATGTTTTGGGGAAAATGTGTTCCCTTTGCCTGGAGATAATGGGCTTATCCCTTAGCTTATCCCATTATCTCACAGGTGGAGAGAGGGAGTTAATTTTAATCAAGCACTGTGATTGGTTGTCATGTTTGTGTACTGTGGGAGATCCTCTTGCAGGGGGACCTCCATAAAAGCCAGTGTGGCATCAATAAAACATTCCTGTTGTACCCTTCATCATGTTTCGGCTGGTGTTTGGGTAACCTATTACTACTTTGGAGAATTTCCAGCCTGAGCGCTTCGCTTACTTGGGATTATTAGCTGAATGGAGAACCGAACGTCTAATGCCGTTCAGGTAAAAACGGATGAACCTCTAGCTACCACTTCAGGGTTCGTTACAGTAGAGAAATAGAGAATCCTAGTGGGGTTAGTGATGCCAAAAATGTCAATGTCAGAAAGATTTAGCTATAATAAGAGAAAGCAAGTTAGTGAACAGCAACTAGACTCCTGAGACCGGGACTCTAGTAGTGGTCTAGAAAAAGTGCGCTTCTCCTGCATCATGGTTGGCTCATCCCTGAGACTTTTCAGTGCACATTCTTAATTTATCTAATCTTATTGTTTTCCTTTAAAGCTCCTTCTAGAACTTTATCTTAGAATATATGAATATCTGAATAAAAATCTTAATATCTTACTTTAGTTCACAGACAAAGCACAAGCGTAGATGAAATGGAAAAGTTTAAAACCAAAATTATTATGTCCACAGTACTTTCCAAGTGTTGCTGTCATTTACACTTAGTGTAACTATCTATCTACTTTCTTAATCACTGAGCAAAATGGTGTTACTTCAAAGATCATTACATTGATACAGAGACTTTAACTTGTTGACAGTCCCATAACATTCAGTACCTTCAAATTGCAGTACCTTCTCCTTTGTTATTACAGAATGCACTGCTTGACACACATAATGACATTATGTTGTCATTGTATTCTCCATTGGATGTATTTTCTTATCTTTTTAATCACAGCCTCCTAACATGTAGTTTTGCTAAAAAAAATTGCCAAATCTAAATGCGTGAAACGAGTTCACGCATTAGACTTGAAGAATGGAGATTTACTCTAAGGCAAAGGAAAGAGTTTTTAAACTAAGAACAATAAGGATGTGAAATTCTCTGCCTGAATAGATGGTTTTTATCAGAGTCTGTACATATATTTAAACAGCAACTGGATGAATACTTGCAAAAACATAATATTCAAGGATATAACAGCTTCTTGATCCAAGTACTGCATGTTTTTGCCTTCTTTTGGATTAACAACAAAAAGGCTGTGATGTGAGGAACACTGAACTTAATAGACATCTTTTTTCAGCCTGTGTATCTATATAAGTTCCCTCACTGAGCATGTGTAATATAAATAGTCACATTATACACACTAGAACTTTATCATGGAGTATAGGAATAAAAAGCTCAACATATCACTTTAGTTCACAGCCAAAGCACAAACTTTAAGGAAGGGAAAAGTTTAAAAGCAAAACAAGCTTACCTTACAAATCCTCCAATGATTTCGAAATCACAATTATTCTAACTAACTATTTTGTCCACTGTTTTAGTGTCAGGTGATTATTTAGACCCCTTACCTTGTTATATCACTTTACCCAGTTGACTTTCAGCTGCAAATGGCTTCCTGCCTAGAGTAGCTATGCATATAGCTACAGGTTCTTTATGATGTCACTCACTGTCTGTAGCCTGTATGATGTCATCAGCTGAACTGTGTATGTGAAAGGCATAGCTATATCATTTAAAGTTGTAAATGGCTGCTGTTTAAAAGAGAATTGAAGAACTGCAGATTTTGCATAGCCTGAGCTGCAAATCTAGCTACGTATATAGTGACTGGTTCTTTATGATGTCTGTAACTGTTTGTTGATTTTGTGACTTTGTCAGCTGAGCTATTTATGTAATATGCAGAACTGTATAGTGCAAAACTGTAGATGAATCATTTGTTATTCAATAAATGTGAACTAGGTTCATTATCTACTTTACATATGCAATTCTTACATTTGACTGTGAACTCATATTTAAGGTTTTGCATCAAAATTATGCCCTCTGTAAGGGTGCTGGACATTCCTGCTTCCAGCATTAGTAGTGGAGGCAGAGAGGTGCCTAAAAAACCCCAGGTAAGGACTTGTGAAAGATAAAAGATGACAATCAGTCAGCTGCTTTCACTTACACTGTGACCTGATACCATCACCAAACTGTAAATTGAGCCTGCTGAGCAGAAAGTGGCAATCAAAGTACAATTACATTGAAACTCTGTTAAATTTATATGAATAAATCAAAAAGAAAGAATATGGGAACGCATTCTTTCTTTTGGCTTTAATGCATTAACGTGGTTAACCCCAACTTAAAAGGGTAATCCAGACTCCCCGTGCTCACTGTGCCTAGAGGGGTATCAGCTGCACCACACTGACAAGGCCCAAAAGAAGGTCCAAACGATTGTCTGGGGTTGCTGTATTTCTCGTGCAGAGGGAACTTGCTGACATTTTGGATCTAGACTGCCCATATAGGTGGGATTATTCTGATATGTTTCAGATATGTTCTCTCTGTAATGGCACAAGTGTGCAAAACCTATTTTGAGACCGGAGCGTGGATTTACTGAAGGGCAAACTATTGAATCTCTCGCTTTTGTCCGTTCTCAGAGTTCACATTCATTATTTTTGCTTTATATGAATAAATAAATTATGCAGAGTCTCATCTATGTGTGGTGCATGGAACCCATTGTAATTCAAGGCAGCCCTGTGCTTCTGGGAATTCAAATAAACTAAGCATTTCTTGTTGTCTGTATGAGATTTGGGTAAACACTGTTCGCATATGTTTATTGCTTTTACCACCCAGAGCACAGCTAGATTGTCTTGGGATTAAACAAATATTTTGTAAAGTTGTGCATCTGTGAAAAAGTCATGTTTTACATTTACAACTTTTAAGATTTTAGAAAATTCTGTAATGTGTACATGACTGTATGACTACAATACAATATGTATGTATGTATGTATGTATGTATCTATTATTATTATTATTTTTTAAAATTTTTTTATTTATATAGCACCAGCAAATTCCGTAGCGCTGTACAATGGTTGGGCTAACAGACATGTAATTGTAACCAAACAAATGGACCCACAGAAACAGAGGGGTTGACGGCCCTGCTCAGCCCTGCTGAGCTTAAATGCTAGAGGGAGTGGGGTATAGTGACACAAAGGGTAAAGGTAGGGGTAATAATATGTTTCTAGAAAAGTATTCACTGATAACTTATTTTTGACAGTTGCAGGAGAGGAGTCATATGGGGGGCTGGGGGTGAATGAAAACCCCCTAACTGTTTAAATGATATGCTTTCTTGAAGACGTGTTTTTTCAAAGACTTTTTGAAGGAGTGGAGACTGGGTGAAAGTCTAACGGAGAAGGGAAGGGAGTACCACAGAAAGGTTCAGCCCTGGAGAAGTCTTGGAGGCGAGCATCAGATATGGGACAGAGGATAGACGTAGATCTTCAGCAGAGCACGGGGGCCTCAACGGGACAGACTCACGTATTAGGGAGGATAGGTAGGTTCTAGCAGCATTATGCAGGGACTTGTAAGCAAGCACCAGAACCTTAAATTAAGTCCCTATATCTAACTGGAAGCCAATGTAGGGACTGACAGAGGTGGAGGCGTGGGTGGTGCGGGCGGACAGGAAAATTAGCCTCACCGCTGCATTCATTATAGATTGCATGGACCAGCACCTTAGCTGTGTCTGGTGTTAAACAGGGGCTATGTTTTTGAGATGGAAGCGGCAGGATTTGGTGATCGACTGGACATGAGGGGTAAAGGAGAGGTCAGAGTCAAAGAGAACACCTAGGCAGTGAGCCTTCAAGGTAGTGGTGATGGTGGCGCAGATGACTTGGAGGGAGACAGACATGGGAGTAGCAACACTTGAGGGAGGAAAGACCAGAAGTTCTCTTTTGGACAGGTTGAATTTAAGGAAGTGAGCAGCCATCCAGTTGGAAATCGCAGAGAGGCAGTCAGAGACACGAGTCAAGATGGGCAGAAAGAGATCAGGAGAAGACAAGTAGATTTGCATGACATCTGCATATACAGTTGCAAGAAAAAGTATGTGAACTCTTTGGAATGATATGGATTTCTGCACAAATTGGTCATAAAATGTGACCTGATCATCATCTAAGTCACAACAATAAACAATCATAGATAGAGAAAAAAAAGAAGTATGAGGGCTGCGCCAAAGGGAGGAGAACAGTCCAGTAAAATATCGCTAGGATACCAGTGGTTCGTCGGGGATACTTGATAGGGTTTCTTGGTGGAGGTAGGTGCGTCTGGTGTTGACCGTTCAGTATATGAAAATACAAGAGAGGTAGAGGCGACCAATGGTGCAGTATGTAAAATTCAAGGTGCGGTAAATAACAAAAGTAGAGCACTCACATTCGGGAGAGCTATGGCCAGCTCTGGTGTGAATCGCGTACAGCGGTATAATCTCCGCTTATGGGATATGTAGGGAAGAGCTCTCCGTCAACACAGTCCGGTAGTCCAAAACTCGGAAAAGAAAATAGAAAGCAACAATAGTGCTCTCAATTGTGATGGGGTTCAGTGTGCAATAGGTAGAAAAGGGTAGAGAACTCACATTTGAGGGAGCTATGGCCAGCTCTGGTGTGGATAGCATACAGTGGTATAATTCCCGCTTATGGGATATGTAGGGGTAGTACGTCCGTCAGCACCGTCTGGTAATCCAAAGAAAGATAGAGCAGAGGTACTGCTCTATGGATAGGCATTGGTGGTATGATCCCCGCCTGGGATTTATTGGAGTGCTGGAACAGTAAAATTTCCAGTGGAAGTAAAAGTAGCAGGAACGTTAAAATGCCAGGAAGCGGTAAAAAAAGTTTAAAGTGCATAGAGAGTGCAATAAAAAGAGGATTGGTCCGGTAATGTAACCAAAAAACTTTTATTGTTCTAAAATAAACAGTAAAATATAAGAGTAAAAAAACATAAACGCGTTTCACCATAAGTGGCTTCTTCAGAATGGGATCCCATTATGTATGTACGATGTAAACTCACAAAGTTATAAAAATGAATAAAAAGTGTAACTTTTCAGCTTGGAGATAATTGAGTAGATACAGTAATTGACTCAATTATCTCCTAAGCAGAGGGGAGGAATATGATGGGTGTGTTTCTATTGTCCCATTGTGTCTGATTGGCTGCTGTACTTGCATTGTATGTGTTGTAATGTGTTTATTGGTTGTTCTGAAAAACCCTGTGGGTGGTACTATGTGTGGAAAACCTGCATAAAAGAAGGCCCTTTGGTGCCAAGTAAAAGAGTTCTACTTCACCCTCAATTTGGAGTGCCGTCTCTTATTGGGGGAATCTGCTACAATAATATGCTTGTCATACTCCCTTGCTAAATCACTACTAAGCTCTTGTAAGAGCTTGTTCCTGCCTTGCTCTCTGGAGGAGTCTATGGTGGTTATGGTGTCGGCTGGAGTGATTGGAGCCCTCAGGAAACGCTAGGAGCATCCTTCAACGGAGGTACCCAGTCGGGGTGACCATCGATCCGTTACAGTTGGATTCAAGGAAGTCTGTCAATCTCACATACACAACTCTCTCAAGGAGCGTGGAGGCAAATGGCAGAAGCAATAAGGGGCGGTAGTTGGAGGGGGAATTGGGGTCAAGGTTGGACTTCTTCAGAATCTGCATTATGGTTGCATGCTTGAAGGGTAAAGGAAATGTGCCGGAGGAAAGGCAGAGATTGAAAATTGTAGTGAGAGGAAGAGCAAGAGAGGGAGACAGAGTGCGGATGAGATATGAGGGAATAGGATTGAGGGAACAGGTGGTGAGGCAGGAGGACCGGAGCAGAGCAGAAACCTCTTCCATTGTAGGAGGTGCGAATGAGCATAGAATAGTGGAGTGAGTGGGGTTGGGTGGTGTATTGGAAGATGAGGGAGATAAGTGAGAGTTCTCTTTCCTGATTGTAGAAATCTTCCCAGTGAAGTAAATTGCAAAGTTTGAGGCAGACAGGTTGGTAGGAGGAGGGGGAGCAACAGGGCAAAGGAGAGCATTAAAAGTGTGAAACAGGCATTTTGGTTTGTGGGACAGTGTACTTATGAGGGTGTTGAAGTAATCTATCTATCTATACAGTATTTCAGATGTTTAAAGGGATTTGAATAAACATAAATAGAATTAATGTAGTAGTTATGGTGACAATGTTTTACATTGTGAGAGACTAGACTTTTCACTCACAATGTAAAACATTGTCATTGCTAAGAAACAATGCTCATATTTTGTTGAAAACACACCTCTTGTGGCTGTAAGACATCCAACCACTAAATTACATCCTTAAAGGCAACTGTTCCCTCAAAACAGTTTTTTTAATATAATAATCCAATCATCAAGAATTCAATGAAGTGTTTATAAAAAAAAAAAAAATGAGAAAAACTTGCACATGCACCTTTGGTCAGACAGTGTTTAAAAACTGACATCTAACCTCAATGTTTTTCCCTTCTTCACTCACTGCACAGAATCAGACTATAGAGACTAGCAGGATTATTCAATAACATGAGAATTGTCAGGAATTCAAAGCAAATTTTAAGGTTATGATAACTGTACTGGAAGCATTTTTGACTTTTTTACAGTTAGGCTATTTTGGTCTTAAATATGAAATTCACTTTGAATTTTTCAACAATTCTCACTTGGTGAATAAAACTGTAACTGTTGGTTTTCAAACACTGTGTAACCCAAGGTGCATGTACATGGCTGAACGATATATGCATTTATCTGCCCGATCCGTCTCTCCTGGGCCAAGTGGCACGGGGTCCTCGCGATAACATGGCCGGAATAGCCGGCTTGTGCAGTGCCTGCAGAAAAGTTTCAAAAGTTAGTAAAAGTAGGCTGTGCGGTCGGTCTATTTTGAAAAGTCATAAAAACGAACAAGTACACGAACAGAGCCTCCTGGTTCATAGTAGCGATTGTTCCCTTGGTTTGTGGGAACAAAACTACTGAACAGCGCTCTCCTGGCTGTTCAGGAAAAGGAAGCAGGCGTATGTTTTGACCGGTGTTCGGGAAGTCGAGTGTTCGATTTTATTTCCAGACACTCAACGACCAAGTCCCGCTGCCTCCTTTCGTGTAAACAAGATGCCCCCCGTTTTCTCTCGCACCTGGTGTTCGGCTATACGAACGGAGGCCACACAGAGAGAGCGCTCAATTGACAGTTCTCTTTGAAGATAATGCGCAAGGGGGTGGTCGGTGTTCGGTAGTTACAGCTACCGAATTAATAACACATAAAAAGTCACGAATGTCAATAAAAGTCTCGAATGAAAGGCTCTTTTCCTCACAGCATACATTCACCATTTCAGTCCCATTACCAAACTTTTCTTAATATGTCAAGGTAGTTGGACTGAAGCATGTGCAAATGCACGTCTCCTTAAATTAACTTTGCTCTTTTGTTTACTTTGAAACTCTACCAGTGTGAGGACATCCAGTGTCAGTTAGGCAACTTTTTTATACTGTACTTTAGAAATATACCTACTTTTCTATGAAAACTGAAGTTTTGGTTTTTTTTCGTCCCACATAAACTTAAACCTTGTTTATTTGGCCCATGTTAGCCTTTGAGTTTGACATGCTTACTCTACACTATTTACAAAACTAGATCTCGGAGGAGCATACAATCTGGTCAGGATAAGCCAATGTGAATGGAAGATGTCTTTCAACACTAGAAGTGGGTATTATAAATATACCATCATGCCTTTTGAAGAACTTTTTAAACTGCTACAGTTTTGATGTATCTTAATCCTTCCTACTCTTTTGTCATGGAAGTGGACAAAAGGGACTAGAGATAGGTGATGTTATTGTCACGACTACTATATGACCCAACCCGCAAAACAAAGGTAACACAAAACACAACGTATATCGGGCCTTAAAATGGCCGGACTTAACGTTAAAGAGAGAGGTCAATAAACAAGCTGAGGTCGGGGATACAGAATGAGACAATGTGAGAATACTAGCCAAAGGTCAGGATACCAGAAGTAGGGAAAGTCAAAAATACAACCCAATGTAAAAAACAGAAAATATGAACAAGAACACGTTCACTGACAACCAACAAGTGGAAGCCATGACAGGGCACTGGGAAAAGGCATTACAGGATTTAAATATGCCTCTCAGTGCTGTGATTGGTCAGTACGTAGCCTTTGACCCCAAAACGTGTGTGTGCATCACACGCACGCGCTATCTTTAATGTGGGCATTGTATATTTTATTAGTAAGAACAGGACCACAGCACACATCTCTCTGGAGGATTGGGGTGGCAATGCACCGTGATCTAGATGAGTAATCCTTTCAACTGTTGTTGCAACCGCCCTGCTCATGTGCGGCCGCGCTTACCGGGGACTTATCTGCGGCTAGAGTATCAGTGTTTCCGCACTGATCAGGTGCGCCGATATGATTCCCAAACGCCATGACAGTTATGTCCCAAAAAAAAAGTCCTGAGAAATTCCTTCATCCTTGTGGTAATTTCTCTCATAACTTGTCTTCTGCTTAGATAAAATCCGACAGAGAGCTATTGGCTATTATTCTAGCTTTGAAAGAATGTAGACATCTCTTGGAGGGTTCACAAACTCCACTCATGAGTCTCAGAATAACCTTTCTTACATTGGAGATTCCAAAAGGTTGAACCCCAGACAAGCTTGATGGTTCTTGTTCTTGTCTAAGATTAATTACTTTATAACATACAGACTAGGGAAATTCCTAGACTATAAGAATATTTTTGGAATAGGTAATTTGGTTATTACTACAGCTTCATTAATTTACATGAAGTTTTAACTAACGCATTGAAATTTGGAATGTTTATTCATTATTTCAGTAGGTGACCTGATCATGACTAATACTTAATACTAAGTTTGCCCACACATTTATTAAGTATGCATTACAAGTTACATTTTAAAAGTTACTGTCCCACATATTGCTTTCTTTTAGACTTGTACGATTTGTTCAAGAACAAAGGTTTCCATCAGTTACCCATAGACCTATGGTATTCACCTCCAAATCATTATAGCCTATACACAACCCTTGTCACCCCTACCTCACTTGCCAGTCACACACACACACACACAGCCATATACCTCCTGCTCACCACCAGCCACTTATACCAATACTTGTAAGTTACCTCCACTTCACTTTCAAATCACTTGCACAAATGGAATCATTTTGACCTATTCACTGATTTCCAAAGCTTGCGTTGTAATACACTGCAAAACTCCAAGCACTCGGATGATTAATTCAAAGTAAAATAATTAAATTGATCATTGTGATATTCATTTGCATACATTTCCTGAAAGAATACATGCCGTTCAATACTACCTATGAATATTTTTCAATGAGAGTGCAAATTTTCTGTTGAAAACTCCAATGTAATTAGAGCTGTTCAATAAATTACGCAGATATCTATCTACTCTTTTGTTTTTTGCATTCTTGCAGTAGGTCATGTATTGTAAAAAAAAATAAAAATAAAAATACTAAAGTTAAATGATTTTTGGGAGTGCATTCCTTTGATTAATGTTGCACTATTTTGCTGATAAATTAGAATTGTGACATATGGATGCAAATTGCTTCTTTGTTGCTTTAATAAATATAACTCATTGACTGTGTTAGGAGAACATGCTAAAGGTTTATATATCCAGAAAACACCAACAGGAATTTACCAAATAATGGAAATTATATCTGACAAGGTAGCTTGAATGATGGAATTCTTGATAAGAATAATCAGCTGCACATGGTTCCCTTTGGGTGAAAGGTACGTGCCATTTTCTACGCTAATATTTAGATAATTCCATGCTTAGAGTTTGATTTTGCACCATTGTGTCTATGAATATGAGAAAATATGGAAAAAAAAATATGTTGCTGGAGGGATGGAGAGTTAGGATAAATGCTTTTAAGGATGAAGAGTGAATATTCTGTTGGAAAGTGAGAAAGAATAAATGGTAGATAGAAGGCAGAGGTGTAACTAGAAACTATTGGTGCAAAAATTGCCTTGGGGTCCCCCATGTGTCTCATTCTCCCTCCCAGCCACTCCATGTGTCTCATTTCCCTCAAGCACCTCCATGTGTCTCATTCCCACAGACCCTCCATGTGATTCATTTCCCTGTCACCCCAACTCTCAGAGTTTAGGATAGCAAGGGACAAGACTAGGAAATAATGTATTACCGGGCATTAGAATGGCCAGACTAAACGTTAGACAGAAAAAAGCGTAATCAGAGACAAGCCAAGGTCAAGGTAATGGACAGACAGCGAAAACGAGAACTAGCCAGAGTCAGGTACACGGTCATCAGTCAGACAGGCAAACAAGACAGGAAAGGGTTAAAGATAAATTCAGAGTCAGATACAAAGCCAAGGTCAATATCAGAATAAACACAATAGAACAAAAAATGCACTAAAGGGAAACAGTAACCATGATAGGGCAAGGTGGATAGGGCTAGGAAAGTTTAAATATCCTTAACTAACATTTGATTGGCCCACGTCATGCCCACGTTCCCAAAACGTGTGTGTGTCAGCGCACGCGGCCCACTCAGACGGGAAGATTGAGGACTCCGGCCGCCCCCTGGATAAGGTAAGTACCGCCACATTACCCCGGTCACTCCATGTGTCTCATTCACCCCCCCACCCCTTCTATTTGTCTCATTATCCCCCCCAATCCCTCCATGTATCTCATTCTACCTTCCAGCTCCTCCATGTGTCTTATTCCCGCTCAGCCTCTCCATGTGTCTCATCCCCCCACACCTCCATGTGTCTCATCTCCCCCCAAGCTCCTCAATGTGTCTCACTCTCCCCTCAGCCCATACATGTGTCTCATTCTCCCCAGCTCCTCCATGTGTCTCATTCTCCCGCCAGCTCCTCCATGTGTCTCATTCACCCTTGCAGCTCCTCCATGTGTCTCATTCACCCTTGCAGCTCCTCCATGTGTCTCATTCTCCCCCTGAACTCCTCCATGTGTCTCATTCACCCTTGCAGCTCCTCCTTGTGTCTCATTCCCCCATCTCCCTCCCCTGCTGTCCTGCTCACCTCCATGTAGCGTGGGCAAGCGGAGCAAGGTGCCTGGTCTGACAGGAAGTGCTTGTTACTCTCAATGAGCATGAGCTGTCTGACCGCTATCTGCTTGGCCATGCTACATGCAGTGACTGGCAGGAGGGGAAGCACTGTGCTGTGCGCTCGCCTCCTACCCGTCACCTGGTGACTGCACACCCTAGGTCGGTGTGGCCGTGCCCTGATCCTGACATTATGGACCTCTGCATAAGCAGGTGTTGACAGGACAGCTGGGCCCCCTGGAGTGATGAGACCGGTCACCGCTGCAACCCCTGAGACCATGGTAGTTCTGCCATAACAGGAGTAAAAAATATACTGTGAAAGAAAGAGAGAAAGTGAACAGATTAGTAAATAATTGTATCAAAGTGAAAATTCAAATTGAAGGTCAGAGTAGCTGAGCTGAAATGATATCTCTGACTTTGAGAATGTTTCCAGTTATTTATTTATAGTTATATTTGAATTAACTTTAAATTCTCACTTTAGTGAATAACCCTGTGGGTATCCGGCTCAGAATGCCACAGTGAAACACCAATACAAATCAGCTTACTGATAATCATCCAAAAGATAAATAAACATAGCAGAAACTATACTTCCATCCAGTAGCTACCTCCCAGAAAGTCCTTCCAATGATATTTTCAGCAATGAAACAATATGTAAAAGGGGAACATGAAACATAAAAACAACAAGAGTGTAATATCGTCTAGAAACAGTTTAGGCTCTGTTTTAAATACAGTAGCTAACATGAAATAAAAAAAGTCTTCATAAACCAACAAGACTGTTTAAAATACAAAATACTAAATTCACAAAATAGCACACCAAAAAACACACAAAAAATATGAAGTAGTTTATGTGTTTGTCACATGTTATGGAGACATTACAATGTACAGCTATACTTATAGTTATGGTTGAAGGAGAAGTGATAAGGGGAAATGTGAAATAACAAGTGTATTTAAAGAGGAGATGGTCATTATATCACATTAAAAACAAGCATTGTATTTTTATTCTAGTCCACGTGAAGCTTTTGGAACAACCATTGGACTCTAAAACTGTGCATTGAAATGTTGTTTCTTTTGATCAAATACTGGTTCTTAAATACATGTTATGTTTCCTTTATATTAATAGCAGTGTTTATATACCTAGGGCAAAGATACTCTGAATAATATTTGTAATCCATGTAAATATAATTAAGTTTTGCAAAAAGTAATGTCTTTGTTTTTTAACAAGGCTGCAATATCTGAAACTTAAGCCTCTTGATAAACCCAATCCCCTAGTAGCAACATACAGGGAATAGTTTTTCTTTTAATTAAATATCGAGCCTGCACAGAAATTGTGTGGCTTCATGATTGCTAATATTTCTTGCTTGAACAGACATGTGATAGTAATATGGAGAAAACAGTATTTTTCAAAAACACTGATTACGTTTGTATACTTCATATCCATCAAGTATGATGGATTGGATGTCAGGCAGAGATGGCCACAGTTGCAATGACTTACAGCATATCAATCTTAAATTAAAATAACAATATTACTTGTTCAATGCCATCTGGAAATAATGTAAGAACAATACAAGTTGTGAATCCAATAAATCAAATAAAACGGTGGTCTTTGCTGTCATGAAAGAACGCTAAGCTGTAGAGACATTTATTTTGAAATATGATTTTTATTTTATTTATTGAATAGAAATAAAATATATGATTAAGATTTGAGGAGATCACTAGTTTTAGTATGATGCAACTGTTGCACTTGTGTTAAAAAAAATAAAGGTCATTATTTGGTGACATATGATCACTATACAAATACATTGTTGTCCAAGTTGGAAAAAGTCTATCCATCAAGTTGAACCATGAAGCTCATTATTTTATACTGTTGATCCAAATAAAGGCAAAAACAAAACACTACATTGTAGCTATTTCCAATTATGCCACAAAAGGGGAAAAAAATCCTTCTTGACTTTATGGCAATCAGATTTATCCTTGTATTAACAACATGCTTATACAAGGCCTGCATCAGAAATGTTGTGGTCCCTAATAGAACAAATGTTAGATTAGATTGGGCAGGTCCATAACCTAACCTAACCTAACCTAACCTGTTTTCCACTATCACTATCTTATCTTTTACTGTTGTAAATAAAAAAAATAAAAAAAAAATTCCAGTGGCTTATTGCTAGTAGAGTAGGAAATAAACTAGAAAAGCTACAAATTTCTAGGGAAATTGTGTGAAGTGTTCTTGCCTCCACCAGTAGTCTAGAACTGGAGTGGGCAGAGTAACTGGGTGGAGTGGCTAGAGTAACTGTTGTGTGGTTGGAGTGGATGGAGTAACTGTGGAAAGGTTGGACTGGGCAGAGTAACTTTATGGAGTGTTTGGAGTGAGTAAATATAGTAAACATTACACTAACCAATTGATTGCTCACATTTAAAAAGTGCACATGGCAAGCTTGATAGAGTGAGAAATGCATTTCAACTTTTATTTATTTATATAGCACATTTTATTGCAACGTTGTTGCCCAAAGTGCTTCACAATTACATTAAAACATAGATTTATAAAAACATTAGCAGGTGTACAAAAGGCCCTGTCTATGACATCACTTGCTGCTCCAGCCTGGTACAGATCAGAGTATTTTGGTGGTTGCCATCTTCAAACGGTCGTATTTTAAAAACTATACATCCTACAGTGAAGAGCTTTATATTGTGAGAATCACAAGACCGAGATCTGGCTAGAGTGGAGTTTCAATGAATGTCAATGGACGGCGTGAGTTGCAAACAAATGGTCATATTGAGAAAACTATCAGGACTATGGCTTAGACGTGGACATTTTTAGTGGCAGCATTGATAGCAGAACATTTTGATATAGGATTTGTGTAGGTGGGCTTGAAAATGAGGGAGTGGTGGCAGTTTAGAAATCATGTCCTGATTTGTCAGCTTTTGCCAGCTCCCACTCTAGTTTTGAACATTTTGCCATTCATTCCTATGGGACTAATTTCGCCACAAGAACGACGATATTTCGTGCTATGCAAGAACACTTAATATATATGTGAGATAACATTAAGTGGTCTTGCTCTGCAAGAACACTTAATAATACCAATATAGATAGTGCTGTAGCAGGTATGCTTGTATATACTTGAGAAAATATCACTAGCCAGCAAAAAACAATCCTTCTGCTAGAAGATATTTTAAAAAAAAGAAGCAATCCACCCGAGCCCTGTGATGGGTGTCCCCCAAAGCCAGCAAGAGCTTCAAAGTCTCCCACTGAAATATTAACAATTTAAACTAAACTAAGGGACAGCTCTACAAGTGATATCCAGGCTGAAATATCACGAGAAGGTATTGTAATACAATCCTACACTGTAGAACGTAGTTAATGGTCTGTTTCCTAAGACAAACTGACCGACATGACCAGGCACAGAATCCAGTGAGCTGTGGTCAACAGGATCTCTAAATAAACCCATTCACTAGCAAATAAACGATGCAAAAACAATTACATAATTTGCTCAAAATAAATGTAAAATAAAGAGCAGACAAACAAATGCCTTACATGCGTTTGGCGCGAATGATGCACATTGATGCACCGAAGGGCAGGCTAATTGAGCTGTTGTCTGTCCTCAGCACTCTCTTGCGACTTGTTTTTTTGCTCTCCTTAAGCTTAAAGGGTAATCCAGACGTGGACCCCTTGCTCACGGTGCCTAGAGAGATATCAGCTATGCCTCACTGATGATGCCTAACAAGGCTGAAACAATTGTCTGGGGTTGCTGTATCTCTCGTGCAGAGAGAGCCGGCCTGTATTTTGGATCTATTCTGCACTTTTGGGTGGAATAAGTCTGAGATGCATGGTCTGGTTCTCTTTCTTTAAATCAAAGTCTCCACCCGATGTCCATGGATGCAGATTACTTGCAGATTACTTGCAACTGGGCAGCAATAGATGAAATTGTTTAGCAGACATGCCCCTAATGGCATGCGGGGGCATGCGGGAGGTATAAAACCTCTCTTGTACTTATATGGGGGTTACAGGCTTTTAGTTAATTTCAAATTAAAATCAATTAACTTTAGCTGTTCCATTATTAAAACCCCATTTGCTGGCAATGAGTTAAAAGTTAAGACGGAATCAGTTTGTCTGAATTTAATTTAAACCACAATCATGCAACTAAAGTTTGGACAGCCTGAATCAGAGGATGGCCACACGTCTGCTCACCTGAAAATTTTTCAAATTTCGGAAAAACTATTTTTCGTCCAAGCTAAATTTTTTCCTCTTTGCACAAATCTATTATACATTGAACAAAATTATAAACGCAACACTTTTATTTTTGCCCCCATTTTTTATGAGCTGAACTCAAAGATCTAAGACTTTTTCTATGTACACAAAAGGCCTATTTCTCTCAATATATCCTAGTTCTTGCATGACCAGCATACTCACCGGACATGTCACCTACTGAGCATGTTTGGGATGCTCTGGATTGGCGTATATGACAGCGTGTTCCAGGTCCTGCCAATATCCAGCAACTTTGCATACCCATTGAAGAGGAGTGGACCAACATTCCACAGGCCACAATCAACAACCTGATCAACTCTGTGCGAATATGTGTTGCACTGCTTGAGGCAAATGGTGGTCACACCAGATACTGACTGGTTTTTGGACCCCCCAGGACCCACCAAATTCAGTAAAAATACACATTTTAGAGTAGCCTTTTATTGTGGCCAGCTCAAGGCACACGAGTGCAATAATCATGCTGTCTAATCAGCATCTTGATATGCTACACCTGTGAGGCGAATGGATTATCTGGGCAAAGGAGAAGTGCTCACTAACACAGATTTAGACAGATTTGTGAACAATATTTGAGAGAAATAGGCCTTTTCTGTACATAAAAAAAGTCTTAGATCTTTGGGTTCAGCTCATGAAAAATGGGGGAAAAAACAAGTGTTGCATTTATAATTTTGTTCAGTGTATAACTACAAACCATTGTTAATATAAAAGGCATGGGCCTATGGTCATCAGGGACACATTTATAGAATGATAACTTTGCAGCTATGTCTTAGGATCTTTGGTGGTTCAGGTAAGTGATTCAGATGATACAAAGAACAATGAATGGAAACATATTAACTGGAGAGTTATGATGAGCTTGGAATAGCTAAGTGTACGTTTTTGCCATCTTGGTTGTTTTGAGCTGAATTTTGTCAAGTGATATCTCTCCACAAATAATCTTTATGAACCCATAGGACAGTTGTTTCCAAACATTTTTGGTTGTGACTATGAATACTGAATATGTTTTGACCTGGCAACCCTTGTTGACTATTTAGTAGCTACTGTGATGTTCTTTCAATGCATGGGCAAGTTCTTTCAGATTCAGCTCTATGATGACAGACATAGCACAGTGCAAATAATGCTAAGGATCCAGACAATTTCTTGCTTTAGTTCTGATCAAATTCATTCACAGATTTATGCATACACTCACAGATACAAACACCTACACCCCAGATTCACAGACATACACTCACAGATTGTTTTGTAAATGCTGTTGTAAATGCAAGTCTCTTTTTTTCCTTAATAAAAAACATTAATGTAAAAAAATGTAAATTAAAAAAAATCTAAATATTCTAAAATGTAATTTTAAGCAGCCCCTGATTTACTTAAATTCTATAGTTGCTCACTATTATGAATTAATAGTAAAGGCAGTGGTGGATCACACAGGAATTCCCAAAATCTTATATATTGAACCAAAGAAAACAAAGCAATACCGCCCCAAAGGCTTATAAATGCAATATTAGCAAAACATATCTTTCAGGATATGTTGATGTTAATAATAGTGATGTACCGAACGGTTCGCTGGCGAACGGTTCCTGGCGAACATAGCATGTTTGCGTTCGTCACGGCGGGCGAACATATGCGCGGTTCGACCCGCCCCCTATTCGTCATCATTGAGTAAACTTTGACCCTGTACCTCACAGTCAGCAGACACATTCCAGCCAATTAGCAGCACACCCTCCCTAGCAGACCCTCCCACCTCCTGGAAGGCATCCATTTTAGATTCATTCTCAAGCTGCATGCTTAGTAAGAGGAGGGAAAGTGTAGCTGCTGTTCATTAGATAGGGAAAAGCATAGCTAGGTTAGGGTTAGGGTATGCTTTTTTTTTAATTTATTTTTCTATGTAATGTAATTGCACTTAGTTGTCTGCCACTGCTGCCAGCTTCTGTGTCAGGCTCACAGTGCATACTGTGCCCATTTCCCCAGTCAGTGCCACCAATTACATCTGGTGTCACAATAGCTTGGATTTAAAAACAAAAAACTTTTTTCACTGTTATAGATTGAATAGCAGTCAGTGTCCTTAAAGCCGGTGTGTTACGCTAACAGTGGATACGGTGACCATTGCCACCACTTAGATCTGGTGACACAAAGCTTGTATTTTAAAAAACAACAACATTTTTTTCACTGTTATATATTGAATAGCAGTCAGTGTCCTTAAAGCGGGTGTGTTACGCTAACAGTGGATACGGTGACCATTGCCACCACTTAGATCTGGTGACACAAAGCTTGGATTTAAAAAAACACTTTTTTCACTGTTATAGACTGAATAGCAGTCAGTGTCCTTAAAGCGGGTGTGTTACGCTAACAGTGGATACGGTGACCATTGCCACCACTTAGATCTGGTGACACAAAGCTTGTATTTAAAAACAAAAAACACTTTTTCACTGTTATAGATTGAATAGCAGTCAGTGTCCTTAAAGCGGGTGTGTTACGCCAACAGTGGATACGGTGACCATTGCCACCACTTAGATCTGGTGACTCAAAGCTTGTATTTAAAAACAAAAAACACTGCTTTCACTGTTATAGATTGAATAGCAGTCAGTGTCCTTAAAGCGGGTGTGTTACGCTAACAGTGGATACGCTGACCAGTGCCACCAATTAGATCTGGTGACACCAAGCTTGGATTTAAAAAAACAAAACACTTTTTTCACTGTTATAGATTGAATAGCAGTCACTGTCCTTAAAGCGGGTGTGTTACGCTAACAGTGGATACGGTGACCAGTGCCACCACTTATATCTGGTGTCACAATAGCTTGGATTTAAAAAAAAAACACTTTTTTCACTGTTATAGATTGTAGCCTTTTATTGTGGCCAGCTCAAGGCACACGAGTGCAATAATCATGCTGTCTAATCAGCATCTTGATATGCTACACCTGTGAGGCGAATGGATTATCTGGGCAAAGGAGAAGTGCTCACTAACACAGATTTAGACAGATTTGTGAACAATATTTGAGAGAAATAGGCCTTTTCTGTACATAAAAAAAGTCTTAGATCTTTGGGTTCAGCTCATGAAAAATGGGGGAAAAAACAAGTGTTGCATTTATAATTTTGTTCAGTGTATAACTACAAACCATTGTTAATATAAAAGGCATGGGCCTATGGTCATCAGGGACACATTTATAGAATGATAACTTTGCAGCTATGTCTTAGGATCTTTGGTGGTTCAGGTAAGTGATTCAGATGATACAAAGAACAATGAATGGAAACATATTAACTGGAGAGTTATGATGAGCTTGGAATAGCTAAGTGTACGTTTTTGCCATCTTGGTTGTTTTGAGCTGAATTTTGTCAAGTGATATCTCTCCACAAATAATCTTTATGAACCCATAGGACAGTTGTTTCCAAACATTTTTGGTTGTGACTATGAATACTGAATATGTTTTGACCTGGCAACCCTTGTTGACTATTTAGTAGCTACTGTGATGTTCTTTCAATGCATGGGCAAGTTCTTTCAGATTCAGCTCTATGATGACAGACATAGCACAGTGCAAATAATGCTAAGGATCCAGACAATTTCTTGCTTTAGTTCTGATCAAATTCATTCACAGATTTATGCATACACTCACAGATACAAACACCTACACCCCAGATTCACAGACATACACTCACAGATTGTTTTGTAAATGCTGTTGTAAATGCAAGTCTCTTTTTTTCCTTAATAAAAAACATTAATGTAAAAAAATGTAAATTAAAAAAAATCTAAATATTCTAAAATGTAATTTTAAGCAGCCCCTGATTTACTTAAATTCTATAGTTGCTCACTATTATGAATTAATAGTAAAGGCAGTGGTGGATCACACAGGAATTCCCAAAATCTTATATATTGAACCAAAGAAAACAAAGCAATACCGCCCCAAAGGCTTATAAATGCAATATTAGCAAAACATATCTTTCAGGATATGTTGATGTTAATAATAGTGATGTACCGAACGGTTCGCTGGCGAACGGTTCCTGGCGAACATAGCATGTTTGCGTTCGTCACAGCGGGCGAACATATGCGCGGTTCGACCCGCCCCCTATTCGTCATCATTGAGTAAACTTTGACCCTGTACCTCACAGTCAGCAGACACATTCCAGCCAATTAGCAGCACACCCTCCCTAGCAGACCCTCCCACCTCCTGGATGGCATCCATTTTAGATTCATTCTCAAGCTGCATGCTTAGTAAGAGGAGGGAAAGTGTAGCTGCTGTTCATTAGATAGGGAAAAGCATAGCTAGGTTAGGGTTAGGGTATGCTTTTTTTTAATTTATTTTTCTATGTAATGTAATTGCACTTAGTTGTCTGCCACTGCTGCCAGCTTCTGTGTCAGGCTCACAGTGCATACTGTGCCCATTTCCCCAGTCAGTGCCACCACTTACATCTGGTGTCACAATAGCTTGGATTTAAAAACAAAAAACTTTTTTCACTGTTATAGATTGAATAGCAGTCAGTGTCCTTAAAGCGGGTGCTACGCTAACAGTGGGATATGGTACTGGTGCCACCACTCACTGGTGTCATAATAGCTTGCATTTAAAAACAAAAAACTTTTTTCACTGTTATAGATTGAATAGCAGTCAGTGTCCTTAAAGCTGGTGTGTTACGCTAACAGTGGATACGCTGACAAGTGCCACTAATTAGATCCTGTGTCACAATAGCTTGGATTTAAAAACAAAAAACTTTTTTTACTGTTATAGATTGAATAGCAGTCAGTGTCCCAAAGCGGGTGTGTTACGCTAACAGTGGATACGCTGACAAGTGCCACTAATTAGATCTGGTGTCACAATAGCTTGGATTTAAAAACAAAAAACTTTTTTTACTGTTATAGATTGAATAGCAGTCAGTGTCCTAAAAGCGGGTGTGTTACGCTAACAGTGGATACGGTGACCAGTGCCACCACTTAGATCTGGTGTCACAATAGCTTGGATTTAAAAACAAAAAACTTTTTTCACTGTTATAGATTGAATAGCAGTCAGTGTCCTTAAAGCGGGTGTGTTACACCAACAGTGGATACGGTGATCAGTGCCACCACTCACTGGTGTCACAATAGCTTGCATTTAAAAAAAAAAAAACTTTTTTCACTGTTATAGATTGAATAGCAGTCAGTGTCCTTAAAGCGGGTGTGTTACGCTAACAGTGGATACGGTGACCAGTGCCACCACTTAGATCTGGTGACACAATAGCTTTGATTTAAAAACA
>OW240913.1:174749971-174764868 GCA_933207985.1 Pelobates cultripes
ATTTTCCTGCCCAAAACAGTTCCATAGATTTGGCTGTGAGGTCGGTCTATTTCAGGCTGAAAAAACGACTAAGTCCCATCGCCGAATGGGACTTAGTCTCTGCAGCTGAAATAAGGCTGAAAAAAACGGCTGAAAAAAAGACTAAGTCCCATCGCCGAATGGGACTTAGTCTCTGCAGCTGAAATAATTTCCCATTTACTGAACCAAGTGGAAAATAGCAAGGCAGGCACAAAGGGTTTGCACCAGGTCTGGGGACACAGGGGACACCGTCTTAAAGGGGCTGTGTCCCCAACAAGTCTGGGGACACGGCCTTAAAGGGGCAGTGTCCCAATCTTCCTGATGTCCCAAAAAAGGTGTTTAAAGGGCCAGCACCAGTCACATAAAGAGTCCATAAGACCCAATATGCCCAATCCACAGTCTTAAAGGGCCATACACACCAACAATAAAAAGTGCATACATTTTCACAATCTCCCCAGGGGCCATAGTCATGGGAGGAGGTTGGCAAGTAGGCTTCCACAACCCAGGGAAGCAGGGCAATTTTGCCATTTAAAGGGCCCTCAAGCATAAAGGCAGTTTGTAACAAGGTGTCAACCATATCTGCCAAGTTACCATGTAGGGGACCAGTCCCTATTCTGCTCTGTGTCAGTGTGTACCAGGGAACCTTTTAGGACAGGTGTCAATCCATATCTGCCAAGTGACCATGTAGGGAACAGTCCCATTCTTGCTCTGTGTCAGTGTATCAGGGATCCTTTCTGACAGGTGTCAACCATATCTGCCAAGTGACCCATGTAGGGGATCCAGTCTCTATTCTGCTCTGTGTCCTGTAAAACAAATTCTTGAGGACAGGTGTCAATCCATATGTTAAGGTGTCAATATGTCATATGTCAGGTGTCAATCCATATTCATTGTGATTTAGGAATGTTAGGTGATTTCTGCCCTTTATGGATTAAAACCAGACTCTGTATCAACTGTGTAATTTTCCATGGGAGTTTCGCCATGGATCCCCCTCCGGCATGCCACAGTCCAGGTGTTAGTCCCCTTGAAACAACTTTTCCATCCCTATTGTGGCCAGAAAGAGTCCCTGTGTGTTTTAAAATTCGCCTCCCCATTGAAGTCAATGGCGTTTCGGGCGGTTCGCCGGTTCGCGAACATTTGCGGAAGTTCGCGTTCGCCGTTCGCGAACCGAAAATTTCGGGTTCGCGACATCACTACCCAGGGATTAAATTCACTAAGCTCTTTTAAGAGCTGTTCCTACTTGACTCTCTGGAAGAAGAGAGGTTTACCCACTGGAACCTGGAGCCTTGTCATAGGTCCAGGGTAGTAGGAGACGGCGAGTTCCCAGCCAAGCTGTAACTGCTGGATGTGGGGACTGCGGTGCTGATGGTTTCTGGTGAAGTCCTTGGTGAGCACTAGGAGCATCCGTCGGCAGAGGTACCCAACCGGGGTACAAGAAGCTCTGTTAGAGGTGTCTTCTCTAGCGTTGGGGTGTAGGGTTCTCCATACGTCGTAGAGGCCGTGCACTGCCAACGTTTTGTTTAGGGAGTTGCAGTGTTTGTGCAGGGACTTTTTCTGTTTGGATGAGTGTTGAGCTGTGGAGTCTGCATTGGGATCCAACACATGGTTGAAAACCCCGCAGATAATCATTGTGCCTGTCTGGAGCTTCGCAACTCTGTCCAGAAGGGTGATCATGTAGCTTTTCTTGTTCTTGTTTGAGAAATAGGCGTTCACTATTGTATATTCAATGTACACGTCAATATAATGAATCTACCCTGTAGGTCTAGATGGACTGCTATTTGGTCGAAGGCTAGCTTATGGCTCAGCAGGATTGAGACCCCCCCTGCTTTTGGTCGGGGATGTAGCGTGGTATTGGTGAGGGAAACTTTTGAGGCCCAATATTGGAGTTGTGTTTGAAATGGGTCTCCTGTAGGCAAATAACATTGACTTGGGAGCTTTGCAGCTCTTTAAGGAGGTTATATCTTTTGTGGGGTGTGTTCAACCCTCTGAAATTATAGGTGTAGATTTTCATGGGCGTGGGCAGTGAGTGGAGCTGAAAGCTCGTGTTAGTGGTGTGTGAACGTGGGTGGCTTGTGTCGGTAGGTCTTCGGTTAGGTTGTCTTGTGGCTGGTGTTGTGGTTGTATGTCAAGCAGGTGGCCATCTACACAACTGTTATAGCTGTAGACCTGTCAGCGTCATCTTGACAATAGCTCTGTTTCCAATATGTCTCGCTTGGCCCCTTGTGTCTGTTTGGTGCGGGCAGGGATCTTGTCCAAGTACTTAGGGGGGTGTTACCAACAGGGTATATTATATAATATGCAACAATAAATCAATTAAACAGTTAAACAAAGTATAATACAGTGGTGACTTTCAAGGTGAAGTGGCCTAAGGTGGCACTTCTTAAGTGGGGGTAATGTGGTCGGGCCTGTTTGACAGCAGCTTTGGGCTCAACTTACCTTGGCCGTCCCATGGTGGTAAATGTACCTTTATGAGTAATGCAGCCAGGGCTCTATCGCTTGTAGGTCATATGTTTTTCAGGCGCTAGTAGGGTTACAACCTTGTATGCAGTTGTAACTGCTTGGGTGGTGGGAGTTCGCAGATATGTCATACCTTGCTTTGTCGTCAGAGGACTTGGTTATGGGTGCCTTGTCCATGGGTCCATTTACGGCGCCATGATTCTCCATTATGGAGGTGTTCTATTGGGCTTAATACGACTGTACTTTGGATTACATTCTAACTGTGCCCCAGAAAGCAGTTTTCGAACGGCACCGTGTAGAAGTTTGACCGGTCTGCAACAAGGGTGAATCCGAGAAACAGTTCCAGAGGATTTGTAGTAAGAGCCGGTCTACATTCGCGTGGCTTTATAAGAAAACCGCAATAGATTAAATAAATGTGGTTTGTGTAGAATGCTCCTGTCGTTTGTCTGTTTCCAACTCCTGAACGCCATTCGTCTACAGTGCTGGGAAGTAGAACGTAGGGGACTTCCATAGAGACCGGGGTTCATGCGAGTGCACTGCCGAAAACAGTTCCAGGCACTTGACGACCAAGTCCCGCTGGCCGCGTTCGGGAGACATTGTTCTCACCACGTTCGTTCATATGCATGAAATGGCGGCCACCTAGGAGCATTCAATTAGTCTGCGTTTTTTGTACTGCTACACAGTGTTCCATGTTCTATTAGTCCCAGGGTAGTCTCTGTTCGGTAAAATGAATGATTTGACTAACGGACAAAATATTCAAACGAATAACTAGGGGAAACAGATAGCGGGGAGTGGAAATAACCGAACGGTGCTGGGAATTCCTTCACATGCTCCACTTGCGTAGCAGTTCTGTTCCTTCTGCAGGTGAAGCGGCTGCTATTAATTTTCCTCCCTTTGTGATGACGAGCTTGGCTGGGTACCCACAGCGGTAGAGAATGTTGTTGTGTCTGAGCGTTTCGGCAATGTCCTTGTTTGATCGTCTGCGTCGTAGTGTTTCTGCAGAGAGGTCCATGAACATGAGAATGCCTTTAAATTTTTCAGGTAAGGTTTTCTTGGTCCTATGGGCTTGCAGAATCTGGTCTTTTATGTGGTAGTAGTGTAGCCTCATGAGTACATCTCTCGGTGTGGATGGCTGCAGATGCTGTGGTCTGGGTATTCTATGTATGCGGTCTGGGTGGAGCAGGTCAGCTGGGATATCTCTATATAGTATATAATATTGCCCGGAACAGCTCCATAGTGTAGGCTGTCAGGTCCTGCATTCCTACCTCTTCCAGTACTCCTCGCAGGTGAAAATTGCTGCGGCGGGACCTGTCTTCCATGTCCATGATCTTGGATTCGTGGGCAGACAGCTTTTCCTTCAGCCAGTCTATGCATTCCCCCATTGCGGTGTGGGCGGTGTTGTGGCCCTCCTTATTGTTCTCTAAATGTGAGGTACAGATGCCCTGGTCAGTGAGTTCTCTTTTCATGTTTGCTATAGCTGCTCTGACTGTGGTCTGCATCTTGGAGACTTCTGCCTCCAGCATGGTTTGTAGTAGTTGCTGAGTGAGAGAGGTATCAGTGTGTTTCCCCATTGTTCCTGCCTGCTCTGCGTCCAAGTCTGAGTCGGCGCCATCTTGGGCCTGGTGCTCAGCCTGTCTGGGTAGCGGAGCTCTGGCTGTAAAAAAGGCCGCTTTGTCTTTAGCCTCTGTGGCTTTCTTCATGCAGTGTTGGGACATCGTGTCCCTTAGTTCGGTGCTGAGGACGATGCCTAAACAGGAGAGTTCTTTCAGTGTGCTGCCATTGCGCTCAACGTCCGGTCACGCCCCCCACTATTCACCTATTCTATTGAGCCTGAAACTCAAGGAAGCAATGTGAATAGTTAGTATAGGACCCACCTAAGAGGTTTTCTTGCATATGGGTAAGAGTTCATGTACTAAAGAAATATTGTATGAAAAGCACTATTTTCCATTTCTAACAAATTGTCAGTTTGCAGAATCTCTTAACCCCTTAAGGACCCAACCTCTGGAATAAAAGGGAATCATGACATGCCACACGTCATGTGTCCTTAAGGGGTTAAAGACAAAGTACACAGTTTAAGAAATATAACTTTTCATTCTAAAAACTTGTAATATTTGCCCATAATAGTATGTCAAAGACACATGTGAGGTACACATTAAACTAAATGAAATGTAGGATGCAAGTGGGTTTATTATGTGACATATGATGTCACCAGTTTGTATACCTTATCACACATCAAGCAGGCTTATTGGCGACCAAAAATGCATTGATTGATTTAGGATATGAAGGTGAAACATTAGTGTTACTAATGGAGTTTATGAAGATGGTCATGGTTGATAACACTTGTTTGTACCAAGGATAATTTTTTTTCTCCAACTAGGGACTTCCGTGGATTTCAATGTAGCACCCACATATGCCAGTATATTCATGTATGAATTGGAGGAAACAAACATTTACTAAAATGAGTTATTTCAACAGTTTACCATCAATTTGTCCCAAAAAGTTTGTATAGTAGGGACAACAGGATAAAATTTGTGTCACAATTTAGTGTTCAAGGACCAGTAATTCAAAAGATCATTTTCAGACATTGGCATGTTTTACCTCACAGAGAAATTCTCGAATATGCGACTCAACCAATCCTGGCATATAAATGGTGCCCTTCACTGAAGGACAAACTTGTAAGAGCAGACTTACAACCTATTGATTCTTCAAATAAACAAAGAAAAGGTAACTATCCTTGTTTCACCTATGTTTTGTGTCAGTCCATGATACAGGGTTATTTTATCATCCCCATAAAGTAAGGAAGCATTTTATCAATCACTTTGTGACTTGCAACACAGCTTTTGTTATCTGTATTTTAAAATGTCCTTGTGGTCTCCTTTACATAGGTCAAATTTTTGAAACATAAATCTACAAACAGAAGAGGTTTGACTAAATTGCCATAACCAGCTCATGTCCAGCAGTTCTTCCTTCATTTTATTAATTTGATAGACCCTTTATAGGAACTATACATTACCATTGTTACACTTTAACAGCATTGTTGCACTATATGAAACACTTTAAAAATGTAAGCACTTAGGTTATTTAGTTGTAATCTTTAATTCAGCACTTTTTGTGTATTAATTTTATCACATCTGCTGGATTATTCCAATTATTCTTTAGACTTTATTTATGATACATCATATATAACTATATGTTTTTAAACCTCTGCACTTAGCTTTAATTAGGTTATCAACTCAACTTGTATATATTTTACTTAATGCTTGTCTATTCACTTTATTATATATTTACTGATGGATATTTTTTTTCACAATTTTGTGACATTACATATTTTTGCACATGTATCATGACATTATTATTATAATTATTTGTATTTTTCAACATATGCTTTTTAGCAACATATGCTGTTAGAGTTTCTATTAGGGCTGTTACAACAAAAAAACTTTGTATAATACAGTAATACCAATATGAATCTGTGTAGCCTACTTCAATTCTGGATTATCTATTTACTAACGTATTGAATGTAATGTATTTCTATTTTATTATATATTGTAATGTGCCTTTATTGTTTATTCTTTCCATTTTGTGCCATTATTTAACAGTGTCAACATCCAAGATGGAACAAACTCTATTTGCTTGTTTATTTATACTTTATTTTTTTTCAGATGGATGCACTTTTTTGGTCCAACATTGCTTCTATCTGATTAGACAGGATTTTGCGGCTTATGGAATATAGGAACTTTATGTTTTGAAGTAGTTGTGTGACTTCACATGACCCTGTCATATGTGGCTTGTAATTGGCTATTTTTATTATCTCCAATTGTTCTTTATCATACTTTATACCATTGTGTGGCGCAGTGCATTGGCATATTGTATTGTGTTATATGTTGCCCTCCTCTTTACCTTTTTTGTGCTCTGTCATTAATCCTTTTGACTCCATCACCCTTTGGTTGCTATGCCGCTCTGATCATTTCAACCAGACAGTTTTCTGTCTTCAAGGTGCTTGGGTCCATCTGACAGAGTGGATGGATTATTGAGAGGGGCTGTAGATGAATTGACAAAAGTTAAACAAAGTCAGAGTAAATTGGAGAGTCCTAAAGAATAACCTTCAAGGTAGTGTTTTCAGAAATATTAGCTGTTCCATGCGCTACAGTGTAAATGCAGCGGGAGATTAGGGAGGTCAATGTGTGGTAAAGTCATGGTGTTGGAAGGAGTGTTTGGGGTTTTTAGAACACTGGGCTGATTTTGCGCTTGCATATAATCTTTATGCTATGCTGAGGGACAAGATGGCTAGCAGGTAGGAGGAGGTCTTAAAGTAGTAGTGGGGTTTACACAGAAATCTACAAAACTGAGATGGGAAACGAGATGGGCTTTAGCTAAGCATAAGGGGTGGAGATGGGAGATGGGCAAGATCAGAACAGAAGAGGTATGCAATAGTAAAGAAAAAGAGTACAAGAGACTCATGATAATATTAAATGAATGCTTAGTAATGCAAGGAGCCTAAATAACAAATTGGGTGAACTAGAGGACAAAAACAGTACGGATGTGGAATTCTCTGCCTATAGAGGTGGATTTATCAGAGTCTGTACAGATGTTTAAACAACAACTGGAAGAATTATTGCAAAAACATAGTATTCAGGGACATACTTTTTAATTTATGTGGTCATAACTTCTTGACCCAAGGAGAGATATAACTGCCATTCTGGTGTCCAGAAGGATTTTTTTCCTACTTTTTTCAAAATTCAAAAGCATTTCAAACTAGGTTTTTATTTTGCCGTCTTTTGGATCAACAGCAAAATTATGTGATTATTAAAACTCACATTGACTATATCTTTGAGGCTTCATAGCCTGGTATAGGGTATATGTTGTAGAGGGCATCATGATATGTTAAATGAACTATACATTTTTCAGTATGCAATTAATGAAGTGCCCTACAACAGACTCTTATGGGTCTCAGTGTGGGGCCCCCAACTTCTGCCAGTCTGGTGGAGGTCCAAGTTGACTTGCTGCAAGGTGAGGAAACGAGGTTCCAATCCATGAGTAGTTGTGGGCCATCTTGAGATGAGGAGATAGTAGAACGAAAGGGTATGTTGTTGTTGAGGAGGGTTTCCCTTCTACTCACTCACGTGTGGAAGGATAGGTCAGAGTACAGGATGGTTTGAGTGTATCATTCTGCCATGTTCCCAATTTTCCAGGAAAGAGTGGATCCGAACTATCTCGGATGATAGAAGTGGATCTGAACTATTTTGGGATACTGTCAGAGGCAATCCCTTGAGTTTTGGCAGTCTGTGTGCTCTATCCAAGAGCAAGTCCCTTTCTTCCATTCCCGGAAGAAGCATGTTAAAGACATTTGTGATATAAGCGGGTAGATCTGGTAGCCTTCATTCATTCTGGTATCCCTCTCAGGCTGATGTTGTTCCTCTTAGAACAATCCTCCAGATCAGCCACATTATATAAAAGTACTGTGCAGTTGTTTTCTAGTGTGAGCAATTTGTCGACCAGCTCATTGTAAGCTATGCACATCTCATTTGCTTTCACCTCCAGGTAATCTGTGCAGTCCCCCACTTTTCTCCTGAGCTCAGCCACAACCAACTTGAAATTTGCCAGCAGTGTGACCCTAAGGTTATGTAGCATGGCATGTACCTCTCATCCTGATGCAGGCAAGTCACCAAAGGGTAGTTCGGTAACTTCGCTTCGGAGACAGTGTCCAAACCAGGAGATTGGAGAGTCACTTGAGCCCTTCCTTTCTGGATGATGTGTGTAGTTTAACCACATTTGTGGCTTTTTGATGCTTAGGAGGTGTCATGGATTCCAAAGGAAGTAATACTAAGGGCTGGAATGTATGATCCTCAAAGTGCCATTGTAGATATGTGTTAGAAGGCCCTATTGCACAGGTGCAATCCAAGCCACGCCCCATAACAGAGTTTTATTGTTGGGTCCCTTTCCCCTTCCCGGACCTCCCTAGGCTGTTTAACAGCCTGGGCAAAGCAAGGTACCGTGACATGACACGCTCTTTGAGAACCGTCCACTGGGCAGTAAGAACCAGGATGAGAAGGAAAGCGGACATGAAACGATTTGAGGAGGAGCATGAATGTCAGAAGAACCAACCCAAGATCGTTCGTTGGGGCCATACCCCTTCCAGTCAACCAAATATTGAAGATGACTCCTTGAAATAAGAGAATCAAGAATGTCCCTCTCTTCGTATTCCTCTTGTCCCTCAACATGGACGGTGGAGGAATGACAACGGGCCTAGTGTATCGATTAGACATCAGAGGTTTCAATAAAGAGACATGGAAAGAATTAGGGATACATACTGTAGGAGGAATTGCAAGTTTATAAGCCACAGGATTGATACGTTGTATGACCTTGTAAGGACCAATATACCTGGGGGCAAGCTTCATTGATGGCGTTTTCAGGCAGATATTCTTTGTACTGAGCCAGACCTTATCACCCAGTTGATACACAGGAGCAGCACACCGTCGATTGTCAGCATGTTTTTTATAAAAACCAGAAGTACAAGACAGAATGTGATGCATTTGTTCCCACGTCCTTTTTAGGTTTGCACATGTTTCTCCACCATCGGCAGTTCCTGCGAAGGAATTGCGGATGGAAGAACGAGCTGATGAAAACCAAAATTAATAAAGAGCAGGCTGTAACAAGTAGCCTCACCTACCACATTTTTATGCGCAAATTCAGCCCAGGGAACAAGGTCAACCAAATCGTCCTGGTGATCAGGGACAAAATATCTTAAGCATTGTTCCAACTTTTGATTGGTACGTTCGACTGCTCCTTTAGATTGGGGATTATAAATCGAGGAAAAACTGAGTGTAATGCCCAACTGCGCACAGAAAGCCCTCCAGAAATGAGAAATAAACTGTGACTGTCTGTCTGATATGATTTCCTTGGGTATGCCATGTAATCGAAACACCTCTTTGGCAAAGATAGTGGAGAATATAGGTGAATGCAGTTTTACTAAGGGGGAAAAAAAAATTAGCCATAGTTAGTATGACAGTATGTTTCTTAGATACAGGCAAATCAACAATAAAATGGATTTACAATGCTTTCCCATGGCTTATGTGGTATATCTACAGGTTGTAATATTCCACAAGGAATGGTACATGGTAATTTGGTTTTGGCTTACACATCACATTCCAAAACATAGTCTTTAACATCCTTACGTAAGGAAGACCACCAATAACCCGACACTATCAGAGAGTTTTGTTTATGCCTTGGTGACCAGCTGTTTTACCATCATGGTAAAAGGGGAGTATTTTTTGACCCAGGTCTATAGGTCAGAATATAATTCAATTTTGCTAGAAAAAGGGACCAACGGGCTTGTCTAGCAGATAATCTCTTAGCCTCTCCAAGATAGGATACATTTTTGTGGTCAGTCAAGATATTAATGGGAATTTGCGTACCCCCGAACAAATGTCGCCATTCTTCCATGTATTATTGCCAATAATTCCCGGTCTCCTATCTCAAATCTCCTTTCCGTATCAGTGAGTTTTTTTTGACTAAAACCCACAAGGGTGTAACGGTAAATCAGCTCCTACCCCAGTCTCAGAAGCATCAACCTCTAACAAGTAAGGTAATGTGAGATCTGGATGTACCAATATAGGAGCATAGGCAAAGGATTTTTTTGGGGTATCAAAGTCTTCCAGTGTGTCTCGTAACCAACTTTTGGAATCGGCTTCTCTCTTGGTCATATTAGTAATCTGAGCGATTATGGAAGAGAAACCTTTAATGAACCTCCTGTAATAGTTAGAAAAGCCTATAAACCTTTGTATGGTCTTAAATCAAGTAGGTAGAGGCCATTGAACTATGGATTCTAATTTAGTTGAGTCCATAGCAAATCCTTTCTACAATATAATATATCCTAGAAAGGCAATTTGTTTTTGATCAAACAGGCACTTTTCTAAATTGCAATATAGACCATTGTGTAGAAGTCTGGTCAGTACCTTCTTAACATAAATATGGTGCGTTTTCTTGTCTTTAAATGTAAATCTAAATGTCATCTAGGTGTACAATGGCACATTCATTTAAAAAGTCCCTTAGTACATCGCTTATTAGATCCTAATACAGCAGGAGCATTGCATAACCTGAAAGGCATAATGGTGTACTCATAATGCCCGTAATGGGTGTTAAAAGCTGTCTTCCATTCATCTCCCTGGCGTATTCTGACTAAATTATAAGCTTCTCGAAGATACACTTATCAAAGGGATGGGATATGCATTCCTAACTGTGATTTTGTTAAAACCATGGTAATCTATACAAGGCCTTAAATCACCTTCCTTTTTGGAGACAAAGAAACACCCTGTCCCTGCTGGTGATGAAGACTTCCTGATAAACCCTTTCTTAATGTTTTCCTTTATATATTCCTCAGAAACAGCGTTCTCCTTTAGCAGAGAGGGGATACACCGTACCTCTAAGTAGCATAGTGCCAGGCAATAGGTCAATGGCATAGTCGTAAGCTTTGTGAGGAGGTAGTGACTCAGCCCTGCCCTTATCAAAGAATTCTTTAATATCCAAGTAATGTTCAGGAACCATAGAGGACAAGGGTAGCATGGTAGGAACATTTATAAGTAACAAGGGTTTAACTTTTTTAACTCATCCTTGGATACAAGAATCACCCAGGACATTATTTCTCCTTTCTCCCAATCTATGCAAGGATTGTGTTTTCTCAACCATGGATATCCCAGGACTACTGGGAAAGAGGGAGACAAAATTATTTGCAACACAATTATTTCATCATGTAGAGCCCCAACAGTCATAAGTTTGGCTTTGTGAGTAACCATAGGACTCTGAAGCGGTCTACCATCTATGGCCTCAATGGCCAATGGTGTATGCCTTAACCTTGACAGAATGTAATGGTTATTGGGTTTGGTCGATGAAACCTTTGGCTGCACCAGAATCTAATAATGCCAAGGTACGTTGCACATTCTTTACGCAGGTTAAAGTGATTGGAATAAGAAGCCTATGATCTCTTTTGTGATTATTGGAGGACAAAGATGAAACAACAAAGGCCTGTCCTCCTGAGTGGCTTAGGTGCGGGAGTTTTTCATGGTATGCTAGTGCAGGAAAAGAATAGATGCCCTCTACTACTGTAATACATGCACAGACCTTCTCTTCTCCTGTATTGCCTTTCAGCCTCTGATAGTCTAGCCACCGCTAGTTGCATGGGTTCTAGTATTGCTAAGGCCATGGAATCAGTGGGGTAAAGGAGGGTGCTAGTCTTATGGTTGCCCTTCTAGGTCTCTCCCTAGTATTCATTCTATGTTTCAATCTTTCATCTATACGAGACATGTAGGTGATCAGTTCTTCGAAGTTCGTAGGTAGCTCCCTGTTAGCTACCTCATCAAGTAGACTATCGGAAAGACCATTGAGAAATACATCCACATAAGCCTGGTTATTACAACCCACTTCTAAACTAAGGATCTAAATTCAAGTGCATACTCTACCAAAGATTTATTCCCTTGTCTAAAAGGTTTCTTAGCCTTCCTACCTGGAGGATCAAATGTTCTTCTGAAGGCTTCGAAAAAGGTTGCGTAGTTATAAATTATAGGGTTATCATTCTCCAACATAAAAGCCCAAGTCAATGCCTTTATCACAAGCAAGGTTACGATATATCCTATCTTGGCTCTAACTGTGGGATACACTATGGGTTGTAATTCAAACAAGATGCTTACTTGGTTTAAAAAACCATGGCAAGCATCAGGAGCTCCACCGTAGCATAGCGGTGAGGTCACATGTGTAGTGGCATCATAATGAGTCACTTCCAACCCAGTATACATGGGAGCAGTTTGTCGATATTGTGCTTCTGTAGGCAAATTTGATGAACGTGTCATCAACCTTTGCAAGGCAAGGGCAATTTGTTCCATGCGGTGCTCTATTTTCTCAAATCTATTATCATATGTAGCCCCTTGAGAGCTAGTACCTGCAGGGTCCATTGGCCCTGTTGTAATGTCACGACACCTAGTGACCCAACACGCAGTGAATATGATAATAGATTAGGTAACGTTTACCGGTCCTTAGAGTGGCTGGGTTATAGGTTATTAGAATAATGAATGGTAAGGGACAAGCCGAGTCAGGTAAGCCAAAATTCAGGGAAGAGAAACTCCACTTCAGAGACATACTATGGTCTCGTGATTCTCACGATATATAGCTCTTTGCTGTAGGATTTATAGTTTTTAAAATACGACCGTTTGAAGATGGCAACCGACAGTGAAGTGAGCAATTTGGAGCAGTTTGTTTTTAACCACTCTTCTCTACCCTATTTGAAATCTGTTAGACGTTGGTGGAATGTTCGAGGGATTTGAAAGATTTAAAAGCTCTTCTCTGCCCTTGCTGTAGAGTGAGTGAACCACACTCTAACCTTTCAACAGTTACTCCAGCCACTCCAACCACACAACAGTTACTCAAGCCACTCCACCCAGTTACTCTGTCCACTCCAGTTGTAGACTACTGGTGGAGGCAAGAACACTTCACACAATTTCCCCAGAAATTGTAGCTTTTCTAGTTAAGTGTTCTTGTACAGCAAAGACCACTTAATGTTATCTCACATATATATTATTATTATTATTATTATGATATTTATAGAGCACCGTCAAATTCCGCAGCGCTTTACAATGGGTGGACTAACAGACATGTAGTTGTAACTAGACAAGTTGGACACACAGGAACAGAGGGGTTGAGGGCCCTGCTCAATGAGCTTACATGCTAGAGGGAGTGGGGTAAAATGACACAAAAAGGTCAGGATAGTATTAGACTAGTGACAGTTGCAGAAGAGGAATCAGTCAGGAGCTATTAACAGTTTAATGGATACGCTTTTATGAAGAAGTGGAGACTGTGTGAGCATCTAACGGAGGAGGGAAGCAAATTCCACAGGAACGGTGCAGCCCTCGAGAAATCTTGAAGGCGAGCATCAGAGGTGGGAGTACAGACAGAAGATAGACGTAAGTCTTCAGCAGATCGTAAGGGCCCAGACAGGACATACTTGTGTATAAGGGAGGATAGATAGGTGGGAGCAGCATTATGTAGAGATTTGAAAGCAAGAACCAGAATTTTGGTCAAGTTTAGTTTAAGGAAGTGGGCAGCCATCCAGTTAGAAACAGCAGAGAGGCATTCAGAGACACTAGTCAAGAGGGACAGGGAGAGATCAGGAGAGGACAGGTAGATTTGCGTGTCATCTGCATAGAAATGATATTGGAAGCCAAAGGAGCTAATGAGTTTACCAAGGGAGGCAGTATAGATGGAGAACAGTAGGGGACCAAGGACTGAACATTGGGGGACACCAACAGAGAGGAATTGGGGAGAAGAAGCAGAGCCAGAGAAAGAAACACTGAAAGAGTGCTGGGAGAGGTAGGAGGAGCACCAGGAGAGAGCAGTATCTTGTAGACCGATGAGAAGAAGCTGTTGATGATTAACAGTGTCAAAAGTCGCAGACAGGTCAAGGAGAATTAGGATAGAGTAGTGACCACGAGATTTTGCAGCGAGTAGATCATTGGATACTTTGGTCAGTGCCATTGCCACAGAGTGCTTAGTGCAGAAACCAGACTGAGCGGGTCTAGCAGAGAGTTGGACTCGAGGAAGTCTGTCAATCTCGCATACACAATTTTTTCAAGGATCTTGGATGCAAAAGGCAGTAGCGAGATAGGACGATAGTTGGATGGCGAGTTAGGGTCAAGATTGGGCTTCTTTAGAATTGGGGTTACAGTTGCATGTTTGAAGGGCAATGGAAATATACCAGAGGAGAGAGAGAGATTGATAATTTTAGTGAGAGGTGGAGAAAGAGAAGAAGACAGAGTACGGATGAGATGCGATGGAATTGGATCTAGGGAGCAGGTGGTGGGGTGGGAGGACTGGAGCAGAGCAGAAACCTCTTCCAATGTAGCGGATGCGAATGAACATAGAACAGCAGAGGGAGTGAAGTTAGGGGAAGTATTACAAGGGGAAGAAGAAAGATGAGATATCTCTTCTCTGATTGTAGAGATCTTGTCAGTGAAGTGAGTTGCAAAGTCTGAGGCGGTCAAGTTAGTAGGTGGAGGATAGTGATGTACCGAACGGTTCGCCGGCGAACGGTTCCTGGCGAACATAGCATGTTCGCGTTCGCCACGGCGGGCGAACATATGCGCGGTTCGACCCGCCCCCTATTCGTCATCATTGAGTAAACTTTGACCCTGTACCTCACAGTCAGCAGACACATTCCAGCCAATTAGCAGCACAGCCTCCCTAGCAGACCCTCCCACCTACTGGACAGCATCCATTTTAGATTCATTCTCAAGCTGCATACTTAGTAAGAGGAGGGAAAGTGTAGCTGCTGTTCATAAGATAGGGAAAAGCATAGCTAGGTTAGGGTTAGGGTATGCTTTTTTTTTAATTTATTTTTTCTATGTAATGTAATTGCACTTAGTTGTCTGCCACTGCTGCCA
>OW240913.1:174775459-174843789 GCA_933207985.1 Pelobates cultripes
ATTAAACTGATAAAAATAGTACTAAACACACCACTCCTATCTGGTGTCACATTAGCTTGACCGCGCAGTGCCCCAAATTTGCAGTAAGAGGACCGACTAAGCCTCTTCTTCCATCTCCCTGTTACAAAAATCAATGCCGTGTACACGTCCACTGATAGGAGACGCGGAAGGTATTAAACTGATAAAAATAGTACTAAACACACCACTACTATCTGGTGTCATATTAGCTTGACCGCGCAGTGCCCCAAATTTAATGTGATCTGTGAGTAAGGTAAACGGTTGTCCATACAAGTAGGTTGCAGCTTTGAGGGCCCACACCACCGCCATGCACTCCTTTTCAATGGCAGTGAATATACTTCGCTGTGCAAAAGTTTACGGCTTAGATAAAAATCAATGCCGTGTACACGTCCACTGATAGGAGACGCGGAAGGTATTAAACTGATCAGAACAATACTAAACACACTACAAATAAGGTTTCTCTCCTGTATGGCTCCTCAAATGATGCTTAAGATTAGAAGCGGCTGAAAAGCATTTCTCACACTCCGAACAAAAATATATTTTTTTAACATTCTCTCCACTTTGAACGAAATGACGTTTGGGAAGAGATTAACATAATTAACACAGGCAGTAAAAATACAGTTTTTAGCCATACCCTGTAACTTTAAAACTACACATCCCATCTTCATAATTACATATTTGGAATCAGCACACTTAAAACACAAACATAACCAAAAATCAGCCAAATCCATCCAGGGGTTAAAAAGTTAGCTGGAGGTCCCTTTATGACCGACCGCAAGCACATTTTCCTGCCCAAAACAGTTCCATAGATTTGGGCTGTGAGGTTGGTCTATTTCAGGCTGAAAAAACGACTAAGTCCCATCGCCGAATGGGACTTAGTCTCTGCAGCTGTAAAACCAGTAGGGGAGAAGGTAGAGCTCAGCGGTGTTCGCGGAAATGTGTAGCCGATTTTAGTTCCATGAATTTGGCTACACATATCGCTGACCTCGTCGAATGATCAAAGATGGCCGCCGCCACGTGTTCGGCAAACTAACAAAGACCTCCCAGCATTGTCAATTAAGCTGCGGTTAACCGCAGCTTCTGGGAGGTAAATTGCCTGCACACTTCCACTTCTGGGTGGTCTGCCTGTGTGGTACTTGGTTCAGTAAGCCCCATTTACTGAACCAAGTGGGAATTAGCCAGGCAGGCACAAAGGGTTTGCACCAGGTCTGGGACACAGGGGACACCGTCTTAAAGGGGCAGTGTCCTGAACAAGTCTGGGGACACGGCCCAAAGGGGCAGTGTCCCAATCTTCTTCCTGATGTCCCAAAAAGGTGTTTAAAGGGCCAGCACCATCACATAAAAGAGTCCATAAGTCCCCAATATGCCCACCGACAGTCTTAAAGGGCCATACACACCAAATAAAAGTGCATACATTTTCACAATCTCCCAGGTGCTACATAGTCATATGTGGGAGGAGGCTGGCAAATAGGCTTCCACAACCCAGGGAAGCTTGGTGGGCACTTGCCATTTAAAGGCCCACAAATAGCAGTTTGTAACAAGGTGTCAATCCATATCTGCCAAGTGACCCTCATGTAGGGGAACAGTCCCTATTCTGCTCTGTGTCAGTGTGTATCAGGGATCCTTAGGACAGGTGTCAATCCATATCTGCCAAGTGACCCTATGTAGGGGGACCAGTCTCTATTCTGCTCTGTGTCCGTGTGCATCAGGGGCTCTGAGGACAGGTGTCAATCCATATGTCAAGGTATCAATATGTCATATGCCAGGTGTCAATCCATATTGATTGTGATTTAGGAATGTTAGGTGATTTCTGCCCTTTATGGATTAAAACCAGACTCTGTATCAACTGTGTAATTTTCCATGGGAGTTTTGCCATGGATCCCCCTCCGGCATGCCACAGTCCAGGTGTTAGTCCCCATGAAACAACTTTTCCATCCCTATTGTGGCCAGAAAGAGTCCCTGTGTGTTTTAAAATTCGCTCGTCTATTTGAAGTCAATGATGGCTCAAGGAACATTTCATATGGAAGGCTGCTCGCTAACCTAGTTCTCGTTCACACATCACTACCCAGCGGCAGTGTGTACCCCAGGGAGCAGAAGGTGCCGTCCTTCCTCCCCAGCGGCAGTGTGTATCCCAGAGAGCTGAAGGTGTCGTCCTTCCTCCCCAGCGGCAGTGTGTACCCCAGGGAGCAGAAGGTGCTGTCCTTCCTCCCCAGCGGCAGTGTGTATCCCAGGGAGCTGAAGGTGCCGTCCTTCCTCCCCAGCGGCAGTGTGTATCCCAGGGAGCTGAAGGTGCCGTCCTTCCTCCCCAGCGGCAGTGTGTACCCCAGGGACCTGAAGGTGCCGTCCTTCCTCCCCAGCGGCAGTGTGAGTCCCAGGGAGCCAAAGGTGTCGTCCTTCCTCCCCAGCAGCAGTGTGTGTCCCAGGGAGCTGAAGGTGCCGTCCTTCCTCCCCAGTGGCAGTGTGTATCCCGGGGAGCTGAAGGTGTCATCCTTCCTCCCCAGCGGCAGTGTGTGTCCCAGGGAGCTGAAGGTGTCGTCCTTCCTCCCCAGCGGCAGTGTGTCCTGCAGGAAGCGGAGACAGTCGGTCTCGCTCCCCAGCAGCAGGACAATATATTAAAAGGGGAGACAGTTGGTCCCCCTCTCCAACAGCAGAGAGTGTTCCAGGGAGAGGAACCAGTTATCACCTCTCCCCAGCAACAGGACGAATTATTGAAAGGGGAGAAAGTCGGTCTCCCCCTTCAACAGCAGAGAGTGTGTCAGGGAGAGGAGCTTGTTATCCCCTCTCCCCAGCGGCTGAAAGTATGTATGGGAGAGGAGCTTGTTACCCCCTCTCCCCAGCGGCAGCTTAGCCCACCAAGGGGAGACAGTAATCTCCACAACAGTGCACATGCACCACCGGGGGTAGGGACAGTCGGTCCTGTCCCCCAGCAGCAGGACTGTTTAGGCAAAGGGGAGATAGTCTGTCTCCCCCTCCAGCAACCAGGCTCCAACCAGACTACTCCCGTGGTAGTGCTGGCACCAGGACAGAGTACCGCTGGTCTCTGCCCACTCAGCAACCCACCCAGTACGCTTACCAGTCACCCACACAGCCATGGTGAGGCACCTGGACACGGACAAAGTTCTCCTCTACCCAGGTGTAGTAGCCAGTTATTGTGGGTGGGCTGTATTACTGATTGTGTTTTGTGGTTGGGCTGCTGGACTAACAAGGGCACTGACCGGCAGGAGGTCAGATACCCTGTTAGTCTGATTGGTAAAGGGGAGAAGTGTGGCGGAACCAACCTCGCCACTATGCACTGGAGAAGCCTGGTTGCCAGCCTCCTGCCATGTGACTATGGCGCCTGGGATGTATTGCCCTTTAAAGACATGATTTGGGCATAATGGATTTGTGTTGTGCTGCTGCTAGCCCTTTTAAGAACCATCTGGGGACATACTGTGGAGTTACTGGGTGGCCACCATTTCCTGTATCAGAAGCACATGGTGAGAACAATGGATGGCGGCCATTTTAACTCACAGACACTGTGTTTTCAACACGGTGCCATCTCGCCAGTATTTGTTGCACAGAGACATCGTGCGGTGGTTTTGGACTATACAGCAGGGGACACATTATACAGTGATTGTTTTTTATTTAGCCTGTATATGTTCTGCAGAATCGGCATTAAACTGTATTTTCCAAAGTACTGAACGGATCTGGGTGAATTTTGGCTATGTGGTTCACCCAGATCCCCCAGTTCCAAGGATATACTTTTTATGGGGTTATTGCATGTTTTGGGGTCCCTGTGATGTGTTTTATGAAACTGTATTTCTCTGGCTGTGATAATTAGATTACCCATTGTGTTCAGTAATCATATCACAGCCAGAGGGGAGGATTTTGTGTGGGAGTGTCTGGGTGTATTGTATGGATTGATTGGCTGTTTTGTAACGCCCTGTGGGCTGTACTATGTTTGTGGATTGGGAATAAAAGAGACTGTATGTGACAGTACAGGGAGTTCCTGCTTAACCCTCAAAGTGAAGTGTCGTCTCATTATTGGGGGAAGGATTTATTGTATGCTGTTCCAGTTTGGCTGCTAGGAGAGTAAACCTATTCGTATGGTTCCTATTCAACTGTCTACAGCATTCATATGCTTGGGAGAATTTATTTGTTTCTCCGGTTAGGTGATTGTGTTGTCTGCCAGAGTGCTTGGAGTCCTCAGGAAGCGCTAGGAGCATCCTTCAACGGAGGTACCCAGTCGGGGTGCCAGGCGATCCGTTACAGACCTCCTCATGCTGTATCAACACTGGCTGTCAGCCGCGTGCGTTCCACTGCGGCTCTGGATGCGTTCCAGTCTGCTATCACTTGGGAATCTGTGTAGTTAACCCTAAGTTAGGGGCCCAATTCATTTCTCAACTGGAGACACATAATGTGCCTCCAGTTAATGTGTCTCCAGTTGAGAAATGAATTTGGCCCCTAACTTAGGGTGAGATATTATTATTTTTCAATTGAGACCACGTCTAGAGGTATGACTTTATTTAATCTGTTTAATCTATTTGTAATGGAAGCAGTTTTCATATAATGATTGCCTGCTCCTTAGAGGGCACGCAATTTAAGGTATGAGTGTTTTTTCCATTTAACCCTTGCTTTGACTCCTAACTGTTTCTCACATATTGGATGTATAAGTGTATAGAAGATTTTAAGCATACAATTAATAACAATTAAGATTACAACAAAAATTAAGATTACTAACAAATGTATTAATGTTTTTCAGATTACATTTTAATGAAGATTGTGATTTTTAATAGATAAATGAATGGGTTTATGATAACAGATACGGAGTCATGCATTTTGCATTACATCTTTTTCAATATTTTGTATTGCATGTTTTTTAATATTATGTATCTAATATGGAATGTATTTAGATTCTGTTACATTTTTATTTTTTGCAACAAAGTATCTTCTATATGTCACATCACGTAGGGGATCTATTAAGTAATGTGTTCTGTGTAATTCTGATGTAAGAATTGTTTATTCACAAACTGTGGAAAGCACACTATTATCAGAGACCCTTCCTATTTCTTTTTTATAAATGTAGGTATTCTCATATAGTAATTTTGGTTTACCATTTTTTAAACATCATAATGCCGTTTGTGATGTGAAGGTTGCTCTATGTGATCGTACCTTCCATATAGGGTATTTAGGAGACTTAACACAGTGAGCATGTTAACATTAAGTCAATAATTTAATTTGTATATTATTTGCTTTTTTATTTGTATGTAGTTTTACAACATTTTAGATCTATTAATTATACTATTTAGATGTATGCATGAGATAAAGTCCCTGATTAGATATACGTTAGAATGTACTAACACATGAAGGGTTAATTATGGAGTATGATGATCAGACTGAATGGTATATAATAGAGTGAAGAATTCAGGATGCTATGCTCTGATGAAGTGATCCTATGATCATGAAATGCGTAAGGTAGCATGCTACACAGATTCCCAAGTGATAGCAGACTGGAACGCATCCAGAGCCAGAGTGGAACGCACGCGGCTCACAGCCAGTGTTGATACAGCACGAGGAGGTCCACACTCACTTTTATCCGGCCGGTGAGAGAGAGTTACGAACAATATTGGACCCTCAGTCTACATACCTGGTACTCTTTACTTTTTTTCACTTGGGACATTTTGATATTTTACTTATGAGATATATATATATATATATATACACACACACATTGTACTGACAGTATTAATGTGCCAATAAAATCATCTGTAATAAGCACTCTGTCTGCTGCACTGTATAATTGACACTATTTCAAGGACTTTTAACTCCCTAAGGGGGTAAGAGTCATTTATCCATTTTCTGATTTATTTTATTTTAATTTGTATAGATTCTCTCACATTGGTGTTTTAGAACCATTACTATATTATTTTTTCAGCGATTCTCGGTTTCCCCTACCCTTGTATATGGGAGGTATTGATCGGATTAACTGATACATTTATATTTTACAATTCATCAAGCTATTTTTACCCTTAAGTTCCATTTCCAAGTCCTGTTAATACTATTGATTTATTCAATAGACACATACACAAATTACCACCATATTTGACTTTCGTAAATATGAGAATTAACATTGCGGTCGGAATTCCGTAATTTCCACTTGGTGTTTAGTGAATAAACCTGTTAGTGGTTGTCCCCTATCCACCAATCATCTTTATTTTCCACCCTTGATTTGACAGGAGATCCAGACCACTTGTCTATCATGGGAAACTAAGCTGATTATTTGCCCCAAGTCAACCAAAATAAACAACCTCTTCTCCAATAAATCCCCCTATTTGTGGTGTCAGGAACAGCACTCCAAATCATAAATGAAAACGTCCATTCAGTTCCTCAAGATTTTGGCAAGTAATGGTTTGGAAATTGAAATTTCTTCCAATCACCCAATCTGCCCAAATTACAACAAATTGCATTTTGGTTACAAATGATCTCCAGGTAAATTACAAACTATATTCAACTCTATTATAGAAAGTTCTTTTAAAATGTATAGATGTTAAATACTGGAATGCCACAGCTTGTGCTTTTCATCCAGTAAAGGAGTACATTTTCCAAAACATTTGACTCAACACCTTAAAATTTTAGGAATCCAATGAACATTTCACCATAAAAATTATTATCTTATCTACATGAAGCAATAAATTCACATCTGTTTGCTAAATTTTAAGAAAATGTTTTATCTTCTTTTGATTTTTACGATTCCTCAACCTAAAAGAAAACCTTGAAAGAATGATGTAGTTTATGTTCATGCCACATTAAAGAAAGTTAGTGATTTCAAGCATTAAAGAGCCAAAAAAGAAGCAAGGCTGAATTATAATGATATGGAATTACCGCAAACGGATGTACTTCAAATTCCTGTACAAGTCAAGGTGATATTTTGTAAAATTAGTAGTATAAATATAGATATGCCAAAGTAATTCACTGACTAAATACCAAAGTGTAGTAAATTGAAAACTGGATTGCAACAGTCAGGCTAAAATGGCTAATTTAGAAAAATTCTCCAACTTTATAATTACAATTTGTTATTTTACCGGAAATGTTGCAATTCGGTCTCAGCTCACTGCAATTCAGTATTTTGAATAAACACTTTGCTTGCAGTTTGTGTTTGAATCATTTTCTTGTCTGTTCATACAGTGTTGTTAATCATGGGTGCTGCTAGAATCCAACATCTCCCAGGACTTGAGCCCAAGACAAACAAGCCTCAAAGCCAAACAACTGGTCCCTAATAATTTCTACCTGTTTACATCTGCAATATATATATATATATATATATATATATATATATATATATATACATATATATATATATATATATACACATACACACACACACACACACACACTATATCATACTTTCAGTTTGATCTTTACAGACACACATTAAAATGCACACACATTGACAGATGCATACATAAATACAGATTAACAGACAAGCAAAGAAAGGCATAAACAGACAGACACACAAAAACAGGGTTGCACACACGCATATTCGGGCTTGTAGACTGGCTACACATACACAAGCATATAAGACTCACAGACTACACTTACTTGGAAACCAGAGTGATCTGATGTACCTTTCCTGGTTATATACGTTGTTATTATTTACAACAATATACTATGCCATTGGATTTCATTTTTGTCTTTACATATTGTGCTACCAATGGATGTGGAGATCATCATCTTTGATCAAAATGCATCCTAAGATGGGGATTGTACTATCCATGCTGACTACAGTAGAGTTCTAAGTAGCTCTTGTAAGTGAGTTTTTGATATATAATGGCTTAACTCCTACTCTATTTCATATTGCACTATTTTTGTTTGTTTCTGTTATTATGGAGATCCTTGTAACTGACCATAAAGAACCTTTATTGGCGTGTGTGTGTGTGTGTGTGTGTGTGTGTGTGTGTGTATACACACACACATATGACTGCACTCTAAGGACTTTTGTTGGTTATAATAAAATGTAACTTTTAATTGATATCATTAAAAAAAGCATTGATATTTCAGGTACATGGGCTTTCATCAGGATGGCAATATATATATATATATATATATATATATATATATATATATATATATATATATATATATATATATATATATATATATATATATATATATATATATATATATATATATATATATATATATATATATATATATATATATATATATATATATATGTGGCTCTGAACATTCTAAAGCACTGGTATTAATAAAATTCAGGACAGAATGCATCCAGCAAGATGCACATTCACAACTAATTTTCACTTGCTTTCATGCACGTGGATGATAATTTCGAGTACTATTTGCACACTGGCAACTCTAGCAGTCTGTGGGCAAATAGTTTAAAAACCATTGGTGGCACTAGTGTTAATTACTTAATTTTAACTAACAATTATTTCTGGTACAATGGGGATTTTTATCTACAGGCCTGTAGGAAGGCAATGGGGATGAGGTTCACACCCAGCTATGCCAATTTGTTCATGGCCCATTGGGAACTTCAATTCATTAATCATAATGTTGGCTGGGTGGAGGGCCTGGTTACCTATCGCCGCTACATAGATGACCTGTTTTTTTTTATGTGGTAAGGCACTGAACTATCCTTACAAAATTTTATCAACAAATTAAATATACATAACAATGTTACAGTAGGGGGTGGAGCGATGACGTGATGTGCACGTGGTGACGTCGCGCGGACGAGAGGAGCAGAGGAGGAGGAAGTAAGCGGTAATGGATGCTGCCGACCCCTGAGCCCGCGCTTGAATGTGATGAGATGAGATGAGATGAGATGAGCGATCGCAGTGGCTAATCACATTGCGGCTAATTACACTGCGGATGCGAGGATCAAGCGAGATTGGTGGTAAAGCGGAGCGGAGCGAAGGGAACGAAGGGAGCAAGGGAGCAAAACGGAGACGGAGAGGGACGCTGAAACGCTACAACGCTGTAACGCTGAAACTGCGCAGCAACTTGGAAAAATACAGAGAGGCTGTCGGGCGCCCCTCCCTATCTCTAGATAGATATCTCTATCTCCTATCGCACAGAATTCAAGAAGCACAGCATGGTATGTGAGGTATACTGCAGTATGATAAGATCTATCAACTGAATGTAGAATCTTACATTGAAAGCCAATTTAATATTAGCTCAGTTTGGACATTTTTTTTTTTCGCTGGGTTTTTTTTTTTTTTTTCTCTGCCTTCATGATCAGGCCAGCCGAAATGTGATTTACGTAGTCTGAACTGTGAACAAACGAAGTCAGGCGAAGCTAGAAGTGGGAAATGGGTGACAAAGTAAAAAGTTGGATTTGTTAAAACCCTGTTAAAACTCTGAGAAGTCTGGGAAGCCTGAAAAGCTTTTAAAGCTCCTAAAGGCTTCTTAAAACTCATTAAGGCGTACTCAAAGCTAATTAAAGCTAATTAAAGCACCAGAGCTCCGTAATCCATAGCTTCTTAAAGTTCCTCAAAGCTCCTCTAAGGTTAATTAAAAACTTATTAAAGCTATTAAAGGTATTAAAGAACTCAAAGAAATTTGAAGCACTAATCCAATTTCTAAATATAGGACTTTACTAAATTCCACTAATTTTTACTAAAATTCACTACAGAAGTTTATTCTTTGGGGACAATTAAAACTAACAAAGTTTCTTTATGAATGTGGCTGGAGTCATTGTGAACCCGGAACGGTGAACTTCGAATGGTGAACTTGAAAAGTGAAAAGCGTGAGGGCTAATGTCTGAGCAAGGATAAAGATATGGAAGCCTACGAACCTACTAGCTTAATAGCTTGAATAGCTTGAACAGCTGAGATAACTTGACATACTTTGCGCATCTATAAGCATATAATCGCATCTATTGTCTTTACCCTCCAAGTAAATTAGAAACATGGCGGCAAAAAAGGGTGAGAATAAAATAAATACAAGGAAGGACAAAGATAAAAAAGTTGACTCTAAAACTGAATCTAAGGCTGAATTAAAATCTGATAAACGCTTGTCAAATTACTTCTCTGCTCAAGAGAAGGACAGGAGACTAAGCCAAGTGGGCTCCATTAAACCTTCAGAAGAAGACATGGTGAACACTAGCCTTACGGAGACAAATGGTCTAAACTCATACATTAATTCCCCTCCAAGTGACCTCCTTAACATTGATAGAGTCACTCTTAATAATTGTTTTGACTCACAAATGGAAAAGATAAAAGGTGAGATGCAACTTTTTACCACGACCTTTAAAGAAGAAATAAAGAAAGTAAACATAAGGATTACATCCATGGAAGAGAAATTGGAATGTTCAATGCTTAGAAATAACCTCATGGAAGACAAAATTAATTCCTTGGAGCAGAAAATAAATATCCTGGAAGCTAAGATGGTTGACTGGGAAGACAGGTCACGGAGGAGAAATATTAGGATTAGAGGAATCCCGGAGAATATATCCAACCAAATGCTGATTGCCTATCTGACTGAGCTTTTAAACTTTCTAGATATTCAGTTGCAGAATATTCCAATTATATTTGAGAATGTACATAGACTGCCAAAAGCAAGAAGCCTACCAGCACACATCCCAAGAGAAGTCATTGCAAGTTTTCACTCTCTTTCCCTGAAGACCAAATTCAACCTAGCCCTAAGGTTGAAACCTTTAAAGGACTCAAAATTTGAAGAGCTAAAATGCTTTAATGACCTATCTTTGGCCACTAGAACTGCAAGGAAGAAATTCCTAACTTGCACAGGCAAGCTCAGAGATCATAACATAAGCTACACATGGTTATTCCCTACGGGGTTAAAGTTCTATTATAAAGACAATCTAGAAGCCTTTAAAGAAGTGGATAAGTTACACCAATGGTTACTAACAAATAATCTGATATGAAAGTTAGATTGGGGATCTAACGGATGATGGAGGGAGAGGGTATCTAAAAAAATTTTCTCTCTCTTTTTTTTGTTTTTTTTTGTTTTTATGGTGTGTCTTCGAAACAGGGCTAGATAAACCCTAGATAGTCCAACCAAAAACATTTAAGGGGAATATGAAGTACCACAAGCAACTGCAAAACTGCAAGGGTAACGCTAAGTTAAGGACACATATCGAAAATCGAAATATGGATATTAAGTAGAAAATTAAAGTAGATTATAAGGTTAGATAGAATATGCTAAAACACACTGAAATTATGTTACACAGGGGAACACAACATGACACGGATATAAATAATTTTACACACCAGATTTCTAATACACGATTAAACAGGATATAATACCACTATAAAATATTAGAGCAAATGAATATGAGATACAAAGAAAATTCACGGGATGGTCTAATTGCGTTAATTATACATAATATATACAGCACTAAGTTAAATTAATCACTGAGATATGCACGGCTGACTAAAGTTACGAAGTCTCTCTAGGATTGGAATAGATAAGCAACTTTACATACTAGATTTTTAATTTTTGAACATGTAAGATTTACACCCCGGATAAATGAATAGGGTAAATTATTAACAGATATAAGAAAAATTTCACATCACTGTTAAATTGCGTTAAATATACGTATCATATATAGCACTGAGTTTAAATCAATCACTGAGATATGCACTGCTGATTAAAGTCAGGAAGCCCCTTAGGATGGTATTGGATAAATAGTAAGGGAAGATGGTTATAAATTCTAGTCTTTGGGTAAGGAGGTGATACTTCTACTAAGTTGTTATTGTCATTTTTTCTAGAGCTTTTACTCATGAGGCTCTCGGGTTGATAATTAGGTATAATTCTCCTCTGCTTCCCTCCAACCGCTAACGCGGTTGAGTTTGATTGATCTATACCTTGGGTAGGTTACGATCAGTAATGGGTTTTGGGATGGCTCCCATGGGAGGAGGGGTAGGGAGCCAACGGGGTTCTAATGTTTTATGTACGTGTTGTCGTTTTGTTATGGTTTGGTCATATCTGGTCCTTCTCATTAGATTGGCTCCACATGAGTTGTTCAATTCTAAATAGGATTAACTTTGGTAAAAATAGCAAGTCTGAACCTTGGGGGGGTAAATTTACCAAAAATTGTAACATCTTTTCTAGATTCTTGGAAGATGAGTTTACTCCCTTTAGTTGGATACAAGGGAGATTGTTCAACTCTAAATTGGATTAACAAGGATAAAAATAGTAACTTTGAACCTTAGAGGTTTAAACTCACCACAAAAGCGCAATATCCTTCTTAGATTTCTGAAAGACGAGTCCATTTCTATTTGCGGGTTGCAAGAAACACATTGGGAGCAAAGAGGAAAAACACGATTAAATTCTAAAGATTATCCGTTTATCTTTTCCTCCTCCTTATACGATAAAAAAAAAAAAAAGAGGAGTTGCGACCCTCATCTCCTCTAGATTAGCTTTTAAATTTATTCACCAAACACAGGATCCAGAAGGCAGATACCATATATTAATTTGCGAAATAAACAATAGGATCTATACGATAGTGAATCTTTATGCTCCAAATTTAGCCCCGATTAAGTTTATCAGGAAACTAATGGATATAGTAGATAGAAATAGGCAAGGTATGGTAATCTATTTAGGGGATTTTAATTGTATGCTTAACCCAGAATTAGATAGGAGAAGCTTAATTAACGACCAGTATAATAAACAGCTAAAAACCTCAGCTAAATCCTTTAGTAACTTGTTAAAAAATAGGGGCCTTTTGGATCTTTGGAGGATTTTGCATCCTATGGAACATGATTATACGTGTTTCTCTGGGGCTCACCGGGTTTATTCCAGAATTGACTTAATAATTTCAGATCCAAGCATCTCCAAAATGCTTAAAAAAGTTTTTATTAAAAACATTGCATGGTCAGATCACAATGCGGTAATGATGATTCTGGATGATGGCTTGAAGGATAACAGATCAAATTGGAGATTAAATGATCGTCTATTAAGTATTTCAGAATATCTAAGGCAAATTAAGTCAACTACAAATTTATTTTTTGAGGAAAATACTAAAGATGACCTACCACTACCTACTATATGGTGCGCCTATAAGTGTACAATTCGAGGACATTTCATTAAGATGGGGTCTCAGGAAAAAAAAAAAGGTAAATAATCTTACGCACCTATATATACACAACTAGATCAATTAGAATATATAAATAAAAATAATCCATCTATAGATATTACTAAAAAACTCTCGATTATTAAAGAGAGTATTAACGATCTACTAATTCAGAAAGCAAATTTCTCATTAGAAAAATTACGAAGGACATGGTACTATAGGGGGAATAGAGCGGACAAATTACTCTCGAATAGGTTAAAGAAGGATTCTATCAAGATGAGGGTAACTAAAATCATTCAAGAAGATAAGGTTCTTTTGAACCCATCAAAAATAGGTCAGGCTTTCCAAGCATTTTATACTAAATTATACAATCTTCCAGACAGACATTCTCCAGTTAATCTCTTAGAATATTTAGAGAATTTAAATCTGCCAAAAATAGCGAAATTTCAACTACAAAATTTAAATGAACCTATAAATTTAGAAGAGGTCAACCAAGCCATAGATAGACTGAAAATTTCTAAGTCTCCAGGCCCGGATGGCTTCACAAATAAATTTTATAAATCTATGAAAGAAAACTTAGCAAATATTCTGAGGGATACATTTAATGAGTTTATGTTAAAAGGTAACATCCCGCCGGAGATGCTGAGAGCTAATTTGGTTCCTATTCTTAAACCACAAAAGTCTTCAGAGTTAATAACTAATTATAGACCTATCTCGTTATTGAATGAAGATTTAAAACTTTATTCCTCAATAATGGCAAGTAGATTAAATGGAATTATGATGGATATAATCCATAGGGACCAAGTGGGCTTTATTTCCAAACGCTCTTCGGTATATAATGTCAGACGTCTTATAGACGTAGTGGATTGGGCCCAGTCGAGGAAATGTTCCCTCCTGATCCTGTCTTTAGATGCTGAGAAAGCATTTGACAGGGTCAAGTGGGACTTCCTCGACGCGGTCCTACAAACCTTTGGCCTTTTTGGGAATATAAGAAAAGCAATAATGGCCCTATACTCAACTCCTTCTGCAAGAGTTATGGGAGCTGGATTCAGCTCAGATTTTATTTCGTTGAAAAACGGGACAAGACAGGGCTGCCCGCTTTCACCTCTTCTCTATTTAATGACAATAGAAGCCCTAGCTGTAGTAACAAGGAAAAATGAGGCAATAAAGGGCCTTAATTTTAAAAATGATTGCATCAAACTAACAATGTATGCTGACGATATTGTATTAACCCTAGCAGATCCTCTAAACTCCTCTATAGCTTTCTTTAATACCTTAGATGAATACGCTTTACACTCAGGCTATAAAATTAACGTTAATAAGTCGACTGCACTACTAATGAATACCCCTCAGGATATAAGGGCAACACTTAGGCAGAGATTTGAATTTAATTGGGCGGAGGTATCCTTTAACTATTTGGGAATCGAAATAGCAAATGACGTTAATATTATCATGGAACTTAATTTCCTATCTCTTCTCAGAATTACTGCAAGGAAACTGAAAAATTGGAAGAATTTAGAGATTTCATGGTGGGGCCGCATTAATGTAGTTAAATCTTATATTATCCCAAAATGGGTTTATTTATTTAGAATGGTGGCCTTACCGTGTCCGGACAGTTGGTTGACCTTAGCTCAATCCCTTTTGAATAAATTTATATGGTTACATAAGCCTCCAAGAATATCCCAAAAACGTTTAGCCTTAAAAGTGAAAATGGGGGGCCTGGGGGTTCCTATTTTAAAGGACTTCCAGAAAGCTGCGACTTTTACACACGCAGTTATTACTCAACTAAATGATAGTAAGAATGAGATATGGTACAAGATAGAACAAGACCTTACTTCAACTGAGGGATCACCGTTGGAGTTGTCTGTGCTCTTTTGGCCCTTAAAATTAGAGACCGATCATAAGGTAAACCCCATTTCTTCTAGTGTTATCCTGAACAATGTCCTAAGAGGGTGGAAAAAAAACTAAAAACTCACTAGGTCTTTACAATAAGTTAATCCCTTCCCTTTCCTTAAGGAATATGACTCATTACATGACTAATTTTAACTTAAAAAGCTGGATTGGAAAAGGCGTATATAAATTTCAAGACTTAATGGATAGAAATGGATGGATGGATTTCCAAACTTTAAAACAAACATATAAAATAGATAATAAGGAGACTTTTAATTACCTTAGGCTAAAAGGCTTTTGTCACCAATATGTTATCACAGAAAGGTATGATCGTTTAAGGGATATAAGAAATATCCTTGATAGAGATTCTCCCAAAAAACTATTATCTATGGGATTAAATTTATTGCAAAATAACTTAGATAAACCTCTAGAAGCTATAATTAATTCTTGGCAAAGAGATTTGGGTAATCAGATTACTTGTAACCAATGGAGAGAAGCTCTAAATTTGATCTATAAATATATCCATTGCCTCAACCTGGTGGAATGCCATTTTAAAATCATAAATAGATGGTATATGGTCCCCAGTAAAATTAAGAAGTTTAATAGTTCAGGTGACTCCATTTGCTGGAGATGCAACGTGGAGTGCGGGAACTATCTACATATATGGTGGGACTGTAAGTATATACAGAAGTTTTGGAAAATGATCTTATCTAGGATAAAACTTATTACTTTGATTGATTTACCGATGGTACCACAGATATGCCTTTTACAATTAGATATTCGCCAGGTTAGTAGTAATTCACTGCCGGTTATCTTGCATATTCTTCTAGCCGCGAAACTTTCCATCGCAAGGTACTGGAAAATGGAGTTGGTGCCCTCCTGGCCAATAGTTAAGGAACAAATCAAATATCAACTGAAAATGGAAGCTGGGTTAAATATAAAACATCAAGAACGTTATAACTCCTGGCTGGTGAAGTTAGAGGCTGTTGCTGACTTATAGATAGATGTCCTGAATCTCTCTGGGCCTAAGTTGAGATTGAAACTATATTAAGTGTGACCACATATGACCATTTGATGTTTTGTCTTGTTATGTCCTTTTTGTATGTGAGTTGTTTACAGTGAGATCTTTAAACAACATAGGGATTTACTAAATGTAACTATACTACTTCATGCCTATGTGGGTAAAAGTAATGTTTACCGAAAAAAAAATAAAAAAAAAAAATTAAATATTAATGGCTGGGGGATAATTTTAACTACCAATTTTAGCAAGATTGAAGTAAATTTTTTAGATTTAGATATTTTTATCAAAGAGAATAGAATTAAAACAAGTACACATTTTTAAAAAGTAGATGTTAACAGTTTTATACATACTACGAGTTGTCATTTTACACCCTGGCTCAATACGATTACAAAATCACAGTTTATTTGTATCAGACGCAATTGCACAGAGGAGAATTAATTTATTGAACAGGCTCAAAAATTAAAAGATAAATTGCTAGAAAAAGGATATAAGGAAGAAAATTTAACTAATGACCTGAATCAAGTCCTAAAAACTAAAAGGGAAACTGTCAGGTTCTTACCTGATGGGGAGTCCGGCTCGCAGAGTTATACGCTCACCCTTGCAAAGTAGACACAGACCAGGGTGACCAGGTAAGACACCACCTGATCTGTGAGTCTGTGCATGGGGGCTTTCCAGGAATAGTGCTCCAAGTAGCAGTACAGCAGGGATTAGCAGAAGCGTAGTCAAGGAAAGCCAAAGTCAGGGGAAGCCAGAGATCAGAGTAGTCCAGGAGGAAAGCCAAGGTCAGAAGCCGGAATCAGACAGGAAATACTGGAACGCTGATATGGCAAGACAGGAACCAAACAAGGGAACCAGAGTCAATGAACTGACACTGCCTTCAGGGAGAGGCAGTGTCTTATACCTAGCTAATTGGTGATCAGCCACAGGTGTGCTGAGATCATTGGAGCAGCCACAGAATAACATCCAGCCCCCAGTGCTGGGTACATGGCAAGATAGACTTCTGGCTATCTCTTGAGCTGATATGGTGGCTCAGAGGCAAAATAGCAGCCCCAGGACAGCAAAGTACCCTGGTTCAAGTCCATCACTGGGCACTTCTGGGGCGTCGGGATGTCGCGGTGAGAACCGTGACAGAAACTCTATTAGAAAGTAAAGAAGCAAAAGAAAGCAAACTGGAACCGAACAAAAATATACCAATTATCGGTGACTAAAGCCAGGGTAATCAACAATTAAGAAAGGTTTTCAATAAACATTGGCCAATTTTAAGAGAAGATCCCATTTTACCAGATAGACCTAAATAATTTTTAAGGGTGCACCAAATATGAAAAAATTACTAGTGAAAAATCATATTAAAAAAGAGTGCAATATAAAACCCATTGACAGCAGGGATGTTTTTTTGGGATGTGGCATGTGTCTAGCATGTAGGAATACCAACAGTAAAAAAGATATATAAGAAAATTTAACAATACACCAAATAATGAAGAATTCACTATTAAAAACCGTATCACATATCACTCAATCAATGTGATCTATCTACTAGAATGCCTGTGCAGCCAAAAGTATGTAGGACGCACAAAACGGAATTTACATACAAGGGTGGAAGAACATGTAATGAACATTAAAAAAGGATATGAAGGACATATCGTGTCACACCACTTTAAAACCTCACACAATAGTAATCCCAAAGGACTCCAATTTATGGGCATTCAAAAAGTGGTAGGAAACTGGAGAGGAGGTGTCTTTAACAAAATGTTGGGCCAAAATGAGATGAGGTGGATTTTTAATCTTGGCACCTTACGACCTCACAGTTTAAACATTGATTTTGAATTATGCAATTTCCTTTAGAATTAGTCTACTTCCCCCCCATTTTTTCTTTCCCTGAATTTTTTCCCTCAATAGCTTTTATCTACATTTTTTAACCTGCTGTCTATATCTCTTAAAAAATCTCTTTATAAAAAAATTCTCTTTTAAAAGCAATCCCTTTTAAAAAATGTCTCTTAAAAAATAATCCCTTTTAAAAAGAATCTCTTTTGAATTCATTTTATTAACCGATATTCCCACCTTTAAATTTCATCCATTCACACCCTTATACTAAACACTTTATACAGGAGGCATCTGTAAATAGGTTTTTTATATATATTTTTTATACATACTTTATATTTACATTTTTTCTAGATTTTATTCCCTTTATATCCCCACCAATAAGATACACTATTTATGAAAAATTGACACGTATTGCTAAGTATATTGTGTCTAAATGTATAATAAAACAAATAAAACAACAGATTCTCAAATAAAAAAAAAGAGAAGAAATAAAAGCACACGCCATAATAAAAGGGATTAATCTCCAACTATCAAGGGCTATGCCCACACTGAGCTCTGATAACTTGGGAAAACCTTTATATATTCAAGGTATTACAAAGCGTGAGGAAAATGGAGTCTTCTCTTGAGACTTGGCTGTTAGGGCACTGATTGGTTAGTGTCTGGATTATTTTAAAATTCAGGCCCAGTTTGAAGCTTTCAAGCCTGGATTTGCAGCACTTGATCCTGATTTCATACATTGGCAGCATTTGGTCTGGCTGAAATCCTGACCAAATTCACACCTGTTCAGGGTCTGAATTGCAAGATTTGAGCATTGTTAAATAGCATGTCCAGATTTTACAATATGAATACCCCCATATGCAGCTGGATGGTTTTGTGTCATTTTTTCAGGGCCATTCAAACTTTAGTGAGTAACCCCAAAAGTAAATTCTCTTTAGAAAAAGACTCTTTACTATGAAGTCAAATGTGATGAACTGAAGCAGGGACCCAAATTTTTTTCCCAATGTACATTGGACCACATTGACAGGTCAGGAGGTAGATAAGGCCCTTAGAACTGCAGTTGAAAATTTACTTGGTCATATACTTTTCACTGTGATTACTATTTTCAAATTGTTTTGAGTCCCAGAGAATGAAATTGCAGGCTTTACAGTGCTCGCGTTTGTAAGTTTCCTTCAGTTTGTTTGATAGCCAATGAGGTGCAGGAGCCTCTCTTTGGAAGTGACTATGCACTAAGAGATCTTTTATGTTTTTACCTCTCCTTGTACCTCCTGACCTGTCAATGTGGTCTAATGTACGTTGAGAAAACTGTTCACCCCTTTAAGAGGCGCATTTTAGAACATGTCAATTCTGTAAAAACACTTAGGAATGCAGAAACCCCAATATCAAGACATGTCACATGTACCCATCAGGGCATCCCAAACATACTTTGGTTTTAAGGCATAGAACTAGTAACACCTGATCAGAGAAAAGGCAATTTTGACACGCGCCTCTTGAAGAGAGAGTGTTTATGGATATATCGTCTGGGAACACTCTCTCCCCAGGGTTTCAATGAGGAATTTACTTATTCTGCCTTTATTAACAATCTCTAATAAATACATATAAAGGTTGAATATAAATATCTGAATTTTTCAACATATGTCCCCACATATTTTCAGAGAAAATGACTAGCTAGCAGACCTATAGAAGCACCACATACTTCATATACACACTCAATACTCACCTCCAAAATTCATACAAAATTCAAGTGCAGACTATCAAATTGAGACCACTGGATAACTTTTCTATGGCTACTAACATTAAATACTTTGATTTTTTTGACAATCGCACAGTTAGGCTTGGACCATCAATTGGACTGAAAGAGAAATGAATGCGCATGTTCTCCACTCCTGTTTATGATATATTGAGCAATTTCTATATTTCTTGGCTCTATTCACTACTAAGCTATGATGATATCTCTTTAAATATAAGCAATCTAAAGTTCCATTACAGGCTATTCCGGAGAAGATCTCAGATATGTCCTAATTTAAAAGAGAGAATAGTTTAAAGGTATGGGGTAAGTAATACAAATAACAAAAAAAGAGAAATCCAAATAAATAACTGGAGGAAAATAAATAACATGTTCTGGTAAAGAAAGTCATAATTGCCATTCAAAAACCATAACCCAGGCTAAAAAATCTCTCTGCATTAAGTATAATACAGCTTTCAGGATCTGATATATTAACAAGAGGAGTAAATAGGCAGGTGTTAATTATGAAGGGAAAGTGGGGTTCAGCAGACGTAGTTGGCCATTAAAGGCTGCATTATTCCAGCTACCTATGATACATATACTCAAAGAAATGTAATAGAACTTCTAACAGTCATTCCAATAGCTCATCTGCAAGATCATACAAATTAAATATATTTCTAACGTGCATGTTCATTAGTTAAAAGTACGGTTTACAGTCGCTTAGTTCTAGCTTACCATTAGGACATAAATACATCAAAATCTATCCAAATCCTTCCAACAAACATGTGGCCATCTGGCCAGGCATTTCACAACATCAAACGAGTTGTTGACATTGAAACAGGTCAGTCATAGCCAACTAAATAGCTGGGCTGACCATATGGACATATCTTTCAAATGTATTTTTTCCATGTAAAATATGTGCACGATTTAATAACCCAATTCCTATTTATTTCCCAAGATGTTTGAATATACAAAAACAAAAGGCTCAATGGCAGCATTTAAAAAAAAAAAAAAAAGAAGTCTAAATGTTCTGCACCTGGTTTTTACTGCACTATCTTTCAATAGTGCTAGTCAGCTGGATAAATCATTTGGCACAGAATGTAAACATCTTACAGCTATGTGTCTATTTTTGAATCTATAATTATTTTATGCACGCTTCTATATTAAATTAATATAATTGGTTAAAACAGGAGGAATGTTATAGTACTAGATATAGTTATTTGGAATTTAACGTTGTTTTTTTCCCCTCAAATGCAGTTCATGCCATTATAGTGTGTAATGATTTAGATGTTCTCAATTCTAATGTTTTAATCAATGAAATGGATGGACAGACAAACAAACAAACAGACAAAGAGATCTGTGCATTAAGCAACTGCCAAAGAAGCTGTTAATTGATTCTAGACACACCTGGCTGATTACATTCTATTGATAACTTATTATAACCCAAATGAAATGCCCTGGTGCTCCTCCAGCTACACATATTTCACAAAGAATGAAGTACATGTGCCAGTCATTACAAACACTGCTTTATTGAAGACAGTACATTGTTAGGATTTGGACAATTTGTTAAATGACTACTTTTTCTTCAATAAAAAATTTGTGACCAGTGAGTGTTCCGCAGTTCTTTGTGATATATACGTCAGATGGGTTATATTAATAAGAAGACTAATATGAGAAACAAATGAGCCAGTCTAACAAGTATAAATAGATTTTGCTTGTTTTGAAAACAGACAGCTTCACTCAGAGGTAAACCTAATTTAAATAGAATGTGTTTGAAATGGCCTTGGTATCTGCAAGTTTTTTTTATTGAAATAGATGCACTGATTTTGCAAAATGATTATTATTACAAACTGCCAAACAGTAATGCTTTTGTTTAAGTTTTTAGTTTCTTGCATTGCTGTTTTTTATTGTCTTAAAATGAAACATATCTACGGCAACCTCATTGATTGTAAATATGTTATATAAAGACTTATAAACAAATTGTATATAATACAGGGCTGTGGGTACCAGAGCACTGCTTAGAGATGTAATTTCTACAGATTTTTCTGTTTCAATCAAGGAATCATCATTACAACCAATTACATCACCATTACATCCAAACAACTATATTGCATTGTTTCCAGCTACGAAACTGCATTAGTATAGTTTCCATTTACTTTGATAATTATCCAGCTGCCAAGAGCAGAGAGGCAAATCATATTGGTACAAAGAATGGTTTTAGGAAAGTGCGGGATTCAATAAACTTACTCACTGTTTTTGCTATAGGAAATAGCAAATAGTTTAGTACAGATTACCATGATTCCCTCAAATCAGGAAACCACAAGGCTCTTTCAGAATCAGGCAGGGGTGTCGTAGATTGGCTGAGCGCGGTCAGCTAGCACTCTAAGCCAGTCAGTGACTCCCAATTCATAAAATTGGCGTAAAAAGAAACATCACATTTTTATGAATGGGAAGTCTGTAGTTAACTGAGAGCGTCAGCTGCGCCTGCTGTCCGATTCTGCAAGAGACTTCCGGTTTGCTGACTTTGAGAAAATGGACAGAGAGTCAGGGAGATTCAATGCTGGAACAGATTTTGGATTAAACCATCAAAATTAAGTTATGGTGCCAAGAGGTTCCTGGTGAGCCAGTGCCAGGGACCTCTTGGCACCATAACTTAATTTTGATTAGGTCATTATGCTGCCCAAACTAGATCTTTAACTGTCTTAAAATGTTTAATGATCAGTAAGTGCTAAACAATAATCCATCACAATCCTGTATTTTTAAGAAGTTCCAGGCAATACTGGCGGGTAGATTCCAGTCAATAAGCTATTATGATCTAATAGTATGGAAATTTGACTGAGTGCTGTAACACAGGCCATTACCATACCACATTATTCTGGCCTGTGACTAAGTGCCAGGTTTCCTTTGACCATTTTTTGCAATGTCTCTGTGTGGGTAGAATCAAACACAAGATAAAATATTATATGATTTAAGCAAACATTTATTTTAATTCCTATGTAACTGTTTTGCATAGATCATTTATTTAATAGGAGATAAGCAGTTAATCTGATAAGGGGGAAAGGTGAAATACTGGCTAAGTGACAGCTTTTTTTCTCCACATGCATATTAATAAATCTATTCTTTTTATATTTTTATATTTTTTCCATTTAGTACATTTCTAATCAACACTCATTTATTCATTTCAATACCGATGTGGTGTGGGAAATATGTTGTCTCCATTCTCATGAATAAAAATGGTGAAAACATTCAGGGCTTCAATACGTCTGATATATTCAGTAAATAACATAAAATCACGTCAGTTAACTGCATATAATTGAAAAAATAATAAAAACAGAACTTATCTACTGTCATTTGTAATACACAAGGCATTTTATTTAATGAAAATTAACAGTGAGTTTGAATTAAATTTCAGTATGAAAGGAACACTGTGTACTTTTCCAAGAAGGCCAAGTAGCACTGTTACAAATTTACATTTATCAAAATTACTAAGGGTACTGTTTTTTGAGTATATAATCTATTTGCAACATAATATAAAAGTTACTAATCTGGCATTATTTCTTTAAATAAAAGACAATATAAAAAAAAAAAAATGGCAGCTACAAGTCATCCGTATGATGACACCATAATCCCCATTATTCAGGTTGTAAGGGGATCTTGTCACCTTCTACTTTACATAAATATGCATTCATTTTAAATTTATATTAACTGAGTGCCTCGTTTCTATAACTGATGCCTGTAGCAAGGTGGGTTCCATGCTAGTTTGTTAGAAGGAAACCATGGATTTAGACTTATTCCGTTAAATTTACTGGTGGCTGGAAAAGTCATTGCAGTTAAAAAACAAAAATGCTCCACAATTAGTAAAGAATCATGATATTTATTATCCTGGCTCATGAGTTAATTACTGAGTGTAACCTGGTTAAAGAGACACTATAGGCACCCAGGCCCATCATCTCACTGAAGTGATCTGGGTGCAGTGCCCCAGTCCCATTAAAGGGAAACTCCAGTGCCAGGAAAACAATCTGTTTTCCTGGCACTGCAGGTCCCCTCTCCCTCCCACCACCCATCCCCTGGTAGCTGAAGGGGTGAAAACCCCTTCAGGTCACTTACCTGAGACCCCACGATTTCCCTCGGTAGTGGTTTCTGCTCGCCGCCGCTCCTCCCAGTGATTGCATCAGCCGGTGGGCGAGACTGATCCCGCCTGCTGGCTGAGGAAACCTAATGCGCATGAACGGCAATGCTGTGCATGCGCATTAGAGCTCTCCATAGGAAAGCATTGAAAATGCTTTTCAATGCTTTCCTATGGGGAATTGAGCGACGCTGGAGGTCCTCACACAGTGTGCTATGGACACGGAGGTGGGTGGGGGCAGAGGAACACTATAGTGTTAGGAATACAGTTTCATATTTCTAACACTAAAGTGTTTGTTTAAGGAAGCAGATCAGTTTTACTGCAATATGTGCAGAGCTTTAGGGTCATTATGCACATCACCTGGCAAGTCTTGTGAGTGTGAGATTTTTCTGGGTGTAGGCTGTGATTGGTTAGTTTGGCCACTTAATTACAGTCTTCTGAAGGATTTTCAAGCTGGCAGAGGTGTACATACAGAGATGTAAAAAAGGTCTATGTTACTTGAAATGTCTAAAGTCTGAAATCCTCCAACCAAACAGCTAGAGGTTGTGTATTCATTTACATTTTTGTGACAATTTATTGTTTTCCATTTAGAGATTTTTAATTTTTTTTATTTCATGTCAGCTTTAGAGGGTAAAAGCAGATTTATTTCTGCCACGAATGAATGAATATGAAGCAGTTTTATAGTGCTTTATTCACTATAATTCGTGATTTGACCCTTTCCTTTTTTTAACAATGTTGCAACTTCCATTATTGATGACATTCTGATAATAAACATTTGAGATCTGAATAAAAAATGTGGTATGAGAGTCTTGTAGAATAGCGTAATAAAGTAGTTCTGGCAGTTTAAATTTAGAAAATATGCACAGTGAGTCATGTTATGCTACAAAACTGTTATGGGCAAATGCAAATATTACAAGTTTTAGAATGAAATGTTGTATTTCTTAAACTGTGTACTTTGTCTTTAAGAGATATTGCAAACTGACAAGGTGTTAGAAATGGAACATATTGTTAATCATAACTGTTTCTTTAAGCAATAACCTCAGTGCATAATATGTTTGCGCCATTTTGTCCCAGACGAATGACAATAACAATAATGCATAAACAAGCTTCAAGGCTATGCTACGACTCTTTCAGTACACAATATACTGTGGTAACCCCAAGTTAATGGAACTTCCCAAAATCCGGGAATCTCCCACTTACATCTTAGTATAAACAACAGATAAGCTATTCAGACTTTAAGATGCCATCTTGAACTAAGTCAGGGAAATTTCCATGACGTATGCACCCTTTAGTTATGGCCTTGTATGTTTGCCAAGTTAAGGGAGGTCCTAAATTGAATAAACTAAAAGAAGTGTTACTTTATCATATATGAACTACGGTAACCCTAAAATGGAGACACCTAAGGTATAAATAGGTGTACTTTTAAATGTTAAGACACAGAGGAGAGACTTGGAGACAGACGCTGCTCCATCTTAAAATGACAGAGAGGCTGACATGATGACATGTTCAGAAGGGTATGTTAACCTATTAATGATATTTGCAAGCATTTAATGTAATCTTATAAACTCTGCTATAATGGATTTTATATGTCTATATTTATATTTTTATATAATAAATATCTAAAAGACAAAACTATTGCTTCCAAGACAATCCTTATTTTATATTGTATTCTCAATTATTTATATATGTTAAATAGAGGATCTCTTACTAACTATATAAAATTATGGCTAAGATATCTGTATGGTTAGCCCTACTAAGTTCTATGCTTTAAGACATTATAGTGGTAAATAAGGGAACCAGCCGCGGTTACAAAACTACTGTATGAATATAAAATCTACCATTTATACCAATGAATGGATGCATGTTTTATTTGTCACCATGCTTAATAGAGCTGTTCTCAAAGCTATGTATTCTTAATAAAATATGTATATTTAATTATTTTGTGGGGACTTAAAATAATCTAAAAGATTTGCTATTTTACAAAACTATTTGTACTATGAGCAAATAGGGCGGCTCACAAATATGTAGACTGTATCACAGTGATTTATCTTTATTAAAAGTGGACAACACAGCTAATTGTAAGCTGCATTTATCCACTACTCGGTATTACATTTTAATTAATGGCGCATTAGCAATATGAACAGGAATTGCTAATATCACCATGATAAGTGTGAAACTTATGAAGCTTAAAAGAATAATATACTTTAGGAATACAAAACTGTGTCCTAATACTATAGTGTCTCTCTACCCTAAGGTTATCAGGCCCCCTTGCTGAGTAATTGATTAAAACCCTTAAAAACACTTACCTCTTTCCAGCCTCAAGGTCTGGCTGACTCTCTCTGCCTCTTTGGACATTGGCAACGGGAGGAGGGGGGGGCATAATGTGCATGCTTTGAATCAATTCTGTCCTATAGGGGATTTGACAATGTCCAGCGTTGTTTCACTGAGTTAAACTTTGTGAAACAGCAGGAAGCTCCTTTAGACTGAGGATGTTAAACTGTAATGGGACAGGAACACCGCACCCACACCACTTTAATGAGAATATGAAGTGGTCTAAGCAAGGCCGCCATCAGGGGGTGACAACCATAACCATAATGGTTGTCATGGGCCCGGCGTCCCTGGAGGGCCTGGCCACCACGTGTAGCGGCGGAACTGCCGCCGGTACACTTGCACCGGGGCCCGCACGCTGATGGGGCCCATCGGGTGGCCCATGCACTTAGGGCCACCCGATGGGCACTCTATCTTCAGGGGCCCGGTCAGCGCTGTGGCCGTGGTATAGCGTGACCGGGCCCATTAAAAAAAAAAAAAAAAAGTAGCCACAGCAAGTGCTGCTGAGAGGAAGTGGTCACTTCCTCCCAGCTCACTCCGCGAGGGAGGAGCGCATGCGCGGCAGTGAAGGAGAGCCAGCCGACTACTCCCATCAGCCCCAGCCACCCTCCTGCAAAGACAAGGTAAGAGACAGGAGGGTGGCTGGAAAATGAGCTTTGTGTGTGTGTGTGTGTGTGTATTTCTATGTATGTCTGTATGTATGTCTCTATGTATGTCTATGTATGTAAGTCTGTATGCATGCATGCATGTATGTCTGTCTGTATGTATGTCTGCCTGTATGCATGCATGCATGCCTGCCTGTCTGTCTGTATGTATGTATGTCTGTATGCCATTATGAATGTATGTGTGTATGGATGTCAGGGTCTGTATGTCTGTCAGTATGAATGTATGTCTGCATATCATTATGAATGTATGTCTGTGTGTATGTGTGTATGGATGTCTGTATGCATGGATGTCTGTCAGTATGTCTGTATATATGCATGTATGTCAGTCTGAATGTATGTATGTCTGTATACCATTATGAATGTAATTGTGTATGGATGTCAGGGTCTGTATGTCTGTCAGTATGTCTGTATGTATGAATGTATGTGTGTATGTATGTATGTCAGTGTGTATGTATGTATGTGTCTTTATGTCCTCATGCATGTGTGTCTGTATGTATGTTAGTATGTGTCTGTCTGTCACTATGTATGCCTGTGTGTCTGTATATGTGTGTATGTCTCAGTATGTGTGTGTCAGTCTGTATGCATGTATGTCTGTTTCAGTATGTGTGTCTGTTAGTATGTATCTGTGTCCTTTTGTATCAGTGTGTGTGTTTGTGTCTGTGTGTTTATTCCTGTGGGCGGTATTTGGAGGCGGACCCTGTGGGCGGTATTTGGAGGCAGGCCCCAGGGGGCCCAGACCCTGAGCTGAGTTAGGGGCCCCAAAATTTCTGGTGGCAGCCCTGGATCTAAGTGCCTATAGTGTCCCTTTAATGTGGATATATGTATTTGTGAAATTAAGGTAATATCAGCCATTTGTACATGAGCTTAATGAAGATTTTGAATCACATTTTTATGGTTATTTAATTCTGGAACATATTTGTTTAAAAGTAAGTTCAACAATAATTAGTTGAGTTCCATCTGTTCTCATCACTGATATTGTCATGATGTATGCATGCACTAGCTATTTAGATAAAACAATGTATAAACAATAAAACAAACATTTACTGCTTGGAAGTCTATATTTTAGATTTTCCAGGTGCACACTCCTGAAACTACTGGAATGGTAACAGAATTGTGCTTAATAGCATGTTGCCTGTCCTTTGCACTACCTAGTTTTTATGAAGTTATAATACTGTAGATAGAATTTGTCCATTCATTGAATATTAATCTTGTTCATACCAGCAGTAAGCGCTGTGAGGTATCATTAACCCCTGTGATGGACCGCCTGGCAACCCGACCTGGTACCTCCGTCAATCGCTGCTTCCTAATACTTGCGAGCACCATGAGCACTGTACTGGAACACCATAACCACCGTAGTCCTCACGAACCGCTGCAGCTTGGTTGGGGTCTCGCAATCCTCTATAGGGTCTGATAATGGACCAGCCTTTGTCCATCAGTGTTTACAACTGACACTTGTACTTGAAAATTAGTGGTGACTACATACAGGGGCGTACCTAGAGCATTTGGCTACCGGGGCGGATCCTGTGTTTGGCACCCCACAACCTCCCCCCCCACCCATCACCACATTCAAATGTTAAAAAAAAAACACATTTAAAAAAAAAATGTTTTCTAATGTATTTTTTTTTCTATTGTCTTCTACAAAATGCTGACGGGTCCCCTTTCTACAAAAGGCCTGCCCCTCTACAAAAGGCCTGCACCCCCCCTCTACAAAAACCGCTGCCCAATCCACCTTCTACAAACCCCCCTTTCTACAAAACCCCTGCCCCCCTCTACAAAAATCCTGCACCCCCTCCTCTACAAAAAACCTGCCCAGTCCTCCTTCTACAAAGCACATGCCCATTCTCTCTTTTATAAATCCCCTACTCGTCTCTACAAAAACCCTGCACCCCCTCTACAAAAACCCCTACCCAGTCCCCCTTCTTCAAACCCCCCTTTTACAAAACACCTGCCCTGTCCCCCTTTTACAAATAACCCTGCACTCCTCTCTAAAAAAACTGCATCCCTCTACAAACCTCCTGCACCCCCATTCACCAAAACCCCTGCCCCTCTACAAAAAACACTGCTCACTCACTCTACAAGACCCTTGCACCCCATTCACCAAAACCCCTGCCCACCCCTCTCTACAAGACCCCTGTCCCTCTACAAGACCCCTGCACACACAAAAAAATAATTAGCAATCGCTCACACTGCTCCTTCAACTGCTAGCTGATCCCTGCTGATCTGGAATCCAGACTCTCCCACCATGGCTCCGCCTGCACAGAGTGTCAGAGCACTTCTGCTCAGAACACCTTGAGGGCGGAGCACATGGACCACCACTGCATTGCTCCTCCTGCTGCCCGGCCGCCGCTCTCGCTATGAGGGTAGGTGACACCCCCATAAGGAGAGGCACCCAGGGTGGATTAACCCCCTGCCCCCCTATTAGTACACCACTGACTACATACAGCCTATAGGCCTCAGAGTTCTGAAAAAGTGGAAAGAATTAATAGAACAATAAAGACACAATTGGACAAAATGTTCCAAGAAACTCAGCTCAAATGGAATATCATACTGCCAGTAGCACTCTTATGCATTCACAGTACCCCCACCAGGAATATGGATTTGTCCCAATTCGAAATCATGTATGGTCACCCAACACATATATTCAGTCACCTATGAGGGGACCTATGTCAGCTGGGTGATAATATTCAAAAGAAGGTATTAATATACCTTGTTCTTGGGTAGAACATTGGCTTAAAAATAGAGTACAAAGAGTTGTTGTTAATGGTAAATTTTCAAGCTGGACAGAGATGGCAAGTGGTGTCCTTCAGGGGTCTGTTCTAGGACCCCTTCTATTTAACATGTTTATAAATGATCTTGAAGAAAGCATTGAAACTCATGATTCAGTGTTTGCAGATGACACAAAACTCTGTAAAATAATACAATGTAAGCAAGATATTACTTTGCTGCAGAGATATTTAGATAGCCTGAGGGACTGGGCACTCAAATGGCAGATGAAATTTAATGTTGAAAAATGCAAAGTTATGCACTTCAGCGTAAAGAATACACAAGCAACATAAACCCTCAATGGAAGCTAATTAGGGATAACAACACACGAAAAGGACTTGGGAATTGTTATAGACAACAAACTATGCAACAATGTGCAATGTCAATCAGCAGTGGCCAAGGCCATTAAGGTATTGTCATGCATGAAAAAGGGCATTCATTCTCGAGACGAGAATATAATTATGCCTCTTTATAAATCACTGGTAAGACCACATATTGAATATGTTGTGCAATTGTGGGTACCTATTCTAAAGAAGGATATTATGGCACCAGAAAAAGTGCAGAGACGGGCTACAAAATTAATAAAAGGAATGGAACATAACAACTATGAAGAAAAATTAACAAATTTAAACCTATTTAGTTTAGAAAAACGTTGCAGAGAGGGGATTTGATAACATTATACAAATATATTTGGGGCCAATACGAACCATTGTATGGAAATCTATTCACACACCGGACTTTACATAGGACACAAGGTCATGCGTTTAGACTGGAAGAAAGAAGATTTCGTCTAACCCAAAGGAAAGGTTTTTTTACTATAAGAACAATAAGGATGTGTAATTCTCTGTTCAAACAGCTACTAGATGCATACTTGCAAAAACAGAATATTCAAGAATATAATCTTTTAATGTAGGGTAGGCATGTGCATGGGAAAAATATTTGGCTCGGTTCGGCATTCCGAAATTCGGGACTTCGTCAATTCGGCACTTCGACACTTCGGCAACTTCGGCAACTTCGGCAACTTCGGCACTTGAACACTTCGGCACTTCAGAACTTCACCACTTTGGAACTTCAGCAACTTTGCCACTTCGGAACTTCGGCATTTAGGGACTTTTCATGCAGCCGCTTGGTATTAGGGAGTTATCTACCAAAAGGCTGAAAGACCTAAATTGGTCTTTCAGCCAAATGTACTAATACTTAGTAAAAATGACTTAGTATTAGTAAATTTTGCCCCTACTCGCTATACCGCGAGTAGGGGCATGTCTAGTAAACAGTGAGCAGCCTGTGTAAAAAAAAAAAAAAAAAGGGTCCCCCTCCCTGAGCGGCGGGTGGGGACCCTAAAGTAAAAAAAGGGGGGAGGACCTATTGTCCTTCCCACCGGTCCCCACCCCTGCGCAGTGGGTGGGGGCCCTAAATAAAAATTGAGTGGGGACACCTAATGTCCTCCCCCCTGGCCCCCATCCCTGAGCGGTGGGTGGGGGCCCTAAACAAGAATAAGGGGGGGGGCTATTGTCCTCCTCCCTTGCCCCCACCCCTGAGTGGTGGGTGGGGACCCTAAATACAAATTTAACACCCCTCTCCCAGGTGACTAGGGATCCCCAAACCCCTAGTCACCCCCTCCCCCAAAAAATAAACCCCTACCTACCCCCCTCACCCTAAAAATAATGAGGGGGAACCTTTAACTAAGTACCTGTAAAAATAAACTTACCATTTGATGTTTTCTTTCTTCTAAAATCTTATTTTTTCAGCCCCAAAAAAGGCCAAATAAAAATCCATAACAACCGACACAATTAACATTTTTTTAAAAATAGCGCAAAAAAAAATAATCCATCTTCACCCAGTGAGGGCTCCGTGCAGACTTAGCTCTGCAGGGCGGGGCAAGGCTTATAAAGCCTTACCCTGCCCTGCAATTAGGCTCAGAGCACTCTGATTGGTTGGTTTGAAATCCACCAATCAGAGTGCTCTGTGTCATTTTACACAGCGTGGGAAAGTTCTTTGGAATTTTCCCACGATGTGTAATTTGACTCATAACACTCTGATCGGTGGATGATAAATGGCCACCCCAACAAATTATTTATTATGGACCTTCCACTTGGGCAGAAGACGGTATCTAAGTTACAGTAATTAAATCTATAATAAGCATGTGCAAATCCTGAAACCACATTCAAATCTCTCCTTGTCCCATGTTGCTATTTATATAAGGTGTGCATAATGTTTACTGATTGGTGTAAGGGTACAGTTGGGGGATGTAGTGTCTATAAAATGACTGAGATTCAAAATTCCAGTGCTCAGACTTGGACACGAGCCGGCTGAGACCCGGCTAGTTAAAATTAACCTGTTTGACTCCATCATTGTTTTCCTGCATCGTTTCGGCTTATTTAAATACTAAAAGGTGAGGTCAGGTAGCTTTATTTTGTCTATACCCCATTTTACTAATTAGTCCTCCCCCTTCCCAGGTAATAGTGTATTATTTTGCCTACAGACTGCATAGTTTGCCATATGCTCCCTAAAGGGCACATATTTTGATTTTTGTTGATTCCATCACCAACGCTTCCAGCTAAGTATAAATATGTCTCCTTTCAAAGTTCTCTGTACTGAAACATTTTAAATTGTGTAGTGACCGTAACATACAGTTGCATACAGTTATTCTTGGTTTAAATTGGTTTGCTACATGTCTTGTACATTGCCATGCATTTACATTTTGCAGCTACTTCCCATCTGCACATGCGTTGTATGGCTTTACAGAAGTTTCTACCTTCATCCAGTAGAAATTAAGTTACTTTCTTTAGAAGTATAATAAAATAGCTGAACGAATACCAATTATAGCAGCTATCTAAAACCTGGGCAATGCGCACTCACAGTGCAACACTGTCAGAAATGATGGACTGCAGTCATTTCTTAAACACAAAACAATAAAGACCAGAAAATGAAACCATTCAATAACAATATAATCAGTTACAGCACCTGTAACAATGAAATGATGCTTCAGCAAACAAATGTGATACTTATCATTAAAGAGAGCACCATGACCATTAATAATTTGAATAATTCACATAGTTTGATTTCACCATGACAGCCTGCATTGTGATTTTCACACAAAAAGCTTGTTTTAAATCTTTATATTAAATGAGCTCTGTGTTTATGTGTGGCTATTTTAAGAATCATTATTTTTTTAATGTGGAAAGCTACAGATGGGTGGATGGGGGATGATTAATTTATTATCTAGTCTGGTTTATCCGTAGGTTACCATTTACAATGGGATAGCCCTAAGCCCTCTTTATTCTTCAGATGATAATGAATGCTACAATGAGGAATTTCTCATTTGGTAAAACAACAGGGTGGATTATGATTGAAATGAAATATGTGGGGAACATAATTTAGCAAAAAAGAAATTTGACTGTCACCTGTGGATTTAAGGAAAAGTATGTAGTATAAGCCACAATTTGATGCTTAGTATTTTTTTGGTCTTATCCTGGGAAATAATTCCCAATACAACATAGTTTTGGTAAAACCAGCATCTCACTAGAAAACAAAACAGAAAACCTAACAGTTTTTTAATTTGTAAATTGGGTGTATATTAGACTTAATACATTGGTTTTAAATAAATTGAGTTTCATCTGACTTTTGGGTTATCAGTAGGTCATTTTGTAAAACAACAGGATGGATTATCATTGAAAAGGTTACTGATTGCACAAGGTTTGATTTCCTGTTGGTAATTGGTAAGGCATTTGATTTGATTAGCTAGGCACTTGCTATTGATTGTTGGTTAATTAGCTGTTGTTTGCAAATAAGCATATGCCCACCCAGGTGTTAAACATTCCTTGTGGGTGGTTCTTTTAGGAATTATACAAGGGTTGTGGTCATTAAATTGGCTAATATAGCTTGGTTGCTACATCTATGTGCTGCTTCTAAGTGTGTGATTGGAGTTATTCTGGCGATAAGCTGGAGGTAATCTGAAGTATACAGGAAGACAAAAAAAGTTAAGATGTGTTTGATTTAAATTACTCACCTAATTAAAATGTCAGACTTAGTTCAGTGTAATAGTTGTTATAGAAACATAGAATGTGACGGCAGATAAGAACCATTCGGCCCATCTAGTCTGCCCAATTTTCTTAATACTTTCATTAGTCCCTAGCCTTATCTTATAGTTAGGATAACCTTATGCCTATCCCACGCATGCTTAAACTCCTTTACTGTGTTAACCTCTACTACTTTAGCTGGAAGGCGAATCCATGCATTCATTACCCTCTCAGTAAAGTAATACTTCCTGATATTATTTCTAAACCTTTGCCCTTCTAATTTAAGACTATGTCCTCTTATTGTGGTAGTTTTTCTTCTTTTAAATATAGTCTCCTCCTTTACTGTGATTCCCTTTATGTATTTAAATGTTTCTATCATATCCCCCTATCTCGTCTTTCCTCCAAGCAATACAGTTAAGCTCCTTTAAACTTTCCCTGTAAGTTTTATCCTGCAATCCATGAACCAGTTTAGTAGCTCTTCTCTGAACTCTTTCTAAAGTATCAATATCCTTCTGGAGATACGGTCTCCAATACAGCGTACAATACTCCAAGTGAGGTCTCACCAGTGTTTTGTACAATGGCTCGAGCACTTCCCTCTTTCTACTGCTAATACCACTCCTTATACAACCAAGCATTCTGCTAGTATTTCCTGCTGCTATATTACATTGTCTGCCTACCTTTAAGTCATCAGAAATAATTTCCCCTAAACCCTTTTCCTCAGATGTTGATGTTAGGACGCTATCAAATATTTTGAAATCTGCCCTTGGGTTTTTATGTCCAAGATGCATTATCTTGCACTTATCCACATTAAATGTCAGTTGCCACAACTCTGACCATTTTTCTAGTTTACCTAAATCATTTGCCATTTGGCTTATTCCTCCTGGAACATAAACCCTGTTACATATCTTAGTATCATCAGCAAAAATACATACCTTACCATCAAGACCTTCTGCAATATCACTAATAAAAATATTAAAGAAAATGGGTCCAAGTACAGATCCCTGAGGTACCCCACTGGTGACAAGACCATGTCACTCAGCCACTGCCTTACCCATTCAACAATATTGGAATCCAAACTTAAAGATTGCAGATTATTGATAAGCCTTCTATGTGCAACAGTGTCAAAAGCCTTAATGAAATCTAGGTAAGCAATGTCTACTGCACCACCCTGATCTATTATTTTAGTTACCCTATCAAAAAAAAATCAATAAGTTAGTTTGGCATGATCTCCCTGACGTAAACCTATGTTTTCTCTGATCTGGAAATCCATGTGATTTTAGATGTTCAACAATCCTATCCTTTAACATGGTTTCCATTACTTTCCCTACTACTGAAGTAAGGCTTACTGGCCTATAGTTTCCTGACTCCTCCCTACTACCTTTCTTGTGAATGGGTACAACATTCGCTAACTTCCAATCTTCTGGCACCACTCTTGTTAACAATGATTGGTTAAATAAATCTGTTAATGGTTTTGCTAGTACACCATTAAACTCTTTTAATAACTTTGGGTGTATTCCATCAGGTCCCATTGACTTATTTCTCTTTACTTTTGACAGTTGAAATAGAACCTCTTCCTCTTTAACTCACATGTAACCAATGACTCATTTGTCCTTTTTCCCCCTTTCCTTAATTTTCATCTGTAAATACTGAACAAGAATATTCATTAGTAATTATTCTCATAGATAATTATTGCTTTGCTCTAATTGGATCTCAACGAGCTTCCAAAATGGAAGTTAATGAAAATGGTAAGGGTAGACTAACGGCTAAGAAACTGCTTGTCAGAAGATTGAAAAAACATAGAAGGGTATTTAAGGAATGAAGTTAAAAAAATTTCAGCTCTCGATCGAGCAAGGCGCTCTGACGGCAAGGCACACAAAAAGCCAGAAAAAGACCACTTACCATGGCACAAGGTGCCCCAGACAGAGCCAGAAGTGCTTCTCTAATGATGGGGCGAAAGAAGCCGATATTTAAAAAAAAAAAAAATCAGCGTCCTTTAAATATCAATATACTTGAAAATCATAAAAATTTGTCCAGTAGATCAAAAGTTACCTGGGAGTCCTTTATGATTGACCTCAAGCACATTTTCATGCCCAAAACAGTTCCACGGATTTGGGCTGAGTGGTCGGTCTATTTTACACTAAAAAAATTACTAAGTCTCATTCGATTGAGCGTTCGAATCTTCGAATGGGACTTAGTCTCCAGCCGCAATGTCGAAGTGGAGAAGAAGGTACGCGTTCGAATTAGTTAAAATGGCCGCTGTGTTCGTTTGTCGAATGGGGGCCACTTCGACTACTTCGGCACTTCGGCTGTATCCGAAGTGCCAATTTAAATTTGCAACACTGCTCCAAAGTAATTAAAGGGCAAGAAACAGCATTATAAAAATCCATTATGCCCAAATCAGTTCCTTAAAGGGCAATACATGCCAGGGGCCATAGTCATGTGGCAAGAGGCTGGCAATCAGTCCTCTCTAATGCCCTGTGGCAAATGGCAGTTTGTCACAATAAGTGTTATTGTGATCGCTTCATATACAGAAGCATTAATAAAAACCAAACACCAAAACAACGTGCCAGACAATCTACCTATGCATTGCTAGTGTGATACAATAAGTCTACATCTTAAAAATGCAATAACTCACAGAAGATGGGCGAAATTTTTTTTTGCAAATGGAACTTTGATTCAGATTTACTATATCAGTCACTTGTAATATTGTTTCACACCTACAACACTTGTTACACAGATCTAAGTGATAGAAAACAGATTGATATTTTCTACACTAGAAACTACCAGATAACAAGCTGCTATATTTAAACCAGTGATCAATAGCTAAGAGGTACTTAAACAATATTGTAATTCTGGGGCAATACCCTCACAAGTCACACTGAGAGGTCAGTTTATAGGGAAAACTGTTGCCTGGATACAATTCTAAAACAATTTCCATATGTCCTTTGCAGACTTTACATGCTGGAAAAACACAGGTGCCAACTGCTGTGGCTTTCTGCAGTGTGCATACCGGCAAGGAAGGCAGGGTTGAGGAGTGGGTGGAAGATGATGTGGAGGATGATGAGGTCCTAGACCCACATGGAATCAAGGTCATGTGAGTGACGTGTGCAGTTTGGAGGAAGAGGCGCTGATCGCACAGAGGAACCAGCACAGCATAAGAGGGAGCAGGGTGCAAAAGCGGAGGGGCCGTCCCCTAGCGCTCGTCGACATGAATTAGCTCGAGAATTACCAGTTATCCAAGTAATAGATGTAGCGATCAAAGGATCCATAATAGACTTCAGCGAACCCGAACTGCAAAGATTTAACGATCCATTCATAGTTTCACAGTGAGGTGGGCAGTCCGGTGACCAGGAGTTTGGACTTCCCGCTCACTGCCTCATGAGACTGTGCGAGCAGCAGCAGGCGATAGTGGAGTTTCAGCTGCAGCACGCACGGGTCAGTGGCTCTGCACCAGACTTCCCTCCAATTGATCAAGAGTTAAAGGATTTCAAGTGGACTCATTACAATTATAGGGCCTCTAAAGAGTCCTGTATTGTTATTTGTCGTCACTACCTTCCCGCGTCGCGAGTGGGTCATATGCGCGTCTGCAACCTTCCTTGCATGTGGTAGCCGTTTCTCAGGGTCCCTGTACGGAATGGAACCCTGATTCCCCGTTACCTGTGGTCACCATGGTAGGCGCACAAACTGACATCGAAAGTTGATATGGATGACATCCGCATGCAGAGTCGCCGCCACGGGGATGTGCGATTTGCCCGAGGTTCTCTAGAGTCAACAAAGTTTCTGCGCAACTATAATGTCATGGAGAATGCATGAAGAAAAGGCCTTCACAAGCCTCTGCTAATGTGTACCTAGTTTATATTAGTGACCCATAGGTTGAGGAGGCGGTGACCGTGGCGGTGGAGGAGGAGGATGAGGTAGCCAACACTGTTTATATATTTATATATATTAATTGGGGTAGCCCCCATGCATATAAAAAAAGACAACTCTGTTCCGCAGAGTAGCTGTTGACATTATAGTTGCGCAGGAACTTTGTTGACTCTAGAGAACCTCGGACAAATCGCACATCCCCGTGGCGGTGACTTTGCATGCGGATGTCATCCATTTCAACTTTCAATGCCAGTTTGTGCGCCTACCATGGTGACCACGGGTAACGGGGAATCAGGGTTCCATTCCATACAGGGACCCTGGGAAACTGCTACCACATGCAAGGAAGGCAGCAGGCATGCAAATGACCCACTCCCGCGCGGGAAGGTAGCGACGACAAATAACAATACAGGACTCTTTAGAGGCCCTATAATTGTAATGAGTCCACTTGAAATCCTTTAACTCTTGATCAATTGGAGGGAAGTCTGGTGCAGAACCACTGATCCGTGCGTGCTGCAGCTAAAACTCCACTATCGCCTGCTGCTGCTCGCACAGTCTCATGAGGCAGTGAGCGTGAAGGCCAAACTTACTCTGCAGCGCAGACAGGCGAGCAGCAGCAGGGTGACAACTCCAAAAGTGCACACAACCGCTACAGTGAATGTCACATCCTGTTCCAAGTTGCCGATCAGTCTGGTGATGGCTTCTGGTATCAAGTATTCAGGGTCCTGGTATGTGGCCGCACAAACGCTGGTGCTCAACACCAGGGGGCGTGCGGTTACCCTGCACCAGACCCTGTTAATCCATTCCACACTGTGACTCCTAACTTCAACATCAGGCATACTGGTTCCCGGTTGTCCAACCGCTGCCCAGACAGTGTCTGGGTCCTGGTCACCGGACCGCGCACCTCACTGTGAAACTACGAATGGAACGTTAAATCTGGTACGATCCCGAACTTTGCAGTTTGGGTTCGCTCAAGTCTATTATGGATCCTTTGATCGCTACATCTATTACTTGGATAACTGGTAATTCTCGAGCTAATACATGTCGACGAGCGCTAGGGGATGGCCCCTCCGCTTTTGCACCCTGCTCCCTCTTATGCTGTGCTGGTGCCTCTGTGCGACCAGCGCCTCTTCCTCTAAACTGCACACGTCACTCACATGACCTTGATTCCATGTGGGGTCTAGGACCTCATCATCCTCCACATCATCTTCCACCCACTCCTCAACCCTGCCCTCCTTGCCGATATGCACACTGCAGAAAGTCACAGCAGTTGGCACCTGTGTTTTTCCAGCATGTAAAGTCTGCAAAGGACATATGGAAATTGTTTTAGAATTGTATTCAGGCAACAGTTTTCCCTATAAACTGACCTCTCAGTTTGACTTGTGAGGGTATTGCCCCAGAATTACAATATTGTTGAAGTACCTCTTAGCGATTGATCACTGGTTTAAATATAGCAGCTTGTTATCTGGTAGTTTCTAGTGTAGAAAATATCAATTTGTTTTCTATCACTTATATCTGTGTAACAAGTGTTGTAGGTGTGAAACAATATTACAAGTCTCTTGTGGCCTTCCTGGCTCATGACCGGGAAAAACCTGGTTACGCTAGCTCCCATACTACCCCCAACTCCCAGCTCTGCACAAATAATCTCTCACTTTCCTCCAACATATGGAGCTGCCATTATGGATCACACCGCATCCCCTATATTTAAGTCCATACTCACTTTTTAAAAATGTTTCTTGTTATGTTTGCTATATTGACCATTGCCGTGCCTTTAAACGAAACCTGCTTCTTATAACAACTATACGAAGTGCATCAGCGTGGCTCTGTACTCTAATTAAAAATAAAAAAACAGTAAACACAGTTAACATTACGTTTGACTGCATGTCACAAGCCATTGTCATGTTTTGACAATTGTATTACATGTTGTGAATACCATTACCCTGCCTGTGGCAAAAATTAAGAATTATATTTAAAAAATAAATAAAAATGATATAATAATAGGTAAGGGTGTCTACTAATCTCCGTTCATTTTAATGGCCCAATAATTATCAGATTAGCAAGTTAATGTTTTCTGCTTTTTGCCTTTTTTATTCCTAAATGACACATAAAACATTCCCTTACATAGTTAATTACAATGTTTATAATAGAATGGCTGTGCTTCTGAAAGATGCTTTTATATCTGCAAACAATCAGTTTAATAGACATCTTAAAGAATACCCGTCATTGTAAATGAACCTATTAGGAAACATAATTTAGCTTTTCATGCTGAAAAATATAGCTATGTTTTTATCACTTATTATAATAAACACAAAGTACATCTTAAGTGATACAGTTGTGCATTATGTACCTGCCTATTTCTAGTTTATTTTATTTCTGCTCACAAAGAACACGAGAACACAGCATATCATTTCTCACATGGGATTTTTTCAGTACAAGTATAATGAGTAAAATGAGATCCAAAGTACAGAACATATATTAGTCGCTATACCTAGTTCATTCAGTGTATTTTCCCATTAATCTTCATGTGAAATAGATAACTTGGATCATTATGCAATTTTGGAATATATATCAAGTATCATTTTTTTCCACTGTGAAAAAAATATTATAAAAGCTAAAGGCTGAATACCAGTGAAATTAATAATTTTCTCACTTGGTACATATCCCAAGCTAAATAAATTCAGCACTACAGGAATGTTTTACACCGAGCTTGAGATAGTCTGCAACATGGAAGGTTAATGTGATTATATATGATTAATATAACTGTGAGACAAATGACATAAACAGTGATGATCTACAACTTGTATCAGTCCACTATACATATGTACTACATTCTACAACACCAAAACAAAGATGGATGACACTCCACACCACCACAACCACTAGAATTATGAAAAAGTTCAAACTGGAAAGACATTGAAATTAGATTTAGTGCAATGAAAGATTGTAGGTTCATATTATGTGCAGGGCCAGATATAAAGGGGGCACAAGGGCAGGTTCTACCCTGAGTTACTTCCAGCAGTATTTCTCTGGATAAAATTGAGGGCAAAATAAATCTGACTACCACTCATGTTGCGCCTGCCCCATTACATTGGTGGTGCAGTGTGGTAAAGTCTGGTCCATGTGATAAGAATAGTACTCACTTCCTTGTGCTACTTCTGGTCAGGATTCTGCATAGTGACAGAGTGTCACAAGCTCAGAGTCGCTGGTTCAATTAGGCTGGGCTCTGAGGCTGATCCAGGACCTAACCTCAGGTGGGGCACTTGTAGATTATTTTTAAAGGAACAATCATGGCACAATAACCACTACAGCTCCCTGGCTGAGATTGGACTGAAACCTTTGCAGTGCCCCTCCTGGTTGTAAGTGAACCTTTATACTAAATAATTCCAAATATAATGCTGAAAACATTTTGAACTTGTGGTCATCTGCCTATGAGAATTATTATTAGATTTAATCTACAATTTTATACTTCTATCAGTTCAGCTGACTATTGGTAGTTCTCAAGACACACAGCATTTTGCTCTCTTATTCTGACAATTATTGGGGTTTGTGATATGTTTGATATAATGCTTTGTATATATTTAATTTTTCTACATGCATTTCACCTATTTATTGTTTATGGTATTTTCACAAAGTTTTTGGCAACTACATGAATACCAGTACATTGGATTATATTTCTAAATTGTGAATTATGTAAAAATTGACCACACTCATACAACTCTAAAATCTTCAGTGTGAGCAAGTGTTCATTGTGAGCAAGTGTTCACATATATAATGGTGACCTCACAATGCTCATCCTTTCACAAGATTCTAGTGGCTACATGTGTGTATGGTTATGTGTGTCTGGTGAGCAGACCAGCTGGATTTTCTAGGTTTCCACAGTCATAAGTAGAGCAGCCTCAATTCATGAAGGAACAAAAGAAGAGAAAACCTGAGGTAATCAAGCATACTAATATTAGAGTGCTAAAGTCTGTCATTAACCCCTTAAGGACACAGCTTCAGAAGCTTGACTTACGCTTAATGACACAAGCAATTTTTGCATTTTCTTGCTGTTTGCGTTCAACTGCAATTTGCATCTCTCTCATTTATTGCACCGACACATATTATATACTGTTTTTTAAAGGACAGAAAGGGCTTTAATTTGATATAACATATATATATATATATATATAAATGCTTACTTATTATAAAAAAAATACAGAAAAATGCAAAAAAAATGAAAAATATTGTTTTTTTTACAGTTTTTGCAATAATAATGTGTGCATAATTAGTGCAGGTTAAGGAAAGTAATTAAAAATAAATTTATTTATTTGTTCTGATTTACAGAATATATAATGTGTCTGGGATTTTAAGTTTTTTTTGGTAGTTACAGGTCACAAAGCACAAGGAGTAAAATAAAATTTTAATGTGGAGCGATTTTAGAATTTGGTATGTTTGTCTTGTAAGCTTAATAGCCATAAAAGAAAACAAAATTGCCACACAAAAGTATATATTTATATAAAGTAGACATCACGGGCTATTTACCTAAGGTTGTTTTGACACTTTCTACGTAGCCATATTACCGCCAACCTCTGCTAAATATTGGAGTAAAATTGTGTTCTTTTTGGTTTTTGGCACACAAACTTATAACAGAGAAATTCTCGTGTATATTTTGTAAAGTTGGTGCGTGCTATTCCTGTACAAAGTTTTATTTTGTGTTCAGTTACATCTGCTGAGTAAAATGACACCCCCATTGTATGTCTTTTGCACTATTTCGTGAAGTTACAGTGCCATACAGGATACCTGTCCTTTTCAGTATTCACAGTAGAATTTTGAGAGATGAATTTAATGAGCCTTAGCTTCCATTTGGGGTATTATAACAGTTTGACTGTTCAAAAAAACCCCACAAAGGCCTACCATTTGTAAAAGTAGACACTCCAGGGTATCTTATAAGGTGCATATTGTGCCTTAACATGCCCCCATTTTTTCACCAATATATGCCAAAGTATGTGGTAAAAAAAAATTTTGTGCATTTTTTACATACGGATTGCATTTTTGCTGGGCGTTTTGTATATTTCATATGTGCCACTAAGTTCAAACCCCCCAAATTATGCTCAGCTAAGTCTTCTGAGTAAAATGACACCCCATATGAATGTCTTTGGCACTATTTCGTGAAGCTACAGTGCCATATAGGAGACCTGTCCTTTACAGTATTCACAGTAGAATTTTGAGAGATGGATTTAATGAGCCTTAGCTTCCATTTGGGGTATTATAACAGTTTGACTGTTCAAAAAACCCCACAAAGGCCTACCATTTGTAAAAGTAGACACTCCAGGGTATCTCATAAGGTGCATATTGTGCCTTAACATACCCCCATTTTTCACCAATATATGCCAAAGTATGTGGTAAAAAATTATTTTGTGCATTTTTTACATACGGATTGCATTTTTGCTGGGCGTTTTGTATATTTCATATGTGCCACTAAGTTCAAACCTCCCAAATTATGCTCAGCTAAGTCTTTTGAGTAAAAATACACCCCCAATGAATGTCTTTGTCACTATTTTGTGAAGCTACAGTGCCATATAGGAGACCAAGCCATATCCGTTTTTACCAAACTTTGAATTTTGACGCTGGGCCTATGTGCAATTTCCAAGCATCTTCACAGGTTTTAAATTCAATCTACCCCACAAAGGCCTACCATTTCTTAAAGTAGACACCCCAGGGTGTTTCAAAAGGTATAGTTTGAACCTTAGCGTGGGATCATTTTTCCGCTAGCTTGTACCAGATGTAGTGGTAATAAGCGTTTTTTCTGCCTTTTTGACATACAAAGTGAGTTTGCACAGTATATTTTGCAAACCTTATGTGTGCTACGACTGTATAATACTTCATATGTTGCTCAGCTATGTCGGCTGAGTACAGCAATACCCCCGTATGTACCTTTGCCAGGTATGTGTGGACATCGGAGGGGCACATTTGGGACACAGCCATTCCATTTTTTTTCAAACTTTGAAATTTTATGCTGTGCCTATGTCCCATTTTAGAGTATTTTACCAGGCTATATAATCCAAATTCCCCATAAAGCCATACCATTTCTTAAAGAAGACATCCCAGGGTATTTCAAAAGGCATATTTTGAACCTTAGCGTGGGATCATTTTTCCGCTAGCTTGTACCAAGTGTAGTGGTAATAAGCATTTTTTCTGCCTTTTTGACATACAAAGTGAGTTTGCGCAGCATATTTTGCAAACCTTATGTGTACTATGACTGTATAATACTTCATATGTTGCTCAGCTATGTCGGCTGAGTACAGCAATACCCCCGTATGTACCTTTGCCAGGTATATGTGGATGTTGAAGGGGCGCATTTGAGACGCAGCCATTCAGTTTTTTTCTAACTTTGAAGTTTTACGCTGTGTCCATGTTCCAATTTGGAATAGTTTAGACGGTTGGCTATTGAAACTTCCCCACAAACACATACTATTTATTAAAGAATACACCCTGGGGTAATTCAAAAGGCATATTTTGAACCTTGGCGTGGGATAATTTTTTCTCTAGTCTGTTCCAGGTGTAGTGGTAATGAGCGTTTTTAAAATGTATTTTTTTACTTTTTATAACTTTTTTACTTTTAAAAACTAGTTTTTAAACTTTTGTTTTGCTTATAAATTTTTTTTAAACTTTCCTAAACTTTCTTAAAACTTTTTTACAGATTTAACATTTTTCTAAGCTATTTTTTTTACTGTTAACCCCTAACTAGCAGTACGCAGCACTAACAGTAAATTCCCCATTTTCCCATAACTCCCACCCACCCCAGCTAGCAAAATATATAGTTATAAAATATTTAAATTAATTAATTAAATAAATTGAACCCCTGAGGGTTAAAAAAATAAATAAAAGTTAATCCTCAGGGGTTAAAAAAAATTAGATCACAGTATAATACTGTGATCTCTATTTGATCGCTGTAGGCAGTGATCGACTGGCAGGGAAGGGGTTAATTTTTATTTGGACTAGGTAAAGTGTGTTTTTTTGTTTTTATTACTTAAATGTTATTAAAACATTTTTTTAAGCTTAATTTTTTACTTTTTAAAGTTTCTTTTAAAACTTTTTTTTAACGTTAACCCCTAGTTAGCCTAACGCCAAATCCCCCAATTCCCCACTAACTTCCACCTACCCCAGCTATCTAAATATATAATTTAAAAATAATTTAATTAATTAATTTAATTAATTTAACCCCTGAGGGTTAAAAAAAAAAGAATTAACCCTCAGGGGTTAAAAAAAAAAATCAGATCATAGTAAAATGTAATCCCTGCCAATTGATCACTGTAGTCAGTGATCAATTGGCAGGGAAGGGGTTAATTTTTTATTAAAATGGGTAAGGGGGGACACTTTAAATAAACTTTATTTTTTTTAACAGCAGGGGGCAGGATCAGCACTGATCCGGCTCCCTGCACTTCACACAGAACCCGGAAGTGCAGGGAGCCGGTAGGTAAGTATACAGAGCACATGTGCTCGCTCAGACTTGTGGTCAGAGCGAGCACATGTGCTGGGCAGCCTGACCGGGTGCTCCCGGTATGCCTCTAATGCAGAGGCATACCGGGAGCACCATTAACCCCGCGATCGCCGCGATAGTGGCGATCCGGGGTTAATTTTACCGCGTGACGGACGAGGTCCGTCACCCGTCGTTAAGGGTCTCCCCTGTGTGACGGACCTCGTCCGTCACCCGTCCTGAAGGGGTTAATGGTAGCAGTCTTAAAGGGGAATGTACTGTGTAATCTGTCATTGTGATAACATGTTGGCATGCTACATACACATTACATAATATCACACATTACAATATCACATAAATACTATGCACATTATATCAAATAAACAGTTGTGTTAAGGAATTTTGGATGTCAATGAAAGCACACAAGCAAGGGTTATTATTGTAAAATGTCAATTTCCTCTTAATGTTGTTATTTGTATTTTTAGCATAATACAAGAGGTGACCTTGCAGGCCCAGTAAAACAATGTAGAGTATTAGGCTTAACACCACAATTCATACTTTGACTATATCTTACTGACATAAACATCCAAATACATACTATCACACAGTTCTTAGGGGAGGGGGCCTCAGTTGTTTATCAGTGTTTTGCGCAATAAATTGTGCTCTCATTTCAATGGTACTTCACCAGCACTCTCTTAATGACTATATGTACTAAGCTAGCACCAGTTGTCTTCCACCTCTCAAAGAGTAGTAAAACTGTTAGACTGTGTTAAGATAACCACTCCATTTCACATTCATCTTCTTACCAGGCCCATCTGATATGAAAAAGAATCAGTGCTATGTTTATGCTATGCTTTGATTTAAAATGTCCTTAAAGGGACACTCCATGCATCATAACAACTTCATCGGAATGAATTTGTTATGATGCAAAAAAGTTCCTGGGCACCATTTTACCTCAAGGGATTAAACCATTAACATCCACTTTAATCTGGAGCCCGTTAGCTCTGCCCAACCACTTCTGTTGCAGTCTGAGGCTTGAATCAAAAAAGGCTTGCACTGGGAAACGTTGATAGACTGAGAGATCAGTAGCTTCCCATTCACAAAATGGAGGGAAACGGTACGTATCTTTTTTACCCTGTTATGTAAATGGAGAGCTACTGACAGGCTGACAGTGTCATCTGACTCAATCAGTGGCTCTAAGTCTGAGGCTTCCTACATCAAGTCTCATACAGCAACGGAAGTAGCTATGTGCCAGATTCAAGACTTTGGGGTTAAACCATTTATTATTGCTTTAACCCCTTTAGGCAAGCCAGCATCCAGGGACATCCTCACACCATAACAACTTTATTCTGATAAAGATGGTATAGAACATTTAAAGGAACACTCCACCATAATCACTACAGCACAATGAATAATATAATCTATACTATGTATTTTATTATACTATCTAGTCTGACCCAAATACAATGACTTATTGCCATTAGAGATAGTATTGCAGATACTTCCATCAGCCTGTTGCCAGTGTTTTTTTTAATAGCTAATAGTGATGTCATCATGGTTTACATATAATGTAACATAGAACATTTCCCCAGCAATCCCATTAAGTTACTCTGGGTTTAGGCAAAACAGATCCCCTGCACCTCCTGTTAGAAGTGAGTGGACTATACAGCTCTTCAAATTAAAATCAGTGCACACACACACATTTTCAAAACAATGCCTATATGTTAATACATAGACCTACTGGTAAATGGTAATGGAAAATAGAATTTAATTTACGCTATCTATGACAGACATCATATGAGAAGGAAATTAGAAATGCTTTTCTTTTTCTGAAGGCATCAATGATAGAATGAAACCCTTTTAATTCTAATTTAGTTGAAAATCACTAGGTTTATCGTATTGATCATGAATACTGATCAAGATGTTTCTACCTTTCTTTCTATTTTTAACACATATTAAAATAACACACATAGATGACACTCTTTAAAGCTCAGTACAGTATATCGACTAGTTGACAGCCACATTATGAGTTAATGTTTTCCCTCACTGCCAAGATCATTAAGAGGAATAAAATGACATCTGTCTCAAAACACTAAAGGTCTGGAATTCACTCTAATTTGACTTTAGCATACACACCAAAATCTATTCACTGAGTGAGAAGCAAATACACTAGTTATTATGATGTTATCTGTAAAATGCCCTCATGTATGGTATATTGTAACTGATCACTCTCCATTATCATTTGTATCTCCAGGGCTGCACCTATTCTGTGGAACTCCCTTCCCTCCTCAATCAGACTTTCACCCAGCCTCCATTCCTTCAAAAAATCTTTGAAAACTCACTTCTTTATTAAAGCGTATCAATTAAACTGTCAGCAGGTTTCTCATCCCCCACCCCATGACTCCGTTCCTTCACCTGTCAAAAATGACCTACCAAGCACTCAATAAACCCTTCTGTAACAAACTATTTAATTCCCCTACTTTAACCCTTTGTGTCACTATACCCCACTCCCTCTAGCATGTAAGCTCATCGAGCAGGGCCCTCAACCCCCTCTGTTCCTGTACGTCAGAGGTCTGATCTCAATTATGTGTCTGTTAGTACACCCATTGTACAGCGCTACGGAATTTGTTGGCGCTATATAAATAATAAAATAATAATAATAATAATTTGCTGCCAATATGTTGACTGTTATACAGTTGTGCTCAAAAGTTTGCATACCCTTGGAGAATTGGTTATATATTTATCGTTTTTAAAGAAAACACGAGTGAGCAGGCAAAACACATTTCTTTTATTTCTTATGGGATTCGTATACAACTCTAGGTTATAACAAAATGGCACAATTATAAAACAAAACATGGCAACAAAGAAAAAAATGAAATGACCCCTGTTCAAAAGTCTGCATACCCTTAGTTCTTAATACTGTGTATTGCCCCCTTTAGCATCAATGACAGCGTGCAGTTTTTTTTGTAGTAGTTGTCTATGAGGCCCCTGATTCTTGTGGGTGGTATAGGTGCTCATTCATCTTGGTAAAATGCCTCCAGGTGATGCAAAGTCTTTGGTCGTTTTGCATGAACTGCACATTTGAGATCTCTCAATGATATTACGGTCAGGAGACTGTTATGGCCACTCCAGAACCTTCCCCTTTTCTGCTGTAACCACTGGAGGGTCAACTTGGCCTTGTGCTTAGGGTGATTGTCATGCTAAAAAGTCAAAGAGCGCCCAATGTGCAGCTTTGGTACAGAAGAAAATTAATGGCGAGGTGAATGCAGCATGTTATCAGTATTTTTTGATAACATGCTGCATTCACCTTGCCATCAATTTTCACAATATTCCCTGTGATACCCCCAAAACATCAGTGAGCCACCACCATGCTTCACAGTGGGGGTGGTATTCTTTTCACTACAGGCCTTGTTGACCTTCTCCAAACATATAGCTTATGGTTATGGTTGTGACCATAAAGCTCTATTTTGGTCTTGTCACTCTAAATTACAAAGTGCCAGAAGCTGTAAGGTGTGTCAAGATGTTGTCGGGCATATTATACCTTTTTTGTGGAATTGGTGCAGTAAAAGCTTCTTTCTGGCAACTCGACCGTCCAGCTCATTTTTGTTTAAGTATCATCATTGTAACGGATCGACGGGCACCCCGACTGGGTAGCTCCATTGAAGGATGCTCCTTGAGCTTCCTGAGGACTCCAAGCACTGCAGCAGACACCATAACCACCGTAGATTCCTCCAGAGAGCAAAAACTGGAACAAGCTCTTACAAGAGCTTAGCAGTGAATATAGCAAGGGAGTATGCAGAGCATAGCAATCCCTTGTAGCAGATTCCCCCAATAAGAGACGGCACTCCAAATTGAGGGTGAAGTAGAACTGCCTGTACTGGCACATACAGCCTCTTTTATTCACATTCTACAAACATAGTACTGCCCACATGGTTTTGAAATACAACCAATCAATCTGTACAATACACACAGACACTCCCACACAAAATCCTCCCCTCTGCCTGTGATATGATTACTGAACACAATGGTTAATATAATTATCACAGGCAGAGAAATACAGTATTATAAAACATATCACAGGGACCCCAAAACATGCAATAACCCCATATAGAAATATATCCTCGGAACCGGGGTATCCAAAATTCACCCAGATCCGTTCAGTAGTTTGGAAGATACGGTTTAATGCAGATTCCGCAGAACATATACAGGCTATATGAAAAATAATTACTGTTAAATGTGTCCCCTGTTCTGTAGTTTAAAACTACTGAACGATGTCTTTGTGCACCAAATACCGGCGAGATGGCACCGTGTAGAAAAGACAAAACAGTGTCTGTGAGTTAAAATGGCCGCCATCCATTGTTCTCACCATGTTCTACATCCATTGTTCTCACCATGTTCTTCATCCATTGTTCTCACCATGTGCCTCTGATATATGAAATGGTGGCCACCCAGTAACTCCACAGTATGTCCCAAGATGGTTCTTAAAGGGCCAGCAGCAGCATAATAAAAAACAATATGCCCAAATCAGTTCCTAGAAGGGCAATACATCCCAGGGCCATAGTCGCAGGGCAGAGACTGGCAAACAGGCCCCTCCAAAAACCAGTGGTGAGGTCACTTTCACCACAGTCAAAATTTTCTTCTTGAAATAACCACACTGTCTTGTTCCAGAGTAGTCTGTACTTCTCCTGAGGTTACCTGTGGGTTTTTCTTTGTATCCTGAACAAGTCTTCTGGCAGTTGTGGCCAAAATCTTTCTAGGTCTACTTGATGTTGGCTTGGTATCAAGAGATCACTGAATTTTCCACTTCTTAATAATTGATTAAACAGTACTGACTGGCATTTTCAAGACTTTGGATATCTTTTTATATCCATTATTTTCCATCTTAATAAAGTTCCATTACCTTGTTGCTCTCCATGGCTCAGTATCTAGTCTGCTCAGTGCATCCACGAGAGCTAATATTGACTATTTATACACAGCTCTTTGATCTCCCTCACTGGCCCATGGAGGTCCAGGCACACCCAGCACACCCCGTGTGCACACCTATGATAAGGAAGGTGAATAGGAGTATGGATTTCCCAATAAACTGAATCCCTATCTGTGACGGTCTGCTAAGGTATCACCGTCTTGCATACCCTTTTCCCATAATAATATTACACCAATAATTCACAGGTTCCAATATCGCTGGTGTCACATAATAACCCACATTTGAGCCAAGGCTTAATGCTGGGACCAAGTCTGATTTAATGGGACCAAGTCTGATTTAATGGCAAACAGGCATTCAATTTATACAATGCATAACCTCCTACTCTGAGCCAGAGAGATAATTGAGTCAGAGAAAATACTAAACTCAATTATCTTCTGGTCAGGAAAAGTAACATTTTACACAACACCCTGAAATACCCCCCAAATACATGGGAAGTCACATTTCTGGGTAGCCTGGATCTGGGGGAACAATATATAAAAAAATCAGCCAGATTCGTTCAGTAGTTTGTAAACGGCACTGCAGGGAGAGTTGAGCGGTCTGGCACGAGATTGAAGCCAGAAACAGTTCCATGAAAAATGTAGCAAGAGCTGGTCTCCATTCGTGGGGTTTTGTACAGAAACCACAGAAGATAAAGTCAAGCTTGTTCGTGGAGAATGCTCCCTGTGTTCGGTATTCTGAAACTCCCGAACGCCGTGGGAAGAGGAACGTAGAAGGGATCCTGGTGTTCATGCGAGTGCCTTACTGAAATTAGTTCCAGGCACTCGACGACCATGTCCTGCAGGCAGGGTTCGGGAGACAAGATAGCCGCCATCCATTGTTCCAACCACGTGTATTTGTATGCACGAAATGGTGGCTACCCAGAAGCATTCAACTGAGTTGTGGTTTTCGTACAAGATACACAACGTTCTAATTAGTCTCTGGGTGGTCTCGGTTCGGAAACCGAACAAATTGACGAACAATCTGAACGAACTGGATAATAAAAGTGAATGCAAATAGCCGAACAGTGATGGGGCATCCCTTCACACTATTCACTTGTGCCTTCGAGGGCTCCCCTTAATTAAAAGCCAAATATGACTCCACTGGCTACGGGAAATGCAAACCTCCTCCCTCCCTGGTGGTAAAACAAACTAAATTGCCAAGTATGGGTACTGTAACAACAAGTGCTTTTTCAGACAGTGCTGCTAACTGATAACAGCTAATATCTAAATTAGTTGTGCTCAGTTGTGCCGCAATGAAAAGGACCGCTCAAAGCAAGTTATGAGCGAGTAGTGCCGTTTATATAGAAAGCCTGCTCATAATTCAGCAAGAACTAGGTAGATCACTGATGGTACAGTGGCTATGGATAACGCTAGTCAGTGCCCCTGATGTGCGTTTCGTCACTCTGGCTCATCAGAGGGGAGCCAAACCTCTGGTAAAGCCCAGTGAAAAAAGGGGTGAGATAGATCTCATTGGTCCATTTGAAATATAATGGACCATTGGGAATAGAGAAATTTTGTTAGTGGGAAGTACTGAGTACTTAACCCTTTCGGTACTGAAATATTTTTATTTACATTTTAATGAAACCACAGCCCATGATGTAAGATAGCGAAGGGAAGGAGTTATAAGGTGTAAAATAAAATAAACTAATATTGAAACGGAAAGTGAAGTTTAGCATTATCCACACTAACTACAGGAGGAGAATTTTCTACGAATGGACTAAGCTGGGGAATATACTGAGACAGGATAAGGACCGTATTTCTCATATATAAAGTGGTGATGGTTGGTGTCCTTATATGTTGTCTACACTAAAAGAAAAGGTGACTGACCCGATAATAAATATTTATTAAATTATTATTATTGAATACACAATTAGTGTATAAATGGAGTGAAATTGAACTCATAAAGACCCAGAGGTGTATGTGTCTTAAATTCGTGAATCCGTTTGGACTCCCTTTTGAGTAGGCTCATGTTAAAGTCGCCCTTTCTTGTATTGGTGGATATTCTTTCAATTGCTTGAAACTTGAGATTGGAAGGATGACCTTGGTGTTGGGAATGGACAAATTGGAAATTGGTGTGATGATATTGCTGTTGGTGACTGAGTAAACATGTTGAAGTATGCATCTGCAGAATTGTTGGTATGTTTTACCTATATATTGTATATTGCAACTACATGTGATGACATATACAATCCGAGTAGTACTGCAGTTGATGAAGTCACAAACTGGGTACTGATTGTTAGTTCTAGTGCACAATATAGATTGAGATGGGCTGTCACATTTGCAAGCCTTGCACAAGCCACATTTAAAAACATCCTTGCTTTGAGACAGCCATCCTGGGGTTGTGATTGGTGGTTCCAAATAGCTGTGTGCCAAAACGTCTGTCAGATTCTTGGGTCTATGTGCAGTTATGCTAGAGTAGGAGGTTATGTCATTAAGTTCTTTGTCATGTAGCAATATTGGCCAATTGCTGGAGAATATTTTTCTCACTGAATCCCAGTACTGATCGTAAGTGCCTATACATCTGATGATCTGTTTCATGAGTTTGGGCCTGGAGGAGCGAAGGCAGGTGGGTCTATCCATAGTGATGACCTTCTGGTATGCTTTTTTAAGAACTTTTTTGGGATAACGCTGTTCTTTAAATCTTATTCTGATCTCTTTAGCCTCTTTCTGGAATGTGGCTTCATTAGAACAATTCCTCCGTGCTCTGAGGTATTGTTCATATGGTATACCGGCTTTTAGTTTGAATGGGTGATGGCTTTGTCAGTGTAAAAGGTTATTTCTGGCAGTGGCTTTTCTATAGAGTTCTGTTTCAACTGTGCCATTCAAGCCAACTGTAATTCTTAGATCTAGGAATTCCAGGGTGTTGTCATCAATAACGGATATTAATTGTAAGCCTATATCGTTATTGTTTAAGATGTTTACAAGCTGTTGAAATTTCAAAATTGGTCCAGTCCAAAAGAGGAGCACATCATCGATGTATCTGTGCCAGCTAAGTATATGTTGGCTATATTCACAATCAATTCTAGACATTATTGTTTCTTCCCACCATCCTAAATATAAATTGGCATAGATAGGGGCACAAGCTGTCCCCATAGCTGTGCCTTTCAATTGTATGTAGTACGTGCCGTTGAAAACAAAATAGTCATGTGTCAAGATAAAAGATAACAACTCCAGTACAAATTGTTTGTGTAAATTTTTAAGGATTTTTCCAGAAAGTAAGATGTCGCTTTAATCCCTATGATGTGTGGAATATTGTTGTATAATGACACCACATCTAGGCTGGCAAGAAGATTATAGTAAGGTACTATTAAGTTTTCCAGTGTGAGTAATATCTGTTTCGTATTTTGTAGAAACGAGGCCAATTGTGTGACAAAAGGATGTAGTAAATTTTCCAACAACCTGCTAGCATTTTCCATAAGGGCTTGGTTCCCTGGAAGTTGTGTGAGGTTCTTATGCACCTTTGGTAGGCAATAAAAAGTGGCTAGAGTATTTAACCCCTTAAGACCGCAGGGCGTACTATTACGTCCTCTAATAGGCGGCTCTAAACGCCGCCGGGCGTAATAGTACGCCCTCCGGTCTTTCTGTACTTACCCGGTCGCCGGCGGTCCCACGCCGGCGATCGCGGTGGGGGGGACTCCCAGGGAGCCCCCCGCGGCACGACCGTCCTCCAGGAAGCCCCCCGGCCGTGTGAGAGTGGGGTCCTAGCGAGGACCCCACAATCACATGGCCGGGTATAGCTGGCTTCTGTATTGCCAGCAGGGGGGCTGCCTGTAATTACAGGGGGTCCCCCTGCTGGCTGAAAATAAAAGTAAAATAAGTTAAAAGTGTAAAAAAATAAAATTATATATACTTAGATCATATATATATATGATCAAAGTATATATATACACATATACATACACACATGTACACCGTCTAGGTGTATTTTACTATTAATATATATATAATTATATATATATATTAATATCAAATTACACGTAGACTGATACTGATTAAATATATATATAATTATTGTTATATATATATTTATATATATATAAAAAAAATTAAAATGTAAATACGTTAAAAAATAAAATTAAAAAAATAATTAAAAATAAATAATTAAAAATATATAGATGTGTGTTATTTCGTTCTAACTGTATTGTGATATATATATATATATATATATATATATATCAAAATACACATAGAACGAAATAATATATATATTTATACACATAAATATATACGTATATATCACTATATATATACCTATATATAAATAAAAATATTTTTAAAAAATTATATAGATATATACATATATATACACATACGTATATATATACATATATTGATTCTACATATATATTTATGTAATATTTTTACATAATTAGGTATCTTAATTAATTACAATTAGCAGGACCTGCATGACAACCCATGCCGAAAGAAAAGGGAATTTAATTTGCTAGCACTATATTTAACCCTATAACTTTCCGAGACACCATAAAACCTGTACATGGGGGGTACTGTTCTACTCGGGAGACTTCGCTGAACACAAATATTAGTGTTTCAAAACATTAAAATGTATTACAACGATGATATCGCCAGTAAAAGTGACGTTTTTTGCATTTTTCACGCACAAACAGCATTAAACGGACAATATTATTGCTATGATACTTTTTACTGGTTTGAAACACAAATATTTGTGTTCAGTGAAGTCTCCCGAGTACAACAGTACCCCTCATGTACAGGTTTTATGGTGTTTTCAAAGTTACAGCGTCAAATATAAGGCTTGTGTTTCATTTTTTTCACATTAAAATTCGCCAGATTGGTTACGTTGCCTTTGAGACCCTATGGTAGCCCAAGAATGAAAATTACCCCTATGATGGCATACCATTTGCAATAGTAGACAACCCAAGGTATTGCAAACGGGGTATGTCCAGTCTTTTTTAGTAGCCACTTAGTCACAAACACTGGCCAAAATTGGCGTTTTTGCATTTTTCACACAAACAAATACTAACGCTAACTTTGGCCAGTGTTTGTGACCAAATGGCTACTAAAAAAGACTGGACATACCCCATTTGCAATACCTTGGGTTGTCTACTATTGCAAATGGTATGCCATTATGGGTGTAAATTTCATTCCCAGGCTATTATACAGTCTCAAAGGCAACGTAACCAATCTGGCGAATTTCAATTTCAAATGTAGCGTGCTATATTTGACCCTGTAACTTCCCAAAACGCCATAAAACCTGTACATAGGGGGTACTGTCTTACACGTGAGACTTTACTGAATACAAATATGTGTATTTTATTGCAGTAAAAGCAAACAGTATTATGACACTGACCGTTAAAATGTCATGTAGAACTAAAAAAATAAAAAAAATCTTATTTTCTCCCATTTTTTCATATTAAATTATGTTTCATAGCTAAATATTTGATATTAAATAAAAGCCCTGTTTCCCCTGAATAAAATGATATATAATAAGGATGGGTGCATTTAATATGAAAGAGGTGAATTACGGTTGGACAGACATGTAGCGCAAATGCCAGGTTTTGTTTACATTTTGTTTTGTTCACAACGTGTACATTTGGCTCCGTCCTTAAGGGGTTAAGTTCTTGGGCATGATAAATCTAAGTTCCTCTGTGGTGATAATGTTGTCTGTCAAAGCTGTATCCAGTAAGGTTCTGAGGGAGTTTAAGTAAGATGAGGTGGGTCCTCCTCTAGCTTTTTATAGCAGGAGATGTCATTGAGGTGAAGCATACACATCTCAACGTAGTTGTCCCTATCCATAATAACGATGTTGCCTCCCTTATCTGACGGTTTAATGATCCCTCTTTTTTAATACTTTGTTCTTTTAAGCCCTTCATTCACCTATAGATAGGTTGTTCTGTTGAATTATTGGCTTGGGTAAAAATTCAATCCTGTCGGTAGTCATCTTAACAAATAGGTCGACATTAATATCATCTCTTAGGTTGGGAGTGAACCATCTTAGAGTTCTAAAGTTTGTAAGGGGAGGTGTAGTTTCCTGCTCCACAAGGAGCTGTACCATTGATTGAAGATGTGTATAGTCTTCACTGGTAAGGCCTAATTCCTTAGCTACTTTATTGTTTTTCCTATTATGTACAGAACAAAGAGCTAGTTTGCGGACAAAGAGATTGACATCTTTAAGCCATTCAAATTTGTCGGCACTAGGTGTGGGAACAAATGATAAACCTCTATTAGAGAGATATGGTCTGGTGAAAGTGTAAAGTTATAGAGATAGAGGTACTGCTCTGAGTAAACGCATTGCTTAGTTAATCAACCCTTACCGTGCAAGTACATTTTGACCGGCATTTGCCTGAGTATAAAGATACACTGACTCAGCTGGTGAATACATTGATCATAAGTTGTATTCACACAATCTATCGACATCTATCATTAGAGATTATTTAGGATAAACCTGTTTTTATCAATATAGTCCTCGATTGGTACATTTTGTATGACTGACTAGTACTGCAGAATCCTATCACCCCTTGACAAAGGTATCCTCATTCCATTGCCTACTTACAGAATAAACTTACAATGGATAGAAATTAGCATAGCAGTTATCTACAAATGAGGTACTCACTACGGGAGTTGATTATCATTAGATACCACAAATGAGCTAGTCATAAATGATCCACAAATACGGTTAACTATTGGAAGACCCCTACTATTATATTGGTCCAACAGTATGCAATATTGCCTTCAATTATTACTGGTAAGAACGTGCATATCATAACAAATATTCTGACAGCTAGAGCCTTTTTGTGCTTTGAAGGACCAATAAAATCCTGACCAACCTAAATCTAGATTTGAAACTATCCATATCCTTGTGTTGGGGTACATTTTTCTTCCTGTAGCAGATACTAGAAATTTGCACTCCACCTTTAGATACAGACGTCCGGGTGGTTATCTTTTACTGAATCATTACGCAACACCATATGTCAGTTCAAGATCACCACATTATACTTTGAGATAGCTGCACATATTTATGGACAGAAGTTACAGCAAAAAGCAAGGTAACAAGATTATATCAGCTAAACACGATATTGCTTATTCCGCAACCAACAACATGTATTTCTGGTAGCGAGGTCAAAAGGTTATCTCTGATAGCAACAGGTTCATTTTTAAGCTAATGTTTGACTAGACTGTTTCAAGAATAAGCTGCCCATTTACAATAGTCATGTATTTCATTTTTTAACCCTTTTAGTTCCATTATTGTATCCTGTAGGAATAACTCATTATGGATTTTATATGGTAAAGGGTTAGATGTTGGATGCATAATATTATAATTGATAAGGCCAATAAAATAGGGGTTGTTTCCATCAATATAGGTGCCTTCCGTAGCTCCTTCTTAACCATAGGGCATAGCGCAACTTCAAATAATGAGCCTTATCATTATACACTGCTCAAAAAAATAAAGGGAACACAAAATCAACACATCCTAGATCTGAATGAATTAAATATTCTGAAATACTTTGTTCTTTACATAGTTGAATGTGCTGACAACAAAATCACACAAAAATTAAAAATTAAAAATCTAATTTTTCAACCCATGGAGGTCTGGATTTGGAGTCACACTCAAAATTAAAGTGGAAAAACACACTACAGGCTGATCCAACTTTGATGTAATGTCCTTAAAACAAGTCAAAATGAGGCTCAGTAGTGTGTGTGGCCTCCACGTGCCTGTATGACCTCCCTACAACGCCTGTGCATGCTCCTGATGAGGTGGCAGATGGTCTCCTGAGGGATCTCCACCCAGACCTGGACTAAAGCATCTGCCAACTCCCGGACAGTCTGTGTTGCAACGTGACGTTGGTGGATGGAGCGAGACATGATGTCCCAGATGTGCTCAATTGGATTCAGGTCTGGGGAATGGGCGGGCCAGTCCATAGCATCAATGCCTTTGTCTTGCAGGAACTGCTGACACACTCCAGCCACATGAGGTCTAGCATTGTCTTGCATTAGGAGGAACCCAGGGCCAACCACACCAGCATATGGTCTCACAAGGGGTCTGAGGATCTCATCTCGGTACCTAATGGCAGTCAGGCTACCTCTGGCGAGCACATGGAGGGCTGTGCGGCCCCCCAAAGAAATGCCACCCCACACCATTACTGACCCACTGCCAAACCGGTCATGCTGGAGGATGTTGCAGGCAGCAGAATGTTCTCCACGGTGTCTCCAGACTCTGTCACGTCTGTCTCATGTGCTCAGTGTGAGAGCACTCTAATTGGTGGATTTCAAACCAACCAATCAAAGTGCTGTGACAGATAAATGTAGAGACTTACCTGTCAGTCTCTTCATTTACCTGTCAGAGCACTCTGATTGGATGGCTTAAACCCACCAATCAGAGTGCTCTGAGCCTAATGGCAGGGCGGGGCAAGGCTTTATAAGCCTTCCCCAGCCCTGCAGAGCTCAGTCTGCGCGGAGCCCTCGTTGGGTGAAGATGGATTTTTTTTTTGCCCTTTTTTGGGGCTGAAAAAATAAGTATTTCGAAGAAAACATCAAATGGTAAGTTTTATTTTTTTACAGGTACTTAGTTAAAGGTCCCCCCCTCATTATTTTTAGGGTGAGGGGGGTAGGTAGGGTGATAATTTTTTTTGGGGGGAGGGGGTGACTAGGGGTTTGGGGACACCTAGTCACCTGGGGGGCCCCCACCCGCCACTCAGGTCCTCCCCTTATTAATATTTAGGGCCCCCACCCACCGCTCAGGGGTGGGGGCCAGGGGGAAGGACATTAGGTCCCCCCCTTATTCCAATTTAGGGCCCCCTCAGGGGTGGGGGTAGGGGGGAGGACATTTTAGGGCACCCACCCGCTGCTCAGGGGTGGGGGCCAGGGGGGAGGACATTACGTCCCCACCCTTACTTGTATTAAGGGTCCCCACTGTTCAGGGGTGGGGGTTGGGGGGGAGGACAATAGGTCCCCCCATCATTTTACCTTAGGGCCCCCACCCACCGCTCAGGGGTGGGGGCCGAGGGGTGCAATAGGTCCTCCCTTTAGTTTAAAAGCCCCACTCTTGCGTTGTTTACTAGACATGCCCCTACTACATGCGGTATAGCGATTAGGGGCAAAGTTTACTAATACTAAGTAATTTTTACTTAGTATTGGTAAATTTGGCTGAAAGACCAATTTAGGTCTTTCAGCCTTTTGGTAGATAGCTCCCTAATACCGTGGGAATTAGGGAGTTATCTACTAAGCGGCTGCAATAGACGTCCCGAAATTCCGAAATGCCGAAGTTCCAAAATTCCGAAGTGTCGAAGTGTTGTAGTCCCGAATTGCGAAAATCACGAATTTCGGAATGCCGAACTGAAAAATTTCCCCATACACATGCCTAATTATTTTATCATATATTGTACATATATAATATATGTATAATATATATTTTTTTATTTTTTTTACATTTTAGGTGTCAGGGAGACTGCCTGAGCAACTTGGTGATCACATGGCTCTGGAGGGCTGGAGAGGACAGAGCTGCAGCAGGGGGACTGCTGGGATCTTGGGCAGTCCCGCTGGACCGGGATCGCCGTGGATCGCTGGTCCAGGTGAGTACCCAGGTCATTTTAGCCGCGGACGTGCAGGGTAGGTCTGCGGTCATTAACTGATGTTTTTTGCACGTCCAAGGTCGGGAAGGGATTAAGTTCCATTTCCTGTGATTAAAGAAATTTGCCCACAATACTCACCCATCCTCTGTGATCTTCATTCGCTGTTCGATCGTCTTATCGACAGGACGCCAAAGATACTACCAAATTTCATGCTAACAGTTTGTCCACTCATGTTAGGACGAAATTCATGCATTTTGTTTGGTTCAAAATTTCATTCAAATTAATTAAATTCTGATCCGATTCATGCCGCTGGTGCAGCTCGCAGCCTCTTAGTAGATAGTTCCCTAATTCCCACGGTGTTAGGGAGCAATCTACTAAAAGACAAGTTAGTTTTTCACCCAACTTTACTAAGCAAAGATTATTAAGTATTAGTAAATAAGTGAGTTTAACATCTCTCTTCTGTCCCTACTCACTATTCCGCGAGTAGAGGCATGTCTACTAAATAGTGAGCAGCCTGTGTCTGCTCCCTGTTGTAAAAAAAAAACCCTCCCCCACTCCAGTAAAATGCCCCATGGTGGAGCACCTATTCAAAATTTTAACGGAAAGGACATAGTGTCCCCCCGACCTGCCACCCATGACCCGTGAGTGGGGGCTACTAAACTAAACACCAGACCAAAGGACAAAAGGACCAGACCAAAAGCAACATTATTAATGAACTGGAAAACAAGTGAGGCTCAATTAAATAGGGAGAAGATAATTGCAAAGTAAGGCCAACTGGGAAAACAGAGAGAGCTCAGTCTGGGTGAAGCAGCCTGCAATAGCACCAAAGACAGGTAGTGGCACTGTGAGGTACGCACCAGACTGAGAGTAAACAGAATCGTGACACAGGAACTGTGCTTGAGTGCTCTTAGATATAGATAACTCAGTAAGGGGACAGGAAGAACATAACACTATAACTACTCCTTTTTTTTAGTGTCTGGAGAGTTTGCTAAGAACCATTGTTTGTGGTGTATGTGGCGGACACCCCGATGGAAGAGGAGTTTCGCCGCCAAAGATGTTCTTTTCCCCCCAGTGTGAGTAGAGTTGCAATAATCCTGGAAGCGATAATCCTAAAAACCAGTGATAAAGCTTTTCCCTACAAGCACGAGACGAGGCTCTGTGTTGAGGGTAAAACTGGAACTGTTTAATGGAAGCCACAGCTGACCTTACATGCAAGTTCACATGCAAGGGGTTTCTGATGACATATACCACAGGGGCTTTCCCCACTGGACCTAAGAGGGGACAGCAGCATAAGCACACACATAATTACATTACCTCTCAGGTTCAGGACATGCATAATAAAAACAACCTAAAATACATACTTAACAATGGAGTACCCCCTCAAGTTCTATATCTCCGGGTAACCTCGATCTGAGCGCCCACCATATCCAGAAAGCACTCAGATCCCACGAACGCAGCCAAAACGCCACCGGGGTATAGCTTAGACTGACCGCACACGAGGCACCTGCCCTAAATAGTTCCATGAAATCAGGCTTTGCGGTCGGTCTCTTTCGGGAGTACCAAATACAACATTATATACAAATAAACGGTTCGTGCATATGCTCACGCAGTGTATCTGGTTCAGTAGTATGCTTCCACCGAACGCCATTTAATTCGTATGAATCCTACCAAACATAGTTAGAGGTGGAAATCCTAGCAGTGTTCGCACCGTGGAGTGTCCAATTTTAGTTCCATGCACTCGATGACCAAACAACGCTGTTTGTGTAAGCAGCCAAAGATGGCTGCCGCCATGTGATCGCACATATGTATGGCGACCAACCAGCCGACCACTTAGAACGTTGCTTTTATTGCAGTTACAGAGGTGTTAGAAGAGGTTAATGGGGTCAACAAGCGGCACACTCTGCATATGGGTGGTCTGTCATTCTGTGATTTATTCGTTATTCAAACAGGGCAATGTTAACATACGAGGTGAACACAATTTACCAAACAAACAGGCGAAAGGAACAAAGAGCTGTATAATCTAGCAACAGGGAGACCTGTCACAGTGTGTATTTAAGAAAGGGAAGTGTCTTGCTGCTGTAAAGCGAGTCTCCTGCACTAGTAGTATGTCTGCCTGCTGTCTGTGTGCCCAACAAAGGAGTACTGCACTTAAAATTGGTTATGGTAAGTCCAATGTGATAGGTGGGAGGCCCAGCTGTTCGGCACATTTTGGTGAATCTTTCACCCTGTGTAGGGTAAAAGACATACTGTCATTTCAGATTATGAATTTTAAAGGATGTTCCCAGATGTACCACAATCAAAAGTTCTGAAAAATTTGATGCTGTGCGCATAAATGTATCCTTGACATGAAATTAGTGCAGACTATTGGATCCTCATGAATCCATGAGGATCCATGTGGGTGGACTATTAGGAAGTAGGGCGCAGAAGGTTTCCCTCAAGGTTTAGATGTGTGTCCATAGTTACTGACTCAGGGAGGAACTTTATGCGAATGTTGTTCCGGCGTGAGCGTTTGTTCACGTCATTTTGGAATTCTTTGATAATTCTTACTTGGTCTTGTAGCTCAGCTAGGGCATCCTTGTGAGAGTTGGTCAATGTAATGACTTCATCCAATTTCATTTCAACCTTTTGTGTGCGTGTGGTGAGGTTGTACAGACCTTTTTTCTAAGGAGGTGAGGTGTTTATTAAACTCCTCTGTCAAACCCATTTAATTAATCTTTTCAGGAAGACCTTTAAGGCCCTTTTGGTGAGTGGGGAAGTTCTCGAGGCATGTGGCTCAAGTCACTGATTACAAGTTGGCTAGAGGTAAGTCTTCTGGTAGTGTGGAGCTTTTTTCGGATCTGTTTTCAGAAAAGTGGTGCCACCGTGAAATGATGGGTTTTTTTTTTACTTCTATCCATTATACGTTAGTGAGTACTGTTTTTAGGAACCCCCAGTGTTTTTTGCAGGTGGTCTCTGAGGGGTTAATCATTAATAGTAGCTTAGTAATAAACATGCTGCTGCGGAGCTCTGACCAGATGTCACCATTTGCACTAGAAGTCAGATGCTGCCACCAGTCACCTGGTTCTATATGAAAAATTCAAAATATACTGTCACTGTGTGTGTCTATCACTGTGTGTGTCTGTCACTGTGTGTGTGTGTGTGTGTGTGTGTATCACTGTGTGTGTGTCTATCACTGTGTTTGTGTGACTGTCACTGTGTGTGTGTGCCTGTCACTGTGTGTCTGTCACTGTGTGTGTCTGTCACTGTGTGTCTGTCACTGTGTGTGTGTCTGTCAGTGTGTGTGTCTGCTAGTGTGTGTGTGTGACTGTCAGTGTGTGTGTGACTGTCAGTGTGTGTGTCTGTTACTGTGTGTGTGTCTGTCTGTCTGCCAGTGTGTGTGTGTGTGTGACTGTCAGTGTGTGTGTGTCTGTTTGTGTCTGTCAGAGAGTGTGTGTGTGTGTATGTCAGAGAGTGTGTGTGTGTGTCTGTCAGTGTGTGTTGGTCAGTGTTGCTATGACCACGGCTGGACAGTGGAGAACCTGGCGGGGCACGCAATGCCACATTCTGACGTGACGTTAACGTGCTCCACCTTCACAGGTTTTCAAGGAGTATCCATTTGGCACAGGATGCGGACGGGCAGCAGCTCCGGCCAAACAAATCTACCATGATAAAATGTAGAAACTATTTAGCACAGGTGTTTTTTGGTGGTTGTAGATGCGTAACAGATTTGGGGGGTAAAAGTTAGAAAAAGTGTGCTTTTTAAAAAGTCATCATATTTTATACTTTTTTTATAGTAAATTATATGATATATGTGTATGGGTACAGTAAGAGGAAAATTACAGCTAAACACAAACACCACAGAAATGTAAAAACAACCTTGGTCCTTAATGGTAAGAAAATTTAAAAACGGTCTAGACACCAAGGAGTAAAAATAATATTTATTTTAAAATATATCATATACATAAAAATATATTAATATGTCAAAAAAATATCATAAAATTACAATTTTTTAGAATATGAAATAATTTTAAAAAGTTATTTTCCAAAACATTAAATATTTTGAAAAGCTTAACCAAAAATAATAAATCAAGATCTTTGCTAGGTAAATCTGACAACTGCTCTACTTATTATTAGCAATACTTTATTTATGATTGTAACACAATTGGTCTGGAAAAATTCCTTAACTGTTGTGAAGATTTTGTTTTGTTGGTCTTGAGAAATATGGCACCAAATATCTTGACTTACCCTATGATACTACAGATAAAATATTAATTCACCTGTAGATTACCAACTAGTTAAATGGAGCACTACATGTTTTAACACCCAAATAACTGAAAACACTGAATAACTGTGGCAAATTTCTTTCCAACAATTTTAATTTTTATTGCTTAAGAGTAATGGGAGCAGCCAACAAACAGTTGCGTTTTTTGTTAATACTGTTATGGGCAAATATTACAAGTTTTAGAATGAAATGTTATATTTCTTAAACTGTGTACTTTGTCTTTAAGAGATATTGCAAACTGACAAGGTGTTAGAAAAGGAACATATTGTTTTTCATAGATGCAATAACCTCTTACCTGCCCTCAGTGCATATTATGTTTACGACATTTTGTCCCAGACAAATTACAATAACAAGAATGCATAAACAAGCTTCAAGGCTATACTACGACTCTTTCAGTACACAATATACTGTGGTAACCCTAAGTAGGTAAAGATGTTCTGACTGTAAGATGCCATCTTGAACTAAGTCAGGAAAATTTCCATGACGTATACACCCTTTAGTAATGAACTTGTATTTTTGCCAAGTTAAGGGAGGTCCTAAAATGAATAAAGTAAAAAAGTTACGTTTTCATATATGAACTACGGTGACCCTAAAATGACGACATTGAAGGTATAAATAGGTGTACTTTAGGTATATTGTATTCTCAATTATTTATATATGTTAAATAGAGGATCTCTCACACTAACTATATAAAATGATGGCTAAGACATCTGTATGGTTAGCCCTACTAAGTTCTATGCTTTAAGACATTATAGGGGTAATTAAGGGAACCAGCCTCGGTTACAATACATGTTCTGAAGTCTAATTGGCATGGAATATTTTCCCCTTTCTCTTTTAATTCATCACTATGGATGACAAGCACATTTTGAAGATTCTGACAATATACTGTAAATTTACTACATAAAATTTACTTTCTAAACGATCTAAATAATAGAAACAGCTACAGTGCTATATAGACGAAGGTAAAAGAACATAAAAAAATACAATGTTCACACACTGAGAGCCATCAGTTAGAGGATAGTGCAAACAGGACATTCTAAATAGACAGTTCAATGTTCTTCTTTTATAAAAGATTCATGAAATATTGCATAGTTCCAATACCATGGAACACCGTTCAGGGAAATACTAAACGACAGCGAGGGAATTCACTATATATACTGCATACCAACACACATTGTGATAACAATACATTCATCTTGCTGGGACCTGATGACAATTTGTGATTTTTTTTTTATTTTGTCAATGTGCCCGCTGCATTCAAGCATTTCTCCAATTTACAAATTATTATTTTAGAATGATTCATTTAACTGGCTACATTTGTTGGTTCTAGGGCAGAAAAGTATACACTAAAAAGAAATGCCCTTGAAAATGTTCATTATTCATAAGCACATGACATTACATTACCACTATCTTGTTAATGTTGCACTTAGTAAAGTAAGGATGGAAGGTCATCTAAAATTTAATGTTGCAAAAATAGTATGAATGCAGCAGCTGATGTTATGCCCTAGAACAAATTCCATTTTCTTAATCCTTTTTTTCAGCAACAGTATATTTCCAAAGCTTGTAAAATAAGTCATTAAATATATTACAGATTGGGAAATCATTTAAAATATGCAGTGTAAGGTCATGTATTCAATACTATTTACAGTTCATTTCCACATAACATATTGTGAAATCTACTCATTAAATAGTATGCAAAAAGTATCATCAGTTGCTTGATGTTAAATGATACAACATACAGGTCATTTTATGGTTGTCAAAAATGGTATTGCAAAGAGGACAAGAATCACACAGAAGTTAAAAAGATAAAAGAATCTGACACTTGAATGTAACATTTTATGTGCCATTTTCCCCCATCATTTTCATGATGGCAAGTTACAGCTGCATATAGTGATGGGGTTATGCACTAAAGTCCCAAAAGTCAACCATCCAGTTGTATATGGACTGTAAAATCTGAATATTGCTAATGCTATTCAAAAATGTCTGGATATAATAACTTATATAGACTTACTGGCCTACATACGTAGAGTAAGCAGGATGAACTTTTGGAATGTTCCAAAGATTTCCACATGCAAGCAGGACAGTCGCAAGTACAGGGTGGATCAAAATCTAGAGTAGTTTAGGTTTTGAGGGGTCAATAACTTTTTTATTAAAGGAACACTATGGTCACCTAAATTACTTTAGCTAAATAAATCAGTTTTAGCGTATAGATCATTCCCCTGCAATTTCACTGCTCAATTCACTGTCATCTAGGAGTTAAATCACTTTGTTTCTGTTTATGCAGCCCTAGCCACACCTCCCCTGGCTATGATTGACAGAGCCTGCATGAAAAAATAAACTGGTTTCACTTTCAAGCAGATATAATTTACCTTACATAATTGTATCTCAATCTCTAAATTGAACTTTAATCACATACAGGAGGCTCTTGCAGGGTCTAGCAAGCTATTGACATATCAGGGGATAAGAAAATCTTAATTAAACAGAACAGAACTAAATAGGGCTCTCTTTACAGGAAGTGTTTATGGAAGGCTGTGCAAGTCACATGCAGGGAGGTGTGACTAGGGTTCATAAACAAAGGGATTTAACTCCTAAATTGAAGAGGATTGAGCAGGGAGGCTGCAGGTGCATGTTCTATACACCAAAACTGCTTCATTAAGCTAAAGTTGTTCAGGTGACTATAGTGCCCCTTTAATGAACCAATTTCAATGATGTTACATAAAACAAATGCTTAAGATATGGAGATTTTATAACATGACAGGAGTTTCGTATTTTTGCATAATCTCTCTTTACTAAAACTCCAGCAGCACAGATTTAACAATAAAGTTTAGTGAAAAAAACATTGCAACACTAATAATAAGAGTAATTTGCTCCACAGTGTTCATTTATTGTAATAGCTATTTGCACTTTATTTGAACATTTGTGTATTGTTATTTATTCCCTGCTCCCCTTCTCCCTGCTTTACCCCTTATGTTGGTTTATTGCTTTTTCTGTGTTTTCAGCTGGCCCTGTGTTTCCCCTGTCACTATCCTCGCGAGGATCACGTCTTCTCTACTGACAGGGTTCTGGGCTTCAAGGCAAGGGTACTGGGGGTGGAATGAGGGAGGGGGGCGCTATGCCATACCGGCAGGCCGCGATCACGGGCCGCACAGCATATTTGCGTGCGAACGGCGGCCATCTTGGATCTTGCGGTACTGCAAGATTCACGTCGGCCATCTTGGTTTCGCCAGTTCGTGATTCCCACGAACTGGCATAGTTTTTCTCTGCAGGTTTTCTTATATATATAAACATCACTATTCCCTGAGGTGTGTGCACAATGGAGGTATAAATAGACATACAGGATGTGTTTACTCCATGATTGTAGATTATAGGTGCTGGTTAAAAGTGTTCAGTTCTCTCCTATCACTTTCATGGATATAAGCCCTCTCCATTGGGGCAACAGTATTCAAATACCATATGTGGGTGCACTTAATTGAATATATTACAGGGGTCACCCCCCTACGCTGGGTGACCCCCAAGCGAGTCTGGGACCAGTCCTAAGGGACATACATATACAGCGGTGACCCCCCTACGCTGGGTGACCCCCAAAGTGAGAACTGCACTGGCCTTTCGGTGGCAGGAATACTATAGGGGTGACCCCCCTATGCTGGGTGACCCCCAAGCAAGACTTGTAAAGACCCGTCAGGGCAAACATTCTATAGAGGTGACCCCCCTTACGGCTTGGGTGACCCCGTACGCCTTACCAAGGCCATATATAATGTTGTGTGGGGGGCCCCCTTCTCTATGCCACGGCAATTTTTGGACTGCCTTGAACAGAATTCAATATTCTATATATATATTTAAGGATACCATTTGACATCTTAACAGGAATACCCTCATGATATCATTACCAGCCACCAGTGAATACTTTGTATTAAGGGTGACCCCCTTACTGCTACTGGGGTGACCCCCCACGTACTGGAGTGCCTGTGATTACATAATCATGTGTCAGGAATACCCGCATTATAGCGTTACCAACCGCCCGTGACCACATTATATTAAGTGTGACCCCCTTACTGCTAATGGTGTGACCCCCCACATACTAGAGTGCCTTTACTTATATGTGTACTAATATAAGTTAATTGATGCAGAGGTGCACTCCGCTGTATAACTGGGATGTACACATCCACACGCCCCAACCAGTCGGCTGGCAGTTTTTACGAGGGTGACCCCCTCCATAGTACCCGTCCAATACTACGGGACAATACAGGGGTAACCCCCCTATTTATTTATGAGACTGTCAATGTCTCCAATGTAACCAAGTGAAACCTCCTGGCGTGAATGCATGACCTGTTGCCACCGGTCATTAGAGGGTGACCCCCCTCTCATTTGGCACTCCAACCAATCCGTGCATAATAATATTATTATTGCACTCAATTCTGGATGTACATCCTGCAACGTTAGGAGGTGCACACATATTACTCATGTGTATCTCATCCCGCCATTACAGGAACCTTGGGGCATGATGCCTGAACCTTCACAAAACCACGACCAAAGATTACCACAACATGTCATATGCTGCCATAACAAGGTCAGTGAAGAAGGCACTTTGTAGAGTACACGACCTCCCACCTGAATCACGAGACATCTCCAGTCTGCCAACCAAGAAGTGGTGGGAGCAGAGGGCTCTGAGACATCCAGGGTACCCATGGCCCTTCCTAAAAGGCCACGAGGAAGTGCCATGAGATTTAGAGGAAGGCCTCCACTCAAGAGACTTGAGTGTGTAGAATCATGCAACGTAATCCCTCCTCCACTTCCCTCCTCCGAGGAGGAAGACTTTTATCCCAAATCACCCACTA
>OW240913.1:174852176-174871115 GCA_933207985.1 Pelobates cultripes
ATTCATTGGTTTGTAATTCAATAAAGATTTGAATTCAGGGGAGTGTGTTTATTTCATTATTATGTGCTTTATTTTATATCACACATCCTGAGATTGCGATTACTATCTGTTATGATTACATATTACATACTATTTGACTATATATATTAATGTATTTATCCTCGACTACCTATTACCTATCCTGTTACAAAAATGTTATTGTCTCATTTGGTAAATTCCCCTCTTTTTGTGAAGCACTGCTATGTTTATATTAGGGTTAATCCAGCCTCTAGTGGCTGTCTCATTGACAGCCGCTAGAGGGCTTCCGTGTTTTTCACTGTGAAAATCACAGTGAGAAAACGCCAGCAACTGGCTGAATGTGCGCGCAGCTCCTGCCGAGCATGCGTATTCAGACGAAGAGGAGGAGAGTAGGAGGAGAGCTCCCCGCCCGGCGCTGGAGAAAGAGGTAAGTTTAACCCCTTCCTCCCCCTAGAGCCCGGCAGGAGGGGGTCCCTGAGGGTGGGGGCACCCTCAGGGCATTATAGTGCCAGGAAAATGAGTATGTTTTCCTGGCACTATAGTGGTCCTTTAATAAAATTAAGATTATAGGTACACTGCGTTAGCATAATCTACAATTTGCTTGACTACACCCTGTTCCAAATTATTATGCAAATTCTATTTAAGTGTCACAAAGATTAAATATTTTGTTTTTCAGTTTAACTCATGGATGGCATTGTGTCTCAGGGCTCCTTTGATGACTGAAAACAATCGCGGACACCTGTGATTAGATTAGATTGCCAGGTGAGCCCAATTTAAGTAAAAACTACTAAAGGAGGGTGTTCCACATTATTAAGCAGAGAACCATTTTTATGCAATAAGGGGAAGAAAAAGGATCTCTCTGCTGCAGAAAAGAGTGAAAAAGTTCAATGCCTTGGATGAGGTATGAAAACATTAGATATTTCATGAAAACTTAAGCGTGATCATCACACTACTAACCACTTAAGGACACATGACAAGTGTGACATGTCATGATTCCCTTTTATTTCAGAAGTTAAGTCCTTAAGGGGTTAAAAGATTTGTGACTGATTCAGAGCACAGATGGGTTTTTGCAGATAAAGGCACATTGAAGAAGATTTCTGCCAGATCTATGCATCAGATCAAGAGAGCAGCTGCTAAAATACCATTACATAGCAGGAAACAGATATTTGAAGCTGCTGGTGCCTCTGGAGTCCCACGGACATCAAGGTATAGAGTCCTCCAGAGTCTTGCAACTGTGCATAAACGTTCTATTCGGCCACCACTAACCAATGGTCACAAGCAGAAACGGCTGCATTGGGCAGAAAAATACATGAAGACTAATTTTCAAATAGTCCTGTTCACTGATGAGTGCCGTGCAACCCTGGATGGTCCAGATGGATGGAGTAGTGGATGGTTGGTGGACGGCCACCCTGTTCCAACAAGGCTGTGACATCAGCAAGGCGGTGGTGGAATCATGTTTTGGGCCGGATTCATGGGAAGAGAGCTGGTCGGCCCCTTTAGGGTTCCCGAAGGTGTAAAGATGACCTCTGCAAAGTATGTGGAGTTTCTGACTGACCATTTTCTTCCCTGGTACAGAAGGAAGAACTATGCACCCTCTCATGCTGCAAAGAATACATCTGCATCAATGGCTGCTATGGGGATAAAAGGAGAGAAAGTCATGGTGTGGCCTCCATCCTCCCCTGACCTCAATCCTATTGAGAACCTTTGGAACATCCTCAAGCAAAAGTTCTATGAGGGTGGGAGGCAGTTTACATCCAAACAGCAGCTCTGGGAGGCTATTCTGACATCTTGCAAACAAATTCAAGCAGAAACTGTCCAAAAACTCACAAGTTCAATGGATGCAAGACTTGTGAAGCTGCTCTCAAACAAGGGGTCCTATGTTAAAATGTAACGTGACCTGTTAAAATGTTTAAAAAGTTAAAATGTTGTTATAAGTTTAATTGAAATAGCTTTTGACTTCAGTAAATATGCTGCAAACACAACAAATGACAATTTTCAGTTCTTTACAACATATAAAGTGTTTTGAAACTTACTGTGCGTAATAATTGTAGATTATACTAGCTTTAGTGTAACTAAAATCTTAATTTTATTAATGACAGGAGGTGAATATTTGCTTAAGTCTCTCTTTACTAGAACTCCACAGCAGCACATTAACATAGAGAGAAAAATACCAGAGACAAAAAAAAAAAATCAGGAATCTATAAAAGGCTTCTAAAGTACATAAACAATACACCACAAATACAATAACAGGAGAAACAAACATAACAAAACGATGAATGCCATCCGAAATTGAAACCGTGGAACCAGTGGGTGAAGCCTTGACCTTTATCCTGTAGAGTAGTCGGATCTAAGAACTGTAGCCAAACCATTAAACTGAAACGAGATAAACAGAGTCGAAAACACTGATTAGCGAATGAAATGTACTGAGAAAACATGAATCCCCATTGTAAATACTGACAGTATAATATCCCAGATAGTGAAAAAACCTGAATCCCCATCATAAAATACTGACGGTACCATATCCCAGATAAACCCCAACTCCCCCAGATAACCAACCTAGCCCAGGTGAATAAACAACAAGTCAGTCAAACCAACAAACAACAAGGGGAGGGAGAAACTGGGAGGGAAATATTCGCTTCCTGTCATTAATAAAATTAAGATTATAGTTATACTAAAGCTAGTATAATCTACAATTTTATAGCATGACAGGAGGCTTCATATTTGCTGTTTTAACGCTCGTACAGCAAAGACCGAAGAAACCTGATCCGCCGTACCAACCTAAATCCTGCGAAGATAACTCCTCGTAACCGGCAGGAAAGTGTACGATGTCTTGGAGAAAAACGCCCGCCATGTCGGTACCTGAAGTCACAGTGTTACGGACTGAAGTGAACCCAAAAAACCTATACACCCCGCCAATGCCAACCACAACCAAGTGGTACATGAAGGGCGAGAAAAAAGGAAGAACCATTTAAACAAATGGTGACGTCGAACACCGCCTAAAGGTGGGAGCGCTACCAAAGTAAGAATATGACCCTTGGGTCTGACTAAGGCTGATAGACAACTAAGGTCCGAACCGCCGAACCCATCTGAAAGAAAAACAAGGTATAATAACGGAAATAAATCCAGAATCAGTGAATGGGCAAAACCCGACAGAACCCACCATAGGAGCATGACAAAAATGCGTGTACCCCCTGGGGAGATGAATACCCATCCTCAGGAATCGTAAAGGGAATTCTAAGCAGAGCGAGGCCCGCCGACAACAGTCGTATGCGCTACCTAATCTAATTAATATGGCAGTCCCCGGTAATAAAGTGACGAACAATACCCGAACTCTGTAAAAGCGGTAGCAAAATTAGGAGATCCGTACCAGACCCAACTACGTCAGGGTCGCCATGCAGACCAAAGTCTCACAATCCCCGAAATCAAATGAGCAAGGGTCCAGGGAATCCAGGAACTAGGTTCGACTCTGCCAAAGCGGAGATCATAATTCCAAAATACCAGCAGACCGAGGCACCTGTAGAAAGGTCCTGAGACCAAACGGAGGAGACTCGTTCACGTCTCTGTGTCGAACACTCCTGGAGGGAAGCGTCCATTGCTGATCAAACGGGTCCGTCATCCAGCCGAACTGGGTCCTCCTCCGTGGACTAAAGTCTTGGGTCCTCCTCCGTGGACTAAAGTCTTGACGCCGGGTCCTCTCAGAGAAAACTATTCCATACGTACGAGAACTCGGGGAGAGGGGAGCGTAGGAGGCACCCCCTTGCGTCCAATCCGGCCTCCAGGACTCCACTCCTTGAGATGTAGAGGAGGTCGATATTTCCCTGGTTGAAAACGAAATCCAGGGACTCGAACAAGGGAAAACTCAAAGTAACTAATGAATATACGTTCAATCGTAGACTCGTGCCGGGACTCCGAGGGGCTCAGATCCCTTTATCCCAAGCACCTCCAGCGGTCCAAATTGCGTTTAGAATAGGGTCGTCTGCCACCCTAGACTCGGGGCCCCATCTGGAATGTCATCCGAAAGTGGAGGCAAGTGTTAAATTCCGGGTCAAGGGTCCAATCCCCTATAAAAGGTATGGGTTGGAGCTGAGATAAGCCTCCGTCAAGTATTTCCATGTAAAAAAGGACACATCTTATACTTCCTCGTATGTTCCCCAGAAATGCACCGATGGTGCTAGGTGATCGGGCAGAGACCATTCCAAAGAAACCAGGTGAGCAATGGATCGAGGGTCAAACAGGGGTTCGTTTAAGGTGATCCACGAGACAACCTCTTCTTCCAAGGTCGTCGGGGCCCCTGCAGTGGACTTTATTCTACATCTCATGGTGCCACCAGGGACCATCATAATCCACACCCCCATCGTCCTCTCCCTCCGAGGGGAACCGGTCCGCCTGCCATTTAGCTAGGCCGGCCATGGTGGGGGAGTTACGGGGACCTTCACCCCTGCGCCACATAGGCAGTGTCGTCTGGCCATCAAGGCCAATCGTATCAGGGCTAGACACGTCTCCGGAGTCTAATCTTTCCGGGCGTTTGGTTCCGGGTCTTCACCCTACCCATAGTGCTTATGCGCCCTTGCCTGCTCTCCACTTGGAGAGCCTGACTCCTTCAAGTCGTCTGCCTTTTTAAGAAGGAGGTCACTGCCACGTCCAGTGGTCATCGCCTCCCCCGCGCCATATAGGCAGGGCCGTCTGGCCGATTGCAGAGGGGAAAGCCACTCCTCTGAGTCTTATCTTTCTGGGAGCCTGGTTTAGGGCATTACCCCCTTCCAGTAGCGCTCATGCGCACTTGCCTGCTCTCCTCAAGGAGAGTCTGACTCATTCAAGTCACTGGTTCAGGGCCTTCACCCTTCCAGTAGCACTCATGTGCCCTTGCCTGCTCTCCTCTAGGAGAGTCTGACTCCTTCAAGTCGCCTGACATTTTAAAGGTGGACCCTCTAGTGTTATGCTCCTGATAAGCTTAAGGGAGGACCCATGCTGAAGCCTAATTCCACGGAGGCGGTCACTGCCATGTTAGTCATTGTCTGCACTGTTAACCTGGATAAGGGTTCTCCTGTGCAGCGGTCCCAGGCAAAGCGACCTCAAGGAGTATAGAGGACAAGTGTCACCGGCAGGGAGATAGGGGAGCACCTCATATAGTGACCGAGGCAAGTTGGGCAGTGCATGCAATGCACAAGCGTGAGTATGTGGCAGTAGGCTTGGCATGCAGACATTCTGGCACAGACAGCACAGGCCAAATCAATGGGGCACAGACAAAGCAGTCCAATCAATGGGGCACAGGCAAACAGGCCAATCAATTGGGCACAGACAAAGCAGGCCAATCAATGGGGCACAGGCAGAGCAGGCCAAGTCCTGGGCACAGACAAGTCAGGACCTTCAGAGATGTACAGGTGAGGAACTGTGCATTCCATTCTTCCGATAAAATGTACCTTTCGCTCTTCAGATAAGATGTACATAACACTTCATCAGATTAATAGCACATAACACACTTCTGTGTAACTGTAATTAACACTCTTCTATGTAACTGTACGTAACCTTCTTCTGTGTAACTATACATAACACTCTTCTGTGCAGCCGTACATAACATCCTTCTGTGTAAACATACAATACGTTCTTCTGTGTAACCGTACCTAACTCTCTTCTGTGTAACTGTACATAACACTCTTCTGTGTAACTGTACATAACACTCTTCCGGGTAACTGTAAGTACATTCTTCTGTGTATTTGTACATAACACTCTTCTGTGTAACAGTACATAACATTCTTCTGTGTAACTGTACATAGTATATTACTGTGTAACTGTGCATAGCCTTCTACAGTGTAACTGTACGTAGCATTCTCCTGTGTAACTGTACATAGTATATTACTGTGTAACTGTACACAGCCTTCTACTGTGTAACCGTAGATAGCATTCTTCTGTGTGACTGTAGATAGCATTCCATTGTGTAACTGTAGATAACGCACTTCAGCAAAATAGTGCCTGACACTCCGTAAATAGTGAACTTGCATATTGAGTACACCTGTAGTCAGGGAACTCACTGAGTTACCTCACAAGAGGTGCTCCATTGGTCAATATGATAAAACAGAGCGCTGCAAGCAATCATCTGAACAAACAAAAAGGGGGGGGGGGATGAGTATAAGTGGTAACACTGCCAGTTGTGCCTGTAACCCTTGAGGGGTTGTGCACAGCTCTATATAGCATGCCTGTGATCTATATCATCCACTATGGTTCCCAGTAGCCTAATCTGCCAGCCACATGGTGCACAAAGCCAGGACAGCCTGAGGGTGCAATGCGCCCAAGTCATAGTTGAGTCCCAGTCAAAGCTACAGGACATGTGCCTGCCATCGACGGAACTAATGCGGTAAGTCTGGTAACTGGCCGGCCCCGCCCCCACCTGACCATGTGGTCACGGGGAGTGGATGCTCAGGGCCGCCGCACTGAATGGGAAGGTAACCACCCACCCCACCCACGCCGCGGGAGCAGTTATACCACAAGCAGAAGTGTGGGTCAGGTGGGGGGTAGAAGCAGAGGATCTCGCTCGGCAGACAGAGCCGGTGGGCAGGATCCAACATGTGGGACCGCCGGAGTCTTACTCCGGGGTCCCGGTGGTCGGCAATGGAAAGCGGTCAGAGGACTGCTTTCCGGCAGCCGCAGAACGGACGAAAAGTGAAGGGGGCAAACCCACCCAGAAAAGGTAGAGGGAGGGAGGGAAAAAAGAGAAAAAAACGATCCCTAGACAGGGGAGCTCAAAGCAGGAAAATGCAGAAAAGTCATAAGAGAAAATACATCCCTACAGCAAAAAAGTAGGGACAGAAAAATACAATCTAAATAAATAAATCATAATAGCAGTAGGAAGGTAAACACATTCTAAACAAATAAATCCCTGCAGCCATAAGAAGGTAGATGCAGAAAAACAGAGTAAATAAATCAATCAAGCAATCACTACAGCACTATGCAGGTAGGTGTAGAAAATACAGTATATCTAAATAAATCAATCAATCACTAGAGCACTAAAAAGGTAGATGTAGAAAATACAGTATAGCTAAATAAATCAATCCCTACAGCACTAAGTAGGTAGATGCAAAAATACCATCTAAACAAATAAATCAATACAGTAATAAACATATAAATACAGTAAAATATCCACAACCACCCATATAAAACAGGAGGCAGTGGTACTCTGACCTGTACTGACTGCGGAGCAGCAAAGAAAAAGGAAATAGTTAGTTGGGAGAAGCCTTTTATAGATTCCTGATTTTTTTGTCTCTGGTGTTTTTCTCTCTATGTTAATGTGCTGCTGTGGAATTCTAGTAAAGAGAGACTTAAGCAACTATGAAGCCTCCTGTCATGCTATAAAATTTGGAACAGTGCATTGTAAGTTTTTTAAGTTTAAAGTTGGGCACTTATGATTGCATTGTTCATAACAATAGTTAATGTTTGAGGCTCTAGCACTTGAATATAACTTTCTACGAGATCACCCCGCACCAGATGGTGCATTTGGTAGGGAGCAATTGGCGCTGATGAATTATCTCTGGATTTTCTGTACCCTAGAAACAACAGTTTTGCATATTTATGAAGCCATTTAAATAAAAATTAGCTTCTTCATACATGATGAGTTGATGAATAAATTGTTTTCTCTGACTTATTCATTGCTCCTTCATGAAATTACCCAAAATTAATTAACCAAGACTTGGTTATAATATATACCAATAACAGAAAAACTGAACTACTATCAATTAAGTTATTCACCTGACAAATCCTACACTGAATTTTGGCCACCCTGGGCTATAGTAGTGTGTATTAGTGTCTGTCTGTCTGTCTGTCTATAAAAGATAACAATTACTTCAAGTGCTAAAGAATAGTTATAGTAAGGGGAACCTGAATTTTGTACATTTCAAACTCTTTTCACAAAATGTGAAGGTCATTAAAAAAAAAAAAAAAAATTCAATTGGTTTCTATAAAAGAAGCAAAAGGTTATTTTTAACATTTAGTGACTCTTTACACTTAGGTAACTGGAAGATATCCAGAAAGAGACATTAGAAGTTGCTGAGACATAGAAATAATCATTCAAAGTTCAGGCTAAAAACAGTGCTAAAACAGTGTTTAAAACTACATGGATTTAATAGGAATGATTTTGAAAATTAAATGTGCCAATTAGTAAATATATCAAAATATTCCAATAAGTTAAATAAACTGACACTGAAAAAAATGTTTTACCTGTATGGTCTACATAGAATTTAAGAATCAGTTTAGGCACCAGAACAACATCACCAACATTAAGTTGTTATGGTACCAGGACGGCCCCGGTGCTGGCTTTTGTAAGGGGTTAAACCATTCTTGAATTGCCCACCAAGCAGGGCAGGGAGTGGATATTGATCTGTCCACCCTCCATTTTTTAATTTCAAACTCCACACCCAATGCCCCATTATTTTAAAGGACCCGTCCCTATTGCTGGTCCGTTGACAGTTTTATATATTTAGTAAATATGCCCTCACCTGACACATTGCAAGTGGGGGCCTAGGAAGGTTTAAAACCTCATTTATAGTAATTTGGGAATCTAACTGAGCGCGCAGTGGGTTTTATTTATTTTATTTGTTTATTCATTTACTTTTTTTGAACGCAGCAGCTGGCTAGCAACTCGTGGGCAGCCACTACATGGATAACCCTTGCAGTTTAAAATAAAAACCAAACTGTTTTCTAATACTTGAAATTATCATTCACTTTCAAGAGGCCAGTAAACGCTAATTTGCAAGCATGCATCCTGCCAGATATCCAGAATTGTGTTAAAACCGATGTTTTGTAAATATTCCAAATCCTATACTTTGTGTAGGGTTGGGATTAGGGATGTGCATGGGCAAAAAATTCGGTTCGGTTCGGAAATTCATGTAAGTAAAAAAATGTGTCTGCTTCTGCAATTCGGACCAATGGCATTCAGTTCGGCACTTCAGAATATTGTTTCTTTTGAAACATAAACATTTGTGTGTTTTATTCTTAAAAAGCAATTGTTTTACATGGCATAGTGGACCACAGCGGCACGCAGACCACTTAATCTTAAAGAAGTGGTCTGGGTTTAGTTAATAATTAGTAGTGTTTGTTTAGTATATTTACAATTTACAAAATGATAATTCCCCTGCATAGATAGTGCAGCACACTATAATCCTACCCAGTGGCATACACAAGATCCATGGGGCCCCTCCCCCGCGCTTACTCTGCGCGGGCCAGTGCCACTACACATGGCGGCGGGCATCTCATCGTAGGGCTGCGACCCCTGTGTGCTGCCAGTGCATGCAGATACACTTAAAGGACCACTATAGGCACTCAGATCACTTCAGCTCAATGAAGTGGTCTGGGTGCCAGGTCCCTCTAGTTTTAACCCTGCACCTGAAAACATAGCAGTTTCAGAGAAACTGCTGTTTCACTGAGGGTTAATCCAGCCTCTAGTAGCTGTCTCACTGACAGCTGCTAGAGGCACTTCCGCGATTCCACTTGACGTCCATAGGAAAGCATTGAGTAATGCTTTCCTATGGGTGGTTTGAATGCGCGCATGCGCATTCGGAGCTGAGAGGCGGATCGGGGCGGAGAGATCCCCAGCTCCAAGGGAGCCCGGCGCTGGAAAAAGGTAAGTGCTGAAAGGGTTTTAACTACACACACACACACTCACAAACAGACGCATACACACTAACTAACAGACACACACATTTACTGACAGACACACATACACACAAAACATACACACTCACTGACACACACACTGACACACACACTCAATAACAGACACACAAAGACACTCAGTGAGACACACACAGTAACACTCACTAACACACTTACTGGCACTCACTAGCAGGCACACACAAACTAACACACACAGTAACACACTCACTGACACACACACTAAAACACATACACACTCACATTATTTTTTTTTTATTTAATCCCCCAGACTCCCTACCTTTCGGAGTGCTGTGGGGATTCCTGCTGTTCCAGGGGTCCAGTGGTGCTGCTGGGTGGCCGTGCTTACTGATGCCGGAGCCGGAATATGACGTCATATTCTGTCTCCGGCATCAGTGCGGTGCGCGCGAGGGAGCTGGGCAGAGAGCGCTCAGGGGAGAATGCTCCCTCGTGCGCCCGCCCAGCTGCCGGCAAACTGAAGCCACTGCCAGCCTCGGGGGGCCCTGAGCTGGCCAGCTCCTGGGCCCCCCAGGAGAAGAGGCTGGCAAAATGTGGCCACATTGGCATGCATACTGGGTCGCAGAGCGGCCGGGCCCCCTGGAGGCCCAAGCCCGGTCACAGTCATGACCCCTGCGACCCCGGTATGTACACCACTGATCCTACCCCTGTGACACCATCTTTGTGGAGAGTTTAGGAGCAGAGAGTGACCAGAGTGTGAGAGCCGAAAGTGACCGGAGTGTGAGAGCAGAGAGAAAGCCATTTGTGTGTGAACAAGCAAGTGAGAGTGTGTGAGAGAGAGCAAAGTGAGAGCAAGTGATGGCTGGTAGGGAGAACAGTGTAGGGTCCCACAGGGAGAGTTGTGGTGGTGGTGATAGTGGGGCAGTTGTGGAAGATTTGCCCAGGGAGGGTGGTGGGAGGGAAGGTAAGCGCTCTAAGGGCAGGAAGGGTGGTGGGAAGGAAGGTAGGCGTCCTACGGGCAGGGAGGGTGGTGGGAGGGAAGGTAGGCATCCTAAGGGCAGGGAGGGTGGTGGGAGGGAAGGTAGGCGTTCTAGGGGCAGGAAGAGTAGTGGGAGGGAAGGTAGGCTTTCTAGGTGCAAGGATTGGGAGGGTTTGCCCAGGCAGGGTCATGGGAGGGAAGGTAGGCGTTCTAGGGGCAGGGAAGAGTCTCCCAGGGAGGAGGAGACTTGTGGAGGATTTGCCCAGTAGAAAATGTAAGAAACCATGTGTAGTCAATGAAAAATAAATCCTTTTTCTCGGACCGGATCATCGGGGAAGAAGGCTGCCTGGGCCAGGATAAGGGACGCAGTGATTGCTGTTGGAGAGGCATGCAGGTCTATCGGCTGTGTGAAGCACAGGTAAATAATATATCACAAAATTATTTTTTATATAGTCACCTATAAAAATTTTGTTGAATTTGCAGGGGAATTATAAAAACTAGGCCAAAGTAGCTTTTCTGGATGAAGAGCTGAATAGAAAAGCACCCAATTTATTATTTGTTTCAAAAAACATTTATTAACTTATTACATTAACAGCAGACAATAATAAATGCAAATATTGTAATATGTAATTTATCTGTATACAGTATATAAGGTATATTAGCATATGTATTAGTTAAATAATAGTTTAATAGTCAAATGACATAAAATAGTAACTTCTTATCATGTAGCTAGCAATGGCTGAGTAACAGGCAACAGAGGGTTGTAGTTAATGGAATATATTCGAAGCTTGGACTTGTCACCAGTGGGGTACCTCAGGGATCTGTACTTGGACCCATTCTCTTTAATATTTTTATTAGTGATATTGCAGAAGGACTTGATGGTAAGGTATGTCTTTTTGCTGATGATACTAAGATATGTAACAGGGTTGATGTTCCAGGAGGGATAAGCCAAATGACAAATGATTTAGGTAAACTAGAAAAATGGTCAGAATTGTGGCAACTGACATTTAATGTGGATAAGTGCAAGATAATGCATCTTGGACGTAAAAACCCAAGGGCAGAGTACAGAATATTTGATAGAGTCCTAACCTCAACATATGAGGAAAGGGATTTAGGGGTGATTATTTCTGATGACTTAAAGGTAGGCAGACAATGTAATAGAGCAGCAGGAAATGCTAGCAGAATGCTTGGTTGTATAGGGAGAGGTATTAGCAGTAGAAAGAGGGGAGTGCTCATGCCATTGTACAGAACACTGGTGAGACCTCACTTGGAGTATTGTACACAGTACTGGAGACCGTATCTTCAGAAGGATATTGATACCTTAGAGAGGGTTCAGAGAAGGGCTACTAAACTGGTTCATGGATTGCGGGATAAAACTTACCAGGAAAGGTTAAAGGATCTTAACATGTATAGCTTGGAGGAAAGACGAGACAGGGGGGATATGATAGAAACATTTAAATATATAAAGGGAATCAACACAGTAAAGGAGGAGACTATATTTAAAAGAAGAAAAACTACCACAACAAGAGGACATAGTCTTAAATTAGAGGGACAAAGGTTTAAAAATAATATCAGGAAGTATTACTTTACTGAGAGGGTAGTGGATGCATGGAATAGCCTTCCAGCTGAAGTGGTAGAGGTTAACACAGTAAAGGAGTTTAAGCATGCGTGGGATAGGCATAAGGCTATCCTAACTATAAGATAAGACTAGGGACTAATTAAAGTATTTAGAAAATTGGGCAGACTAGATGGGCCGAATGGTTCTTATCTGCCGTCACATTCTATGTTTCTATGTTTCTATTACAATCTAATAAGCAAATAATATTTTAAATATAATGTTTAAAATCTTATACTCCCCAGACAGTGTCCAGGCTAACCTGATAGTGGAAGCAAGCCATCATATTTTAAGACATTATTGAGGTTAACTTTTTGTCAGTTTCTTATGTACTTAATAACTGTCACGTATTCATCCTCACCTTATGGCATTTGCAGTGGAAATTGCCTTCCTGGCAATAATGGAGGTGCCGCTCAGCATTCCTGTGCCAGTGTACCTGACTTCTGCAGCATGTCGGTGGCTGCTGGCCACTGCGGATCCACGCCATATTGGAGCCCTACGCCCGCCCACAGTAAGGACGGCGTCAACGTGTGTGTGACGTCACGCAAAAGACATGTTGATGGATTCCGGCTACTGTGGATCCATGCCAAATTATACCCCCACGTCCGCCCACGTTAATGACGACATCGGCGTGCGTGTGACGTCATGCAGGAGATGTGCGCGCACGTTTTGGGATCAAAGGCACTTATGTAAACTAAACTTTATTTAAACTCAAGTGTACTTTTCCTCATTGCCCTGTCGTGGTTTCCCTTTGCTGGTTATCCGAGCCTGTGTTCCTGAGCTTATTCTTCTGATATTTGACTTAGGCTTCATTTTGACTTCCATGATTTCTGGTATCCTTGACTTTTGGCTTCCCCTCATCGTTGTGTCTCCTTCTGTATCCTTGACCTCAGTATTCTGACTATTCCTGGATACGTTAAGTCCGGCCATTCTAAGGTCTGGTTAAACATTATGCTGAGTCCAAGGTATTAGGGCAGTGGAAGCATCATCCTCCCTTCCTAATGGTTCAAATGTTAATTTGAATTCCACAAGGAATTCCTGGTAATTATAAGCAATACTCCTATTACTCTTCCATAATGGATTGGCCCAAGTTAAGGTTCATCAAATACCCAATCTTAGCTCTATCCGTGGGAAAAGATTCCAGTGAGGCCTCAAGGTGGTACTCAATTTGATTAAGAAATCCCCGGCATTCTTGAATATTACCATCAAAATGCGGGGTAGGAGATAGAGAGAGAGTAGGTGCCTTATATACTATAGGTGGAGGTACATTAGGCAGTGCATCTCTCCAGCAGCAGTGCATCTCACAGGGAGAGGAGACAACTGGCCTCTCTCCCCAGCGGCAGCTTATCCTACAGGGAGTGGAGACAAGCGGTCTCCCTCCCCAGCAGCAGTGTGCATCTCCCAGGGGGCCGAAGGTGTCATCCTTCCTCCTCCAGAGGCAGTTTACTTTGCAGGGAGAGGAGACAACTGGTCTCTCTCACCAGTGGCAGTGTAAATTGCAGAGAGAGGAGGCAGCTGGCCTCTCTCCCCAGCGGCAGCGTGAGTTTCAGGGAGAGGAGACAACCGGTCTCTCTCCCCAGTGGCAGTGTAGATTGCAGGGAGAGGAGGCAGCCGGCATCTCTCCCCAGCGGCAGCTTATCTTATTGGGAGTGGAGACAAGCAATCTCCCTCCCCAGCAGCAGTCCCCATAAACGTGAAGGAGGACGCCTTGTCTAGACAGTTTGATACATTGTCCTTTCATTATCTTCACCTCTGCTTGGCACCATCATGGAAGCTCAGTCTCAGGCGCCATGTAATAAACCCGCTAAATAAATTGTTTGTTCCATTGTGTGAAAGAGAGAATGTCATGAGGGTGTTTCACAACAACAGAAAAAACAGAAAAGAAGGCTGCGCCACAGAAAATAAATAAAACAAAAGAAGATAAAAATCGATGGAAAAATAAAAAAAAATTTAATATTCTGTACAAAAGTCCCAATAGTAGGTGGTGTCTTAACTGATGTGGTGTCTTCTTTGTTAACAGTTGTCCGTCTTACGATATGAAAAACACAATGGGAAAGGACTAATCGTGCAGAATGTACAGAAAAATAATAGTGAGGTTAAAATATAAATTGCACACTCACATGTCCATGAGCTAGGACCAGCTCTAGTATGATAGGCACACAGCGGATTACCCTCCGCTTATAGGGGTAATTTTCCTCTTGGGGGGTGCTGGTATCCAATTCTCATAAAAAGAAATTTAAAAAAACAGCCGATAGTGCTCTCCGGAGAAATAATAGCATAAAAGGATAAAAATAAATAAAATATACTCACAAATAGAGTGCAGGACTTACTGCACTCTGTTGTTCGCGTGGGTGGTATAATCCCCACCTTAGGATATGCCAGGAACAGTAAATAGAATAAAATAGTGTAAAAAGGTAATATATGTAAAATTATTTATTAATACAATATATTAAAACCAATAACGCGTTTCGCTAGCAGGCTTTATCAAATTGGAATAGTGTAAGTCCCTGGCACATAGGGAGTATATATAGCTTGTACATACAATCAAAATTGGCGCCAAAAAAGCAGGCACCAATCAGAACAGTGCAAAATATAAATAAGAAGTACATGAACAAAATTAGACAATGATGCACAGTGTTAAAATATTAGAACATAAGAAGTTATGAGTGTTAATATAATTGAAAAACGAGGGTTGTATATTGCAGTATTAGACAAATCAAAAAATGAATAGCAAGATCTTGTGCGTGTCACGTGACCCGCAATGCACCATGGTATCTGTAGTGCGCCGGGTCACGTGACCGCTAGTATTTGCCGATATGTAAACAGTCCGTGCGGCCAATGGGAAGGGGAATGGCACGCACGGACGGCAAGGCGGGACTAAACTGTGTCACGTGACCCGCGGCACGACAGAACGTAAATACCCGCGGGTCACGTGATCGGAATCACAATGAATGATGGGAAATGTAGTAACAGGGCAGGGGAGATGATGGAATAAAACAAAGAAGGTAAAAGGGTAAAAATACAGAGGTATAAATGGGATATACAGTTAAAAATCACCCTTAAAAGAAAAAAATAATAAAATAGTAATGATGTGTAAACAAATAATGAATAAATACAATCATATAGGATCTGCATTTAGAAGATCCACCCCTAAAATAATAAATAATACATAATCATATAATAAATACAATCTCTATTAAATAAACATAAAAAGATGAGTAAAATCAAACAGTACTGAAAATTGTTATAGAAAATTAAATAAATCAAAATCTACATTAAGACCTTGGGGTGTTAGGGTTTGTAACTTAAATACCCACTCCATCTCTGACCTACCAAGAATATTTTTTATATTGCCACCTCTCCAAGGTATTTTACATTTCTGGATACCTAAGCATTTAAGAAGTTTAGGGTCTTGATTATGGTTAATAAAATGCTTAGATACAGAGTGGTTTAAATACCCATTTCTAATATTCCTGCAGTGTTCTGCTAGTCTTATCTTTAAGCACCTGGTGGTCATACCTACATATTGGAGGCCACAAGGGCACTCCAATAAGTAGATAACGTTAGTGGTGTTACATCCGATAAAGTCTCTTATGGTATAACTTTTATCAGTTTGGTTGGATTTAAAACTAGTAATAGTAGATTTAGTTGTTAGATCAGTATTTTTGCATACAGTGCAACGTTTGCATTTGTAAAAGCCTTTTGCCCCATCTAAAAAAGTGTGTTGAGTGTTTTTGATTTCTTTAGTATAGTTGTTAGTTAAAATGGATCTAAAATTAGGTGCCCCTCTAAAAACGATTTTCGGCTGTATGGGTAAGATTTCTTTAAGCAGATCATCATGTCTTAGGAGATGCCAATGCTTTTTGATTGTTTTTTTAATAAAACCACTTTTGTTATTATAATTAAAAATTATAGGAAGAGTGGGGGTTTCTAAAATATTTTTGTTCTTATAAGTTAAAAGACTTTCTCTAGGTTTATTTCTAACTGTGTTTATAGTACTTTCAAGAAGAGTGTCAGAATAATTCTTTTCAATAAATTGTTTCTTTAAGGCCAGTGATTGTTCATTAAAGTCATTTATTTCAGAGCAGTTACGGCGTATTCTCAAAAACTGGCTTTTAGGAGCGCTTTCAAGCCATGGTTTATAATGGCAGCTAGTTTGATCTATTGCAGTGTTGGTACATACTTTCTTGAAAAATGTTTTTGTATGTATTTTACCATCTTTAATAAAAATATTTAAATCTAAAAAATTAATTGAATTTGTACTGTATTCGCAAGTCAGAATAATACCTCTCCTGTTGGAATTGAGGTGTGATATAAAGGAATTTAAACAATCTTCAGAACCCTTCCATATAAAAAACAGGTCGTCAATGTATCTAAAATAGGAGACCAGGTTATGCTCCCAAGCATGCTGCCCCCAAATGGCGGTTGTTTCCCAATCCACTAGGAAGAGGTTAGCATAGCTTGGGGCAAACCTGGTCCCCATGGCTGTCCCTCTTTTCTGAAGGTAAAAAGAGTCATAAAACCAAAAATAATTATTAGTTAAAATAATATTGATACCATCTACAATAAAATCAATCTGGGCAGCTGGGATTTTGTTTTCATTTGATAAAATAGTTCGTACTGCATTGCATCCAAGTTGGTGAGGGATGATAGTGTATAAAGATGTAACATCACATGAAACAAGTATAAAGTCTGACTTCCACTCAAATCCATTTAAAAATCTTAGCAATGACATAGAATCCTTCAGATAGGACCTCATTAATTTAACTGACGGTTGAAGTAATATGTCAATATACTGAGATAAATTGCATAAAGGAGAATTTATTCCAGATACTATCGGTCTACCTGGAGGGTGTTTAGCATCTTTGTGTATTTTAGGTAGAAAATAAATGACCGGAATTTTAGGGTTCTTAATGAATAAATAGTCAAATTCTTTTTTATTTAAAATATTGTCATTCAGACCTTTTAGTAAAAAAGTAGTTAGTTTCTGTTGTATATTCGAGGCAGGGTCTTTGGTTAATTTTTCATATACATCTATGTCATTTAATTGTTTATAGGCTTCTTTGATGTACATGTCAGTTGATTGAATTACAAGTCCCCCACCCTTATCTGCCGGTTTGATTACTATTTCTTTATCCTCTTGAAGTTGTTTGATAGCTGTTTTTTCTGATATGTTTAAGTTATGAGAATCATATTTATTAAATTTAATTTTGTTAAAATCTTTTAAAACAGATTTTTCAAACATTATCAGTGGGGCTGATTTAAAATGATATGGGTAAAATGTAGATTTAGGTTTTAGGTTTGTATTAATAAAAGTCGATTGGTCTGTGGATATAGGGGAATGGGAAAGGGGAGGATTAGTGTCTGAAGTTTGTGCATTAAAAAATCTTTTTAGCGTAGCTTTGCGTACAAATTTATTTACATCTAAAAATGCTTCAAACGGTTTAAAAGAGTTAGTTGGTGCATACTTTAGTCCTTTACTTAAAACAGAAATCTGTGCTGCACTTAAAATTTTATTAGATAGGTTAAAAATGCCAACTTCAGATTCTTTTGAGGTATTTGTTATCTTTCTAGTTTCTCTTTTTTGCTCTCTTCTGCCACTCCGTTTGCCTCTGGGCTTAAGGTTCTTTTTTTTGCTCTGATGGGGTATGGTGTATTTACAAAAGTGCTGGGATGTGTTTGGATCTCTAAAAAATGATCATCATTTTCAATTTCGGAATCGATAGACAATAGTTGGTATCTGTTAGTGTGAGTGATAGGGGTTTCAGAATGGTTCTTATAAAAAGTATTGGACCGATGTGTTTTGGGTGAGTGTGGATTATTGTCAGGACTACGTGCATTATAGTAGCGATTGGAAGAATCCTGATAATTAGATGTGTTATGTTGAAATTTCCGTGATGCATATGATGATGGACGGTGATAAGATGGGGGAACATAGTGAGGATTTGGATTTTTGTAGTGAGGTTTAGACCTGTATGGAGAGTAGTGAAAAGGTTTGTGGGGAATAGAAGAGTGATTTTTGTTGGTATATGAAGGTTCATGCCGTACATTGTGTGTGGTGGCTCTTTGATATTGGTGAGATTCTATTCTTGTGTTACCATGTAAGTTGTCGGCCATATATCTTTTATTCAGATGATATGTTCTAACCTGTCGATTTGCGTAATCTTGTTTATCTCTGATATATTTCTTGACTTTAATATGCTTGGTGTCAGTTTCTATTTTTTCAATTTTACTTTGAATTAAAACTGAATTTTGTTGATATACATTACTCTCTGTGAAGGGCAAAAGTTTTTCTCTGAGGTCATTGATTTCCCTATCCAGATTAGATAGTTTTTTGCTTTTTTTCTTAATTAGTGTGTCCATAAGACCAAATGTACAGGTTTCCAATTTGTTATTCCATTCATTCATAAACTCAATGTCATCTTGGTCTGAGGTAGGTAGTTTCATAAGTCTTAGGCCTCGGGGTGTTATACGTTTCATCTATATATTTTTTGAAGGTAGCAATTTCCCATTTTAATTAAATTTCTGCAAAAAGCAAAAAACTATCTAATCTGGATAGGGAAATCAATGACCTCAGAGAAAAACTTTTGCCCTTCACAGAGAGTAATGTATATCAACAAAATTCAGTTTTAATTCAAAGTAAAATTGAAAAAATAGAAACTGACACCAAGCATATTAAAGTCAAGAAATATATCAGAGATAAACAAGA
>OW240913.1:174871215-174936338 GCA_933207985.1 Pelobates cultripes
TGAATTTGATGCATACCTGTGCCTTCCCCAGAAAGACTATCGGTCTACCCAGTTTGTCCCTTAAACCTCTTTGTTCAAACGTGCTGGTGCTTGGTGTATTGTAGCTAGTGGTGCTTGGTGTACTATAGCTAATAGTGGGTAAATTGTGTTCGATGGGGCAAAAGTTGGTAGTGTGGGAATTAGACGAGCAGATAGCACAAGCCAGTGGCACTCGCCCGGCAAAGTGGCGGCAGAATAACTCTGTGTCCATGTGGCTTACAGTTTATCCTTATATTAAATTGATCAAATGTAGCCGCCGCTTTAGCCGAGAAGGACTTGTGATAGTCGTAAAATTTAGTGCCACCATACTTGTTACCCAGGTCTAACAACTTGTGCATGTTGAGGTCTAACTCCTCTCTGCGTTGTGGGAAATTAAAGCAGATAATATCTCTGTAGAGACCGAAGGCTAGCACGAAGTCCGAAATGGACAGCTTTTTGTCCAACCTGTGGTCTTTAGCCTTATGTACCACAGACACGTCACCGTAATTGTACGTCTTGTTGTCAATTATGTCTTGGGACGCTATCAGGAGTAACATAAGATTCACATCCTTACCCTCTAATATATCCTTTTTTATATTGGCTGGGACTATGTGTGCAGGGGTGATTATGTGCGTGTCTGACCCCTGTGCAGGTGGTGTGAAAGTGGCATTACCCTGTGTGGCTGCAATTAGTGCAGAGATCGGTGGAGTTCACGTTAGCTGGGGTTGAGGATTCCAGCTTCTCCATTCTCTGGTTTAAGTTATTGATAGACTGTGCCATGAATTGATGGCGAGGGTATATGCCTCTGAGCTGTGAATTGGAAGACAGAGGGGAGAAGGAGAGTGGTACTAACTACACCCCGAGTGGGGTGTGCGTGACCCTATCAAAAGATTGGGTCATGGGGCGTACGGTACCTCCGTATGAGGATGGTTATAAGTCTCATTTGTGACAATCTATGTACTGATCTTGGGTGACTTATTAGTTAATGGCATATGGGAAAAGTAACCGGTGGGCGTGCGTACCTGTAAGTTAACGGAGGGTCTTATTCCATGACGTAGTAAGTGAGTTGTCTGTGAGACCTAAAATAAACTTAACTTTTTTTGTTGTTTTTTTTTTTTATACCTACCTTTATAATTTGTTTTCCTGCTTGAGGGGTAATAAGCATTTTTTTTTTTTTGTTGGTGTTTTTGACCTAGCGAGTTAAGGGATTTGAAGTGAGAGTTAACTTAATTTGATTAATTATGACGTGACTTTAGCTAGGGACTTTCGCATGATGGTTTATGTGTCACTATTTATGTGACATATAGATCAAAACTTACAGGTTTGTTTGTGGCTTCGTGAGCGTACGATTGTTTAGCATACCCATCTGGGTGGTAATAGTATTTTGTATTGATAGCGGTTCATACTGAAAAGACATTGTGTAAAGACAATATCTAAATTTAGGACCTACTGAGTAATTTAATTCCTATATACGTAAATACATGATTTGAGATTCTAATTTATTGTAAATAGTCAGGGAGGGAAAAGATCACAACCTGTAAAAAAAAATTTGCAAAGTGTACGGCAAACCTCAATTACCATACTGAAATGTAACAAAAATTTTATTTAACCACAGCTAAAGCGGCTAAGCCCAACATATATTGTCTAAAACAAAACAGCATAAACGTTTTGGTGCCTGTTGTAGGCTTAATATTCCTAACCCTTTTGGCTGTCATGAACGATTTCTGCCGGTAGATGGCGATGTAGCTTTGAGACTCTGTATATGAGTCATGTTTCGTACGTTTGTTCCTTTTGTGTGTTCATTCGTGAGAGCTATCGTTCGTCTGAATCCTCAATGTGCATTAGTGGTTCGGGAACTTCGTCTATATTGATTTTGATCGTACGTTTATTTTTTAACCGTTTGTATGAGTTTGTTCGAATGAATAGCCGTTCGTGTAATTGATCGTTCATATGAATAGCTGTTCGCATGAATAGCTGCCCGTATGAGTGGCCGTTCGTATGAGCAGTCGTTCGTATGAATAACCGTTCGTGTGACTAAAGGTTCGTATGATAGCTGTATGTGTAGCTAGTAGTACGTGAAGTAACCGTTCATGTATAGAGGCATTCATACGTGTCGTGAGTAAGAACGTAATTCGTGTGGTTTGTACTCACTGTTTCCTGTTGCCTGACGGCCGACCAAGAAGCGCGGCAAGCGAAAAGGGAGTCCCAGTGGATCTGGAAAACTAGAAGCGGAAGTGACCAAATCGTTGTCGGCCTGGTATGAAGGTAAGTCTGAGTTTACATAGGCCGGATCATCCCCTCCCACAACTCCAGGCTCCGCCTTCCTATATATATATATATATATATATATATATATATATATATATATATAATGTGTATTGTAACAGAGTGTTGGGGATGGTGGTCAGGGGTGTATATCTGGCACCCAGACTTTTGCACAGCCACTATCCTGACATTTGGGTAAGCACATGCAGCCCCAGGGAAAGTTAAGTTTAAATGTAGGTTTTTTCCTCTGTTGTTATTTGGGTCCCTGGGGTGGAGTATTCGGAAGAGCAGGGTGGGCCGATTCTCCACCCACTGTCAGAGTGGTTGTGCATGAGTTGTGCATGAGCAGCTATATAACTGCAGTTAAAGCAGGGTGAAGGGAGATAAGTGTTTTGGAGGAGAAAGAAGGTGTTTTTGTGGAGAAAGAAGATTTGCTGTTCATTGTATCCTGTTACTTCACAACAACAGAAAATAAACAGGCCAGAGGCCTTTTTGAAACTGGACTTTGTCTTGACCTGGTTTTCTTACCCTAGAGGGCTGTGCGGTTGCCAAAAGATCCTGGACAAACACACACAGAAAAGTAAGTTTGTCACATATGGTGGAGAATGCAGACACTGCACTAAAAGAAGCCTGCGGGTATTAACTGGAAGCCAGACAAGCCTGTAGAAATATGGAGGAAGTTGTGAAAGTTTTGTTGCAAACTACAGCTGCACAGCAAAAGGCTACAGCCGTACAGCAGGAGACCACAGCCACACAACAGGAAAATATTACAGCCCTACAGCAACTGGTAATTACGCAAAAGGCCAACACAAATGCTTTGATCCAGCAGGTTATGGCAGCCCACCTGTAGGGGCTGTGAGCAGCTATATAACTGCAGTTAAAGCAGGGTGAAGGGAGAGAAGTGTTTTGGAGGAGAAAGAAGGTGTTTTTGTGGAGAAAACAGAAAATTTATGCCATACTTACCAATATTTTCTTTTCCCGGATATATGCCATGGCAGCACTACATATGGGTATAGCTCCTCCCTTTCTCAATTGGACAGGAACGCCTCCTAAATGAGACTCCCCCCAATACCCCGTCAGTCTTAGTTTAAAGCCACGGAACAACACATGATTTCAGAAGGGGGTGGGACCGCAGTGCTGCCATGGCATATATCCGGGAAAAGAAAATATCGGTAAGTATGGCATAAATTTTCGGTTTTCCCCGGATATATCCATGGCAGCACTACGTATGGGTTATACCCAAGCTGAAAGGAGTAAGGGAGGGAGAATAATAACCACAACGCATAAATCCATGCAAATACGGTTTATTGATCCACAAACTATAAGGCAGCAGAGAGGACACTTCTACCAAATTCTGTGGTAGATGAACGCACTACATCCAACTGATAGTGATTGATAAACGTGTTGAAGGAGGACCATGTTGCTGCCGAACAAATGCGATCTGCAGAAATGTTGGCTGCAGCTGCCCAAGAAGCGGCCAAGGATCTGGTAGAATGAGCTCTAAGGCCTTGAGGGACAGGGACTCCGGAGGATGAGTAGGCCTGACTAATGGCTGAGATGATCCATCGGCCAATAAGAGACGAAGAAGCGGCTTGACCCTTCTTGTAACCTGAAGGAATAATGAACAGTCTAGATGTCTTCCTTATGACTGAAGTCTGGTTCAGGTATGTAGATAAACAGCGCACCAGATCCAAACGATGCCATTTTTCTTCTTCTTCCGATGAGGGATGAGGGAAAAAGGCTGGCAAAATGATGTCCTGATTCATATGGAAAGCAGAAACCACCTTGGGTCTGAAGGCTTGAATCGTACGAAGGAGCACTCTCTTCCTGAAGAATCAAAAAGGGAGACTCACAGGAGAGAGCGCTTAGCTCGGATGTTTCTTCCGCCTGAGGTCAAGGCAACCAACAGAACGGTTTTCAACGTAAGAGTAAGTATTGAAACACTCTCCAAGGGCTCAAATGGAGAATCAGACAAGGCCTGTAAAACCAGAGGTAAATCCCAAGGAGGGGAGCAAGACCGTACTGGAGGGCGAAGCTTGAGAATGGCTTGAAAAAATCTAGCAATATTTGGATCAAATGCCAATTTCCGATCTAACAGAGCAGAGATAGCTGACGTATGCACTTTTAGGGAGCTGCGACTCAAACCCTTGTCAAATCCGTCCTGTAAAAATGGAAGGATGTCACAGATACTGGGAGACAAAGGAGAAATATTATGTGCCAAACACCAGCTACAGAAGATGTCCCAAATACGATAGTAAGCTGAAGAAGTGGATTTCTTCCTGGCATTCAGAAGAGTAGAAATTACTGAAGAAGAGAAGCCTTTGCTGGAGAGACGTTGCTTCTCAATTTCCAAGCCCTTAAATTGAGAGACTGAGAAGATGGGTGAGAGATCGGACCTTGTTGTAGGAGACTGAGTTGATCTGGGAATTTCAGAGGCATGTCCTGAGAGAGTTTCTGCAGCAGGGGAAACCAAGGCCGTCTGGGCCAGAAGGGAATCACTGCGAGAATCGTTGCTTGCTCCTGCAGGATCCTTCTCAGCAGGGGGAAAATCAGAGGAGTTGGGGGAAAAACATACCCCAGATGGAACTTCCACTCGCAACAGAGAGCATCCTGGTCTTCCGCCAAAGGGTCGAAGTAACGCGAGAAGAACCTTCCCACTTTGCGATTCTTCACTGTGGCCATCAGATCTACCTGAGGAAGACCCCACTTCTGGACTATGCTTTGGAATGCCAGAGGGGCTAACTCCCATTCTGTGGGATCCAGGGTTATACGGCTTAAGAAATCCGCCACTTGATTGTTCTTTCCTGGAAGGTAAACTGCCTTTATCCCCTTCAAATTCTTCTCTGACATGACATAAGTGGGGTCAACACTTTCATTAAGCGTTTGCTCTTTGTACCCCCCTGATGATTGATGTAAGCCACTGCAGAGGTATTGTCTATCCTTACTCTCACCCAGCTTTGTTTCAGACAAGGAAAGTGCAGAAGAGCCTGGAAGACTGCTTGCAATTCTAAAACATTCGAGGATAGAGGATACTGTTTGTTTTCCCACTGCCCCTGAACATGAAGAAGGCCCAAATGAGCTCCCCAACCTGATTGGCAAGCATCCGTTGTGAGAGTAACCCAAGGGATGTTGCTCAGAGGATACTCTTGATATAGATTCTCGTTCATCAGCCACCATGCCAGGTCCTTCTTGATCTCTGATGATAAAGAGATTGCTTGATTCAGATCCTTGTTCATAAACTGGGTTAGAAACCCTTCTTGTGGAATCCTCATATGCCACTGGGCCCATTTCGTAAGGCCTATTGTAGAGGACAAACTTCCCAGAAGGCTCATAAATTCCCAGGCCAGGATGGAGTTCAGAGGCAGAAGACGAAGGATCTTTGATTGAATACGAAGCCCCCTGTCCAAGGATAGGAAGACCTGTGACTGGATTGTGTCGAATCTTGCCCCTAAGTATATCATAACTTGAGAGGGGGGAAAGCTGACTCTTCTTGAGGTTTACCAACCATCCAAATTTTTGAAGAATTGAAAGAACCCAATCTCGATGAAGAAGGAGAATATCTCTGCTGTGTGAGAGAATCAAGATGTCGTCGAGATAATGGAATATTGAGATGCCTTCCAGACGGATATGTGCTATTAAGGCAACCAGGATCTTTGAGAAAGTCCTGGGAGCTGTGCTCAGGCCAAAGGGAAGGGCTTGAAACTGAAAATGCTGACGGTGAATCGCAAATCTCAGGAACTTCTGGTTTGGTGGAGCAATAGGAACATGAAAATAAGCGTCTCGAAGGTCTATGGAGATTAACCAGTCACCTGGGGAGATGACTTTTAAAATGGAACTTACGGATTCCATCTTGAATTTTCTCACATACAGATTTTCGTTTAATTTGTGAAGGTCCAAAATTGGTCTCCACTCCCCTGATGCTTTTGGAGTGAGAAAAAGTCTCAAATAAACTCCCAATCCTCTTTCTTTTGCAGGAACAGGACATATAACTCCTTCTGCTGAAAGGGAAGAAACAAAAGACCGAATGGCCACTGCTTTCTCTGCTTCCATAGGCATGCTTGTAGACACGAACCGGGGATAAGGGATTGTCGAGAATTCCAGGTAGTAGCCGGAATTTAGGGTCTTTAAAACCCACTTGTCCTGTATTGCTGGAGCCCAGACCTCGTAGAAGTGAAGAAGTCTTGCTCCCAATCCCAAGGGCTGGACTGGCGTCCCATCAGAATTGCTTTGAAGGTTTACCATTGCCACCACGTCCTCGGGTGGTTTTGGAAGAGGAGAGACCACTTTTCCAGGATTGGAATCTGGAAAACTCTCTACCAGGTCTGTATTGTCTAAAGTCCTTGTCGCGAAAGGAACGTCTGTCCTGCGGAAAGGATCTTTTAGGACGTCTATCTTGAGGAAGAAAGGCCTTACGTCCTTCTACTGCCTTTTTGATACATTCGTCCAAGTATTTGCCAAAGAGCATCTCTCCTTGAAAGGGGAGGGAACACAGGCTATTTTTTGAAGAATTATCTGCCACCCAATTACGCACCCAAAGAGCCCGTCTTGATGCTACAGTAAGGACCATGCTTCTGGAGATGGTTTTAACCAAATCTATGGAAGCTTCTGATGAAAAATCAATAGCCAGCTTAATTTTCCTTAAGGATTCCAGCAGCCTGGATCTACTGACTCCACTTGATATGTCCTCTTTAAGGTCATCCATCCACTGCTTCAAGGCCCTAGAGACAGATGTCAGGGCTACAGCAGGATGAAGCCCAGAGCCAGAGGCTATATAGGCTTTGGACAAATTTGAGTCCATACGTTTATCCATTGGATCTCTTTAAAGTACCGGCATCATCCAATGGAAGGGTGGTCTTTTTAGCTAATCGGACAATAGCTGCATCTACTTTGGGCGCAAGGTCCCAATGGTTACTGTCCGTAGCCTTAAAAGGGTATAGTTTAGAAAAACTACCCTGAATAGAGATTCTTTTTTCAGCCTTCTTCCATTCTTGCTTAATGAGGTCCTCAATGGTCTCATGTATTGGGAAGGTAGGATTACGCCTTCTCAGGTCAGCAAAATGCTTACTAGAAGCTGGTTCCTCCTCTCTCTTATCATTACGCTCCAACTGCCTTGATTAAAGCTTCTATTCTCACACTGTCTATAAAGACAGGAGAGGCCCCATATTCCTCATCTTGAGATGACAACTCATCTTGCTCAAATACCGGGGGTACGTATTCATCAGAGCTTAAGTCAGCATATTCCTCTGGGCTAAAAGATTTACGTCTTTTCTTAGCCCTCTCAGACTGTCGAAGACCCTCTGAAACTGCTTGACGGATGTAAGAGAGAACATCTGGGTCCGGTTCAGCATGGCCTGCCGCTGCTTTAAGACAAGCTAAGCAGAGCCTTTTCCCAGGAAGCACCTTGTCATCACAAGCTTCACATAAGGGGGTCTTATCCTTCTTTTTCTTTTATGAGGACCTATGGTTAGTACTGAAAGTCCCCCAGTCAGAAGTCTGAAATGCACTCTTTTTTTTTTTTTTTCTTGAAAAATTTTGTAGTGACTTACTCAGAACCTCTAGATTGCGACCTATTTCTCGAAGCCTGACCGTGGGAATCTATAGTATGGATTTAAATTAGAATTTCCAGCAACCAATTATTGCTTTGAAAAGGAGTGGGGAATAGAGAAATTACAATAAAAGGACAAGAAATGTCACTTACCTGCAGCCAGAAGACAGAAGTTTAATCCAGTTATGCAGAATTACATCAAACAGCATACAGACAGAATAGAGGTGCTTACCCTTTAAATATAAGATGCCAAACAGGAAGTACATCCCCCTGCTGCTGGCCTTCCTCTGGCATGCGTTCCACCTGCGTTCCACTGCTGGAGAGAGGGAAAAGATAGGCTGAAAAACCGGAAGTGCCGGAAATATCGGCGTGTGTTCCACCATGCGTTCCACGACCGGTATGGATCAGCTACAAGGAAGCAGGAGCCCACCCCCAGTCAGGTAAATTCTTATTTCTCTGCCACATACATCCTGAGGATAGGGCAGGCCATCTTTATTGGGAAAGCCAAGAAGCCCAAGTTTTTTGCAGCAAGTAGGTGAACCCTTCTGTGGGAATTACCACCTCTCTGGGTCTGGCACATCCAGCTGCTACCCTTTAGGGTTACTGCAGCATAGCTCCCCGGTTGCTAAGGGGAGAATCCTCCAGGGGGTCGCCCTTGGTGAGACGCCGTGTCCTGAGGCTTCCATTGGGAGAGAGGCTGAACTCCCCATAGGCCAGGGTTACAATTAGACCCAAATAAGTCACAAAAGAAAATTTTTAGGAGATGCAAACTCCACTGTCCCTGAGAAGTGGACAGGAAAAAAAGACTGAGGGGGTATAGGGGGGAGTCTCTTTTATTTAGGAGGTGTTCCTGTCCAATTGAGAAGGGGAGGAGCTATACCCATACGTAGTGCTGCCATTGATATATCCGGGGAAAGAAGATTTGCTGTTCATTGTATCCTGTTACTTCACAACAACAGAAAATAAACAGGCCAGAGGCCTTTTTGAAACTGGACTTTGTCTTGACCTGGTTTTCTTACCCTATAGGGCTGTGCGGTTGCCAAACGATCCTGGACAAACACACACAGGAAAGTAAGTTTGTCACAGTATATATAAAATACAGAATCCAGCGCACTCACTTATTCACTAAACAATGATTTCAAATCTTAGAGATTGTAATAGTTTTATTTAGAAACACCTCACCTAGGCAAAAAATGATGGGGGTTTAGTTACAATATATGATCATACATTGCATAAGCCTGCCAACTACGTCAAAGTACCCGATATTCGGCAGGTCCTATCCTAGTAGCAGCCTAATGCTTGCTCTTATGAGATATATATATATATATGGGAAGGTGGAGCCTGGAGTTGTGGGAGGGGATGATCCGGCCCAAATAAACTCAGACTTGCCTTCTGTCAGGATCGTGACAGGGATCCAACACGCAGAATACAAACAGGAGATAGGTACGTATACCGGACCTTAGAATGGCCGGACTAACGTAAGGAGAAAGCAAAAGAATGGTCAGAGACAAGCCGAGGTCGAGGGAACGAGAGATCAGGTAAGCGAGAGACAAGCCGAGTCAAAAGGACAAGAGAGGAAAGCAGGGTCAAAATACAAGCCGAGTAAGGAACCAAAAGACAATAGAGGTAATTGCACTGAGTGACCAGACTAGCTAGAACCACGACAGGGCAATGAATCATTCCACAGAACCCTTTTTTATACCTTGGCTCTTTAACTGTTGGCTCCGCCCCCAACGGGTCCTGATTGGTTGTTCGGCACTAGGTTGCCGTGATTGACGGGTCGGAACGTGATTGCCGTCATGACGTCGGCTACTGAGCGCCGCGTCATAAAAGGAGGCGGAGCTATCGCGGCCGGCGTGTAAACGACCGGGAGGAGTGCAAGGATCGGGTGAGTCAGCCCCCCTGGGAGGATGGACGCCTAGGTGTCTAACCTCCTCCGAGGTAGACACCAAAGGTACCCTGACAGTACCCCCCCTCTCAGAAACGCCCACCGGGCGGAAGGAACCGGGGCGGGACGGAAAACGAGCATGAAATGCCCGGAGGAGACGAGGGGCATGCACATTTTCATGGACCACCCAAGACCTTTCTTCAGGCCCATACCCCTTCCAGTCAACAAGATATTGCAACCTCCCCCGAGAAATACGAGAATCGAGAATGGATTTGATTTCATATTCCTCCTGACCCTCAACCTGGACAGCGAGAGGGGAGGACTCAGCGGAGGAAAATCTGTTGCAAACCAAAGGCTTCAACAAAGAAACATGAAAAGAGTTAGGGATGCGCAGGGCAGGCGGAAGGGCAAGACGATATGCAACCGGGTTAATCCGACACAGAACCTTGTAAGGGCCTATGTAACGAGGGGCAAATTTCATGGAAGGAACCTTCAAGTGGATGTTTCTGGTACTCAACCACACCCTATCACCCGGGGCAAAAACCGGAGCCACCCGTCTCCGTTTGTCAGCGTGTCGTTTGAACACCATGGAATTCTGAAGAAGAATTCGTCGAGTCTGATCCCACAACTTTCTCAGATTGGCGACATGAACATCAACCGACGGTACCCCTTGGGAAGGGGAAACCGACGGAAGAATGGAAGGATGAAAGCCATAATTCAAGAAAAAGGGGCTAGAACGAGTAGAATCACAAACGAGATTGTTGTGCGCAAACTCTGCCTAAGGAATCAGACCAACCCAATCGTCCTGGTGTTCAGAAACAAAACAACGCAAATATTGTTCAATCTTTTGGTTGGTGCGTTCGGCAGCTCCGTTGGACTGGGGATGATAGGCAGATGAGAAATTCAACTTGATGCCTAAGTGAGAACAGAAAGACTTCCAAAAGCGGGAAACGAATTGGGAACCTCTATCAGAAACAATTTCAGAGGGAATACCATGTAAACGAAAAATCTCCCTCGCGAATATCTCAGCTAATTCGGGAGACGAGGGCAGTTTAGGCAAGGGCACGAAATGAGCCATTTTAGTAAACCTGTCAATCACCGGGAGAATAACAGTATGTTTTTTAGAAACAGGCAAATCGACAATGAAGTCCATAGCCAAACACGACCATGGTCTCTCGGGAATTTCTAAGGGATGCAAAAGTCCACAAGGGAGCGTGTGAGGTTGCTTAGTCTTCATACAGACAGCACATGCCCTGACGAAATCCCTTATATCCTTACGAAGGGAAGGCCACCAGAAATCTTTAGAAATCAGGGAACACGTTTTGCGTGTGCCGGGGTGCCCAGCAATTTTACTGTCATGAAAGCAATGCAGCAGTTCCACTTGGAGCTCAGGAGGAACGAAGTAACGATCCCCAGGAACAGGTTTGGGAGCTAGATGTTGTACTTTCTTGATCTCAGCAAGCAACGGCGAGTGTATCCTGACACATGTGTTGGCAATAATATTACACTTGGGAACGATAGAAGACAAAGCTGCTTCAGACACCGTAGAAGGTTCATGTTGACGAGACAATGCATCTGCCTTAGAGTTCTTAGAACCAGGTCTATAAGTGAGCACGTAATTGAAATGTGTCAGAAACAAGGACCAACGAGCTTGCCTGGCGGACAAGCGCTTGGCCTCCCCTATGTAGGACAAATTCTTGTGATCCGTCAAAATAGTAACCGGGTATAATGTCCCCTCCAACAAATGTCTCCATTCCTTTAAAGCCATAATGACTGCTAACAGTTCCCTATCACCAATGTCATATCTACTTTCAGGCCCAGATAATTTCTTGGAAAAAAAACCACATGGATGTAACGGCTTATCCAAACCTAGTCTTTGGGACAAGATAGCGCCTATACCTGTCTCCGAGGCGTCTACCTCGAGTAGAAAAGGCAAAGAGGTGTCAGGATGAACTAATATCGGTGCTGAGGCAAAATGTTCTTTGAGTGTTTTGAAAGCAGAGAGAGCCTCTGTGGACCAAGTCTTGGTATCAGCACCCTGTCTAGTCATATTGGTAATAGGAGCAATAATAGAAGAGTAACCTTTAATGAAGCGCCTATAATAATTGTAGAATCCGATAAATCTCTGAATGGCCTTGAGTCCCCTGGGCAATGGCCAATCTAAAATCGATTGGAGTTTAATGGGGTCCATCCTAAATCCGTCTCCAGAAATAACGTAGCCAAGAAAGTTTATCTGAGATTGGTCGAAGCTACACTTTTCCAATTTGCAGTACAATTCATGTTGTAACAGTTTGCGCAGTACCCTTCTGACTTGTCTGTGGTGAGTCTCAATCTCTCTAGAGTGTATTAGTATATCATCCAAATATACTATAACGCATTCATGCTGAAATTCCCTAAGAACCTCATTAATAAGGTCCTGGAATACAGCAGGTGCATTGCAAAGCCCGAAGGGCATTACCGTGTATTCATAGTGGCCATAACGGGTATTGAAAGCTGTTTTCCATTCGTCTCCCTGCTGAATTCTCACCAAGTTATAAGCTCCCCTCAAATCTAACTTGGTAAAAATCTTGGAGCCTTTCAGTCGATCAAAGAGCTCAGTAATTAAAGGAATAGGATAAGCATTTCTAACAGTTATCTTATTCAAGCCCCGATAATCAATGCAAGGCCGTAGAGTGCCGTCTTTTTTATCTACAAAAAAGAAACCGGCCCCGGCCGGAGAAGATGATCTCCTAATAAATCCTTTGTCTAGGTTTTCACGTATGTACTCCTCTAGGACTAAGTTTTCCTTAGTGGATAAAGGATATACCGTACCCCTCGGAGGCATAGTACCAGGTAGGAGTCTAATTTTACAGTCGAAAGACCTATGTGGAGGTAAAGTATCAGCCCTCTTTTTGTCAAAGACTGCCTTTAAATCCAGGTACTGAGACGGTATCTGTAAATCTGTAGATTGGGAAGAGTTAACCGGGGCGTCAACCATGCAAATCGGTGAGACTTTCTGTAAACATCCTCTCTGGCAACCCTGACCCCAGGAGACTATCTCACCCAGTTCCCAGTCAATGATAGGGTTATGCTTCTTAAGCCAGGGATACCCCAAGACTATAGGAACTGAAGGAGATGAGATCAGCATGAGGGATATTCTTTCCTCGTGAAGGATACCAGTGGTTAACTTAATTGGTATGGTTTCACGAAAAATAACAGGTTCAGATAATGGTCTACCATCTATGGCCTCAACGGCCAAGGGTGTATCCCTTAGCTGAGATGGGATAGAATGGTTAGTGACAAAGGCTTGGTCAATAAAGCTTTCAGCTGCTCCGGAATCTATCAAAGCCATAGCATTAAGTACTCCCTTTTCCCAAGCTAAAGAAACAGGTATCAGAAGCCTATGATCTTTATAATCATATATAGAGGACAAGATAGAAACACCCAAGGCCTGTCCTCTTGAGAAACTTAGGTGCGAGCGTTTCCCGGCCGGTTAGGGCAATTTAGGCGTAGGTGACCTCTAATTCCGCAATACATACAAAGCCCCTCCCTTCTCCTGTACTGTCTTTCCTCTTCTGAGAGTCGAGTATTACCTATTTGCATAGGTTCTGGGAGAGCTAACGTAGAAGAATCAGAACTCTGAAATGAGGGAGCTAGTCTTATGGAGGATCTGCGGGTTCTATCCCGAATATTCTGCCTCTGTCTCATACGTTCACCTATTCGGGAAATAAATGAAATCAAATCCTCCAAATTTTCAGGAAGATCTCTTGTGGCCACCTCATCTAAAATCTCATCAGATAACCCGTTCATAAATACGTCCATATAAGCCTGTTCATTCCACTTGACTTCTGCCGCCAAGGATCTGAACTCTAAAGCATAATCCACGAGGGTTCGGTTATACTGTCTAAGACGTAACAGTAGTCTAGCTGCATTGGCCTTTCTTCCTGGGGGGTCAAAAGCTCTCCTAAATGCAGCGACAAAAGCATTATAATTGTAAACTAACGGGTTATCATTTTCCCACAGGGGGTTAGCCCATCTAAGTGCCTTGTCAATGAGCAAGGTGATTATAAATCCAACCTTCGCCCTGTCAGTAGGGTAGGCGTGGGGTTGCAACTCAAAATGAATACCTATCTGGTTTAAAAAACCTCAACAAGTGTCAGGAGCGCCGCCATAGCGTGACGGGGACGTAACACGGGAAGAAGTAGCCACTGTGGCTACCTCTAGGCCTGTACTTATAGGAGAGATAGATGGGGTACGCATCTCCTCTGAGTGATTACTAGGACGAGATAGCAATGCTTGCAGAGCTAGAGCCATCTGGTCCATTCTATGATCCATGGCCTCAAATCTAGAGTCAGGAGAACCGACCTGAGAGTTTGTACCTGCAGGATCCATTGGCCCTGTCGTAATGTCAGGATCGTGACAGGGATCCAACACGCAGAATACAAACAGGAGATAGGTACGTATACCGGACCTTAGAATGGCCGGACTAACGTAAGGAGAAAGCAAAAGAATGGTCAGAGACAAGCCGAGGTCGAGGGAACGAGAGATCAGGTAAGCGAGAGACAAGCCGAGTCAAAAGGACAAGAGAGGAAAGCAGGGTCAAAAATACAAGCCGAGTCAGGAACCAAAAGACAATAGAGGTAAGTGCACTGAGTGACCAGACTAGCTAGAACCACGACAGGGCAATGAATCATTCCACAGAACCCTTTTTTATACCTTGGCTCTTTAACTGTTGGCTCCGCCCCCAACGAGTCCTGATTCGTTGTTCGGCACTTGGTTGCCGTGATTGACGGGTCGGAACGTGATTGCCGTCATGACGTCGGCTACTGAGCGCCGCGTCATAAAAGGAGGCGGAGCTATCGCGGCCGGCGTGTAAACGGCCGGGAGGAGTGCAAGGATCGGGTGAGTCAGCCCCCCTAGGAGGATGGACGTCTAGGTGTCTAACCTCCTCCGAGGTAGACACCAAAGGTAACCTGACAGAACGATGTTCTAATGTCATGAAGCACTCAATCAGTGACTGCAAGTAGGAGAATTTCACTTTTGTCATAATTTACTCTAAAGTTGGAGATTTTCAAGGGCATTTGTTCTCAAGTGGATAATAAGACATGAGGTGGGGGACTAAGGTCTCCGGATTAGTGATAGTGAATAATAGGACATCAGCATATGCGGAAATCTTGCATTGGGTCTGATGGCCAGGCATGCCACATATATTTGTGTTAAATTGCACAGCATTAAGGAAAGGCTCCAAGGCAAGTATAAAAAGTAAGGGTGAGAGGGGGCAACCCTGCCTCATACCATTAAAAATAGGTAGCGGTTCAGAATAGGTACCATTCACTTGCATTTGTGCTTGTGCTTGGGAGTATTGGGCCAATCCCAGCCATCCCCATATTCCATGTCCATCAAAACATCAAAAAGTTGACACATTTAGTGTGGTCTTTGTCAGGTTTTGGAATTAAAGTGATTGTGGCCTCTAGAGCTGAGAAGCTGAAGACAGGCCCTAATGATATGGAGTTAAAGGCCTGTAGTATGTGTGATCTCAACTGGGGGGAGAAGATTTTAGAGTATTTGTTAGTGTACCCATCTGGGACAGGGGTCTTCCTATTTGGAGCATCTTTAATTGATGTGACCAATTCCTGGTACAAGAAAGGGCTGTTTAATGAGTTTTGCATTTCAGAGGTTAGTCTGTTTGTCACATTTTTATGTATGTACTGTTACCTGTCAGTGGTATGAGTCTTGGAGGGTGGTAGTCCATATAGTGTGGCATAGTATTGGTGAAAGGTTTTGGCAATGTCAGCAGTTAGTTGATGTAGGTTGCCCTGACTGTCTATTATTTTAGGTATGTATGACTTGTTTAGTCTTTGTTGTGATGCCCTAACAAGGAGTTTACCACTCCATTTGCCATGTGTGTGAGTGTTGTGTGAGTGTCAAGGCTCATTTTGCTTTGTGCTGTAGAGGTTGGGACGGTTCTTCCCTCTTGAGAGTGAGCTTTTTGAGCATTTCTGAGTCCTGATTGGACTTGTGTCTAGATTCTAGGTCCTGAATGTTTATGAGGAGAGATTGGATTATAGATCTCTCCCTTCTTTAATCTAGCACCCATTTGGATGAAATAGCCCCATAGTACGCATTTGTGAGCCTCCCGGGTGTTTAGTGGTATAGTAGCTGAGGTTGGTTTGTCATGAATGTAATGTAAGATTTTTTTTGTATTTGTACCTTGATTTGTTGGTTATCAAGTGATGAGTCGTTACATTTCCAGTTCCATGGGTGGGTGACAGGATTACAAGTTGATCCAGCATGCAGAACTGTGTCACACCTAGGATTAAGGATAACATATAACCGGGCCTTAGAATGGCCGGACTTAACGTATCCAAGATTAGTCTAAATACTAGCTGTGGTGAGGAACACAGAATCAGACACAACGATAAGGGAAAGCCAAAAGTCAAGGATACCAGAATTCAGGGAAGTCAAAACGAAGCTAAAGTCAAATACCAGAAAATCAAGATCAGGAATGCCTTCTTGGACTACCATCAGGATGAAACCACGACAGGGCAATGAGCAAAAGGAGAATTAGGTTTAAATACCCCTCCTGTGGATTCAATTGGTTGTAACCGGCCTTTGACCCCAAAAGAAATTACCAGGTTTCCATGTGCATGATTGCTGCTCAGCACAACTTTTCCTGTCAGGACGGTAATGTTGCTCGGCACAACTTTTCCTGTCAGGACAGTAAATGCCATTAACCACATTTTTATGAGTGGATGAATACGTGACGGTATGTCTGTGTGGGTGTCTGAATCTGCTTGTCTGTGTGGGTGTCTGAATCTGTATATCTGTGTGAGTGTCTGAATCTCTATATCTGTGCATCTACATGTCCGTGTAACTGTATATATGTGTCAGCGTGTGTATCTGTATGTAATTGTGTGTCTATATCTGTGTTTCTGTCAGTGTGTATCTATATGTGTGGCAGTGTGTGTATATGTATGTCTGTATCTGTGTATGTTTCAATGTGTGTATCTGTAAGTCTGTGTATCAGAGTATGTGTCAGTGTGTATCTGTATGTCTGTGCAGGTGTATGTGTCAGTGTGTGTATATCTATATGTGCCTGTGTGTACCTGTATGTCTATGCAGGTGTATGTGTGTCAGTGTGTGTATCTGTATGTCTGAGCATCTGTATTTGTGTCAGTGTGTGTATCTGTATGTCTGTGCATCAGTGTGTATCTTTATTTGTGTGTGTATCTGTATGTCTCTACATCTGTATGTGTGTCAGTGTGTGTATCTGTATGTGTGAGTATGTGTATCTGTTTGCCTTTATCTGCATGTGCGTTGGTGTGTGTAAGGGTGTGTCTTTGCAACTGTATGTGTGGCAGTGCTTGTATCTGTGTGTCTGTACATCTGTATGTGTGGCAATGTTTGATACACATACTGACTGACATGCAGATGCACAGACACACATACAGTTGCACAGACAAACGGATACACACACTGACACACATGCAGATATGTAGACACATAAATGCAATCACTGACATATGCAGATACACAGACACACTCATACACATACTGACACAAATGCAGATACAGTGTGTCTGTGTATCTGCATGTGTGTCAGTGTTTGTACCTGGGTGTCCTTATCTGTATGAGTGTCAGTGTTTGTATCCGTGAATCTGCATGTTGGGGAGCCTGGGGCAGAAGGGAGAGCAGGGAGAGCCTGGGGCAGAGGGGAGAGCCTGGGGCAGAGGGGAACGCAGGGAGAGCCTGGGACAGATGGGAGAGCAGAGAGAGCCTAGAACAGAGGGGAGAGCAGGGAGAACCTGGGGCAGTAGGGTAGAGCAGGGAGAGCCTGGGGCAGAGGGGAGAGCAGGGAGAGCCTATAACAGAGGGGGAGAGCAGGGAGAGCCTGGGGCAGAGGGGTAGAGCAGGGAGAGCCTGGGGCAGAGGGGTAGAGCAGGGAGAGCCTAGGGCAGAAGGGGGGAGCAGGGAGAGTCTGGGGAAGAGGGGAAGAGCAGGGAGAGCCTAAGGCAGAGGGGAGAGCAGGGAGAGCCTGAGGCAGAGGGGAGAGGAGGGAGAGCCTGGGGCAGAGTGAAGAGCAGGGAGAGCCTGAGTCAGAGGGAAGGAGCAGGGAGAACCTGGGGCAGAAGAGAAGAGCAGGGAGAGTCTGGGGCAGAGGGGAAGAGCAGGGAGAGACTGGGAAAGAGGGGAAGAGTGGGGAGAGCCTGGGGCAGAGGCGAGAGCAAGGAGAGCAGAGAAAAACAAATATATTTAAAATAACAGCAACTATGTTCATTACAAACATTTTGCTAATATGAGGGGTACAATTTATGGAAATGGGCTTCTAGGGGGTACTTAAGCAAAAAAAAGGTTGTGAACCACTGATCTAAGGTATAAATATATGTACTTATTAATATTAGGACACAGAGGAGAGATTTTAGAGACAGAGATACTGCTCCATTTTATCATGACTGATAGAGGTTGACATGTTCAGGAGGGTAATTTATTATATTTACTGATATTACAAGCATATAGATTAATCTTATAAACTCTGCTATAAATTATTGTAATGGATTTTATATGTCTATATTTATATATTTATTTAATAAAATATTTAAAAGACAAAACTGTATTGCTTCCAAGACAATTCCTATTTTATATTGTATTCTCAATTATTTATATATTTTAAGTAGAGGAACTCTTACTAACTATATAATATTATGGCTAAGATATCTGTATGGTTAGCCCTGCTAAGTTCTATGCTTTAAGACGTTTTAGTGGTAAATAGGGGAACTGGCTGCGGTTACAATTGGCGCCCAACGAGGGCTTGTTTTGGAATCTTTACCTATAAAACAATATATACATACCTAGGTAACCTCTTATTCGTAAGAAAAGACACAATACTTTGTCATGGCACAAGTCTTAAAATATCAAGAATTTAATGAGCTATTTGTAACCCAGAAACAAAGAGAGATCTTATGTGAATTTGTACCAGTGTAACCGCGGCTGGTTCCCTTATTTACCACTATAATGTCTTACCATACCATACAGATATCTTAGCCATAATTTTATATAGTTAGTAAAAGTTCATCTATTTAACATATATAAATAATTCAGAATATAATATAAAATAAGGATTGTCTTGGAAGCAATAAAGTTTAATCTTTTTAGATATTTATTATATAAAAATATCAATATAGATATAAAATCCATTACAAAAAAATTATAGCAGAGTTTATAAGATTAAACTAAATGCTTGCAAATAGAGTAACATACCCTACTGAACATGTCATCATGTCAGCCTCTCTGTCATTTTAAGATGGAGCAGCGTCTGTCTCCATGTCTCTCTCCTCTGTCTTTGTCTTAACATTTAAAAGTACATCTATTTATACCTTAGGTGTCTTCATTTTAAGGTCACCGTAGTTCATATATGAAAAAGTAACTTCTTTTACTTTTATTCATTTTAGGACCTCCCTTAACTTGGCAAAAATTCAAGGCCATAACTAAAGGGTGTACACATCATGGAAATTTTCCTGACTTAGGTCAAGATGGCATCTTAAAGCCTGAACATCTTTATCTACTTAGGGTTACCACAGTATATTATGTACTAAAAGAGTCATAGAGTAGCCTTGAAGCTTGTTTATGCATTATTGTTATTGTAATTCGTCTGGGACAAAATGGTGTAAACATAAGCACTGAAGGTAAGTAAGAAGTTATTGCTTAAAGAAACATGTATGAAAAACAATATGTTCCATTTCTAACACCTTGTCAGTTTGCAATATCTCTTAAAGACAAAGTACACAGTTTGAGGAATACAATATTTGCATTTGCCCATAACACCCTCTCCATTAAACTGTGGTCACTGTAGAGCATTTGTTCCTTAAATTAGTAAACCAAAGTTCTCCAACAGTGTTTAGGTTTTTTGTGCTCCCAGCATCTTTGATCATTGTTGTAGCGGTAAAACATCCATAGTGTGATCTTTGCATGTAAAGGTGGTTGATTAAAATGAGCAAAGCTTTTGTCTGGGACAGAATTGAAAAGAACATCATGTTCCAGAGTAGGATATTCTTGGATGGATCCTGATAGCAATTGTAATCCAAAGTTAAACATAGTAATTGTATTTGTAATCAAAAGTCTTTAAAGGCCTGTAGAAGTTGTTTACATTCCTTAGATACATTGCTGGAGGTTGTGTTTGTAGCATACTCGGGTATTAGTTGTATAGTGTTGGTTGTAGAGTCCAGTTATCCAAATATTTGGCTAGAATTGGTTGCAGATATTGAATCAGCATCATCTCTTAGTGATGGTGTTGGTATTTGTCTTTGTCTCTGCTTGTTTGTTTTTTGTTCTGCTTTTTTCCATGAAACATTTTTTACACCGTTTATGATGTGTATAGATTGGATACTCTCTGATATTCTTTTACGGAATACATTAAAAAATAGCATTTTCAAGACATTGTTTTAAGTGACATGGATCCCATTGTAGTAAATGTTATATTGGTACAGCAATCATAGTGGTATTTCAAGAACTCCTCTTTTTGCTGTATTGGAATCTTGGTAACACCTCTACATCTTAATGATAGACATACACCCTGTTCCAAATTATTATGCAAATTCTATTTAAGTGTCACAAAGATTAAATATTTTGTTTTTCAGTTTTACTCATGGATGACATTGTGTCTCAAGGTTCTTTTGATCACTGATAACAATCTCGGACACCTGTGATAATTAGATTGCTAGGTGAGCCCAATTTAAGGAAAAACTACTAAAGGAGGGTGTTCCACATTATTAAGCAGAGCACCATTTTCATGCAATATGGGGAAGAAAAAGGATCTCTCTGCTGCCGAAAAGAGTGAAATAGTTCAATGCCTTGGATGAGGTATGAAAACATTAGATATTTCACGAAAGCGTGATCATCGCACTATTAAGAGATTGGTGGCTGATTCAGAGCACAGACGGGTTCATGCAGATAAAGGCACATTGAGGAAGATTTCTGCCAGGTCCATGCATCGAATCAAGAGAGCAGTTGCTAAAATACCATTACACAGCAGCAAACAGATATTTGAAGCTGCTGGTGCCTCTGGAGTCCCACGGACATCAAGGTGTAGAGTCCTCCAGAGTCTTGCAACTGTGCCTAAACCTTCTGTTCAGCCACCACTAACCAATGCTCACAAGCAGAAACAGCTGCATTGGGCAGAAAAATATATGAAGACTAATTTTCAAACAGTCCTGTTCACTGATGAGTGCCACGCAACCCTGGATGGTCCAGATGAATGGAGTAGTGGATGGTTGGAGGACGGCCACCCTGTTCCAACAAGGCTGCGACGTCAGCAAGGCGGTGGTGGAGTCATGTTTTGAGCCAGAATCATGGGAAGAGAGCTGGTCGGCCCCTTTAGGGTCCCCGAAGGTGTAAAGATGACCTCTGCAAAGTATGTGGAGTTTCTGACTGACCACTTTCTTCCTTGGTACAGTAGGAAGAACTATGCTTTCTGTAATAGAACCATCTTCATGCATGACAAAGCACCATCTCATGCTGCAAAGAATACCTCTGCATCAATGGCTGCTATGGGGATAAAAGGAGAGAAAGTCATGGTGTGGCCTCCATCCTCCCCTGACCTCAATCCTATTGAGAACCTTTGCAGCATCCTCAAGCAAAAGATCTATGAGGGTGGGAGGCAGTTTACATCCAAACAGCAGCTCTGGGAGGCTATTCTGACATCTTGCACACAATTTCAAGCAGAAAACTGTCCAAAAACTCACAAGTTTAATGGATGCAAGACTTGTGAAGTTGCTATCAAATAAGGGGTCCTATGTGAAAATGTAACGTGACCTGTTAAAATGTTTAAAAAGTCAAAATGTTGTTATAAGTTTGATTGAAATCGCTTTTGATTTCAGTAAATATGCTGCAAACACAACAAATGACAATTTTCAGTTCTTTACAACCTATAAAGTGTTTTGAAACTTATTGTGCATAATAATTTGGAACAGTGCATTGTACGTTTTTATGTTTTTTTTTTAAAAAAAATACTGGTATCATTAGGAGGTTTGTTCAATAAAATTTGAATTGTACTCTTAACCCCTTAAGGACCAAACTTCTGGAATAAAAGGGAATCATGACATGTCACACATGTCATGTGTCCTTAAGGGGTTAATAGTTGATAACATGATAATTATGCTGACTGTTATTTACATAAATTATTTAGGTAAATGAGAAAAATATCATTTGCATAATAATTTGGAACAGGGTGTATAACGACATCAGGTGCTGTTGTGCTAAAAATGTTAACAGGTAAAATCTGTGGAAAAATCTTTACACTTGTTATACTTTGTATAATAATGATAGATGAAATAGTAATATAAATGAATAGTACTACCTAGTTAGACAACCCAACTTGGAGTACCAAAAAGTGGGTGAATGAGGTGGCAAAAGGGCATAACCCTATAGTGGATACAGAAAAGAAAATAGCAAAAGTGGAGGATAGATCGCCTCGTGAAAAGACCGGGCTGATCACCTCCACGCCACCTCAAAACGACGTCTCAAAAATAATAAACAAATTTATTGAAAAAAATCTTAATAAAATCAAAAAGGAAGACACATCTATCTCTAGATAGAATAAATAACTAGAGCCCAATATATACAGCCATATTCTATATTCTGTATCGGGCTTGCAATGTACAGTCTATGGCTCTTATGTATATATATATGTATTATACTCTATCTATAGGTATTTGCTATACCGCATTATATTTACATATTTATATACTAGCCATACTTTCTGTATATATTGGGCTCTAGTTATTTATTCTATCTAGAGATAGATGTGTCTTCCTTTTTGATTTTATTAAGATTTTTTTCAATAAATTTGTTTATTATTTTTGAGACGTCGTTTTGAGGTGGCGTGGAGGTGATCAGCCCGGTCTTTTCACAAGGCGATCTATCCTCCACTTTTGCTATTTTCTTTTCCGAAATAGTAATATAGTTAATCTTTCTAGTGTTTTGTTTTAAAGATAAACACCCTTGTATATGATTTAGATATATAAGGATAATTTGAAGCAGCAAAGTATTTACCGCCTTTTTCACAATGGTATGTAAAATTGCATTCTTACATAGTTACATAGTTACATAGCTGAAAAGAGACTTGCGTCCATCAAGTTCAGCCTTCCTCACATTTGTTTTTTGCTGTTGATCCAAAAGAAGGCAAAAAAACCCAGTTTGAAGCACAATTTTGCAACAAGCTAGGAAAAAAATTCCTTCTTGACCCCAGAATGGCAGTCAGATTTATCCTTGGGATGAAGCAGTTATTACCCTACATTGAAAGATTATATCCTTGAATATTCTGTTTTTGCAAGTATGCATCTAGTAGCGGTTTGAACATCTGTATGGACTCTGATAAAACCACTTCTTCAGGCAGATAATTCCACATCCGGATTGTTCTTACAGTAAAAAAACCCTTCCTTTGCCTTAGACAAAATCTTCTTTCTTCCAGTCTAAACGCATGGCCTCGTGTCCTATGTAAAGTCTGGTTTGTGAATAGATTTCCACACAATGGTTTGTATTGGCCCCGAATATATTTGTATAATGTTATCATATCCCCTCTCAGGCGACGTTTTTCTAAACTAAATAGATTTAAATTTGTTAGCCTTTCTTCATAGCTGATATGTTCCATTCCTTTTATTAATTTTGTAGCCCGCCTCTGCACTTTTACTAGTGCCATAATATCCTTCTTTAGAACAGGTGCCCAAAATTGCACAGCATATTCAATATGGGGTCTTACCAGTGATTTATAAAGAGGCAAAATGATATTCTCATCCCGAGAATGAAAGCCCTTTTACATGCATGACAATACCTTACTGGCCTTGGCCACTGCTGATTGACATTGCACATTGTTGCATAGTTTGTTGTCTATAACAATTCCCAAGTCCTTTTTGTGTGTTGTTATCCCTAATTCGCTTCCACCGTGGTGGAACCGTGCTGATTTTTGCTGATAACCATGTTCTTCTCAAGGGATTCTTGAATATTATCCCTTAATAACCTTTCAAATATTTTACCAGCCACAGAAGTTAAGCTCACAGGTCTATAATTTCCAGGCAAGGATTTTGAACCCTTTTTGAATATAGGAACCACATCTGCCTTCCTCCAATCCTCCGGAACACTTCCTGAAAGAAAAGAATCTTGAAAGATTAAAAACAGGTTCACTTATTTCTACACTTAGTTCCTTAAGTACTCGTGGATGGATACCATCAGGCCCTGGAGCTTTGTTTATATTAACTTTCTTTAGTTGCTGCAGCACCTTGTCTTGAGTTAACCAATTACAATTATTCTGCAAGTTTTTAGTAGCAATCATTTGCACATCTATTGCCATGGGTTCTTCCCTAATATATATGGAGGAGAAATAGTTATTTATAATGCGTGCCTTTTCCTGGTCTTCATTAACTAACACCCCGTTTCAGTTTTTAGTGTACCTACACTTTCATTTTTGTTTTTTTTAGAATTTGTGTACTTAAAAAATGCTTTGGGGTTGGTTTTGCTCTCTTTAGCTATCATTTTTTCATTTTGAAGTTTAGCAAGTCTAATTGCCTTTTTACACGCATTATTTGCTTCCTTATATCTTTTCTAAGATGCATCCGATTTGTCCGATTTAAATGCTTTAAATGCCCTTTTTTATTTTTAATCTCTTGTTTTACTTCTCTACTAAGCCACATTGGTTTTAATTTGTTTCTTTTATATTAATTTCCCAACGGTACATACTGAGAAATGTACCTTTCTAATATTTGTTGGAAGATGATCCATTTATCCTCAGTGTTCTTTTCACTAAAGAGTTTATGCCAGTCAATATATTGTAAAGCTTCCCTTAACTTATTGAAATTGGCCTTTTTAAAAATTATATGTTTTAGTATACCCCATGTGCTTTTGTTTTTTTGAGTTTATTTCAAAGGACACTATATTGTGATCACGATTTCCCAAGTGCTCACTTACTTGAATGTTGGTCAAAAGATCAAGATCAATAGTTGGTTTCCCTTCTTTTCCCCCAAGCAGATATTTACCCGTAAAGCTTCTACATTTTCCTCATCGCATTCCATTTGCTTAAGATTTGGCTTTAAATCATGGTTGACATACAAACATACCCCACCACCCTTCTTGTTTTTCCTATCCTTCCTAAATAACATGTACCCATTTAAGTTAACTGCCCAGTCATGTGTCTCATCCCACCATGTTTCAGTTATGCCTATTATATCATATTGTTTAGTGTATACTAATGCCTCTAGTTCCCCCATTTTGTTATTTAGGCTCCTTGCATTAGTAAGCATACATTTAATATTATGCGTCACTTGTATATTTTGTGAATTATCATCATTACATAGCTTCTCTGTTCTGAGCTTGCCCCTCCCCCCATCTCCACCCCCCTTATACTGTGCTAAAGCCCATCTCCTTTCTGTCTTATCTCCATTTTGTAGATTGCTATGACCCTCCCCCCTACTACTAGTTTAAAATCTCCTCCAACCTTCTAGCCATCCTATCCCCCAGCACTGCAGACCCTCTCCCACTTAGGTGCAATCCATCACCACTATAAAGGTTGTACCAAATCACAAAGTCGGCCCAGTGCTCTAAAAACCCAAAACCCCAAACCCTCCTTACTGCACCAAGACTTAAGCCACGCATTGACCTCTCTAATCTCCCGCTGCCTTTCCACTGTAGTGCATGGCACAGGTAATATCTCAGAGAATACCACCTTGGAGGTCCTTTTCTTAAGTTTGCTACCTAATTCCCTGAAATCATTCTTTAGGACCTTTCGTCTTCCTCTTACTTTGTCATTGGTACCAACATGGACCATGACCACTGGGTCATCCTCAGCCCCTCCCAATAATCCATCCACTCTGTCAGCAACATGCCGGACCCGAGCACCCGGGAGACAGCAAACTGTCTGGTTGAGCCAATCAGAGCGGCAGATTGTCCTATCTGCTCTCCTAATGATAGAGTCCCCTACCACCACAACCTGTCTTGCCTTCCTTACATTTTGATCCCCACCCGTACTAGGGGGGTTGTTAGCTTGGCTGTTAGAAGTAACAGCTTCCTCTAATACAGCTACTCCTGAGCTGATACTCCCAACATCTTCCCTCAAACGGGTAAATCTGCTAGGTTGAACCAAATCAGGACTAGCTAGCCCTTTCCTCTTCCCTCCCCCCCTGCTTTCTCGCCCCACTGTCACCCAGCTACATGCCTGTTCCCCATCTGTATTATCTCCTCCCTCTCCACTACCTGTCCCCACTAAACTCTGCTCAGTGAGCAGCAGACTCCTCTCAAGATTGTCAATCTCCCTCAAAGTTGCGATTTGCTTCTCGAGATCTCCAATCTGAGCTTCCAGAGAAGCCACTCGCACACAACCGTCACAGAGGTATGGACCCTGGACGGGTACATCCAGGCATCCATACATGCAACAAGATGTGCATTGAGTCAAACCAGCAATCTTGCTAACACTCATTTCCCCAGAAACAGAACAAGTAATGTGAGCAAGCTCAGTGATTTAGGGGTGTGCCTTTATGGGGATACAAATCCCACCCAGGTGCAATTAATGAACACTCCCCCAATCAATCAAGCAGCAGCACAAAAGAGGGGGAAAAACCAGAACACAGAAAAAAATAAAATAAACTTTTTTGTTTTTTTTTAAACTTTACCAATTTTAAAGATTAAACAAAAATAAAATACAAACCACTCTCCACAGTATACAAACCACTCCAAGTAACTCCTGGTTTTCTAACCCCTACTTGAAAGAGTCTACTTAATAGAGTCTGCTTTCAAGTAATGTTAAAAATGTTAAAAATATTCCTTTATTCAAAATTTCTCAATCTATTTAGAATAGTTGATAATTGGAAACATGGCATTATTCATCTTTCTTTGTCCTGTTATGGAGAAGACAACTTATTTCCTAAAATACCAGAAACACCCAAAAATTGTCTTAAAAACATTTTTTTACCAAGATCTGACAGCCATTGTGGAAAGTCACATTCGTGAAAATGGATGCTTAACAATAAGAATCTTATTTGTTTAAGTATATTTTCCAGCGGCTGTTGGGAGTAGTTTAAGATGATTTAAATTTATTATTCTTTTTTAAAAGTGAGTTAAGAAAGCACTCAGATACTATATTAAAGGTATTTATATTTTAACTATACCTTTGTATAAGTGGTCTTAACATTTCCATAACAATAGATATCTGTTGTAACTATAACTGGGTGATGTGGGGGTATGTTACAATCAGAATATGGATAAATAATTCTAGGTATGATGTATTGATTAAACAATCAATAGATCTGGCAGGATTATTACCACAAGGTATATGTACCTTTAATCATCACAAACCAAATAACATTTTCTTGGTATTTGAAAAACAGGTAAAATATTGATCAAATGTATTTATATATATGTGTGTGTGTGTGCTACAGTTAAAGTGCAGAAATCAGTTAATGTGCACATTACCTAGTTAATCTGCAGATTAACTAGGGTGATCAGTTAAAGTGCAGAAAATGATTTTGTTTCTCAAATATTTCTCACATTACCTAGGTAATCTGCACCTAGATAATCTGCACATTACCTACTAGGCACTTGTTAAAGTGCAAAAAAAATCATTCTGTCCTCCATCTCTGAGGGGCTCACAGCTCTGGAGGACACCATGGTGTACACAGGCTGCTGTTCTGTTCTGGTCTGGACCTCATAGTCACATACCTCTTCAAACAGTTATCCTGAACTGGTAAGAAACGAGGAGCCCCCACCACCACAAGAGCGCGAGCGCTTCCTGCACATTATGCAGCAACACCCTGAAATGATCCCAGCAGATGCTCTCCACTGTTCTCAATCTCATCATATATTTGAAGACTGTCGGAATCAGTGGTCCATGAGCAGACCTCTCCTTGGTCTCATTCTCCTCAATGAGAGAAGTATTTCTCGGACTTACGGAGCAGCATTGTTATTAGCCAGCCCCCTCTGAGAAGCAACAAGCCATGCGTCTATGCTTTGAGAATTTGATGGTGGAGGGCATTGAAAGGAACTTGCTAACAAAAAGAATCGAGACAGGTTCACACAGAATCTTTCTGCCTTCAGACACGAAGTGAACGACACTGCAGAGACTGCACTGAAAGGGTGAAACAGGTTCTGCAAGGACGTTTTTGGAATAAATAATTTCCTCTTTACCGTGGGAAAGAAACAAACATTTTGCACTGAAAGGGTGAAACAGGTTCTGCAAGGATGTTTTTTGTAATAAGTAATTCCTCTTTTACCGAGGGAAAGAAACAAACATTTTGCACTTTAACTATACGGAAGCAGTTAATGTGCACATTACCTAGGTAAAGTGCGGAAAACTCTTGATTCCACACTTTAACTGAGAAAATCAGTTAATCTGCAGATTAACTAGGTAATGTGCACATTAACTGATTTCTCACTTTAACTGTTACATATACATATAGTGGTGTGGATGTTGAATTTATATCTTTGGCACCTGTTTGCAATAGGTGACCTAAATTATAAATTTCCAAATTCCTCATGTATATCACCTGGAAGGGCGAATCCATAATACTTTTTTACCTTCCATTGACTGACCTTAGCTCTGGCAGACTGAACATGTTTATCATTATAAATAAAGGTTTGTGATAAGTGAAGTAAAGTTTCTACCTGTCTTTCAGTTAAATTTTAACTGTTGAAGTACTTCACTTATATTAATTTGATTATCTTAATTATACCACTTTGCAAGGTTAAAACATTATTCATTATTGCAGTTGTTATTGTAATCATATGATCTTTAACTATAATGATTCAGTTATGTAAAGATACATTGTTAAAATCAGATAATCTGGCCACTGCTTGGATTTATTCTACAAGTAAATGTCCAGTAGATATAAAGGAATCAGCATTGTTTAGCTATTTCCTTTTGCTGAAAGACACAGGCATTAATGTATATTCATCTGGATAATCAGCTGTTATGCTCTTATACTTTATGTCTAATATATTTGTTTGTAGGCCAGACCGCAGCTGCATATGGCATTTTAGCAATATTTTTCAATTACATTTTTGATATTCACAAAGTCTATTTACCTTTGCAATTAACACATTATTTGTTTATTTTATACCATTAATTATAGTACCTGTATTATATTACATATTGTCACTAACACATTTCTGATACAGGGAAATAAATTGCATGATTGCTTTAGTAGTTATAATTTTTCAGTCAATGCACCACATTCCTGGAAGTCCAGAATATAACAAGAATCCTTTGTCTATGGTTCTATGGAGCCATTTAAGGTTTTGATTGGTAAAGTTATACCAAAAGAGCAAGGGGTACATCAGTAGAGCACATCTGCAACAGAACCATTACAGATTCCTTGTTGTATCAATGTCTCTGTGTTTAGGTTTACAGGAGTTCATTGCTTTGCAGGTATGTACATAATATTGGTAAAAAGTGCTAAGGCAGTTCCCCTTACACAGGAGAAACTACCAAGCAAGCTGGTAAAATAATGAGCAAACACTAATATAAAGCCTAATACATCTTAGAGTATGAAGTCCGACTGGTAGGAGAAAAATATTTGGGAAAAAGGAGCCAGAAAATTACTTAATGATATCAAATACTGGAAATAGGTGCATAAATAAGTATCTCTAAATAAACAGTGCTACACTGTAACTTTATTAAACTGCTAAATCAAAAGAGATACAGTAGCACTTAAGTATCAATATGGGAACTCTAATTCCTATGGTTATTTATAATGTCAATCTGAGGTATATAGAAATAATTCGTTCTAAATGCTATTCCCAAATAAGTTTCCAAAATAAAGACCAAAAGAATGATGAACAAAACGTTCTAAAAAATATTCCCAGGGAGACTTTTAGCTAGTAGTCCCCTAGATGGCATGATAGTGAAAAAGTCCCTCTATATAGTTATAAATAACAAGAGAAATATAAAATAGAGGGAAAAGTATAGCCAATGCAGATATAACGTTATAATATGAACAGAAGGGGAATTGTCTAATGACAAAGGAGAAAGAAGAGCGTATTCAAAATATATAATAAAAGGATTTGACCCAAGAAAAAGGCAATTATATCCCTGTTCTATTATAATACCCTAGCTTCTGCTAATAAACACCTTCGTGGGTGTTCTATACTGAGTGGCTAAATTGTATACTATCTTGCTATCAATAGAAAACGGACTCCAAACGGATAGTGTGAAAAAAGGAAAAACGAATTAACAAACAGTGATCATAAATAAGTGAGGGGAGGGTTTCCCTTAGTGCATAGTAAGTGGTGCACTGTGATGTGCCAAGGTGCAGTGATAGGGAATCCCCCCCGTATAACCCTTATAAACACAACATAACAATAACAGTCCGTCTCTGACAGAAATAACGACTCTCACAGAATTCTTCAACCGAATTGGAAATTTGAACGTGAAATCATCCTGGAAATTTACACTGAAACGAGATAAGCAGAATTGAAAATGTGATTAGCCAATGAAATTTACGTCTAAAACATGCAGCCACCCAGTGCAAAATTGAATGTTAACACCACCAAGTCTACAGATCCCCCGCCCTAGATAGTAATGAGAACAGAGAGGTGTTCTTATAACCATAAGAACATCTGAAAAAGTAACATACCTCCTTAATAATACTCCACACACAAGATAACAAATACAAACAAGGATCAAAAGGGTGGGAAATATTTGCCTCCTGTCATTAATAAAATTAAGATTATAGGTACACTAGAGCAAGCATAATCTTCAATTTTATAACATGACATGAGACTTCATATTTGCTGTTTTAACGCTCAGTCAACAAATCCAACAATGTTTGTCTCGCTGGTACCCATTCCGAGAGTTAACCAGAGCGATCCTAAATGGCCTTCCAAGTGTGAGAAACGACAGCAGATGGATCGATGAAGATACCAGCTTGTAGATGTACCCTCAATCACGGAAATAACACTCAAGCCGCTGACAGATCCCCTGTACATGGGAGTGCGACCCCTTTCCTTGACGACGTTCCATGAAATGCAAGGCCGATCCATTTCTTGCAAGTGCAAATTCCGCATACCGTTTGCGGACTTGGAACCGTAGAAACTGTCAGCAGGTCTCGACTTTTATGGCTCTTCCGATCAAGGCCAGGATCACCAGATGATGTGGCTCTGCAGGCAACTCCAACCTCAAGTAACGCATCTGAGTCCATCACCAATTTTGTGACAGACCCGAATAGGGTTCTTTTCGTACCTTCATGACCTACTATGCGAGTGGTCTTCTCCGAAAAAGATTCTATCCTGCTGGCAAGAGTGTGGGCCAAACTCATCATAAACAAAGTGTTCCCAGTACTCTAATTGGATTGCGGAACCTGCGACTGTAGCAGGCAAATTACTCCCAAGGGACGTCCGATCAGAATTCTAAACTGAATTTGTGTAGTGAAATGGTGATCAACTACTCTGGGAGATTGTGAAACCTGGAAGAACCAAATGAGGAAACGAAACCAGAGGTCGAGATATCCATCTAGATGCATCCTCGTCGAGGAGTGAAGAGTGGTCTGGATCCAAGAGGTAATTGTGACCAGCATAAACAAAGAAGAGCCATCACGTGTTGTAGTTGCGTGGTCTACCGCAAAGGGGTCAAAGGTGGTTCGAAGGGTAAAAAGGTTGGATGAACCCAAATCGGTCTTGGTACGCGGGTCTGGACCAGGATTTCCGACTGTGAGACCATCGGCTGATTAGGTAGAGCTCTGTCAAAATCCGTGGAGGGGGTAATGGTATGCCCGTCACACCCAAGCTAAGGCATAATAGCGTGAGGCATCTAGGTATCTGAATTTGGGATCTGAAGTCTAGGCATGCCATCCTTGTCTCGAGCCCCGTGATCTCATAGTGTCCTCTAATCCGTAGATAAACATAAGGTCCCTTCGGAAGTGACAGCTGACTCCAGATAATAGCTATAGTGAAAATGAGGCATAGCCTCCACCATCCGAAGCATGGTCAGTCCAGGTTGATAACGTCGGGTTGCCCGGTCCGAACCTGATACGAAAGCTGAGCATACTCCAGCGGTAGGTTGCGTTCTGACTCCGTGGCATCTGTGTAGGACTCAACGTCAACGGGGTTGACCCCATAGAATCCAAGTCGCCATCCTTGTTGGTATCCGAAGAGGTGGTTGAGAAAACATCAAGACCAGGATGGCTCATGAGAGGGAATTAGTGTATAGAAGGAGGATCCTCCATTTCCGAATCATGTTCTCCAGAAGTGTTCTCAGAAGAGTAGAGGTATTCCTGTCATCCATCCCAAGAGTGTTAATGACCAGGGAACCCAAATTCAACCGGGTAACACCGATTTTTCCCTGCGACCAAGGCGTCTCTGCAAACCCGAGAGGGGGACTCTCCCCTTCCCGTCAACCGAGAAATGCATCGCCTGTTTGCCCTATGAAAATCTCAACATCTCATGTTATCTTGATAGGGAAGAAGCGGTCTGTCTGGGATGGCTTGTATAGACATAACAGAGTGTGGTTGCTCATTCGATACAATGCAGAGTATACCAAAACCTACATACCTGCAATAACTGGGGTTCACCCAACAGTAATACAACCTCCTAGAGTATATCCAGTAGGGAGGAGGGCCAATCAAAGGAGCTGCACCGGAGACGGTCAGTTCCGAAGCCCATACCCTGTCCAATAGGGTCTCATGGAGACGGAAATAAGGTGGGGGAACTTCCCCAGTGCTACCTCAGTGAATACATCCCGAGCAGGATATATAGTGGCATTGATCCAGCAGACCAATTATAGGAGATGTAACAGAGACAGTTAGTTTAAACATGCAGTCCCATGTCCCATCAGGTAGCACCTCCATAACGAAAACTGAGAGAATGGTAAAATAGTCCTCCTGGTCTGCGCATCTGAAAGAAACACCGTAGCGGGTTGCGTATATGAGAGAGCCACACTCTCTAATAACATAAGCGGTGTCCATGCCAGTATCAGGTTGACAGTCTGAGATGGTCATACCCGTCAATAACGGAATCGGTGTCTATATCCATGTCTGCCTCCGTATACAAGAGCCGGTCACACTCAACACCAGCAATTTGCATGAAGATCGTCTCGGCTGAGGTCTTTACGGGAGGGATGCACCCTCTAACAGTGTCTGGTTAATATATGAGAGAGGTCACCCTCTAATCCTGTAAGTTAACCCCAGCCACGGGCTGAGGTTATGGGAGGGCTGCCCTCCAACCTTACCCACCAAAGTCCCGAGAGGGTTCTAACCCTGAAATCACTTTCTGTATCCGTCCTACGAGAGGTGGCCTCCACGGGAATAAAAATTACTGACCAATTACTGCTTAGAACAATTCAGCCTAGGGCCAAGTCCCTGTGTCCAGAATGGGCAGGCCGAGAAAACTGCAATAGTAGAAAATACGGAATCTACAAGCGGTCACCTGGATCTCGCGCAAGTGCGTGTGATCCAGGACGGCCTTCGGTAGCCTGAAGAAATGCTGGAGACGTTCTCCGCGATCCACGAGAGCCCGGGAGGTCGGAGGAGGCCAATACAGGCCTCTCGAAGTCCTGAGCGACTGGAAAAAATGGAAGACACGAAAGCAAAATGGAAAAAAATGACCAGGATGTATAGTCTAACACTGAAGCAGGTTGAGGAGGCCCTAGCAGACCACCAGATGGTGCAGGATGCAGTCTGGGTAGATCCCCTCATAGAGGGGAAAAACTGTCACCACGTGGAAGTAGAAATCATAGCCTCTGTCTTAGAAAAAAGGTGCACTAGCTTGCCCTCTGCTAAGCAGTAGTACCCTTATCCAGTTATAACCCGAATCTATACATATGAGGTGACCAGAAAATCCATCCGCAGACCTTCTCCGATAAGGTACAGATGGGGGAGGGGTGGAGAAAGGATCCGGCCTCCGGGTACTCTTTCACACTTGCGAGTACCCACACGACCATAGGAAAAAACACACAGGACCGCTGGAGATGAGCTCAGGGAGACGGAATAGGCAGGCAATGACAGCCTCCTGGAGGTAGTGGTATTGTGACCTGTACTGATGCAGAGCAGCAAAGAAAGAGGAAATGGAATGTTGGGAAGGGAGTTATATGGTCTCCTTGCTGTTTTCTGATTGGTTGTTTATTCTCTGTGTTTTTTGCTGCTGTGGATTTCTAGTAAAGAGAGACTTAAGCATATATGAAGCCTCCTGTCATGTTATAAAATTCAGGTACAGTCTGTTTTCTCCAGAGTCTTTCTGATAATGATGTTGTTGATTTATCTTTCATATATTGCATGTTAACTGTGAATGTATCATGTCTGTCTGTTCATCCTTCTCCTTCACATTTGCAGGTTCAGATGTCAGATCATGATTCAGTCTGTTATGTGGCTATGATTCTAGTGGCTGTGTTCTGGTGGCATTCCTGTCATCCTCTGTTTGTTTTATCATGCCTTCTTTAACAGCATCCATTGTGTCAGTTACTGGTTCAGTGAACATCTTGGAAGTATTTAGCAGGTTTTAAAATATCAAAACTTACTGTTCTCTCTTGGCTCTGATTGTTCTCTGTAGTAAAAGTTCTTAGAGCCACCCTCTCCAGCACAAACTGGCCAACAGTAGGAAAAAGGTGGTTGGCATGGTGAGGTGGGCAGGAAAAAAAAAGTTCCCTAGATTTCTCTAACTGAACCAATGGCTCTCCCTAGTGCAGAAATATGATTGTCAGTGAAAAATGTGTAACATTTCAAAGGGTGTCTCACCATTTGTATCATCATGTATGTTGTGAATGCTCATCTGTACCATAGGAATAAATAGATACCACTGTGTGGGGACAAGCAACTAGTAACTTGGTTAATAGTCATTTAACCTCAGCATTTTACCCAGACCACAACCCCACTACTTAGGGGGTGGTTGGGCGCCTTGAATTCCCAAAGTAACCCAAATGTGGCTGCCCAGTTTTGGGTTTCCTTTGCAGTAACTGCAGGACCACCATCCAAGTGGATGGTCCTGGGATTACCAAATGCATACTATGGAAGTGAAACTAGCAAACGTGGTATCAGAGGTTGCACTTCGCACAGGTTATATCCAAGTAAACCTGGTACATGCATCAACACATAGAAAAACATATTTATATCCATGAGATGTTGGCAAACTTCTAATATATAGTAATCAAAAGAGTACGTTAGATATTAATATTTCAATAAACAGTACACGAGTAATGTGGCAATAAGCAAATGCTTACGTTTACTAAACACATGAACTACAGTATTTCCCATATAGGGCCACCAATATTCCTTTTCAGGAGTTAGAAGTACATTACCTCTATCTATATAAGCTTGTCCTAGCCATGAAAAAGCTTTTAGGGCAAGTCTCTCTTTCCTCTATAGGAAGAACAACCAACTTATTATGTTCAATGGTTATTATGTAATTAACCCCTCTAAATGATAGGAGTATTTATTTGGATAACCAGGAGGATTAGGTCTGGTTATCCTTGCAAGCAAAAACCCTGCATCATGACTGAGAGATAGCGTATGCTTTTGTGAAATTGCATTACGGCTTAATAAAAACACTTATGACACAGAAGGGTTTATTACCCCAAATGCAAAATACAGACAGGATTTTAATTATTTCATTACTGCCTTCTGGATTGTAATATCCACTATATATGAATTTTTTTATAAAACAGTGATAATTTCAATATTGCAAGTTACACTTGCTGTTAATTAAAAAATCTGGAATTATAACAGCATAACTATTTGGAGTCTGGGATTTCCAGCCAAGGTCGCGAAGCAGTGGTTTTATTTGGCGCGCAGCGAGTTACAGAGACAGATAAACAATACTTCCATTCCAAGGAATTAAGTTTTGTTTTATATTCCAAATTATAAACAACCTTATTATACACAGCCATAAAGAAAAATATGTGACTTTAAACAGCATTCATTGCAGTGCAGCACAGTACACTGCAAAATATCTTTTGTATAATATATACTTACTAGCTTATATTTTTACATAAACAGGTGTAAAATCTTATTGGAATGATCGTCACTGTTAAATCTTTTTAATTTCTTCTTGCCTTCAGTTGATTGATATATATACGTCTTTTGTATATGTAGTCTTGGGTCAAATGCTCGCCACAATAATATATGTCTATATTATTGAAAAGTACTAATACGCAATCTGACTTACGGTTTCTTCAGGTTTATTCTTAGTTACGAATACATAATAAAACATAATAAAGGATGTTACAGGATAGTGGACATTCAACAGCAGATGGTAATTGCTGTACTTGTGATGGGAGAGTTACATCGTTGTACAGAGCCAAGACCGAGACCGAGAGCGACCTCGTGTCCCTCTGTTACTATATAGATGTGCTAATACTAACATCAGCATTTAACTCTAGCCATATAAGGACAAAACCCCCACATCCACATTCCAGAGCTCTCGGACAAAGAAAGCCGTGTGACTTATTGATACCATCTGTTACTTATGTCAATCCACACATCCATATATATAATCAATAGAAAATAGAATATGCAATATTCTACATTCTCTCTGTTTATGGTTTGTTTTAAAACCATAACACAATGTAACTAACCTGTCCATTCATACATCACTTGTATCACATTCATTGAGCATAGAACAAGATGTAGTCACAACTTTCTATTACATGAGGGTTCTTAGAAGGTCGAGTTTCTATCCCTCATACTGCTTACTTTACTTCAAAACTCCCCCTGTTTTAGCTATGTATTTATATCCATATCCATGTTACATCATAACTACTTGAACATAATATATACATATATAACAATAATAAATGAATAAAATAAAATATTTACAAATGTTGATCCAATAAACAATAAAGCAATCAGAAAGATCTACCTGTCTGGTACAGTCGTATCTTTGTAGATAACAAAATCAAGATGATAACTTTCTAAATAATAATAACTGTGTTACACTATCATATTCCTACATACACATATAACAAAGTATTTTCATTCTCAATACCTGATATTACTTAAGTACTAATACATGTATTACTATAGTATCCTGTCCAATTATATTTCCATGACTCATATGGTTTCTAGCAACCTTAAAATCTTTAGGTCATTTGTATTCATGAATTACATTCCTATACCATTAATACCACCTTGTGATGATTGTATCAGTATTTTACAATCATAGTATTCAATTTGAATATTAAGTAGGCTCTCACTACCTGAAATATATCAACACTACTTATAAGTCTCATTCAAAGGATGTGTTATCAACCATGAAGTTCTAGAATAATTCTTTGATTAATGTTCAGTGTGTTGACAATACTTACTGTTCTAGAAATTCTCCACCCAGAAATCTTTCTATCATAGATTTGTTTTGTTTACATAATTATAATTTTGACTAAAATTCCACCTTGTAGTAACAAACTTTTCATTCAATCGGAGAATGGTTTACTTTAAAAGAACTTGGAAAGAATACTTTAAATTCATTAGCATCACTCTCTTCATTAGCATTGTGATGGCTTATTAATGTAATACATCTTAAAAGCAGGATTGTCCTAATGTTCTGACCAATCCGTATTCCTTAGTACACTTCAACTGACTAAATTAAAATAAACAAAACTTGGTGTCATACTGCCCAGAAACTCTTATTGCTAGTCTGTGTCTAACAAACTCATGGAAATCATAAAACAACTTAAAGGACCACTCTAGGCACCCAGACCACTTCAGCTTTATGAAGTGGTCTGGGTGCCAGGTACCTCTAGGATTAACCCTTTTTTTTTATAAACATAGCAGTTTCAGAGAAACTGCTATGTTTATACTGAGGGTTAATCCAGCCTCCAGAGCCTCTAGTGGCTGTCTCATTGACAGCCGCTAGAGGCGCTTGCGTGCTTCTCACTGTGAAAATCACAGTGAGAGCACGCAAGCGTCCATAGGAACATTGTAAATGCTTTCCTATGCGTCTGGCTGAATGCGCGCGTGGCTCCTGCCGCGCATGCGCATTCAGCCGATGACGTCGCGAGCAAGGAGAGGAGGAGTACAGCTCCCCGCCCGGCGCTGGAGAAAGGTAAGTGTTTAACCCCTTCCTCTCTCCAGAGCCCGGCGGGAGGGGGTCACTGAGGGTGGGGGCACCCTCAGGGCACTATAGTGCCAGGAAAACGAGTATGTTTTCCTGGCACTATAGTGGTCCTTTAACAACGTATTCAATTCATTGGATACCATCATATCCAGAAACCTATTCTCCCTAGTCCATACCTTTTATAGACTTAGGTCAAATATAATTGTGTATTATACTCCTCCAATTCAATTCCTCTTGGATCTCTGAACTCTTATATCTAAGGCATTCTTAATGTATACAATTACTTAATATTAATCAAAATAAATTATCCTTCCTTAGTTTTCTTCCTTATGTTACCATTGTTTGTTTTACTTCACCTAGATTATAAACAAAATATTTATTCTAGTGAATCTATGAAATATTATTGAACTCAATCTTTGTAGTATTAAGTAACCATGATCCTTATTTTATCAACTTCATATTTTATCTACCTCTGATACTTCTCATCCTATGTATAGGTCATAATGTAATAGTTATCTTCATAATACTATCCTATCATAAGTTATAAGTACTCTCTTTTGATATTAATACACTCATAAACTGTTATATAACTTTTCATTGTCTCTTTTCTTCTTTGTTAATATTTAGGAATTGTCATGTATGTTAGTGCCAATCTTTTATTTCTTTGTATGTCTGTTAATCTTCTGTATCAAATGAACTCTGTAGAATCTTCCATCACAGTTTGCAGATCAGATGAAAAGTTTCTTTCCAACAGTCGATGTCCAGTTATCTGAAGGAATGCTTTCCTGATTTATTGCCACATGGATTTGTCACGCTTTACCTACATTAAAACAAAAAAACATGTGCAGAATCAATACGATGGCTTACAATGTTTATATCTCATTATTATTATTATACAGTTTAACATTGAATTATATTGATTACACAAAACATACTAATTTCTTCTCATGAGATCTACCATCTAGTGGTCATTACATTCATGCCAAGTGATGTATAATCTTTAAATTTCCTTTATATTAAAATCTTTCTGAACTTTTTAATTTTCCAAACATTTTATTAATCATACCTTATTAATCATACCCTCCTTTAAACTGTTTAATAATCTGGAGGTATAACCTAATCACATATCAGATGTTACAACTAAATACTGTTTTCCACTATACTTTAGCAATAGCAGCCATTTTGTCTTAACACTGGCACCATTTCGTCACATGAAACAAACTACAAAAACATATATTGTTTCCTACATCAAATGTATTTGTAAATCTAGGTTTTATTCTATCAAAACTTTTGTCTCATATATAATCAAAACATATGTATGTCCAGGCTTTGCAAAATATAGTAATCCATTATCAGTCATGACATTAAAATCTAATTCTCTTGAATTAAATCAAAGATTTTAAGTCAACCTCAGAAGCAACAAAGAATAAATCCATTGCTTTTTTCCTTCTGTAAAATGATTGGAGTTACTGTATAATCGCATACACCCAATATAACATACATTGCATGTTCCTAACTGCTACTTTAGTATATTTAATTCTGCCATATTTGCAAACTTGATGTAAATTTTTATTTTTATTAATTAACCTAATACTTTCTTATAACACTCATAAAACAATGAAAAAACAGTTCAGACTAACAATTCATTAAAACAAACTAACATAGATCTCTATTCTTGTGTGCTGTCCTTAATTCTGGAATCAGCCTGTGTACATCTGTTGGCACACATATCCATGCTCATTCCCTAAACTGATCATATCTCTTGAAGTCATCTTATCTTATAACTTTCTGTGTTACACTGCATTGCTTGTCTGTCTCCTAATTGCGATTTAGCTAAAATTGCTCTTATTTGTCTGATTATCAGTTTATAAGGAAAGGCCTTTATTGATTTATCACTACATGTATTTTCTCTGTCAAAATTTTCGATCAACAAATTTAATTTCTCATTTGCTTTTGATTTGATATCTCGGATAAAATATCTACAAGACCTTAAATAATGTTGTTTACTGCACCAAAAACAAATAACTTTAGGAGTTATATTCTGCCTTTGATTAACTGTGCAGTTTCTAGTACAAAAAATTGGGAGTGGCTCAGCTGTCTGTATCACTCTTTTACACTGAATCCACGAAGAAGGAGGAGGGGGTTGAGGGGTGTCAAATCTGCACTTCTTTCTCTGCCTAATTCCACAAGTCATTTTAAACCCTTCATTATTGGTTTCCCTCCTTAAGTTATCCAAGAACAAAGCTACTTCTGTCAAAGTGCTTTTTTCTCTAGCTAACACAATTGCCGTTGGATCTAGATCTTGAAATTTTTTCACAAATTCATTAATTAACCGATCTTCAGAAAAATCTGCAACAAGTCTATATGCACTTTCAAATTTTACAAGAAAACTAAATATATCCTCCCCCTTGTGTGGTTTTAGTTTTTCCAACATTTCAGTGTCTGCAAAATCATTCCCTGTTGTTAATTTTATTAATTGTGTTAATCTGTCTTGCTTATTTCCATATATTATTTCATCATTGTCCTCAAATTTTACAGGCGTGGTCAGTCTACATGCCATTTGAGTCGGCAGCCATATTTTAAATAGTCTATTCCTTTGTTCGTCATTTAGGCTATATTTGTCCAAATTTGACTCAAACATTTCAGCATTAGTAAATGCATCCACTGACGTGTCATAAACTGGAATACATTTCACAATTTTCATTAATTGTTCATGGATTTTCAAATTAAGTTTTGCAGCTCTGTCCTGAAATTTACATTTCTGCAAATCACTCTGTGAGGTTACATTTTCAGTATCTATTGGTTCTGGGATTAAATTATGTGCCTGTATTTTTCTTATATTAACACACACGTGCTTAACTTCATTTGTAAACTGGTAACTAAGATAATTTCTTAGTTCAATTCTATCCTCTAGTTCACAGACTGTTTCTGACAATGTCTCACAATTACAGCATGTTCTCTCTGTTACATTGTTACACTGTTCATTTAAATATGATTTGTCTTCTGTTAATGAATACAAATCTTTTTCTTCATCTGCTAATTCTAAATTTTCTTGACCTGCATCTCGTTTACAAATCAATGCATTGTAAGTACAGACTAGTTTCATAACATTTCTGATCTTTTGTTTTTTTCTTATTAACAAACAATTTCTTGTCAATTTCAGTATTGGCAATTTCACATTGTGTGTATAACGATTGCCACAAAACAGCATCTGAATAGCTGCTATTACATGCAAACTGCAATTTACTTTTCTCTGCAATATCATTTATGAATTCCATGTTACTCACCAGATCAGTTATTTCTGTCTATTTCATTGCTTCATCCACACAGCTGCGCAGTTCTGGGCTTGAATCTGGGTGATTGCCAATCTCTGCCACGTGCTTGCTTCTAGAATTCACGTTGTATCTTGTGCTTTTTGTTTCAGTTGTAGAAAATAGTCTTGTACAGTCTTTGTGATTTGAAAACGTTCTTTTTCTTACAAACCACCGTTCTTCTATGACAGTCTAGTTTCTTTTTTTTCTCTTCAAGTTTGTTTTCCCAGTTCCAAAATAGCTTTGTAACTCGATTCTTCTCTCTCCCCCCTTGAAGTGGGAACAAAACTTGAATAGAAGACTGGCTGGCTGGCCAATGTAATATCTTGTTGGAATGATCGTCACTGTTAAATCTTCTTAATTTCTTCTTGTCTTCAGTTGATTGATATATATATGTCTTTTCTATATATAGTCTTGGGCCAAATGCTCGCCACAATAATATATGTCTATATTATTGAAAAGTACTAATACACAATCTGACTTACGGTTTCTTCAGGTTTATTCTTAGTTACGGATACATAATAAAACATAATAAAGGATGTTACAGGATAGTGGACATTCAACAGCAGATGGTAATTGCTGTACTTCTGATGGGAGAGTTACATCGTTGTACAGAGCCAAGACCGAGACCGAGAGCGACCTCGTGTCCCTCTGTTACTATATAGATGTGCTAATACTAACGTCAGCATTTAACTCTAGCCATATAAGGACAAAACCCCCACATCCACACTCCAGAGCTATCGGACAAAGAAAGCCTTGTGACTTATTGATACCATCTGTTACTTATGTCAATCCACACATCCATATATATAATCAATAGAAACATAGAATATGTCATATTCTACAACAAGGTTGAAAATTATACTCCCCCCCCCCCTAGAAAATCTGTTATCAAGAAATATAACACAAGTGCAACACGTTGTTTTACTTCATTTGCTTCACTAAATGCTCTGCAAATATAAATATTTATAAAATAATTGAAAATAATATATATGTAAGATAAATCATGGCAAAATAAAATTGTAAATATACAGGATCTCTGATAACGTTTAAACTGAAATTTTTAGAAAGTTTTTATTTAAATTAAATGTTAAATACATGTACAGCTTTAAATGTAACCAAAAAATACTAAATGATGTGTTAAGCATCCAGCCCGATTCACTGGAATAGCACAAGTATTCTATTATTTAAAGTACACATCTCCTGCACATAATGACTTTGCTTACTCAGATACATACTTTAGTCTATTGCAGTGACAGAAGGATTAAAGTCCACCATTTTAAAAGGGAAAGCTTACTTAAAGCAGTGTTACTATACCACTGTATGTGCAACGGTAACAGCAACAGTAGCAGCAATGCTACTGTACTGATTGCAATCAGATCAGACACGTAATCTCAGTGGATTTCTCCACTAAAATAAAATTAAATATCAATGTTGTTTTCCTTTAAATCAAAATAATAAATAAATATATAGTCTGATGAAAAAAGAATAGAGAATGTAGCAAGCTCTAAATCAAGGGAGTCGAACCACTTCACTAAATCAACCTCCTGCGTAAAAATCAATATAGGATAATTAAGATAATAAACTTTATTATACAAAAATATATATTCATAAATTAATAAATTGAGCAAAAAACACACAGTGAACAAAAAGTGAACTAAAAATACTGCTATAATTATACCAAAGATCAAGGTTTTACTACTGTAAATTCCACTAGTATTAAAGGTGCTGACTACAAAAGTGACAGCTTGTATTAACTGGTTACAGGAAGATAGAGTTGAGCGAACCCGAACTTTTACCGAACATTAGGTTTTTTGGACCCCGGACCTGAACACGGACATATCACTGTATGTTCGGGTTGGAGTTCGGCTATTTAATGACGCGTTTTGAAAGGCTGCAGGGCCTAAATAAAGAGGGGACCTAATGTCCTCCCTTCCCTCCCTACCCCTGTGCGGTGGGTGGGGGCCCTAAATAACAATAAGGAGGTACCCAAGCATCTTCCCCTCCGGCCCCTAACCCTGCGCGGTGGGTGGGGGCCATAAATAAAAAATGGGGGGGACCTAATGTACTCCCACCCTGGCCCCCACCCCTGTGCGGCAGGTGGGGGCACTAAATAACAATAAGGGGGGACCTAATCTCCTCCCCCCGGCCACCACCCCTGCGCGGCGGGTGGGGGCCCGAAATAACAATAATGGGGGACCTATTTCCAAAGAACTTTCCCACGCTGTGTAAAATGACACAGAGCACTCTGATTGGTGGATTTCAAGTCAACCAATCAGAGTGCTGTGACAGGTAAATGTAGAGACTTACCTGTCAGTCTCTTCATTTACCTGTCAGAGCACTCTGATTGGATGGCTTAAAGCCACCAATCAGAGTGCTCTGAGCCTAATTGCAGGGCGGGGCAAGGCTTTATAAGCCTTCCCCCACCCTGCAGAGCTCAGTCTCCATGGGTGAAGATGGATTATTTATTTTTTTTTGCGCTCGTTTTTTTTTTTTTAAGTGTGTCGGTTATTATGGATTTTTATTTGGCCTTTTTTGGGGCTGAAAAAATAAGATTTTAGAAGAAAGAAGACATCAAATGGTAAGGCTATTTTTTTTTTACAGTTATTTAGACAAGGGTCTCCCCTCATTATTTTTAGGATGAGGGGGGTAGGTAGGGGTTAGTTTTTTTGGGGGGAGGGGGGTGACTAGGGGTTGAGGACCCCTAGTCACCTGGGGGGGGATTTTTATTTATGACGCAGGGGTGAGGGCCGGGGGGGTAGAACCTTAGGTCCCCCCTTATTGTTATTTAGGGCCCCCACCCACCACGCCGGGGTAAAGGCCGGGGGGAAGACAGTAGGTCCCCTCCCTTATTGTTATTTAGGGCCCCCACCCGTCGCACAGGGGTGGGGGCAATAGTTTTTTTGGGGGGGTTTGTTTGTTTTTTTACAGTGAGCAGCCACAGGCTGCTCACTGTTTACTAGACACGCCCGTGAGTAGGAGCTGAATTTGCTAATACTAAGTAATCTTTACTTAGTATTAGTAAATGTGGCTGAAAGACCAATTTAGGTGACCAATTTAAGTCTTTCAGCCTTTTGGTAGATAGCTCCCTAATATCGTGTGAATTAGGGAATTATCTACTAAGTGGCTGCTTATTTTATGCTTATTTTATGTTATTTTCTTAAGTTATTTCCCTATCCACATTTGTTTGCAGGGCACTTGTCCTACTCTTACCCCCATTTTACTTCCTTTTACTTTTACTTTTCCAGCCCTCTAGCACTTTCCAGGAGTTTTTTAGAGGCATTTTTGTGGCCAAAAGTTCAGGTCCGCATTGACTTCAATGGGGTTCGGGGTCAAGTTCGGGGTCAAGTTCGAGCCCGAACTTGGACTTTTTTTCATCCAGGTGTCCGCTCAACTCTAGTAGAAGATACACAGAGTTGTCTGTGTTTAACGGGAAAGCATAGAGAGAATGGAATACAAAGCATACAGAGCAGATGGTCAGAGAGACCTTCTGATTGGTGCGATGCAATGTTTTTCCGCACATGTGCACTAGCCTACCAGTCTCGATGAAATCAGTCAAAATGTCAGAGCAGCATGCTGGAAGGCAGCACTGCTAGGTAGAAAACGTAAGCAAATTAGCTTTTTAACCCTGGCAGTGAGGGCTCAGTTCCTTAAAGCGGCACTGTCATGGCCGGATCCCGTTTTTTTTAACCCCCTTCCCGTCTCCACTACATCTAACTGACCCCCCAGTCACCCCCAAATGCCCCTAAGCCCTCCATATTACCTATTTTTTATCTTTATTTTCTGCCCTTATCTATATTCAGGGCACCGTCATATTTGTGTGGGTAGATGAAGTCCCTTTGTGCTATCTGCCCACACTACATAGCACTGAGATTCCCGCACATGCCCAGTGAAACACTTGGACATGCGAACGGGAATTTCATCTATTCATTCATTCGTCAGAAAGACGAATGGATGACTAGGAATTTCAGATGAACAAACTAACACTGAATATCAGTGTTTGTTTGTTCGTTCAGTTTATTACAAGGAGGGAGCTATCGGCACGTAGCTCCCTCCTTGTAATATGTAAAAATAGAAGCGGCAGGGAGCAGTGCTCCCCGCCACTTCCTAAGCCCCCCATGTCCTCTCTCACTCTATGGGGGTCAATATGACCCCCATAATAGCATAAGGGAGATTAAAATCTCCAATAACAATAAGGGGCGGGGACCCCTGAGCAGTGGGTCGAGGCCCTAAATAGGAATGTAGGGGGGGACCTACTGCCCCCCCCCTGGCCCCTACCCCTTAGCGGTGGGTAGGGGCCCTAAAAAACAATAAAGGTGGGACCTTCTGTCCTCTCCTCCGGCCACCACACCTGTGCGGCGGGTGGGAGCCTTAATTAACAATAAGGGGGAGGACCTATTGTCCTCCCCCTGGCCCCCACCCCTGAGCGGTGGGTGGGGACCCTATATAAGAATGGTGGGGGGGGACCCCCTGGCCCCCACCCCTGTAAAATGACACAGAGCACTCTGATTGGCTTAAACCAACCAATCAGAGTGCTCTGAGCCTAATTGCAGGGTGGGTCAAGGCTTTATAAGCCTTCCCCTGCCCTGCAGAGCTAAGTTTGCGCAGAGCCCTCCATGGGTGAAGATGTATTAATTTTTTTAGCGTTTGGTTTTGTCTTTTTCGTTGGGATTTTTTTTGCGCTCTGGTTTTTTATTTTATTTTAAGTTCGACGGGTATTATGGTTTTTTATTTGGCCTTTTTTGGGGCTGAAAAATGAAGATTTTAGAAAAAAAGAAGACGTCAAATGGTAAGTTTAATTTTTCTTTACAGGTTAGTTATTTTATTCCCCCCTCACTATTTTTAGAGTGAGGGGCGTAGGTAGGGGATCGTTTTATTTGGGTGGGTAGGTGACTAGGGGCTTGGGACCCCTAGTCACCTTGATTGGGGGGGTGAATTTTCATTTAGTGCCCCCACCCACCGCTCAGGGGTGGGGGCCATGGGGGAGGACAGTAGGTCCACCCCCTTATTGTTTTTTAAGGCCCCCACCCACCGCTCAGAGGTGGAGGCCGAGGGGTGGACAATAGGTCCCCCCATTGTGGTTTATGGCCCCCAACCAACGCGCAGGGGTGGGGGTCAGGGGAAGGACAGTAGGTCCCCTTATTGTTATGTCACCCATGTCATGTGTCCTTAAGGGGTTAAACAATGACTAGACATTTGTATTCCTAAATGCTATAGTGTTCCTTTTAAGTTGTCTGGGGCCTCCCTAGTTTTATTAACTCTCCTCCGCAAAAAGATGATAGAGTTACAGTCGAAATATACATAGCACACTATTATTTTTCAACTTGCACATTGTGGTGCAAGGGTTGGAAGTCCTGCACAGTTGACTTTTAGAATTGTAGGGGCTCTTTATTATCTTATTAATATTATAATTGTATTAAAGGACACGGAGGCTCCTATTGTGCTTAATCTCTTTCTTTATCCCTCAGCAGCAAAAGAAAATATATTGTAGATATTTAACGAAAAAAAAACAATAACAAACATCATTTACCCTAAGGGTTAACCACATATAACATATTAACCAATGAGAGTGTTCCTAGCACATTAATGTACCATGTTACCCTAAGCCACTCCTCTTTCTTAATGTTCCAAAGGACACTCCCACAGACAGAAGAACATAATCCAATAGATGTGTAGAACAGCGATTCCTGTGAAAATACGGCAAAAAATACGGCAAACGGAACTCCGAAGAAACTGGCTATCCTCTGCTTGAACTTGTATGGACTGACATGGACCGGCGTGAAAACCCAATTAGGAGGCTGTAAGACAGAGAAACTAAATTGTAAAATACGTTCTTGGATATTACTTCCACATCTATAGTGCATCATTAACCAAACAATATGTCTATCCAGTAATAGTCAACCAGGTGAATGAAAGAACCACATCACCATGAGGACCGTACACCCATTACCTGACATTATACTCACAGGGAGGGCGCAACATACCTGAATTGGGTGGGATAATACTCACCTCCATGTTCTTTATAAAATCATGACTTAACGTCATGAAATTAGTCAAATCTGGTAATTTTATTAAAAGACACGGAAGCTCCTATTATGCTAGTTCAAAGCTGTGTGATCACTGAAGTGGAAAAATGAGAAACTGGACGAAAATAAAATTCCCGGAACGTAGCTGCATGGAGAAGGTCTTCCAACTTACAACCCAAAGAGAAAGCTTTTGATACCATAACACCCCTCACCGAGTGTGCTCTGTACGTGGAGGTGTCGATGCCAGCCGACTCTATGATCCATTTAACCCAACGAGATATAGTAACTGTAGAAACCGGATGGTGTTGTTATCGAATTGCCAGAAACAAATATGGATACTGGGGATCACAAACCGAAGTTGTCCTTGCTTAATATTCCTTGAGGCAAACCACTGGACACAGGTTAATATTATGTGGAAAGGCTGGGTATAAAACCGATGTAATGGATGTCTTTGTACGTCCCAATATATCGAAGGAAACGCCTTCTGGTGTAAATGAGCATGCCGCAAGATCCAGTGCCCGGACATCTGAGACACGCTTACAGGAGATGAGACAAAACAGCATAACCAGTTTAGCATTAAGATGCTTGATCGAAAGGTCCTCGATCTTTGGCCAATTTTCAAAAACATGTGGTTAACCCTTAGGGTAAATGATGTTTGTTATTGTTTTTTTGACAATATCCTTTCTTTTGCTGCTGAGGAATAAGGAAAGAGATTAAGCATAATACTCGCTTCCGTGTCCTTGATAAAATCATGACTTTACATCATGAAATTAGTAAAATCTGGTAATTTTGCAACTGTCTGGCTGCATGCAGCAGCATGTGCATTCATCTGTCATGTTGATTTCTAGACATTTCCCTCATGAACCCTGTAAAAAAATACATTCAATTGGCTATTTTATATACAATATAAAATAATTATCCAACAGCAAACTCTGCACCCGTTCTTATAAACTCTGAAAGTTAAAGGGACACTATAGTCAACCAGACCACTTCAGCTCAAGTGGTCTGGGTGCCAGGTCCCCCAGGTTTTAACCCTTCAGATGTACGTTTACATTGCAGGGTTAATCCAACCTCTAGTGGCTGTCTTCCTGACAGTCACTAGAGGCGCTTCTGCGATGCTGGATGCGAAAATCGCATCCAGCGTACAGAAGGTCCATAGGAAAGCATTGAAAAATGCTTTCCTATGGACTGTTTGAATGCGCGCGTGGCTCTTGCCGCGCATGTGCATTCCGCTCCACTCGTTGACGTCAGCAGGGGAGGAGAGGTCACCAGCACCGAGGGAGCTCGGCGCTGCTTTAAGGTAAGTAATTGAAGGGGTTTTAACCCCTTTAGCGCCAAGATAGGGGGACCCTGAGGGTGGGGGGTCCTAAGGATGATATAGTGTCAGGAAAACAAGTTTGTTTTCCTGACAATATATTGATCCTTTAAACACACTATTTACTGAGTTTACAGAAGGTTTTCCATTTTGGATCAATAAAACTGTAAGAAATGGCAACATTATCCTTTGACTTGTAAAGGCATTTGGCATCTCACCAAGCTTTTTAGAGTCAATGCCATCAAGGTAGCTCATCTATCCTTTCTACTCAAGGAAGGTCACTAACAATCCACTAACCAATAAAAAGTATTAACACCTTGAAATAAGTATTTCATTCTATATTAACACTAAATGACTACAGAGATAAGAACATTTTGTAATGTGCATTTATATACCTTATTCTTAATATATTATTACATCAAACATAAACTCTACAGAGTACAAAGAGGAAATGAATGGCTATAGAATTCCTGTTGCATCTCATATTAAGCAAAGATTTATTCTATAATTTCATTACTTAATTTCTACAATATGCCTGTAATGCATACAAATATATATAAAGGCTATAGTGACTGATATCTTATTTATTTCTTAATTATTTTACTTTAACACCTTCAATAGACTTTAACACCAAAATAGAGTACAAATATTTTTGTTTTCACGTGTTTTGGAGTATGAAATCTTGTCCATAAAGCCTCACTCTTCCTCATTTATACTCTAGTTGTGATTACCGTCATGTAGAGCAGCGTTTCCCAACCTGTGGTACAGTACCCCCACGGGTATGAGAAAAATACTCAATAATGGCAGAATCAGTGGCGGACTGCAAACTGGAGTCCCATCAGGTGGCCCTAAGTGTATGGAACACCAGATGGTATATTTGAACAAGGGCCTGGTCGGGCAAAGTGCCCTTTAATAGCCCAACCAGGCCCATGTAATATCGCAGATTTTGGGAGGAAGTGCGTGTCTGTCAATTGTCTATCTGTCAGTCACTCTGTCACCGTGTGGGAAGGAGAGAGCAGGCAAAGGAGTTGGGGGCAAGCAAGGATAGTGCTAGACCCACACTTCTACCAAACTCAGACAGCACCATGACCCCAAGTAAGCCACCCTCACAAAAGGTATGTTAACAGAAGGGTGGTTATAAATATAAAAATTATTACATGTGTGTATGTGTCTGCATGAATATGTGTCTGTGTGTGTATATGTCAGTGTGTGAGTGTGTATGTCTGTATGCTAGTGTGTGCATCTGTGTGTTTGTGGGATTCTGTGTCAGTGTGTGCTTCTGTGTACATGTGTCTGTGTCTGAGTATATATCCGTGTGTGCATGTCTGTGTGTGAGTTTATGTGTCAGTGTGTGCATCTGTGTGTTTATGTGTCTATATGAGTGTGCATGTATCAGTGTGTACATACAATATAAGGTGAAGTATCTTTCTTATTTTGATTTAAAAAAAATTATTGGACAGGTATCATCCTAAAGATAAAATATAAAAAGACAGATAGAAGTGCAATATTGCCAATCTTAAATAATAAAGTGCAAGTAGTAGGTGGAGTAGCACTCACAAGCGTAGAGCCAATGAATAAGGCTCAAACTTCCAGCTTTGTGGGATATAAAGGTTCCCACTTCCTTCTTTATGCTGATAGGAGGTCTCAAGCAATAGGATTTTCCTCTCAGTAATGGTTTAAAATGTAAAGTGCTTTATTGTAAAGTGCACAATCAAATAAGAAGTAAAATGTAAAATTAAAACCTTACAGTTGGAAGGTAAATCCTTTGGTAAAGTTCTTAAGGTACAAAACGCGCTTCGCCTCGTTTCGAGGCTTCCTCAGTTGCTGCTGTATTGTGTCCGTAGGTTTTCTTTTATATAGTCCATAGTTGGCAGGTTTTTTGGGCCGGCGTCAGTTCGTGTTGATACTTCCGCTTCCGGGTTGTGCATTCCACTGGTGGAATGCATACGTCATGTTCTTTGAATTGGGACGTATTCCGCTGCAATCGCAAGTTGTTACTGTCCTCTTTCACAAACGTTTTTGAAACGTGTGGTTAGGAAAGTTCATAAAGAGATCCATTAGGGACAACAAAAGGTAAAAGAATAGGAGAACAAAACATACATGGATATTACAATGATATTGTTGAAATTGAATGGGGAACAGGAATTGAGATAAATAGATGAATTGATGCAAATAGCAAATAATATAAATACATGGGGGGTGTCTCATTATTAAGTTAAAGGTATAGTACCTTAGAAAGTAATTAATCAGTATCTTTCTCCTGGTGAAGCTGAAGGAGAATGTGAGATGCTGATATTTATACATAAGATGGTTACAGGAGGTATATAACAATATGATAGTCCCATAATGATATTAAACATGCAGACATAAGGTTGAACATAAGTAATGAAAAAGTGCTTCCAAAAAACTAGAGATAGAATAATACATATGTGGATGATGTAAATGGGAAGGTTTTAGATGTTTTTAATTTTCTTAGGGCAAGGGGTGTATATATATATCTTATTTTCCTTTATCTTTTGGTATAACATTAAAAATATATAAATACTTCTAAAATGGTGAGTAGTAAAAATTCCTTTATAAAATTGTTAAAAGTGGCAGACCTCAAAATCAGAATTTAAACCATAGGGGATAAGAGTCTTAAAATGATAAATAAAACTGGTTTCTTATTTTCCCAGTATCTTGATGGAGCACAACATAAATTAATAGTGGAGGAAGTCATATGCAGAGTGAGACATTCTCCAGAAGCATTTAGCTGTTCTGGAACATTTTTGGAGGTATCGGGTTAGCTTGGTGTGCCAAGGTTGTGGGCGCTTGCTGTATTTAACTGTAGGAGGTGCCACAATGTATAGTTAAAAGGAGAGGTTGCAGAGTTAGGGCAGGTGAGGTTTGACATGGGTAAGAGGAAAGTTTGGAGGTTGGTGGAGAATTGCTGTAGGTCATGATAGTTGAGGTTTCTGCGAGACTGATGTGAAGGTGGTGTAATCTGGGTACGGGGTATGCCGATGTCAAAGGTCAGCAGATGGTGGCTAGATGGAACATTGGAAATGGAACATTAGAGAGATTAGAGATGGTACAGAGATTGGTGAAGATAAGATAAAGAGTGTTTCCTTCTGGATGTGTTTCTGAGGTAGACCATTGCTTGATGCCAAAGGAAGAGGTTAGATAGCAGACAAGGTATTAAAGTCCCCAAGTATAAGGGAGAGTGTGCTAGAGGAGAGGAAGTGGGTTAGCCAGTGTGACGAAAACACCTTTGTCACTGGGACTTGGAGAGGCCTGCTTGCCAGCCTCTTGCCCTGTGATATATTGCCCTTTAAAAACACTATTTGGGCATATTCGATTTCAAAGGCACTGTTTCTGCCCCTTGGACTTTTAACTGGAACAGATTCAAACATGTGGCGGCGGCCATCTTAAATTGTCCAGCAGTGTTTTTTGGGGCATGGGACCATGTGCACTGTGGGGCAAAAATAAGACTTCCAGGAAATTCCTGAACCGATCTGGATGATTTTTGGATATGTTGTTCGCCCAGATCGGGCTATCAGGGGATGCGACTTTTGTGGGGATATGTTTTATTTTGGGGTACTTTTTGGGGTTTGTAAAAATGTATGTATTTTTTCTGCTTAGAGTTAATTGAATAAGTCCATTGTCTTAGTTAATTGTATCACAGGCAGAGGGGAGGGCTTGTGTGCTGTATGTGGGAGTGTCGTACATTGTTGTATTGTTCTGATTGGTTTGTGTTCCTGTGTTCCATCAGGCCCAAGGGGTGTGCCTCTGGCCTGAGGAATTATATAAATTGTGAGTGCTGGCTTGCATTAAACAGACCTGTTCTACCCTTCATAAAGTCTTGTTTTTTTTTGGATTGCTATAATCACTATACACCCGAGAGTATAATCACAAGCTGCGGCGGTTCGTGGGGTTTGCGGTGGTTATGGTGTCAAGTGCGGTGCTGATGGTCCTTGGCGAGCACTAGGAGCATCGTTCGATGGAAGCACCCAGTCGGGGTGGCAGGCAGTCCGTCACAGTGGTGGCAGTGGTGGGATGACGTCCTAGTGCGAGGAGAAGCAGCTTGGAGACACCGGTAATGTGTGGAGTATATTGAGGGCAGCGCTAGTATCCGTACAGCAACCCTGGCTACAGCAGGATGGAATCGGCTAGTTTTCGGATAGCGTTCCATGACGAGGAGGAGGCAGAGGAGGCGGCCGTGGACTACAGGGATGCAGACAGAAATTAAGTCTGGTATTACACCCTGGAAGATGCCCAGCTGCAGCAAGGTGAGAGTTTCCCAAGTGATGAGCAGCGGCTACAGAAGCATGTGGCAATGCGGATATATCTATTGGGAGAGCAGCCCCTGGATGAGTGGGTGGCAAGACTGGAGACCCTGATATGGCAAGAGATTTGGCTAGACAACGCATACCAGGCCCTATGGTGGCATACCGTTCAACATACCCCCTGGATGGCCGAGCACGACTTACCTGAAGGGGATGAATACGATGGCCCTGGGTTACTATGGGATGCCTTGGAGGAGGACATTGATCTCGGCAGCACAGAGGAGTCTAGGTTTTGGGACATCTACGACTACCGGATGGGCATGCATGTTTGGGCTGACAAATGCGAGGTGAGGAAAAGACATGACTCACCTAGTAAGGGCATGAGATGAGAGAAGAGGGGGAGTGTAGCAAAGATCTTGTTGGGGGTTTGAGGGAGGTAGGTAGGAAAAGAGATTTTTAGGGAAAAGAGGGAAAACAAGAGGAGGAGGAGATAGGGCATTGCTCACATGAGTAGGTACTTCTAGGAGGTGAGGAGAGCCTATGAGAGGAGATGAAGTGGCGTAGAATGCTGAAAAATGTATATTGGAATGGATTGGCAGGGTCATGATCTAAACACAAAAACGGCTTCATTAATCTTAAGTTGTTTTGATGACTTTGTCAATGGGACATTTACATTTCAGATTGCCTTGCTTGTTTTGCCAAACTTCTCATTGTCAGATGAGAAGTTTCTCTGCTCATTACCAGGTTCTATTTACACCTCAAAAACATGAGAAAAGACCTCAAAATGCCAAAAGCACAGAGCAACACCCATCTATAGGTCTCTTCCTTTCTTGCTGAAAGGATATAAAATACATTTCAACTCCAATTTACAGTAAATCAAGCATATGAAGACAAAGCAAACCTTTTATATTGCATCCAATTATTTTTATTTAATATAAATCATATAAAGCAGTATGAAGGGATTTGCCAAACTGCTTGTCACAAAGATGTAAACCGCCTTCTTCTAGATGGTATATTTATCTTTCTTTAACCCCTTAAGGACCAAACTTCTGGAATAAAAGGGAATCATGACATGTCACACATGTCATGTGTCCTTAAGGGGTTAAAGTCTTATTTTCAGTGAACCACAGTATGCAACCTTTATATTTATATTTATAAAGTGTAGTTAGAGTTTAAATTGTACGACTTTATATTTACATATTATATTTTCCTGACACAATGACATTGGTTTGGCCTACAATATTTATCACATGTCCTTACAAATGTCAATAACTTCTTGTTTGTTTGCTAGGATGGATATTTCCAGGATTTCCATTTTTATGAATTTAATCATTCTTTCAATAAATAAACTACATGCTCAATTATTAATCTGTTTGTGTTGTTCTGGGGATTTTCAATAATGAAATTTAGATTTCTATATGAATTAAGGCACAGACTGTACATAAATCAATGGCACAACTTATAGAGGGCATGACCCCATCTCCTGGGTGTGAAGCAAGACAGAGACGTACATACATGCTTCCAGTGACACTGATCTCTCTTACAGTCCAAGCATTAATGAAGGACTGACAAAGTTAAAGAATTTTACATTACTCAATACTGAAATGATTTTGTGAGGATTCTTTCAACTGCAGGACTCACCATCCTAGTGATAAATTATACTGTATTAAACTAAATTAGACTAAATTTGTCTAAACCTGGGGTAGGCACCCTCCTTCATTAGTGCATCAGCAGAGAGATGGTCTACATTTGGAGTGTCAAAGATTGAAAATCCCTGAACTAACCTAAGATGGAAAAATAACCAACTATGCTGAAGCTAACGTGTTCTCTCAGCTCAATTATATTTGTTTAGCAGTGTGCTTCTGTGCCACTGTTTGTCCTTTGGAAATGCAAAGCAATATACACAGTGTGTGACTGTAGTTTACTGCACAAGTGAACACAGCCTAAACTGACAGGGTTATTCACTAAACACCTTATTTTGTTCAGACTTCCAACCGTAACGACAATACTCATTTATTAAAGCCAAATCTGGTCAGAATTAGACCAGTCTAACTGGATTTGCAAGCAATTGCACAGATGCATTCAGTGTCCTTATTGAAATCAGTGCTTTGGCATGACAACTATATATGTGCAATTTGTTTCGTTCCGAATATACATTCTTCCAAATTTCATGCCATTCGGATGCTTACGAATGTCAGAAGTGTCGAAGTTCGGTAGTCTGGAAGAGCTGAAGCTCCAAAGTGCCAAAGTGATTTGGATTTCTGAAAAGTGGCAAATCAAGAGAGAGGGAAGGAAAATTACATTAATGATGACAGGAATCATAGCCAATAAACTAATTCCTTTTGTGCAATGAGGTCATATCCTGTACGCGTCACATCGCGACTGCCAGCGGACCCTGAAGGACATGCGAGGGAGCTGTGCTGCAAGAGCACAGTAAGTACTTTGCTCCCTCGCTGCCTGGCATTGGATGTTTGTCCCATGCAATCTACTGCATATGACTGCATTAGACAAACATCCTTTGCCAATTAGATATAAATATAGTAGTCCTGTATATCCCAATTAGTTAGTGTTGTTATAGTGTTACTCCATAGCCAGATTTCCCATTAGGCAACCAAGAATAATAAGAATCACACACGCACTCTCTATGGCACATACAAAAAAAAAAAAGGTACATAATGCTAGACACCGAGACATTCAGCCTCCACCTAAGCCTCCTTTACACACACTCCACTACACACTCAGAAAAAGAGCCCAAGGCCCCAATCTGGCACCCTGCCTAGTGCAACCTTAATCTGTCTCTAGGTTACTACAACCACACTTCAGGTGATTTAAAGTGGTCATGGAGGCAGTAGTCTGATTGTGCAGAGTTTGTTTTCAAACAACCCTCCCTCACTGGATCAGAGTGCACGCATGTGCTCTAAGTTGGCATAACAGTCAAATCAAAGGCTGTTCTATAAGAAGCCTTTGATTGAGCTGTAGCGGGCAGTGATGATATCACAGAGGCTGCAGCACAACACCAGGGATCTCACCTGATGATGGATTTAAAAGGTAAATTTTAATCACAGGGGGATTCTATTAGTAATGCCCAATTGAACATTAGGAGTTAAAACATTTTTTTTTACTAAGCAATGGATATAGTGGTATCCCTTTAACGTACATAAATTGTCCATTTACATGTATTTATACACACAACTAGCACGGTTGCAGTTGCGACCGCGCCCATTACTTTAGGGGGCCCTGTGGAACCCTGGTCCTGCCAGCTGAGTAATGCGGCCCTGGCCCGTGCGGTGTAACTGCCGGGGCCGCATTGAAGGGCCCATGCTGTTAGGGCAACCTGATGCTATGCAATTCCAGGGTGCCCGGTCAGCGTGACCGGGCCCCCTCTGATGATGTCAGAGGCTGGGAGGAAGTGACTGCCCCGGTCACTTCCTCCCAGCAACCACGTGAGAGGAAGGAGGAGAGGGAGTCAGAGTCAGAACTCTGACTTCCATCAGCCTGAGCCACCACTGGATCCCAGGGAAAGGTGTCTGTGTATCTGTTTGCATGTATGGGTGAGGGGGTAATGTATGGGAGGAGGGTGGCGGGGGTTGATGTTACGGGGGGCCCAGGGTGGAAAGGAACCACGAGAAAACCTGGAATCAATTATGGAGGAGACTGTCAGGGTTACTGATTGATCCAGTACATAGAATTGTATCATACCTAGGACTAAAAGGTAACATTTTACCGGGCCTTAGAATGGCCGGACTTAACGTACCAAAGAATAGTCAGGATACTTGCCAAGGTCGGGGGGCACAGATATGAACACAACGATAAGGGAAAGCCAGAAGTCAAGGATACCAGAATACAGGGAAGTCAAACAAAGCCAAAGTCAAAAACCAGAAATAAACGCTCAGGAACACACTCTCAGACAACCACTAGGGAAACCACGACAGGGCAATGAGGAAAAGTACATTTGAGTTTAAATAAAGTTTAGTTTACATAAGTGCCTTTGATCCCAAAACGTGTGCGCGCATCTCCTGCATGACGTCACATGCACGCCGATGTCGTCATTAACGTGGGCGGACGTGGGGGTATAATTTGGCATGGATCCACAGCAGCCGGAATCCATCAACATGTTGCACGAGTCAACTATACAGACGCATGTCCGCTGGGAGCAAATACCGCAAGGTGAGGAGGAATAAGTTACATTACCCCCCACCAGAAGACCGCGGGTGGGCAGGACCCGGTTGAGAGGAAATTTGGCATGGAAAGAACGAATTTTGTGGCCATCATGGATGTCAGAGGCCGGAACCAAAGAACGCTCAACAGGCCCATATTCCCTTCAATCAACCAAATACTGTAAGGTGCCACGAGAAAACCTGGAATCAATTATGGAGGAGACTTCATACTCATTCTGTCCAGAAACAACCAATGGAGGAGGGGGAACACTTGGGACAGTATATCTATTGCAAACAAGCGGCATTAGCAAAGAGACATGAAAGGTATCAGGAATACGCAAGGTGGCACGGAGAGCCAGAGAATACGAGACAGGATTAATCCTAAGAAGGATATGAAATGGACCGAGGAATCTAGGACCAAACTTCATGCTAGGAACTTTAAGCTTGATGTTGCGCGATGAAAACCACACCCACTTGGTAAACAGTTGGCACCCCGCCATTTATCAGCATAAAGTTTGAAACGGTCAGCCGCAGTTTCTAGAGTGGAGTGAACTTTGATCCAAGTATCACGAATTGAAGCAAGGTGGTCATCCAAATCAGGGATAGCTGTATCAGAAATGATGGCCGATAGAACAGTTGGATGACGACCGTTATTAATAAAGAGTGGGCTATGTCCAGAAGAGTCATGGTCAGCATTGTTCCTAGCAAACTCGGCCCAGGGTAGTAATTCAGACCAATTATCCTGAGTGCTATTAACAAAACAATTCAAATATAATTCCAATGACTGGTTAGCTCTCTCAGCCGTGCCATTGGTTTGGGGGTGGTAAGAGGAAGAAAAAGACAATTCAATGTCCAACTGTTTATTGAAAGCCCTCCAAAACCGAGAGACAAACTGAGAACCTCTGCCCGATACAATATTGTGAGGAATGCCATGCAGTCGGACAATCTCACATATAAAGATAAAGACCCTCTAACCCTCTATAGAACGAATATACAGAAAAAACAGAAAAGAAGGCTGCGCCACAGAAAATAAATAAAACAAAAGAAGATAAAAATCGATGGAAAAATAAAAAATAAAAAAAAATTTAATATTCTGTACAAAAGTCCCAATAGTAGGTGGTGTCTTAACTGATGTGGTGTCTTCTTTGTTAACAGTTGTCCGTCTCACGATATGAAAAACACAATGGGAAAGGACTAATCGTGCAGAATGTACAGAAAAATAATAGTGAGGTTAAAATATAAATTGCACACTCACATGTCCATGAGCTAGGACCAGCTCTAGTATGATAGGCACACAGTGGATTGCCCTCCGCTTATAGGGGTACTTGTCCTCCTGGGGGGTGCTGGTATCCAATTCTCATAAAAAGAAATAAAAACAGCCGATAGTGCTCTCCAGAGAAATAATTAGCATAAAAGAATAAAATAAATAAAATATACTCACAAATAGAGTGCAGGACTTACTGCACTCTGTTGGTCGCGTGGGTGGTATAATCCCCACCTTAGGATATGCCAGGAACAGTAAATAGAATAAAATAGTGTAAAAAGGTAATATATGTAAAATTATTTATTAATACAATATATTAAAACCAATAACGCGTTTCGCCAGCAGGCTTTATCAAATTGGAATAGTGTAAGTCCCTGGCACATAGGGAGTATATATAGCTTGTACATACAATCAAAATTGGCGCCAAAAAAGCAGGCACCAATCAGAACAGTGCAAAATATAAATAAGAAGTACATGAACAAAATTAGACAATGATGCACAGTGTTAAAATATTAGAACATAAGAAGTTATGAGTGTTAATATAATTGAAAAACGAGGGTTGTATATTGCAGTATTAGACAAATCAAAAAATGAATAGCAAGATCTTGTGCGTGTCACGTGACCCGCAATGCACCATGGTATCTGTAGTGCGCCGGGTCACGTGACCGCTAGTATTTGCCGATATGTAAACAGTCCGTGCGGCCAATGGGAAGGGGAATGGCACGCACGGACGGCAAGGCGGGACTAAACTGTGTCACGTGACCCGCGGCACGACAGAACGTAAATACCCGCGGGTCACGTGATCGGAATCACAATGAATGATGGGAAATGTAGTAACAGGGCAGGGGAGATGATGGAATAAAACAAAGAAGGTAAAAGGGTAAAAATACAGAGGTATAAATGGGATATACAGTTAAAAATCACCCTTAAAAGAAAAAAATAATAAAATAGTAATGATGTGTAAACAAATAATGAATAAATACAATCATATAGGATCTGCATTTAGAAGATCCACGCCTAAAATAATAAATAATACATAATCATATAATAAATACAATCTCTATTAAATAAACATAAAAAGATGAGTAAAATCAAACAGTACTGAAAATTGTTATAGAAAATTAAATAAATCAAAATCTACATTAAGACCTTGGGGTGTTAGGGTTTGTAACTTAAATACCCACTCCATCTCTGACCTACCAAGAATATTTTTTATATTGCCACCTCTCCAAGGTATTTTACATTTCTGGATACCTAAGCATTTAAGAAGTTTAGGGTCTTGATTATGGTTAATAAAATGCTTAGATACAGAGTGGTTTAAATACCCATTTCTAATATTCCTGCAGTGTTCTGCTAGTCTTATCTTTAAGCACCTGGTGGTCATACCTACATATTGGAGGCCACAAGGGCACTCCAATAAGTAGATAACGTTAGTGGTGTTACATCCGATAAAGTCTCTTATGGTATAAATTTTATCAGTTTGGTTGGATTTAAAACTAGTAATAGTAGATTTAGTTGTTAGATCAGTATTTTTGCATACAGTGCAACGTTTGCATTTGTAAAAGCCTTTTGCCCCATCTAAAAAAGTGTGTTGAGTGTTTTTGATTTCTTTAGTATAGTTGTTAGTTAAAATGGATCTAAAATTAGGTGCCCCTCTAAAAACGATTTTCGGCTGTATGGGTAAGATTTCTTTAAGCAGATCATCATGTCTTAGGAGATGCCAATGCTTTTTGATTGTTTTTTTAATAAAACCACTTTTGTTATTATAATTAAAAATTATAGGAAGAGTGGGGGTTTCTAAAATATTTTTGTTCTTATAAGTTAAAAGACTTTCTCTAGGTTTATTTCTAACTGTGTTTATAGTACTTTCAAGAAGAGTGTCAGAATAATTCTTTTCAATAAATTGTTTCTTTAAGGCCAGTGATTGTTCATTAAAGTCATTTATTTCAGAGCAGTTACGGCGTATTCTCAAAAACTGGCTTTTAGGAGCGCTTTCAAGCCATGGTTTATAATGGCAGCTAGTTTGATCTATTGCAGTGTTGGTACATACTTTCTTGAAAAATGTTTTTGTATGTATTTTACCATCTTTAATAAAAATATTTAAATCTAAAAAATTAATTGAATTTGTACTGTATTCGCAAGTCAGAATAATACCTCTCCTGTTGGAATTGAGGTGTGATATAAAGGAATTTAAACAATCTTCAGAACCCTTCCATATAAAAAACAGGTCGTCAATGTATCTAAAATAGGAGACCAGGTTATGCTCCCAAGCATGCTGCCCCCAAATGGCGGTTGTTTCCCAATCCACTAGGAAGAGGTTAGCATAGCTTGGGGCAAACCTGGTCCCCATGGCTGTCCCTCTTTTCTGAAGGTAAAAAGAGTCATAAAACCAAAAATAATTATTAGTTAAAATAATATTGATACCATCTACAATAAAATCAATCTGGGCAGCTGGGATTTTGTTTTCATTTGATAAAATAGTTCGTACTGCATTGCATCCAAGTTGGTGAGGGATGATAGTGTATAAAGATGTAACATCACATGAAACAAGTATAAAGTCTGACTTCCACTCAAATCCATTTAAAAATCTTAGCAATGACATAGAATCCTTCAGATAGGACCTCATTAATTTAACTGACGGTTGAAGTAATATGTCAATATACTGAGATAAATTGCATAAAGGAGAATTTATTCCAGATACTATCGGTCTACCTGGAGGGTGTTTAGCATCTTTGTGTATTTTAGGTAGAAAATAAATGACCGGAATTTTAGGGTTCTTAATGAATAAATAGTCAAATTCTTTTTTATTTAAAATATTGTCATTCAGACCTTTTAGTAAAAAAGTAGTTAGTTTCTGTTGTATATTCGAGGCAGGGTCTTTGGTTAATTTTTCATATACATCTATGTCATTTAATTGTTTATAGGCTTCTTTGATGTACATGTCAGTTGATTGAATTACAAGTCCCCCACCCTTATCTGCCGGTTTGATTACTATTTCTTTATCCTCTTGAAGTTGTTTGATAGCTGTTTTTTCTGATATGTTTAAGTTATGAGAATCATATTTATTAAATTTAATTTTGTTAAAATCTTTTAAAACAGATTTTTCAAACATTATCAGTGGGGCTGATTTAAAATGATATGGGTAAAATGTAGATTTAGGTTTTAGGTTTGTATTAATAAAAGTCGATTGGTCTGTGGATATAGGGGAATGGGAAAGGGGAGGATTAGTGTCTGAAGTTTGTGCATTAAAAAATCTTTTTAGCGTAGCTTTGCGTACAAATTTATTTACATCTAAAAATGCTTCAAACGGTTTAAAAGAGTTAGTTGGTGCATACTTTAGTCCTTTACTTAAAACAGAAATCTGTGCTGCACTTAAAATTTTATTAGATAGGTTAAAAATGCCAACTTCAGATTCTTTTGAGGTATTTGTTATCTTTCTAGTTTCTCTTTTTTGCTCTCTTCTGCCACTCCGTTTGCCTCTGGGCTTAAGGTTCTTTTTTTTGCTCTGATGGGGTATGGTGTATTTACAAAAGTGCTGGGATGTGTTTGGATCTCTAAAAAATGATCATCATTTTCAATTTCGGAATCGATAGACAATAGTTGGTATCTGTTAGTGTGAGTGATAGGGGTTTCAGAATGGTTCTTATAAAAAGTATTGGACCGATGTGTTTTGGGTGAGTGTGGATTATTGTCAGGACTACGTGCATTATAGTAGCGATTGGAAGAATCCTGATAATTAGATGTGTTATGTTGAAATTTCCGTGATGCATATGATGATGGACGGTGATAAGATGGGGGAACATAGTGAGGATTTGGATTTTTGTAGTGAGGTTTAGACCTGTATGGAGAGTAGTGAAAAGGTTTGTGGGGAATAGAAGAGTGATTTTTGTTGGTATATGAAGGTTCATGCCGTACATTGTGTGTGGTGGCTCTTTGATATTGGTGAGATTCTATTCTTGTGTTACCATGTAAGTTGTCGGCCATATATCTTTTATTCAGATGATATGTTCTAACCTGTCGATTTGCGTAATCTTGTTTATCTCTGATATATTTCTTGACTTTAATATGCTTGGTGTCAGTTTCTATTTTTTCAATTTTACTTTGAATTAAAACTGAATTTTGTTGATATACATTACTCTCTGTGAAGGGCAAAAGTTTTTCTCTGAGGTCATTGATTTCCCTATCCAGATTAGATAGTTTTTTGCTTTTTGCAGAAATTTAATTAAAATGGGAAATTGCTACCTTCAAAAAATATATAGATGAACGTATAACACCCCGAGGCCTAAGACTTATGAAACTACCTACCTCAGACCAAGATGACATTGAGTTTATGAATGAATGGAATAACAAATTGGAAACCTGTACATTTGGTCTTATGGACACACTAATTAAGAAAAAAAGCAAAAAACTATCTAATCTGGATAGGGAAATCAATGACCTCAGAGAAAAACTTTTGCCCTTCACAGAGAGTAATGTATATCAACAAAATTCAGTTTTAATTCAAAGTAAAATTGAAAAAATAGAAACTGACACCAAGCATATTAAAGTCAAGAAATATATCAGAGATAAACAAGATTACGCAAATCGACAGGTTAGAACATATCATCTGAATAAAAGATATATGGCCGACAACTTACATGGTAACACAAGAATAGAATCTCACCAATATCAAAGAGCCACCACACACAATGTACGGCATGAACCTTCATATACCAACAAAAATCACTCTTCTATTCCCCACAAACCTTTTCACTACTCTCCATACAGGTCTAAACCTCACTACAAAAATCCAAATCCTCACTATGTTCCCCCATCTTATCACCGTCCATCATCATATGCATCACGGAAATTTCAACATAACACATCTAATTATCAGGATTCTTCCAATCGCTACTATAATGCACGTAGTCCTGACAATAATCCACATTCACCCAAAACACATCGGTCCAATACTTTTTATAAGAACCATTCTGAAACCCCTATCACTCACACTAACAGATACCAACTATTGTCTATCGATTCCGAAATTGAAAATGATGATCATTTTTTAGAGATCCAAACACATCCCAGCACTTTTGTAAATACACCATACCCCATCAGAGCAAAAAAAAGAACCTTAAGCCCAGAGGCAAACGGAGTGGCAGAAGAGAGCAAAAAAGAGAGACTAGAAAGATAACAAATACCTCAAAAGAATCTGAAGTTGGCATTTTTAACCTATCTAATAAAATTTTAAGTGCAGCACAGATTTCTGTTTTAAGTAAAGGACTAAAGTATGCACCAACTAACTCTTTTAAACCGTTTGAAGCATTTTTAGATGTAAATAAATTTGTACGCAAAGCTACGCTAAAAAGATTTTTTAATGCACAAACTTCAGACACTAATCCTCCCCTTTCCCATTCCCCTATATCCACAGACCAATCGACTTTTATTAATACAAACCTAAAACCTAAATCTACATTTTACCCATATCATTTTAAATCAGCCCCACTGATAATGTTTGAAAAATCTGTTTTAAAAGATTTTAACAAAATTAAATTTAATAAATATGATTCTCATAACTTAAACATATCAGAAAAAACAGCTATCAAACAACTTCAAGAGGATAAAGAAATAGTAATCAAACCGGCAGATAAGGGTGGGGGACTTGTAATTCAATCAACTGACATGTACATCAAAGAAGCCTATAAACAATTAAATGACATAGATGTATATGAAAAATTAACCAAAGACCCTGCCTCGAATATACAACAGAAACTAACTACTTTTTTACTAAAAGGTCTGAATGACAATATTTTAAATAAAAAAGAATTTGACTATTTATTCATTAAGAACCCTAAAATTCCGGTCATTTATTTTCTACCTAAAATACACAAAGATGCTAAACACCCTCCAGGTAGACCGATAGTATCTGGAATAAATTCTCCTTTATGCAATTTATCTCAGTATATTGACATATTACTTCAACCGTCAGTTAAATTAATGAGGTCCTATCTGAAGGATTCTATGTCATTGCTAAGATTTTTAAATGGATTTGAGTGGAAGTCAGACTTTATACTTGTTTCATGTGATGTTACATCTTTATACACTATCATCCCTCACCAACTTGGATGCAATGCAGTACGAACTATTTTATCAAATGAAAACAAAATCCCAGCTGCCCAGATTGATTTTATTGTAGATGGTATCAATATTATTTTAACTAATAATTATTTTTGGTTTTATGACTCTTTTTACCTTCAGAAAAGAGGGACAGCCATTGCGGACCAGGTTTGCCCCAAGCTATGCTAACCTCTTCATGGCGGATTGGGAAACAACCGCCATTTGGGGGCAGCATGCTTGGGAGCATAACCTGGTCTCCTATTTTAGATACATTGACGACCTGTTTTTTATATGGAAGGGTTCTGAAGATTGTTTAAATTCCTTTATATCACACCTCAATTCCAACAGGAGAGGTATTATTCTGACTTGCGAATACAGTACAAATTCAATTAATTTTTTAGATTTAAATATTTTTATTAAAGATGGTAAAATACATACAAAAACATTTTTCAAGAAAGTATGTACCAACACTGCAATAGATCAAACTAGCTGCCATTATAAACCATGGCTTGAAAGCGCTCCTAAAAGCCAGTTTTTGAGAATACGCCGTAACTGCTCTGAAATAAATGACTTTAATGAACAATCACTGGCCTTAAAGAAACAATTTATTGAAAAGAATTATTCTGACACTCTTCTTGAAAGTACTATAAACACAGTTAGAAATAAACCTAGAGAAAGTCTTTTAACTTATAAGAACAAAAATATTTTAGAAACCCCCACTCTTCCTATAATTTTTAATTATAATAACAAAAGTGGTTTTATTAAAAAAACAATCAAAAAGCATTGGCATCTCCTAAGACATGATGATCTGCTTAAAGAAATCTTACCCATACAGCCGAAAATCGTTTTTAGAGGGGCACCTAATTTTAGATCCATTTTAACTAACAACTATACTAAAGAAATCAAAAACACTCAACACACTTTTTTAGATGGGGCAAAAGGCTTTTACAAATGCAAACGTTGCACTGTATGCAAAAATA
>OW240913.1:174936438-174959092 GCA_933207985.1 Pelobates cultripes
GGGTAAGGTTGGAGGGCAGCCCTCCCATAACCTCAGCCCGTGGCTGGGGTTAACTTACAGGATTAGAGGGTGACCTCTCTCATATATTAACCAGACACTGTTAGAGGGTGCATCCCTCCCGTAAAGACCTCAGCCGAGACGATCTTCATGCAAATTGCTGGTGTTGAGTGTGACCCGCTCTTGTATACGGAGCCAGACATGGATATAGACACTGATTCCGTTATTGACGGGTACGACCATCTCAGACTGTCAGCCTGATACTGGCATGGACACCGCTTATGTTATTAGAGAGTGTGGCTCTCTCATATACCCGCTACGGTGTTTCTTTCAGATGCGCAGACCAGGAGGACTATTTTACCATTCTCTCAGTTTTCGTTATGGAGGTGCTACCTGATGGGACATGGGACTGCATGTTTAAACTAACTGTCTCTGTTACATCTCCTATAATTGGTCTGCTGGATCAATGCCACTATATATCCTGCTCGGGATGTATTCACTGAGGTAGCACTGGGGAAGTTCCCCCACCTTATTTCCGTCTCCATGAGACCCTATTGGACAGGGTATGGGCTTCGGAACTGACCGTCTCCGGTGCAGCTCCTTTGATTGGCCCTCCTCCCTACTGGATATACTCTAGGAGGTTGTATTACTGTTGGGTGAACCCCAGTTATTGCAGGTATGTAGGTTTTGGTATACTCTGCATTGTATCGAATGAGCAACCACACTCTGTTATGTCTATACAAGCCTTCCCAGACAGACCGCTTCTTCCCTATCAAGATAACATGAGATGTTGAGATTTTCATAGGGCAAACAGGCGATGCATTTCTCGGTTGACGGGAAGGGGAGAGTCCCCCTCTCGGGTTTGCAGAGACGTCTTGGTCGCAGGGAAAAATCGGTGTTACCCGGTTGAATTTGGGTTCCCTGGTCATTAACACTCTTGGGATGGATGACAGGAATACCTCTACTCTTCTGAGAACACTTCTGGAGAACATGATTCGGAAATGGAGGATCCTCCTTCTATACACTAATTCCCTCTCATGAGCCATCCTGGTCTTGATGTTTTCTCAACCACCTCTTCGGATACCAACAAGGATGTCGACTTGGATTCTATGGGGTCAACCCCGTTGACGTTGAGTCCTACACAGATGCCACGGAGTCAGAACGCAACCTACCGCTGGAGTATGCTCAGCTTTCGTATCAGGTTCGGACCGGGCAACCCGACGTTATCAACCTGGACTGACCATGCTTCGGATGGTGGAGGCTATGCCTCATTTTCACTATAGCTATTATCTGGAGTCAGCTGTCACTTCCGAAGGGACCTTATGTTTATCTACGGATTAGAGGACACTATGAGATCACGGGGCTCGAGACAAGGATGGCATGCCTAGACTTCAGATCCCAAATTCAGATACCTAGATGCCTCACGCTATTATGCCTTAGCTTGGGTGTGACGGGCATACCATTACCCCCTCCACGGATTTTGACAGAGCTCTACCTAATCAGCCGATGGTCTCACAGTCGGAAATCCTGGTCCAGACCCGCGTACCAAGACCGATTTGGGTTCATCCAACCTTTTTACCCTTCGAACCACCTTTGACCCCTTTGCGGTAGACCACGCAACTACAACACGTGATGGCTCTTCTTTGTTTATGCTGGTCACAATTACCTCTTGGATCCAGACCACTCTTCACTCCTCGACGAGGATGCATCTAGATGGATATCTCAACCTCTGGTTTCGTTTCCTCATTTGGTTCTTCCAGGTTTCACAATCTCCCAGAGTAGTTGATCACCATTTCACTACACAAATTCAGTTTAGAATTCTGATCGGACGTCCCTTGGGAGTAATTTGCCTGCTACAGTCGCAGGTTCCGCAATCCAATTAGAGTACTGGGAACACTTTGTTTATGATGAGTTTGGCCCACACTCTTGCCAGCAGGATAGAATCTTTTTCGGAGAAGACCACTCGCATAGTAGGTCATGAAGGTACGAAAAGAACCCTATTCGGGTCTGTCACAAAATTGGTGATGGACTCAGATGCGTTACTTGAGGTTGGAGTTGCCTGCAGAGCCACATCATCTGGTGATCCTGGCCTTGATCGGAAGAGCCATAAAAGTCGAGACCTGCTGACAGTTTCTACGGTTCCAAGTCCGCAAACGGTATGCGGAATTTGCACTTGCAAGAAATGGATCGGCCTTGCATTTCATGGAACGTCGTCAAGGAAAGGGGTCGCACTCCCATGTACAGGGGATCTGTCAGCGGCTTGAGTGTTATTTCCGTGATTGAGGGTACATCTACAAGCTGGTATCTTCATCGATCCATCTGCTGTCGTTTCTCGCACTTGGAAGGCCATTTAGGATCGCTCTGGTTAACTCTCGGAATGGGTACCAGCGAGACAAACATTGTTGGATTTGTTGACTGAGCGTTAAAACAGCAAATATGAAGTCTCATGTCATGTTATAAAATTGAAGATTATGCTTGCTCTAGTGTACCTATAATCTTAATTTTATTAATGACAGGAGGCAAATATTTCCCACCCTTTTGATCCTTGTTTGTATTTGTTATCTTGTGTGTGGAGTATTATTAAGGAGGTATGTTACTTTTTCAGATGTTCTTATGGTTATAAGAACACCTCTCTGTTCTCATTACTATCTAGGGCGGGGGATCTGTAGACTTGGTGGTGTTAACATTCAATTTTGCACTGGGTGGCTGCATGTTTTAGACGTAAATTTCATTGGCTAATCACATTTTCAATTCTGCTTATCTCGTTTCAGTGTAAATTTCCAGGATGATTTCACGTTCAAATTTCCAATTCGGTTGAAGAATTCTGTGAGAGTCGTTATTTCTGTCAGAGACGGACTGTTATTGTTATGTTGTGTTTATAAGGGTTATACGGGGGGGATTCCCTATCACTGCACCTTGGCACATCACAGTGCACCACTTACTATGCACTAAGGGAAACCCTCCCCTCACTTATTTATGATCACTGTTTGTTAATTCGTTTTTCCTTTTTTCACACTATCCGTTTGGAGTCCGTTTTCTATTGATAGCAAGATAGTATACAATTTAGCCACTCAGTATAGAACACCCACGAAGGTGTTTATTAGCAGAAGCTAGGGTATTATAATAGAACAGGGATATAATTGCCTTTTTCTTGGGTCAAATCCTTTTATTATATATTTTGAATACGCTCTTCTTTCTCCTTTGTCATTAGACAATTCCCCTTCTGTTCATATTATAACGTTATATCTGCATTGGCTATACTTTTCCCTCTATTTTATATTTCTCTTGTTATTTATAACTATATAGAGGGACTTTTTCACTATCATGCCATCTAGGGGACTACTAGCTAAAAGTCTCCCTGGGAATATTTTTTAGAACGTTTTGTTCATCATTCTTTTGGTCTTTATTTTGGAAACTTATTTGGGAATAGCATTTAGAACGAATTATTTCTATATACCTCAGATTGACATTATAAATAACCATAGGAATTAGAGTTCCCATATTGATACTTAAGTGCTACTGTATCTCTTTTGATTTAGCAGTTTAATAAAGTTACAGTGTAGCACTGTTTATTTAGAGATACTTATTTATGCACCTATTTCCAGTATTTGATATCATTAAGTAATTTTCTGGCTCCTTTTTCCCAAATATGTTTCTCCTACCAGTCGGACTCCATACTCTAAGAGGTATTAGGCTTTATATTAGTGTTTGCTCATTATTTTACCAGCTTGCTTGGTAGTTTCTCCTGTGTAAGGGGAACTGCCTTAGCACTTTTTACCAATATTATGTACATACCTGCAAAGCAATGAACTCCTGTAAACCTAAACACAGAGACATTGATACAACAAGGAATCTGTAATGGTTCTGTTGCAGATGTGCTCTACTGATGTACCCCTTGCTCTTTTGGTATAACTTTACCAATCAAAATCTTAAATGGCTCCATAGAACCATAGACAAAGGATTCTTGCTATATTCTGGACTTCCAGGAATGTGGTGCATTGACTGAAAAATTATAACTACTAAAGCAATCATGCAATTTATTTCCCTGTATCAGAAATGTGTTAGTGACAATATGTAATATAATACAGGTACTATAATTAATGGTATAAAATAAACAAATAATGTGTTAATTGCAAAGGTAAATAGACTTTGTGAATATCAAAAATGTAATTGAAAAATATTGCTAAAATGCCATATGCAGCTGCGGTCTGGCCTACAAACAAATATATTAGACATAAAGTATAAGAGCATAACAGCTGATTATCCAGATGAATATACATTAATGCCTGTGTCTTTCAGCAAAAGGAAATAGCTAAACAATGCTGATTCCTTTATATCTACTGGACATTTACTTGTAGAATAAATCCAAGCAGTGGCCAGATTATCTGATTTTAACAATGTATCTTTACATAACTGAATCATTATAGTTAAAGATCATATGATTACAATAACAACTGCAATAATGAATAATGTTTTAACCTTGCAAAGTGGTATAATTAAGATAATCAAATTAATATAAGTGAAGTACTTCAACAGTTAAAATTTAACTGAAAGACAGGTAGAAACTTTACTTCACTTATCACAAACCTTTATTTATAATGATAAACATGTTCAGTCTGCCAGAGCTAAGGTCAGTCAATGGAAGGTAAAAAAGTATTATGGATTCGCCCTTCCAGGTGATATACATGAGGAATTTGGAAATTTATAATTTAGGTCACCTATTGCAAACAGGTGCCAAAGATATAAATTCAACATCCACACCACTATATGTATATGTAACAGTTAAAGTGAGAAATCAGTTAATGTGCACATTACCTAGTTAATCTGCAGATTAACTGATTTTCTCAGTTAAAGTGTGGAATCAAGAGTTTTCCGCACTTTACCTAGGTAATGTGCACATTAACTGCTTCCGTATAGTTAAAGTGCAAAATGTTTGTTTCTTTCCCTCGGTAAAAGAGGAATTACTTATTACAAAAAACATCCTTGCAGAACCTGTTTCACCCTTTCAGTGCAAAATGTTTGTTTCTTTCCCACGGTAAAGAGGAAATTATTTATTCCAAAAATGTCCTTGCAGAACCTGTTTCACCCTTTCAGTGCAGTCTCTGCAGTGTCGTTCACTTCTCGTCTGAAGGCAGAAAGATTCTGTGTGAACCTGTCTCGATTCTTTTTGTTAGCAAGTTCCTTTCAATGCCCTCCACCATCAAATTCTCAAAGCATAGACGCATGGCTTGTTGCTTCTCAGAGGGGGCTGGCTAATAACAATGCTGCTCCGTAAATCCGAGAAATACTTCTCTCATTGAGGAGAATGAGACCAAGGAGAGGTCTGCTCATGGACCACTGATTCCGACAGTCTTCAAATATATGATGAGATTGAGAACAGTGGAGAGCATCTGCTGGGATCATTTCAGGGTGTTGCTGCATAATGTGCAGGAAGCGCTCGCGCTCTTGTGGTGGTGGGGGCTCCTCGTTTCTTACCAGTTCAGGATAACTGTTTGAAGAGGTATGTGACTATGAGGTCCAGACCAGAACAGAACAGCAGCCTGTGTACACCATGGTGTCCTCCAGAGCTGTGAGCCCCTCAGAGATGGAGGACAGAATGATTTTTTTTGCACTTTAACAAGTGCCTAGTAGGTAATGTGCAGATTATCTAGGTGCAGATTACCTAGGTAATGTGAGAAATATTTGAGAAACAAAATCATTTTCTGCACTTTAACTGATCACCCTAGTTAATCTGCAGATTAACTAGGTAATGTGCACATTAACTGATTTCTGCACTTTAACTGTAGCACACACACACACATATATATAAATACATTTGATCAATATTTTACCTGTTTTTCAAATACCAAGAAAATGTTATTTGGTTTGTGATGATTAAAGGTACATATACCTTGTGGTAATAATCCTGCCAGATCTATTGATTGTTTAATCAATACATCATACCTAGAATTATTTATCCATATTCTGATTGTAACATACCCCCACATCACCCAGTTATAGTTACAACAGATATCTATTGTTATGGCAATGTTAAGACCACTTATACAAAGGTAGAGTTAAAATATAAATACCTTTAATATAGTATCTGAGTGCTTTCTTAACTCACTTTTAAAAAAGAATAATAAATTCAAATCATCTTAAGCTACTCCCAACAGCCGCTGGAAAATATACTTAAACAAATAAGATTCTTATTGTTAAGCATCCATTTTCACGAATGTGACTTTCCACAATGGCTGTCAGATCTTGGTAAAAAAATGTTTTTAAGACAGTTTTTGGGTGTTTCTGGTATTTTAGGAAATAAGTTGTCTTCTCCATAACAGGACAAAGAAAGATGAATAATGCCATGTTTCCAATTATCAACTATTCTAAATAGATTGAGAGATTTTGAATAAAGGAATATTTTTAAAATTTTTAACATTACTTGAAAGCAGACTCTATTAAGTAGACTCTTTCAAGTAGGGGTTAGAAAACCAGGAGTTACTTGGAGTGGTTTGTATACTGTGGAGAGTGGTTTGTATTTTATTTTTGTTTAATCTTTAAAATTGGTAAAGTTTAAAAAAAAAAAAAAAAAGTTTATTTTATTTTTTTCTGTGTTCTGGTTTTCCCCCCTCTTTTGTGCTGCTGCTTGATTGATTGGGGGAGTGTTCATTAATTGCACCTGGGTGGGATTTGTATCCCCATAAAGGCACACCCCTAACTCACTGAGCTTGCTCACATTACTTGTTCTGTTTCTGGGGAAATGAGTGTTAGCAAGATTGCTGGTTTGACTCAATGCACATCTTGTTGCATGTATGGCTGCCTGGATGTACCCGTCCAGGGTCCATACCTCTGTGACGGTTGTGTGCGAGTGGCTGCTCTGGAAGCTCAGATTGGAGATCTCGAGAAGCAAATCGCAATTTTGAGGGAGATTGACAATCTTGAGAGGAGTCTGCTGCTCACTGAGCAGAGTTTAGTGGGGACAGGTAGTGGAGAGGGAGGAGATAATACAGATGGGGAACAGGCATGTAGCTGGGTGACAATGGGGCGAGAAAGCAGGGGGGGAGGGAAGAGGAAAGGGCTAGCTAGTCCTGATTTGGTTCAACCTAGCAGATTTACCCGTTTGAGGGAAGATGTTGGGAGTATCAGCTCAGGAGTAGCTGTATTAGAGGAAGCTGTTACTTCTAACAGCCAAGCTAACAACCCCCCTAGTACGGGTGGGGATCAAAATGTAAGGAAGGCAAGACAGGTTGTGGTGGTAGGGGACTCTATCATTAGGAGAGCAGATAGGACAATCTGCCGCTCTGATTGGCTCAACCAGACAGTTTGCTGTCTCCCGGGTGCTCGGGTCCGGCATGTTGCTGACAGAGTGGATGGATTATTGGGAGGGGCTGAGGATGACCCAGTGGTCATGGTCCATGTTGGTACCAATGACAAAGTAAGAGGAAGACGAAAGGTCCTAAAGAATGATTTCAGGGAATTAGGTAGCAAACTTAAGAAAAGGACCTCCAAGGTGGTATTCTCTGAGATATTACCTGTGCCATGCACTACAGTGGAAAGGCAGCGGGAGATTAGAGAGGTCAATGCGTGGCTTAAGTCTTGGTGCAGTAAGGAGGGTTTGGGGTTTTGGGTTTTTAGAGCACTGGGCCGACTTTGTGATTTGGTACAACCTTTATAGTGGTGATGGATTGCACCTAAGTGGGAGAGGGTCTGCAGTGCTGGGGGATAGGATGGCTAGAAGGTTGGAGGAGATTTTAAACTAGTAGTAGGGGGGAGGGTCATAGCAATCTACAAAATGGAGATAAGACAGAAAGGAGATGGGCTTTAGCACAGTATAAGGGGGGTGGAGATGGGGGGAGGGGCAAGCTCAGAACAGAGAAGCTATGTAATGATGATAATTCACAAAATATACAAGTGACGCATAATATTAAATGTATGCTTACTAATGCAAGGAGCCTAAATAACAAAATGGGGGAACTAGAGGCATTAGCATACACTAAACAATATGATATAATAGGCATAACTGAAACATGGTGGGATGAGACACATGACTGGGCAGTTAACTTAAATGGGTACATGTTATTTAGGAAGGATAGGAAAAACAAGAAGGGTGGTGGGGTATGTTTGTATGTCAACCATGATTTAAAGCCAAATCTTAAGCAAATGGAATGCGATGAGGAAAATGTGGAAGCTTTATGGGTAAATATCTGCTTGGGGGAAAAGAAGGGAAACCAACTATTGGTTGGGATATGTTATAAACCACCTAATGTTAATATTGACGAGGAACAACAGCTCTTTGAGCAAATTGAGAAAGCTGCAAATCTGGGTAACACTTTAATTATTGGAGATTTTAATTACCCGGACATAAATTGGGACAGAGGGACTAGTTGCTCAGCAAAGGGAATTAGGTTTTTAAACTTGTTAAATGACACCTTCATGTCACAACTTGTACAAACACCAACTAGAATGGATGCTTGTCTGGACCTGGTTTTAACAAACAACGTTGCTCTTTTGACCAACACTGAAGTAGGTGAGCACTTGGGAAAAAGTGATCACAATATAGTGTCCTAAAGGGCATTTAAAGCACTTAAATCGGACAAATCGGATGCATCTTATAAAAGATATAAGGAAGCAAATAATGCGTGTAAAAAGGCAATTAGACTTGCTAAACTTCAAAATGAAAAAATGATAGCTAAAGAGAGCAAAACCAACCCCAAAGCATTTTTTAAGTACATAAATTCTAAAAAAAACAAAAATGAAAGTGTAGGTACACTAAAAACTGAAACGGGGTGTTAGTTAATGAAGACCAGGAAAAGGCAGGAATTTTAAATAACTATTTCTCCTCCGTATATATTAAGGAAGAACCCATGGCAATAGATGTGCAAATGATTGTTACTAAAAACTTGCAGAATAATTGTAATTGGTTAACTCAAGACAAGGTGCTGCAGCAACTAAAGAAAGTTAATATAAACAAAGCTCCAGGGCCTGACGGTATCCATCCACGTGTACTTAAGGAACTAAGTGCAGAAATAAGTGAACCCCTGTTTTTAATCTTTCAAGATTCTTTTCTTTCAGGAAGTGTTCCGGAGGATTGGAGGAAGGCAGATGTGGTTCCTATATTCAAAAAGGGTTCAAAATCCTTGCCTGAAATTATAGACCTGTGAGCTTAACTTCTGTGGCTGGTAAAATATTTGAAAGGTTATTAAGGGATAATATTCAAGAATTCCTTGAGAAGAACATGGTTATCAGCAAAAATCAGCATGGTTCCACGGTGTAAAGCGAATTAGGGATAACACACGAAAAGGACTTGGGAATTGTTATAGACAACAAACCATGCAACAATGTGCAATGTCAATCAGCAGTGGCCAAGGCCAGTAAGGTATTGTCATGCATGAAAAAGGGCATTCATTCTCGGGACAAGAATATAATTTTGCCTCTTTATAAATCACTGGTAAGACCCCCATATTGAATATGCTGTGCAATTTTGGGCACCTGTTCTAAAGAAGGATATTATGGCACTAGAAAAAGTGCAGAGGCGGGCTACAAAATTAATAAAAGGAATGGAACATATCGGCTATGAAGAAAGGTTAACAAATTTAAACCTATTTAGTTTGGAAAAATGATAACATTATACAAATATATTCGGGGCCAATACAAACCATTGTGGAAATCTATTCACAAACCGGATTTTACATAGGACACGAGGCCATGCGTTTAGACTGGAAGAAAGAAGATTTCGTCTAAGGCAAAGGAAAGGTTTTTTTACCGTAAGAACAATCAGGATGTGGAATTCTCTGCCTGAGGAAGTGGTTTTATCAGAGTCCATACAGATGTTCAAACGGCTACTAGATGCATACTTGCAAGAACAGAATATTCAAGGACATAATCTTTCAATGTAGGGTAATAACTGCTTCATCCAAGGATAAATCTGACTGCCATTCTGGGGTCAAGAAGGAATTTTTTTCCTAGCTTGTTGCAAAATTGTGCTTCAAACTGGGTTTTTTTGCCTTCTTTTGGATCAACAGCAAAAAACAAATGTGAGGAAGGCTGAACTTGATGGACGCAAGTCTCTTTTCAGCTATGTAACTATGTAACTATGTAAGAATGCAATTTTACATACCATTGTGAAAAAGGCGGTAAATACTTTGCTGCTTCAAATTATCCTTATATATCTAAATCATATACAAGGGTGTTTATCTTTAAAACAAAACACTAGAAAGATTAACTATATTACTATTTTGGAAAAGAAAATAGCAAAAGTGGAGGATAGATCGCCTCGTGAAAAGACCGGGCTGATCACCTCCACGCCACCTCAAAACGACGTCTCAAAAATAATAAACAAATTTATTGAAAAAAATCTTAATAAAATCAAAAAGGAAGACACATCTATCTCTAGATAGAATAAATAACTAGAGCCCAATATATACAGAAAGTATGGCTAGTATATAAATATGTAAATATAATGCGGTATAGCAAATACCAATAGATAGAGTATAATACATATATATATACATAAGAGCCATAGACTGTACATTGCAAGCCCGATACAGAATATAGAATATGGCTGAATTATAGATGCAATATTATAATAAATATCTGTGCAAAAGAGTGAAAAATTAATGTAGTAATACATATATAAAGAGCCATAAATTCTGCACTAAGAAACTAATTGCTGCAGAGTGTGGCTAGATAAACCATATCAACATGTGGCAAAATCGTAGTATAGTGAGACAATGAATCACAGTGTAAAGCCACAATAATAGCCAAAACCTCTGCTGCTGTACCTACAGGGTAAATTAGAAATCGAAAGGATAGAGGAGGGCATAGATAAAAGAGGAAAAATACAGCAGAAAGACCTGATAGTAAATCTATCTTATTTAGTGATAGGTGGGCTGTTTATCGGGTTTAGGCATTTAGACAGGGCCGGATTAACATAGGGGCTGATGGAGCTGCAGCTCCAGGCCCAGGCCCATGGAATAGGCCCATTTAAAAAATTTTTTTTTTTTTTTTTTTACACACTACTCTTAGGTTTGCCACCTGACTGGTATTTTAATGGCACAGACGGTATTTGAGGCTGCCTGGCCTTGCCAGTATTGCAGTAATACCAGCAATACAAATGCAGGTAATTTTCTCAGAATAAATGGAAATTACTCTGCAATACCAGCACCGGCCAGTAGGGGTCACTGTGTGTGGAGAGAGGCAGGGATAGGAAGTTACAGAATATCCCTGCCTCTCTCTACTACTCACTGATCAGTGGGGGAGCAGCTACACAGCACAGGGAGTCCAGACAGCAGCTCTACAGCTCAGGTAAGTGAGGGATCGGAGGAAAGGCAGCAGGGACACATGGGGACACTGAGACACTAGGGGACACATTGGGGACACTAAAACACTAGGGGACACATGGGGACACATACACTAGGGGACACTGAGACACTAGGGGACACATGGGGACCCTTAGACACTAGGGGACACAGACACTAGGACACACATGATGACACATACACTAGGGGACACTGAGACACTTGGGGACACTGGAAAACATGGGGACACTTGGGGACATATGGGAACACAGACACTAGGGGACACTGAGACACTAGGACACACATGGGGACACTGCCACTAGGGGACACTGAGACACTAGGACTCATGGGGACACAGACACTGGGAGACCTGGGGACACTGAGACACTAGGGGACACTGAGACACATGGTGATGCTGAGACACATGGGGACGCTGTGAGACATAGGGACATTGGGAGACATTGGGACATGGAGACACTATGTCCCCCAGCCAGTGTCCCTAGTGTCTCAGTGTCCCCAAGTCTCCCAGTGTCTGTGTCCCATGTCTCTCAGTGTGCCTAGTGTCCCCATGTGTCCCAGTGTCCCCATGTCCATGTCCACAACTGTCCCCATGTCTCCCCAAGTGTCTGTCTCCCAGCCAGTGTCCCCTAGTCTCCCAGTGTCCCCTAGTCTCCCAGTATCCCCTAGTCTCCCAGTGTTCCCTAGTCTCCCAGTGTCTGTGTCCCTAGTGTCTTAGTGTCCCCATATGTTTCAGTGTCTCCATGTCTCCCAGTGTGTTCCTAGTGTCTCAGTGTGCCTGCTGTCCCCATGTCTCCCAGTGTCCCTATATGTCCCAGTGTCCACATGTCTATGTCCACAACTGTCCCCGTGTCCCCAAGTGTCTGTCTCCCAGCCAGTGTCCCCTAGTCTCCCAGTGTCCCCTAGTCTCCCAGTGTCTGTGTTCCCATGTCTGTGTCCCTAGTGTCCACAAATGTTTCAGTGTCCCCATGTCTCCCAGTGTCTGTGTCCCTAATGTCTCAGTGTCCCCATTTCTCCCAGTTTCCCTAAATGTCTCAGTGTCCCTGGGTCTCTCAGTGTCCCCAGTATCCTAGTGACATGGGGACACACTGAGACACTGGGAGACTAGGGGACACTGAAACATTTGGGGACACTAAGACACTAGGGACAGTGGCACACCCTTTTACACCGCCCATTGACTTCCTGCTTCACTGGACACTGCTGTTAAGGGTTATGGATTTACTTGAAAGATGAAATCATACATTAGAGAGGGATTAGCATAGAGTATGTGTTTTCTTATAGCTGCATCCTATGAGTTTCCCTCCAGCACCATCTCCATCAGATACATGACGCTTGGGAGGTATGACTGTTTTAGTGTTTTTGGTCAATAAGATTCCGTAATTAGGCCCATCATAATTGTCAGCACCAGGCCCACTGTGCTCTTAATCCGGCCCTGCATTTAGACCTTATGTAGATTTACTATCAGGTCTTTCTGCTGTATTTTTCCTCTTTTATCTATGCCCTCCTCTATCCTTTCGATTTCTAATTTACCCTGTAGGTACAGCAGCAGAGGTTTTGGCTATTATTGTGGCTTTACACTGTGATTCATTGTCTCACTATACTACGATTTTGCCACATGTTGATATGGTTTATCTAGCCACACTCTGCAGCAATTAGTTTCTTAGTGCAGAATTTATGGCTCTTTATATATGTATTACTACATTAATTTTTCACTCTTTTGCACAGATATTTATTATAATATTGCGTCTATAATTCAGCCATATTCTATATTCTGTATCGGGCTTGCAATGTACAGTCTATGGCTCTTATGTATATATATATGTATTATACTCTATCTATTGGTATTTGCTATACTGCATTATATTTACATATTTATATACTAGCCATACTTTCTGTATATATTGGGCTCTAGTTATTTATTCTATCTAGAGATAGATGTGTCTTCCTTTTTGATTTTATTAAGATTTTTTTCAATAAATTTGTTTATTATTTTTGAGACGTCGTTTTGAGGTGGCGTGGAGGTGATCAGCCCGGTCTTTTCACGAGGCGATCTATCCTCCACTTTTGCTATTTTCTTTTCTGTATCCACTATAGGGTTATGCCCTTTTGCCACCTCATTCACCCACTTTTTGGTACTCCAAGTTGGGTTGTCTAACTAGGTAGTACTATTCATTTATATTACTATTTCATCTATCATTATTATACAAAGTATAACAAGTGTAAAGATTTTTCCACAGATTTTACCTGTTAACATTTTTAGCACAACAGCACCTGATGTCGTTATACACCCTGTTCCAAATTATTATGCAAATGATATTTTTCTCATTTACCTAAATAATTTATGTAAATAACAGTCAGCATAATTATCATGTTATCAACTATTAACCCCTTAAGGACACATGACATGTGTGACATGTCATGATTCCCTTTTATTCCAGAAGTTTGGTCCTTAAGGGGTTAAGAGTACAATTCAAATTTTATTGAACAAACCTCCTAATGATAACAGTATTTTTTTTTTTTTTTAAAAAACATAAAAACGTACAATGCACTGTTCCAAATTATTATGCACAGTAAGTTTCAAAACACTTTATAGGTTGTAAAGAACTGAAAATTGTCATTTGTTGTGTTTGCAGCATATTTACTGAAATCAAAAGCGATTTCAATCAAACTTATAACAACATTTTGACTTTTTAAACATTTTAACAGGTCACGTTACATTTTCACATAGGACCCCTTATTTGATAGCAACTTCACAAGTCTTGCATCCATTAAACTTGTGAGTTTTTGGACAGTTTTCTGCTTGAAATTGTGTGCAAGATGTCAGAATAGCCTCCCAGAGCTGCTGTTTGGATGTAAACTGCCTCCCACCCTCATAGATCTTTTGCTTGAGGATGCTGCAAAGGTTCTCAATAGGATTGAGGTCAGGGGAGGATGGAGGCCACACCATGACTTTCTCTCCTTTTATCCCCATAGCAGCCATTGATGCAGAGGTATTCTTTGCAGCATGAGATGGTGCTTTGTCATGCATGAAGATGGTTCTATTACAGAAAGCATAGTTCTTCCTACTGTACCAAGGAAGAAAGTGGTCAGTCAGAAACTCCACATACTTTGCAGAGGTCATCTTTACACCTTCGGGGACCCTAAAGGGGCCGACCAGCTCTCTTCCCATGATTCTGGCTCAAAACATGACTCCACCACCGCCTTGCTGACGTCGCAGCCTTGTTGGAACAGGGTGGCCGTCCTCCAACCATCCACTACTCCATTCATCTGGACCATCCAGGGTTGCGTGGCACTCATCAGTGAACAGGACTGTTTGAAAATTAGTCTTCATATATTTTTCTGCCCAATGCAGCTGTTTCTGCTTGTGAGCATTGGTTAGTGGTGGCTGAACAGAAGGTTTAGGCACAGTTGCAAGACTCTGGAGGACTCTACACCTTGATGTCCGTGGGACTACAGAGGCACCAGCAGCTTCAAATATCTGTTTGCTGCTGTGTAATGGTATTTTAGCAACTGCTCTCTTGATTCGATGCATGGACCTGGCAGAAATCTTCCTCAATGTGCCTTTATCTGCATGAATCCGTCTGTGCTCTGAATCAGCCACCAATCTCTTAATAGTGCGATGATCACGCTTTCGTGAAATATCTAATGTTTTCATACCTCATCCAAGGCATTGAACTATTTCACTCTTTTCGGCAGCAGAGAGATCCTTTTTCTTCCCCATATTGCATGAAAATGGTGCTCTGCTTAATAATGTGGAACACCCTCCTTTAGTAGTTTTTCCTTAAATTGGGCTCACCTGGCAATCTAATTATCACAGGTGTCTGAGATTGTTATCAGTGATCAAAAGAACCTTGAGACACAATGTCATCCATGAGTAAAATTGAAAAACAAAATATTTAATCTTTGTGACACTTAAATAGAATTTGCATAATAATTTGGAACAGGGTGTATGTCTATCATTAAGATGTAGAGGTGTTACCAAGATTCCAATACAGCAAAAAGAGGAGTTCTTGAAATACCACTATGATTGCTGTACCAATATAACATTTACTACAATGGGATCCATGTCACTTAAAACAATGTCTTGAAAATGCTATTTTTTAATGTATTCCGTAAAAGAATATCAGAGAGTATCCAATCTATACACATCATAAACGGTGTAAAAAATGTTTCATGGAAAAAAGCAGAACAAAAAACAAACAAGCAGAGACAAAGACAAATACCAACACCATCACTAAGAGATGATGCTGATTCAATATCTGCAACCAATTCTAGCCAAATATTTGGATAACTGGACTCTACAACCAACACTATACAACTAATACCCGGGTATGCTACAAACACAACCTCCAGCAATGTATCTAAGGAATGTAAACAACTTCTACAGGCCTTTAAAGACTTTTGATTACAAATACAATTACTATTTTTAACTTTGGATTACAATTCCTATCAGGATCCATCCAAGAATATCCTACTCTGGAACATGATGTTCTTTTCAATTCTGTCCCAGACAAAAGCTTTGCTCATTTTAATCAACCACCTTTACATGCAAAGATCACACTATGGATGTTTTACCGCTACAACAATGATCAAAGATGCTGGGAGCACAAAAACCTAAACACTGTTGGAGAACTTTGGTTTACTAATTTAAGGAACAAATGCTCTACAGTGACCACAGTTTAATGGAGAGGGTGTTATGGGCAAATGCAAATATTGTATTCCTCAAACTGTGTACTTTGTCTTTAAGAGATATTGCAAACTGACAAGGTGTTAGAAATGGAACATATTGTTTTTCATACATGTTTCTTTAAGCAATAACTTCTTACTTACCTTCAGTGCTTATGTTTACACCATTTTGTCCCAGACGAATTACAATAACAATAATGCATAAACAAGCTTCAAGGCTACTCTACGACTCTTTTAGTACATAATATAATGTGGTAACCCTAAGTAGATAAAGATGTTCAGGCTTTAAGATGCCATCTTGACCTAAGTCAGGAAAATTTCCATGATGTGTACACCCTTTAGTTATGGCCTTGTATTTTTGTCAAGTTAAGGGAGGTCCTAAAATGAATAAAAGTAAAAGAAGTTACTTTTTCATATATGAACTACGGTGACCTTAAAATGAAGACACCTAAGGTATAAATAGATGTACTTTTAAATGTTAAGACAAAGACAGAGGAGAGAGACATGGAGACAGACGCTGCTCCATCTTAAAATGACAGAGAGGCTGACATGATGACATGTTCAGTAGGGTATGTTACTCTATTTGCAAGCATTTAGTTTAATCTTATAAACTCTGCTATAATTTTTTTGTAATGGATTTTATATCTATATTGATATTTTTATATAATAAATATCTAAAAAGATTAAACTTTATTGCTTCCAAGACAATCCTTATTTTATATTATATTCTGAATTATTTATATATGTTAAATAGATGAACTTTTACTAACTATATAAAATTATGGCTAAGATATCTGTATGGTATGGTAAGACATTATAGTGGTAAATAAGGGAACCAGCCGCGGTTACACTGGTACAAATTCACATAAGATCTCTCTTTGTTTCTGGGTTACAAATAGCTCATTAAATTCTTGATATTTTAAGACTTGTGCCATGACAAAGTATTGTGTCTTTTCTTACGAATAAGAGGTTACCTAGGTATGTATATATTGTTTTATAGGTAAAGATTCCAAAGTACAAGCCCTCGTTGGGCGCCAATTGTAACCGCAGCCAGTTCCCCTATTTACCACTAAAACGTCTTAAAGCATAGAACTTAGCAGGGCTAACCATACAGATATCTTAGCCATAATATTATATAGTTAGTAAGAGTTCCTCTACTTAAAATATATAAATAATTGAGAATACAATATAAAATAGGAATTGTCTTGGAAGCAATACAGTTTTGTCTTTTAAATATTTTATTAAATAAATATATAAATATAGACATATAAAATCCATTACAATAATTTATAGCAGAGTTTATAAGATTAATCTATATGCTTGTAATATCAGTAAATATAATAACTTACCCTCCTGAACATGTCAACCTCTATCAGTCATGATAAAATGGAGCAGTATCTCTGTCTCTAAAATCTCTCCTCTGTGTCCTAATATTAATAAGTACATATATTTATACCTTAGATCAGTGGTTCACAACCTTTTTTTTGCTTAAGTACCCCCTAGAAGCCCATTTCCATAAACTGTACCCCTCATATTAGCAAAATGTTTGTAATGAACATAGTTGCTGTTATTTTAAATATATTTGTTTTTCTCTGCTCTCCTTGCTCTCGCCTCTGCCCCAGGCTCTCCCCACTCTTCCCCTCTTTCCCAGTCTCTCCCTGCTCTTCCCCTCTGCCCCAGACTCTCCCTGCTCTTCTCTTCTGCCCCAGGTTCTCCCTGCTCCTTCCCTCTGACTCAGGCTCTCCCTGCTCTTCACTCTGCCCCAGGCTCTCCCTCCTCTCCCCTCTGCCTCAGGCTCTCCCTGCTCTCCCCTCTGCCTTAGGCTCTCCCTGCTCTTCCCCTCTTCCCCAGACTCTCCCTGCTCCCCCCTTCTGCCCTAGGCTCTCCCTGCTCTACCCCTCTGCCCCAGGCTCTCCCTGCTCTACCCCTCTGCCCCAGGCTCTCCCTGCTCTCCCCCTCTGTTATAGGCTCTCCCTGCTCTCCCCTCTGCCCCAGGCTCTCCCTGCTCTACCCTACTGCCCCAGGTTCTCCCTGCTCTCCCCTCTGTTCTAGGCTCTCTCTGCTCTCCCATCTGTCCCAGGCTCTTCCTGCGTTCCCCTCTGCCCCAGGCTCTCCCCTCTGCCCCAGGCTCTCCCTGCTCTCCCTTCTGCCCCAGGCTCCCCAACATGCAGATTCACGGATACAAACACTGACACTCATACAGATAAGGACACCCAGGTACAAACACTGACACACATGCAGATACACAGACACACTGTATCTGCATTTGTGTCAGTATGTGTATGAGTGTGTCTGTGTATCTGCATATGTCAGTGATTGCATTTATGTGTCTACATATCTGCATGTGTGTCAGTGTGTGTATCCGTTTGTCTGTGCAACTGTATGTGTGTCTGTGCATCTGCATGTCAGTCAGTATGTGTATCAAACATTGCCACACATACAGATGTACAGACACACAGATACAAGCACTGCCACATATATACAGTTGCAAAGACACACCCTTACACACACCAACGCACATGCAGATAAAGGCAAACAGATACACATACTCACACATACAGATACACACACTGACACACATACAGATGTAGAGACATACAGATACACACACAAATAAAGATACACACTGATGCACAGACATACAGATACACACACTGACACAAATACAGATGCTCAGACATACAGATACGCACACTGACACACATACACCTGCATAGACATACAGATACACACAGGCACATATAGATATACACACACTGACACATACACCTGCACAGACATACAGATACACACTGACACATACTCTGATACACAGACTTACAGATACACACATTGAAACATACACAGATACAGACATACATATACACACACTGCCACACATATAGATACACACTGACACAAACACAGATATAGACACACAATTACATACAGATACACACGCTGACACATATATACAGATACACGGACATGTAGATGCACAGATATAGAGATTCAGACACTCACACAGATATACAGATTCAGACACCCACACAGACAAGCAGATTCAGACACCCACACAGACATACCGTCACGTATTCATCCACTCATAAAAATGTGGTTAATGGCATTTACTGTCCTGACAGGAAAAGTTGTGCCGAGCAACATTACCGTCCTGACAGGAAAAGTTGTGCTGAGCAGCAATCATGCACATGGAAACCTGGTAATTTCTTTTGGGGTCAAAGGCCGGTTACAACCAATTGGATCCACAGGAGGGGTATTTAAACCTAATTCTCCTTTTGCTCATTGCCCTGTCGTGGTTTCATCCTGATGGTAGTCCAAGAAGGCATTCCTGATCTTGATTTTCTGGTATTTGACTTTAGCTTCGTTTTGACTTCCCTGAATTCTGGTATCCTTGACTTTTGGCTTTCTCTTATCGTTGTGTCTGATTCTGTGTTCCTCACCACAGCTAGTATTTAGACTAATCTTGGATACGTTAAGTCCGGCCATTCTAAGGCCCGGTTATATGTTATCCTTAATCCTAGGTGTGACACAGTTCTGCATGCTGGATCAATTTGTAATCCTGGCACCCACCCATGGAACTGGAAATGTAACGACTCATCACTTGATAACCAACAAATCAAGGTACAAATACAAAAAAAATCTTACATTACATTCATGACAAACCAACCTCAGCTACTATACCACTAAACACCCGGGAGGCTCACAAATGCGTACTATGGGGCTATTTCATCCAAATGGGTGCTAGATTAAAGAAAGGGAGAGATCTATAATCCAATCTCTCCTCATAAACATTCAGGACCTAGAATCTAGACACAAGTCCAATCAGGACTCAGAAATGCTCAAAAAGCTCACTCTCAAGAGGGAAGAACCATCCCAACCTCTACAGCACAAAGCAAAATGAATCTTGACACTCACACAACACTCACACACATGGCAAATGGAGTGGTAAACTCCTTGTTAGGGCATCACAACAAAGACTAAACAAGTCATACATACCTAAAATAATAGACAGTCAGGGCAACCTACATCAACTAACTGCTGACATTGCCAAAACCTTTCACCAATACTATGCCACACTATATGGACTACCACCCTCCAAGACTCATACCACTGACAGGTAACAGTACATACATAAAAATGTGACAAACAGACTAACCTCTGAAATGCAAAACTCATTAAACAGCCCTTTCTTGTACCAGGAATTGGTCACATCAATTAAAGATGCTCCAAATGGGAAGACCCCTGTCCCAGATGGGTACACTAACAAATACTCTAAAATCTTCTCCCCCCAGTTGGGATCACACATACTACAGGCCTTTAACTCCATATCATTAGGGCCTGTCTTCAGCTTCTCAGCTCTAGAGGCCACAATCACTTTAATTCCAAAACCTGACAAAGACCACACTAAATGTGTCAACTTTTTGATGTTTTGATGGACATGGAATATGGGGATGGCTGGTATTGGCCCAGTACTCCCAAGCACAAGCACAAGTGCAAGTGAATGGTACCTATTCTGAACCGCTACCTATTTTTAATGGTATGAGGCAGGGTTGCCCCCTCTCACCCTTACTTTTTATACTTGCCTTGGAGCCTTTCCTTAATGCTGTGCAATTTAACACGAATATATGTGGCATGCCTGGCCATCAGACCCAATGCAAGATTTCCGCATATGCTGATGTCCTATTATTCACTATCACTAATCCGGAGACCTTAGTCCCCCACCTCATGTCTTATTATCCACTTGAGAAAAAATGCCCTTGAAAATCTCCAACTTTAGAGTAAATTATGACAAAAGTGAAATTCTCCTACTTGCAGTCACTGATTGAGTGCTTCATGACATTAGAACATCGTTCCCCTTTAAAGTAGCTCAACACCACATTAAATATCTAGGAGTTAAGATCACTCCACATCTACGAGACTTATATAATCCTAATTTCTCACTGCTACTCGTAGTTTTAAAGAAAGAAATTGCCAAATGGGATAAATCACACTTTTTCTGGACAGGCAGGGTCAATATAATTAAAATTAATGCCCTTCCCTGCCTTCTATACCTATACCAAGCGTTACTCCTTAGAGATCCCTCCCTCATTTTTCACTTCCTTAAATATTCAGTCATGATTCCCTTTTATTCCAGAAGTTGTGCCCTTTAGGGGCTAAGGAAAATATTCACTGGTTTTATCTGGTTTGGTAAAAGACCCAGACTTTCCTTTACCACCATGACTAGGCCCAAGACCAAGGGAGGACTGGGTCTGCCGACCCTTTTCAACATTACTTGTCTACACAGTTCACTAGAATACTGGAGTGGTGTAGAATTAATGTCGTAAACATTGGAGAGCTATAGAACAGGAATAGATTGATTTACAGCTGGCCTCTATACCAGGCAGATGGATCCTTCCTCCTGCCTCTGCCCTAAGCAACACCCTACCATAAGCTCATTATTGGAAGAAATTATTGGAAGAAATTTGCCCAAAAGTTCTGCCTAATATGTACCCCAACACCTCTATTGACAGTGTATTACAACCCAGCATTTCCCCCAGGTATGCAGGGCACACACTGGCCTAAACCTGCCTATCTCTCATATGTGACCCTGGCGAACATAATCAAAGAGGGTAAAATCAAACCACTTAATAAGCTATGCCCCCAGGAACTGCTAACTTTCCTGGACAAATTCTGGTACCATCAACTATCTACATTTTTTACCAAAGTTGGGAATCTCCCTGTATCCATCCAATACTCCAAATGTGAGACCTGGTGCTCGAAACCTATCTCTTTAAAAAAAATACTTTCCCTAATTTACTCTACCATACATGACATAGCCTGTGAATCCCTACCCAACTACACAGATGATTGGAACCCATAATTAGGAGTTACACTTTCACCCTCTGATTGGTATAACATTTTCCACATCATCCACAAAAACACTCTGAATATCTCTTTAGTTGAAACCAATTATAATCTGATCACTAGATGGTACAAAACACCCATGCGCCTCCACCGCATATACCTACTAGTATCCAACCAGTGCTGGAGGTGTAAGAAGGATAAGGGCACCTACCAGCATATATGGTGGGATTGTCCTGTGCACCTTCTGGAAATCCCATCTTAAATTTGATAGCCTCTGTGGCCACAGTACCGGAACCACACTCTGTCTCAGAGATTTTCCTGCACCTCTCCCTTAAACCTATAAAATTATATTGCAACTCATTCGAATTTTACTTATTGACAGCGGTGAAGGCCCTAATTTTGAAATATTGGAAACAACAAATCCCACCCCCGATTGAGGAATGGTTTTCCAGCGTAGAACACATTTTAATTATAGAGGAGATCAGATACTCCCTCTCCAGCCAAATTATAATTTACCCACACGTATGGGAACTCTGGATTCTTCATTTGTCACAAAAAAGGTTGCACCTTATTCACAATGTGACAAACCCTGACATCCTGACATTGAAAGATGCACTTGCAGCAAATCAGATTACTGTTATCGTTCACACAATTTCTTATTCTCTTTTTATCTATGTCTGGAACAGTAGGTGACACCACTACTGCCTCCCCCTCTGGATCTTAAGAATGGTTCACAACTACCAATCACCTGTTACATTAATCTCGTGAGCGCGTTGTGTATACAACCGAGGGCTGATACATATCCGACCAAAACATACAACACACACCTTTTT
>OW240913.1:174959192-174992913 GCA_933207985.1 Pelobates cultripes
TAGTGTGTGCATCTGTGTGTTTGTGGGATTCTGTGTCAGTGTGTGCTTCTGTGTACATGTGTCTGTGTCTGAGTATATATCCGTGTGTGCATGTCTGTGTGTGAGTTTATGTGTCAGTGTGTGCATCTGTGTGTTTATGTGTCTATATGAGTGTGCATGTATCAGTGTGTACATACAATATAAGGTGAAGTATATTTCTTATTTTGATTTTAAAAAAATTCTTGGACAGGTATCATCCTAAAGATAAAATATAAAAAGACAGATAAAAGTGCAATATTGCCAATCTTAAATAATAAAGTGCAAGTAGTAGGTGGAGTAGCACTCACAAGCGTAGAGCCAATGAATAAGGCTCAAACTTCCAGCTTTGTGGGATATAAAGGTTCCCACTTCCTTCTTTATGCTGATAGGAGGTCTCAAGCAATAGGATTTTCCTCTCAGTAATGGTTTAAAATGTAAAGTGCTTTATTGTAAAGTGCACAATCAAATAAGAAGTAAAATGTAAAATTAAAACCTTACAGTTGGAAGGTAAATCCTTTGGTAAAGTTCTTAAGGTACAAAACGCGCTTCGCCTCGTTTCGAGGCTTCCTCAGTTGCTGCTGTATTGTGTCCGTAGGTTTTCTTTTATATAGTCCATAGTTGGCAGGTTTTTTGGGCCGGCGTCAGTTCGTGTTGATACTTCCGCTTCCGGGTTGTGCATTCCACTGGTGGAATGCATACGTCATGTTCTTTGAATTGGGACGTATTCCGCTGCAATCGCAAGTTGTTACTGTCCTCTTTCACAAACGTTTTTGAAACGTGTGGTTAGGAAAGTTCATAAAGAGATCCATTAGGGACAACAAAAGGTAAAAGAATAGGAGAACAAAACATACATGGATATTACAATGATATTGTTGAAATTGAATGGGGAACAGGAATTGAGATAAATAGATGAATTGATGCAAATAGCAAATAATATAAATACATGGGGGGTGTCTCATTATTAAGTTAAAGGTATAGTACCTTAGAAAGTAATTAATCAGTATCTTTCTCCTGGTGAAGCTGAAGGAGAATGTGAGATGCTGATATTTATACATAAGATGGTTACAGGAGGTATATAACAATATGATAGTCCCATAATGATATTAAACATGCAGACATAAGGTTGAACATAAGTAATGAAAAAGTGCTTCCAAAAAACTAGAGATAGAATAATACATATGTGGATGATGTAAATGGGAAGGTTTTAGATGTTTTTAATTTTCTTAGGGCAAGGGGTGTATATATATATCTTATTTTCCTTTATCTTTTGGTATAACATTAAAAATATATAAATACTTCTAAAATGGTGAGTAGTAAAAATTCCTTTATAAAATTGTTAAAAGTGGCAGACCTCAAAATCAGAATTTAAACCATAGGGGATAAGAGTCTTAAAATGATAAATAAAACTGGTTTCTTATTTTCCCAGTATCTTGATGGAGCACAACATAAATTAATAGTGGAGGAAGTCATATGCAGAGTGAGACATTCTCCAGAAGCATTTAGCTGTTCTGGAACATTTTTGGAGGTATCGGGTTAGCTTGGTGTGCCAAGGTTGTGGGCGCTTGCTGTATTTAACTGTAGGAGGTGCCACAATGTATAGTTAAAAGGAGAGGTTGCAGAGTTAGGGCAGGTGAGGTTTGACATGGGTAAGAGGAAAGTTTGGAGGTTGGTGGAGAATTGCTGTAGGTCATGATAGTTGAGGTTTCTGCGAGACTGATGTGAAGGTGGTGTAATCTGGGTACGGGGTATGCCGATGTCAAAGGTCAGCAGATGGTGGCTAGATGGAACATTGGAAATGGAACATTAGAGAGATTAGAGATGGTACAGAGATTGGTGAAGATAAGATAAAGAGTGTTTCCTGCTGGATGAGTTTCTGAGATAGACCATTGCTTGAGGCCAAAGGAAGAGGTTACAGAGAGCAGACAAGGTATTAAAGTCCCCAAGTATAAGGGAGAGTGTGCTAGAGGAGAGGAAGTGGGTTAGCCAGTGTGACGAAAACACCTTTGTCACTGGGACTTGGAGAGGCCTGCTTGCCAGCCTCTTGCCCTGTGATATATTGCCCTTTAAAAACACTATTTGGGCATATTCGATTTTAAAGGCACTGTTTCTGCCCCTTGGACTTTTAACTGGAACAGATTCAAACATGTGGCGGCGGCCATCTTAAATTGTCCAGCAGTGTTTTTTGGGGCATGGGACCATGTGCACTGTGGGGCAAAAATAAGACTTCCAGGAAATTCCTGAACCGATCTGGATGATTTTTGGATATGTTGTTCGCCCAGATCGGGCTATCAGGGGATGCGACTTTTGTGGGGATATGTTTTATTTTGGGGTACTTTTTGGGGTTTGTAAAAATGTATGTATTTTTTCTGCTTAGAGTTAATTGAATAAGTCCATTGTCTTAGTTAATTGTATCACAGGCAGAGGGGAGGGCTTGTGTGCTGTATGTGGGAGTGTCGTACATTGTTGTATTGTTCTGATTGGTTTGTGTTCCTGTGTTCCATCAGGCCCAAGGGGTGTGCCTCTGGCCTGAGGAATTATATAAATTGTGAGTGCTGGCTTGCATTAAACAGACCTGTTCTACCCTTCATAAAGTCTTGTTTTTTTTTGGATTGCTATAATCACTATACACCCGAGAGTATAATCACAAGCTGCGGCGGTTCGTGGGGTTTGCGGTGGTTATGGTGTCAAGTGCGGTGCTGATGGTCCTTAGCGAGCACTAGGAGCATCGTTCGATGGAAGCACCCAGTCGGGGTGGCAGGCAGTCCGTCACAGTGGTGGCAGTGGTGGGATGGCGTCCTAGTGCGAGGAGAAGCAGCTTGGAGACACCGGTAATGTGTGGAGTATATTGAGGGCAGCGCTAGTATCCGTACAGCAACCCTGGCTACAGCAGGATGGAATCGGCTAGTTTTCGGATAGCGTCCCATGACGAGGAGGAGGCAGAGGAGGCGGCCGTGGACTACAGGGATGCAGACAGAAATTAAGTCTGGTATTACACCCTGGAAGATGCCCAGCTGCAGCAAGGTGAGAGTTTCCCAAGTGATGAGCAGCGGCTACAGAAGCATGTGGCAATGCGGATATATCTATTGGGAGAGCAGCCCCTGGATGAGTGGGTGACAAGACTGGAGACCCTGATATGGCAAGAGATTTGGCTAGACAACGCATACCAGGCCCTATGGTGGCATACCGTTCAACATACCCCCTGGATGGCCGAGCACGACTTACCTGAAGGGGATGAATACGATGGCCCTGGGTTACTATGGGATGCCTTGGAGGAGGACATTGATCTCGGCAGCACAGAGGAGTCTAGGTTTTGGGACATCTATGACTACCGGATGGGCATGCATGTTTGGGCTGACAAATGCGAGGTGAGGAAAAGACATGACTCACCTAGTAAGGGCATGAGATGAGAGAAGAGGGGGAGTGTAGCAAAGATCTTGTTGGGGGTTTGAGGGAGGTAGGTAGGAAAAGAGATTTTTAGGGAAAAGAGGGAAAACAAGAGGAGGAGGAGATAGGGCATTGCTCACATGAGTAGGTACTTCTAGGAGGTGAGGAGAGCCTATGAGAGGAGATGAAGTGGCGTAGAATGCTGAAAAATGTATATTGGAATGGATTGGCAGGGTCATGATCTAAACACAAAAATGGCTTCATTAATCTTAAGTTGTTTTGATGACTTTGTCAATGGGACATTTACATTTCAGATTGCCTTGCTTGTTTTGCCAAACTTCTCATTGTCAGATGAGAAGTTTCTCTGCTCATTACCAGGTTCTATTTACACCTCAAAAACATGAGAAAAGACCTCAAAATGCCAAAAGCACAGAGCAACACCCATCTATAGGTCTCTTCCTTTCTTGCTGAAAGGATATAAAATACATTTCAACTCCAATTTACAGTAAATCAAGCATATGAAGACAAAGCAAACCTTTTATATTGCATCCAATTATTTTTATTTAATATAAATCATATAAAGCAGTATGAAGGGATTTGCCAAACTGCTTGTCACAAAGATGTAAACCGCCTTCTTCTAGATGGTATATTTATCTTTCTTTAACCCCTTAAGGACCAAACTTCTGGAATAAAAGGGAATCATGACATGTCACACATGTCATGTGTCCTTAAGGGGTTAAAGTCTTATTTTCAGTGAACCACAGTATGCAACCTTTATATTTATATTTATAAAGTATAGTTAGAGTTTAAATTGTACGACTTTATATTTACATATTATATTTTCCTGACACAATGACATTGGTTTGGCCTACAATATTTATCACATGTCCTTACAAATGTCAATAACTTCTTGTTTGTTTGCTAGGATGCATATTTCCAGGATTTCCATTTTTATGAATTTAATCATTCTTTCAATAAATAAACTACATGCTCAATTATTAATCTGTTTGTGTTGTTCTGGGGATTTTCAATAATGAAATTTAGATTTCTATATGAATTAAGGCACAGACTGTACATAAATCAATGGCACAACTTATAGAGGGCATGACCCCATCTCCTGGGTGTGAAGCAAGACAGAGACGTACATACATGCTTCCAGTGACACTGATCTTTCTTACAGTCCAAGCATTAATGAAGGACTGACAAAGTTAAAGAATTTTACATTACTCAATACTGAAATGATTTTGTGAGGATTCTTTCAACTGCAGGACTCACCATCCTAGTGATAAATTATACTGTATTAAACTAAATTAGACTAAATTTGTCTAAACCTGGGGTAGGCACCCTCCTTCATTAGTGCATCAGCAGAGAGATGGTCTACATTTGGAGTGTCAAAGATTGAAAATCCCTGAACTAACCTAAGATGGAAAAATAACCAACTATGCTGAAGCTAACGTGTTCTCTCAGCTCAATTATATTTGTTTAGCAGTGTGCTTCTGTGCCACTGTTTGTCCTTTGGAAATGCAAAGCAATATACACAGTGTGTGACTGTAGTTTACTGCACAAGTGAACACAGCCTAAACTGACAGGGTTATTCACTAAACACCTTATTTTGTTCAGACTTCCAACCGTAATGACAATACTCATTTATTAAAGCCAAATCTGGTCAGAATTAGACCAGTCTAACTGGATTTTCAGCAATTGCACAGATGCATTCAGTGTCCTTATTGAAATCAGTGCTTTGGCATGACAACTATATATGTGCAATTTGTTTCGTTCCGAATATACATTCTTCCAAATTTCATGCCATTCGGATGCTTACGAATGTCAGAAGTGTCGAAGTTCGGTAGTCCGGAAGAGCTGAAGCTCCAAAGTGCCGAAGTGATTTGGATTTCTGAAAAGTGGCAAATCAAGAAAGAGGGAAGGAAAATTACGTTAATGATGACAGGAATCTTAGCCAATAAACTAATTCCTTTTGTGCAATGAGGTCATATCCTGTACGCGTCACATCGCGACTGCCAGCGGACCCTGAAGGACATGCGAGGGAGCTGTGCTGCAAGAGCACAGTAAGTACTTTGCTCCCTCGCTGCCTGGCATTGGATGTTTGTCCCATGCAATCTACTGCATATGACTGCATTAGACAAACATCCTTTGCCAATTAGATATAAATATAGTAGTCCTGTATATCCCAATTAGTTAGTGTTGTTATAGTGTTACTCCATAGCCAGATTTCCCATTAGGCAACCAAGAATAATAAGAATCACACACGCACTCTCTATGGCACATACAAAAAAAAAAAAAGGTACATAATGCTAGACACCGAGACATTCAGTCTCCACCTAAGCCTCCTTTACACACACTCCACTACACACTCAGAAAAAGAGCCCAAGGCCCCAATCTGGCACCCTGCCTAGTGCAACCTTAATCTGTCTCTAGGTTACTACAACCACACTTCAGGTGATTTAAAGTGGTCATGGAGGCAGTAGTCTGATTGTGCAGAGTTTGTTTTCAAATAACCCTCCCTCACTGGATCAGAGTGCACGCATGTGCTCTAAGTTGGCATAACAGTCAAATCAAAGGCTGTTCTATAAGAAGCCTTTGATTGAGCTGTAGCGGGCAGTGATGATATCACAGAGGCTGCAGCACAACACCAGGGATCTCACCTGATGATGGATTAAAAAGGTAAATTTTAATCACAGGGGGATTCTATTAGTAATGCCCAATTGAACATTAGGAGTTAAAACATTTTTTTTTACTAAGCAATGGATATAGTGGTATCCCTTTAACGTACATAAATTGTCCATTTACATGTATTTATACACACAACTACCACGGTTGCAGTTGCGACCGCGCCCATTACTTTAGGGGGCCCTGTGGAACTCTGGTCCTGCCAGCTGAGTAATGCGGCCCTGGCCCGTGCGGTGTAACTGCCGGGGCCGCATTGAAGGGCCCATGCTGTTAGGGCAACCTGATGCTATGCAATTCCAGGGTGCCCGGTCAGCGTGACCGGGCCCCCTCTGATGATGTCAGAGGCTGGGAGGAAGTGACTGCCCCGGTCACTTCCTCCCAGCAACCACGTGAGAGGAAGGAGGAGAGGGAGTCAGAGTCAGAACTCTGACTTCCATCAGCCTGAGCCACCACTGGATCCCAGGGAAAGGTGTCTGTGTATCTGTTTGCATGTATGGGTGAGGGGGTAATGTATGGGAGGAGGGTGGTGGGGGTTGATGTTACGGGGGGCCCAGGGTGGAAAGGAACCACGAGAAAACCTGGAATCAATTATGGAGGAGACTGTCAGGATTACTGATTGATCCAGTACATAGAATTGTATCATACCTAGGACTAAAAGGTAACATTTTACCGGGCCTTAGAATGGCCGGACTTAACGTACCAAAGAATAGTCAGGATACTTGCCAAGGTCGGGGGGCACAGATATGAACACAACGATAAGGGAAAGCCAGAAGTCAAGGATACCAGAATACAGGGAAGTCAAACAAAGCCAAAGTCAAAAACCAGAAATAAACGCTCAGGAACACACTCTCAGACAACCACTAGGGAAACCACGACAGGGCAATGAGGAAAAGTACATTTGAGTTTAAATAAAGTTTAGTTTACATAAGTGCCTTTGATCCCAAAACGTGTGCGCGCATCTCCTGCATGACGTCACATGCACGCCGATGTCGTCATTAACGTGGGCGGACGTGGGGGTATAATTTGGCATGGATCCACAGCAGCCGGAATCCATCAACATGTTGCACGAGTCAACTATACAGACACATGGCCGCTGGGAGAAAATACCGCAAGGTGAGGAGGAATAAGTTACATTACCCCCCACCAGAAGACCGCGGGTGGGCAGGACCAGGTTGAGAGGAAATTTGGCATGGAAAGAACGAATTTTGTGGCCATCATGGATGTCAGAGGCCGGAACCAAAGAACGCTCAACAGGCCCATATTCCCTTCAATCAACCAAATACTGTAAGGTGCCACGAGAAAACCTGGAATCAATTATGGAGGAGACTTCATACTCATTCTGTCCAGAAACAACCAATGGAGGAGGGGGAACACTTGGGACAGTATATCTATTGCAAACAAGCGGCATTAGCAAAGAGACATGAAAGGTATCAGGAATACGCAAGGTGGCACGGAGAGCCAGAGAATACGAGACAGGATTAATCCTAAGAAGGATATGAAATGGACCGAGGAATCTAGGACCAAACTTCATGCTAGGAACTTTAAGCTTGATGTTGCGCGATGAAAACCACACCCACTTGGTAAACAGTTGGCACCCCGCCATTTATCAGCATAAAGTTTGAAACGGTCAGCCGCAGTTTCTAGAGTGGAGTGAACTTTGATCCAAGTATCACGAATTGAAGCAAGGTGGTCATCCAAATCAGGGATAGCTGTATCAGAAATGACGGCCGATAGAACAGTTGGATGACGACCGTTATTAATAAAGAGTGGGCTATGTCCAGAAGAGTCATGGTCAGCATTGTTCCTAGCAAACTCGGCCCAGGGTAGTAATTCAGACCAATTATCCTGAGTGCTATTAACAAAACAATTCAAATATAATTCCAATGACTGGTTAGCTCTCTCAGCCGTGCCATTGGTTTGGGGGTGGTAAGAGGAAGAAAAAGACAATTCAATGTCCAACTGTTTATTGAAAGCCCTCCAAAACCGAGAGACAAACTGAGAACCTCTGCCCGATACAATATTGTGAGGAATGCCATGCAGTCGGACAATCTCACATATAAAGATAAAGACCAGGTATTGTGAGGATGGCAATTTTTTGAGTGGAACGAAATGAGCAATCTTAGGAAAAATGGTCAAATGGGACCATGGAACATTAGGCACAGGAAGTGGTTGTAACAAGCCACATGGAAGCTTATGAGGAACTTTCGAAACTGCGCAAACAGAACAAGCCTGCACATAATCTTTAACGTCTTTCCTGAGAGAATCCCACCAAAATGATCTCATGATCATGGAAATAGATTTATTAATGCCTCGGTGTCTAGCAGTTACGTTGTTGTGAAACACCCTCATGACATTCTCTCTTTCACACAATGGAACAAACAATTTATTTAGCGGGTTTATTACATGGCGCCTGAGACTGAGCTTCCATGATGGTGCCAAGCAGAGGTGAAGATAATGAAAGGACAATGTATCAAACTGTCTAGACGAGGCGTCCTCCTTCACGTTTATGGGGACTGCTGCTGGGGAGGGAGATTGCTTGTCTCCACTCCCAATAAGATAAGCTGCCGCTGGGGAGAGATGCCAGCTGCCTCCTCTCCCTGCAATCTACACTGCCACTGGGGAGAGAGACCGGTTGTCTCCTCTCCCTGAAACTCACGCTGCCGCTGGGGAGAGAGGCCAGCTGCCTCCTCTCTCTGCAATTTACACTGCCACTGGTGAGAGAGACCAGTTGTCTCCTCTCCCTGCAAAGTAAACTGCCTCTGGAGGAGGAAGGATGACACCTTCGGCCCCCTGGGAGATGCACACTGCTGCTGGGGAGGGAGACCGCTTGTCTCCACTCCCTGTAGGATAAGCTGCCGCTGGGGAGAGAGGCCAGTTGTCTCCTCTCCCTGTGAGATGCACTGCTGCTGGAGAGATGCACTGCCTAATGTACCTCCACCTATAGTACATAAGGCACCTACTATCTCTCTATCTCCTACCCCGCATTTTGATGGTAATATTCAAGAATGCCGGGGATTTCTTAATCAAATTGAGTACCACTTTGAGGCCTCACTGGAATCTTTTCCCACGGATAGAGCTAAGATTGGGTATTTGATGAACCTTAACTTGGGCCAATCCATTATGGAAGAGTAATAGGAGTATTGCTTATAATTACCAGGAATTCCATGTGGAATTCAAATTAACATTTGAACCATTAGGAAGGGAGGATGATGCTTCCACTGCCCTAATACCTTGGACTCAGCATAATGTTTAACCAGACCTTAGAATGGCCGGACTTAACGTATCCAGGAATAGTCAGAATACTGAGGTCAAGGATACAGAAGGAGACACAACGATGAGGGGAAGCCAAAAGTCAAGGATACCAGAAATCATGGAAGTCAAAATGAAGCCTAAGTCAAATATCAGAAGAATAAGCTCAGGAACACAGGCTCGGATAACCAGCAAAGGGAAACCACGACAGGGCAATGAGGAAAAGTACACTTGAGTTTAAATAAAGTTTAGTTTACATAAGTGCCTTTGATCCCAAAACGTGCGCGCACATCTCCTGCATGACGTCACACGCACGCCGATGTCGTCATTAACGTGGGCGGACGTAGGGGTATAATTTGGCATGGATCCACAGTAGCCGGAATCCATCAACATGTCTTTTGCGTGACGTCACACACACGTTGACACCGTCCTTACTGTGGGCGGGCGTAGGGCTCCAATATGGCGTGGATCCGCAGTGGCCAGCAGCCACCGACATGCTGCAGAAGTCAGGTACACTGGCACAGGAATGCTGAGCGGCACCTCCATTATTGCCAGGAAGGCAATTTCCACTGCAAATGCCATAAGGTGAGGATGAATACGTGACAGTTATTAAGTACATAAGAAACTGACAAAAAGTTAACCTCAATAATGTCTTAAAATATGATGGCTTGCTTCCACTATCAGGTTAGCCTGGACACTGTCTGGGGAGTATAAGATTTTAAACATTATATTTAAAATATTATTTGCTTATTAGATTGTAATAGAAACATAGAATGTGACGGCAGATAAGAACCATTCGGCCTATCTAGTCTGCCCAATTTTCTAAATACTTTAATTAGTCCCTAGTCTTATCTTATAGTTAGGATAGCCTTATGCCTATCCCACGCATGCTTAAACTCCTTTACTGTGTTAACCTCTACCACTTCAGCTGGAAGGCTATTCCATGCATCCACTACCCTCTCAGTAAAGTAATACTTGCTGATATTATTTTTAAACCTTTGTCCCTCTAATTTAAGACTATGTCCTCTTGTTGTGGTAGTTTTTCTTCTTTTAAATATAGTCTCCTCCTTTACTGTGTTGATTCCCTTTATATATTTAAATGTTTCTATCATATCCCCCCTGTCTCGTCTTTCCTCCAAGCTATACATGTTAAGATCCTTTAACCTTTCCTGGTAAGTTTTATCCCGCAATCCATGAACCAGTTTAGTAGCCCTTCTCTGAACCCTCTCTAAGGTATCAATATCCTTCTGAAGATACGGTCTCCAGTACTGTGTACAATACTCCAAGTGAGGTCTCACCAGTGTTCTGTACAATGGCATGAGCACTTCCCTCTTTCTACTGCTAATACCTCTCCCTATACAACCAAGCATTCTGCTAGCATTTCCTGCTGCTCTATTACATTGTCTGCCTACCTTTAAGTCATCAGAAATAATCACCCCTAAATCCCTTTCCTCATATGTTGAGGTTAGGACTCTATCAAATATTCTGTACTCTGCCCTTGGGTTTTTACGTCCAAGATGCATTATCTTGCACTTATCCACATTAAATGTCAGTTGCCACAATTCTGACCATTTTTCTAGTTTACCTAAATCATTTGTCATTTGGCTTATCCCTCCTGGAACATCAACCCTGTTACATATCTTGGTATCATCAGCAAAAAGACATACCTTACCATCAAGACCTTCTGCAATATCACTAATAAAAATATTAAAGAGAATGGGTCCAAGTACAGATCCCTGAGGTACCCCACTGGTGACAAGTCCAAGCTTCGAATATATTCCATTAACTACAACCCTCTGTTGCCTGTTACTCAGCCATTGCTAGCTACATGATAAGAAGTTACTATTTTATGTCATTTGACTATTAAACTATTATTTAACTAATACATATGCTAATATACCTTATATACTGTATACAGATAAATTACATATTACAATATTTGCATTTATTATTGTCTGCTGTTAATGTAATAAGTTAATAAATGTTTTTTGAAACAAATAATAAATTGGGTGCTTTTCTATTCAGCTCTTCATCCAGAAAAGCTACTTTGGCCTAGTTTTTATAATTCCCCTGCAAATTCAACAAAATTTTTATAGGTGACTATATAAAAAATAATTTTGTGATATATTATTTACCTGTGCTTCACACAGCCGATAGACCTGCATGCCTCTCCAACAGCAATCACTGCGTCCCTTATCCTGGCCCAGGCAGCCTTCTTCCCCGATGATCCGGTCCGAGAAAAAGGATTTATTTTTCATTGACTACACATGGTTTCTTACATTTTCTACTGGGCAAATCCTCCACAAGTCTCCTCCTCCCTGGGAGACTCTTCCCTGCCCCTAGAACGCCTACCTTCCCTCCCATGACCCTGCCTGGGCAAACCCTCCCAATCCTTGCACCTAGAAAGCCTACCTTCCCTCCCACTACTCTTCCTGCCCCTAGAACGCCTACCTTCCCTCCCACCACCCTCCCTGCCCTTAGGATGCCTACCTTCCCTCCCACCACCCTCCCTGCCCCTAGGACGCCTACCTTCCTTCCCACCACCCTTCCTGCCCTTAGAGCGCCTACCTTCCCTCCCACCACCCTCCCTGGGCAAATCTTCCACAACTGCCCCACTATCACCACCACCACAACTCTCCCTGTGGGACCCTACACTGTTCTCCCTACCAGCCATCACTTGCTCTCACTTTGCTCTCTCTCACACACTCTCACTTGCTTGTTCACACACAAATGGCTTTCTCTCTGCTCTCACACTCCGGTCACTTTCGGCTCTCACACTCTGGTCACTCTCTGCTCCTAAACTCTCCACAAAGATGGTGTCACAGGGGTAGGATCAGTGGCGTACATACCGGGGTCGCAGGGGTCATGACTGTGACCGGGCCTGGGCCTCCAGGGGGCCCGGCCGCTCTGCGACCCAGTATGCATGCCAATGTGGCCACATTTTGCCAGCCTCTTCTCCTGGGGGGCCCAGGAGCTGGCCAGCTCAGGGCCCCCCGAGGCTGGCAGTGGCTTCAGTTTGCCGGCAGCTGGGCGGGCGCACGAGGGAGCATTCTCCCCTGAGTGCTCTCTGCCCAGCTCCCTCGCGCGCACCGCACTGATGCCGGAGACAGAATATGACGTCATATTCCGGCTCCGGCATCAGTAAGCATGGCCGCCCAGCAGCACCACTGGACCCCTGGGACAGCAGGAATCCCCACAGCACTCCGAAAGGTAGGGAGTCTGGGGGATTAAATAAAAAAAAAATAATGTGAGTGTGTATGTGTTTTAGTGTGTGTGTTAGTAAGTGTGTTACTGTCTGTGTGTCAGTGAGTGTGTTACTGTGTGTGTTAGTTTGTGTGTGCCTGCTAGTGAGTGCCAGTAAGTGTGTTAGTGAGTGTTACTGTGTGTGTCTCACTGAGTGTCTTTGTGTGTCTGTTATTGAGTGTGTGTGTCAGTGTGTGTGTCAGTGAGTGTGTATGTTTTGTGTGTATGTGTGTCTGTCAGTAAATGTGTGTGTCTGTTAGTTAGTGTGTATGCGTCTGTTTGTGAGTGTGTGTGTGTGTAGTTAAAACCCTTTCAGCACTTACCTTTTTCCAGCGCCGGGCTCCCTTGGCGCTGGGGATCTCTCCGCCCCGATCCGCCTCTCAGCTCCGAATGCGCATGCGCGCATTCAAACCACCCATAGGAAAGCATTACTCAATGCTTTCCTATGGACGTCAAGTGGAATCGCGGAAGTGCCTCTAGCAGCTACTAGAGGCTGGATTAACCCTCAGTGAAACAGCAGTTTCTCTGAAACTGCTATGTTTTCAGGTGCAGGGTTAAAACTAGAGGGACCTGGCACCCAGACCACTTCATTGAGCTGAAGTGATCTGAGTGCCTATAGTGGTCCTTTAAGTGTATCTGCATGCACTGGCAGCACACAGGGGTCGCAGCCCTACGATGAGGTGCCCGCCGCCATGTGTAGTGGCACTGGCCCGCGCAGAGTAAGCGCGGGGGAGGGGCCCCATGGATCTTGTGTATGCCACTGGGTAGGATTATAGTGTGCTGCACTATCTATGCAGGGGAATTATCATTTTGTAAATTGTAAATATACTAAACAAACACTACTAATTATTAACTAAACCCAGACCACTTCTTTAAGATTAAGTGGTCTGCGTGCCGCTGTGGTCCACTATGCCATGTAAAACAATTGCTTTTTAAGAATAAAACACACAAATGTTTATGTTTCAAAAGAAACAATATTCTGAAGTGCCGAACTGAATGCCATTGGTCCGAATTGCAGAAGCAGACACATTTTTTTACTTACATGAATTTCCGAACCGAACCGAATTTTTTGCCCATGCACATCCCTAATCCCAACCCTACACAAAGTATAGGATTTGGAATATTTACAAAACATCGGTTTTAACACAATTCTGGATATCTGGCAGGATGCATGCTTGCAAATTAGCGTTTACTGGCCTCTTGAAAGTGAATGATAATTTCAAGTATTAGAAAACAGTTTGGTTTTTATTTTAAACTGCAAGGGTTATCCATGTAGTGGCTGCCCACGAGTTGCTAGCCAGCTGCTGCGTTCAAAAAAAGTAAATGAATAAACAAATAAAATAAATAAAACCCACTGCGCGCTCAGTTAGATTCCCAAATTACTATAAATGAGGTTTTAAACCTTCCTAGGCCCCCACTTGCAATGTGTCAGGTGAGGGCATATTTACTAAATATATAAAACTGTCAACGGACCAGCAATAGGGACGGGTCCTTTAAAATAATGGGGCATTGGGTGTGGAGTTTGAAATTAAAAAATGGAGGGTGGACAGATCAATATCCACTCCCTGCCCTGCTTGGTGGGCAATTCAAGAATGGTTTAACCCCTTACAAAAGCCAGCACCGGGGCCGTCCTGGTACCATAACAACTTAATGTTGGTGATGTTGTTCTGGTGCCTAAACTGATTCTTAAATTCTATGTAGACCATACAGGTAAAACATTTTTTTCAGTGTCAGTTTATTTAACTTATTGGAATATTTTGATATATTTACTAATTGGCACATTTAATTTTCAAAATCATTCCTATTAAATCCATGTAGTTTTAAACACTGTTTTAGCACTGTTTTTAGCCTGAACTTTGAATGATTATTTCTATGTCTCAGCAACTTCTAATGTCTCTTTCTGGATATCTTCCAGTTACCTAAGTGTAAAGAGTCACTAAATGTTAAAAATAACCTTTTGCTTCTTTTATAGAAACCAATTGAATTTTTTTTTTTTTTTTTATGACCTTCACATTTTGTGAAAAGAGTTTGAAATGTACAAAATTCAGGTTCCCCTTACTATAACTATTCTTTAGCACTTGAAGTAATTGTTATCTTTTATAGACAGACAGACAGACAGACAGACAGACACTAATACACACTACTATAGCCCAGGGTGGCCAAAATTCAGTGTAGGATTTGTCAGGTGAATAATTTAATTGATAGTAGTTCAGTTTTTCTGCTATTGGTATATATTATAACTGAGTCTTGGGAAATTAATTTTGGGTAATTTCATGAAGGAGCAATGAATAAGTCAGAGAAAACAATTTATTCATCAACTCATCATGTATGAAGAAGCTAATTTTTATTTAAATGGCTTCATAAATATGCAAAACTGTTGTTTCTAGGGTACAGAAAATCCAGAGATAATTCATCAGCGCCAATTGCTCCCTACCAAATGCACCATCTGGTGCGGGGTGATCTCGTAGAAAGTTATATTCAAGTGCTAGAGCCTCAAACATTAACTATTGTTGAACAATGAACAATGCAATCATAAGTGCCCAACTTTAAACTTAAAAAACTTACAATGCACTGTTCCAAATTTTATAGCATGGCAGGAGGCTTCATAGTTGCTTAAGTCTCTCTTTACTAGAATTCCACAGCAGCACATTAACATAGAGAGAAAAACACCAGAGACAAAAAAATCAGGAATCTATAAAAGGCTTCTCCCAACTAACTATTTCCTTTTTCTTTGCTGCTCCGCAGTCAGTACAGGTCAGAGTACCACTGCCTCCTGTTTTATATGGGTGGTTGTGGATATTTTACTGTATTTATATGTTTATTACTGTATTGATTTATTTGTTTAGATGGTATTTTTGCATCTACCTACTTAGTGCTGTAGGGATTGATTTATTTAGCTATACTGTATTTTCTACATCTACCTTTTTAGTGCTCTAGTGATTGATTGATTTATTTAGATATACTGTATTTTCTACACCTACCTGCATAGTGCTGTAGTGATTGCTTGATTGATTTATTTACTCTGTTTTTCTGCATCTACCTTCTTATGGCTGCAGGGATTTATTTGTTTAGAATGTGTTTACCTTTCTACTGCCATTATGATTTATTTATTTAGATTGTATTTTTCTGTCCCTACTTTTTTGCTGTAGGGATGTATTTTCTCTTATGACTTTTCTGCATTTTCCTGTTTTGAGCTCCCCTGTCTAGGGATCGCTTTTTTATCAGGTTTGGGGGGGTTTCCTTTTTTCCCTCCCTCCCTCTACCTTTTCCGGGTGGGTTTGCCCCCTTCACTTTTCGTCCGTTCTGCGGCTGCCGGAAAGCAGTCCTCTGACCGCTTTCCATTGCCGACCGCCGGGACCCCGGAGTAAGACTCCGGCGGTCCCACATGTTGGATCCTGCCCGCCGGCTCTGTCTGCTGAGCGAGATCCTCTGCTTCTACCCCCCACCTGACCCACGCTTCTGCTTGCGGTATAACTGCTGGGTGGGGGGGAGGGGGGGTTACCTTCCCATTCAGTGCGGCGGCCCTGAGCATCCACTTCCCCGCGACCACATGGTCAGGTGGGGGCGGGGCCGGCCAGTTACCAGACTTACCGCATTAGTTCCGTCGATGGCAGGCACATGTCCTGTAGCTTTGACTGGGACTCAACTATTACTTGGGCGCATTGCACCCTCAGGCTGTCCTGGCTTTGCGCACCATGTGGCTGGCAGATTACACAGGCATGCTATATAGAGCTGTGCACAACCCCTCAAGGGTTACAGCCACAACTGGCAGTGTTACGACTTATACTCATCCCCCCCTTTTTGTTTGTTCAGATGATTGCTTGCAGCGCTCTGTTTTTATCATATTGACCAATGGAGCACCTCAGTGAGTTCCCTGACTACAGGTGTACTCAATATGCAAGTTCACTATTTACGGAGTGTCAGGCACTATTTAACTGAAGTGCGTTATCTACAGTTACACAATGGAATGCTATCTACAGTCACACAGAAGAATGCTATCTACGGTTACACAGTAGAAGGCTATGTACAGTTACACATTAATATACTAAGTACAGTTACACAGGAGAATGCTATGTACAGTTACACTGTAGAAGGCTATGTACAGTTACACAGTAATATACTATGTACAGTTACACAGAAGAATGTTATGTACTGTTACACAGAAGAGTGTTATGTACAAATACACAGAAGAGAGTTAGGTACAGTTACACAGAAGAACGTATTGTATGTTTACACAGAAGGATGTTATGTACGGCTGCACAGAAGAGTGTTATGTACAGTTACACAGAAGAAGGTTACGTACAGTTACATAGAAGAGTGTTAATTACAGTTACACAGAAGTGTGTTATGTGCTATTAATCTTAAGAAGTGTTATGTACATTTTATCTGAAGAGCAAAAGGTACATTTTATCGGAAGAATGGAATGCACAGTTCCTCACCTGTACATCTCTGAAGGTCCTGACTTGTCTGTGCCCAGGACTTGGCCTGCTCTGCCTGTGCCCCATTGATTGGCCTGCTTTGTCTGTGCCCCATTGATTGGCCTGCTTTGTCTGTGCCCAATTGATTGGCCTGCTTTGCCTGTGCCCCATTGATTTGGCCTGTGCTGTCTGTGCCAGAATGTCTGCATGCCAAGCCTACTGCCACATACTCACGCTTGTGCATTGCATGCACTGCCCAACTTGCCTCGGTCACTATATGAGGTGCTCCCCCTATCTCCCTGCCGGTGACACTTGTCCTCTATACTCCTTGAGGTCGCTTTGCCTGGGACCGCTGCACAGGAGAACCCTTATCCAGGTTAACAGCGCAAACAATGACTACTATGGCAGTGACCGCCTCCGTGGAATTAGGCTTCAGCCTGGGTCCTCCCTTAAGCTTATCAGGAGCATAACATTAGAGGGCCCACCTTTAAAACGTCAGGCGACTTGAAGGAGTCAGACTCTCCTAGAGGAGAGCAGGCAAGGGCACATGAGTGCTACTGGAAGGGTGAAGGCCCTGAACCAGTGACTTGAATGAGTCAAACTCTCCTTGAGGAGAGCAGGCAAGTGCGCATGAGCGCTACTGGAAGGGTGAATGCCCTAAACCAGGCTCCCGGAAAGATAAGACTCCGAGGAGTGGCTTTCCCCTCTGCAATTGGCCAGACGGCCTTGCCTATATGGCGCGGGGGAGGCGATGACCACCGGACGCGGCAGTGACCTCTTTCTTAAAAAGGCAGATGACTTGAAGGAGTCAGACTCTCCGAGTGGAGAGCAGGCAAGGGCGCATAAGCACTATGGGTAGGGTGAAGGCCCGGAACCAAACGCCCGGAAAGATTAGACTCCGGAGAAGTGTCTAGCCCTGATACGATCGGCCTTGATGGCCAGACGACACTGCCTATGTGGCGCAGGGGTGAAGGTCCCCGTAACCCCCCCACCATGGCTGGCCTAGCTAAATGTCGGGCGCACCGGTTCCCCTCGGAGGGAGAGGACGATGGGGGTGTGGATTATGATGGCCCCTGGTGGCACCATGAGATGTAGAACAAAGTCCACTACAGGGGCCCCGACGACCTTGGAAGAAGAGGTTGTCTCGTGGATCACCTTAAACGAACCCCTGTTTGACCCTCAATGCATTGCTCACCTGGTTTCTTTGGAATGGTCTCTGCCTGATCACCTAGCACCATCGGTGCATTTCTGGGGAACATACAAGGAAGTATAAGATGTGTCCTTTTTTACATGGAAATACTTGACGGAGGCTTATCTCAGCTCCAACCCATACCTTTTATAGGGGATTGGACCCTTGACCCGGAATTTCACACTTGCCTCCACTTTCGGATGACATTCCAGATGGGACCCCGAGTCTAGGGTGGCAGACGACCTTATTCTAAACGCAATTTGGACCGCTGGAGGTGCTTGGGATAAAGGGATCTGAGCCCCTCGGAGTCCCGGCACGAGTCTACGATTGAACGTATATTCATTAGTTACTTTCAGTTTTCCCTTGTTCGAGTCCCTGGATTTCGTTTTCAACCAGGGAAATATCGACCTCCTCTACATCTCAAGGAGTTGAGTCCTGGAGGCCGGATTGGACGCAATGGGTTCCTCCTACGCTCTCCTCTCCCCGAGTTCTCGTACGTATGGAATAGTTTTCTCTGAGAGGACCCGGCGTCAAGACTTTAGTCCACGGAGGAGGACCCAAGACTTTAGTCCACGGAGGAGGACCCAGTTCGGCTGGATGATGGACCCGTTTGCTCAGTGATGGACGCTTCCCTCCAGGAGTGTTCGACACAGAGACGTGAACGAGTCTCCTCCGTTTGGTCTCAGGACCTTTCTACAGGTGCCTCGGTCTGCTGGTATTTTGGAATTATGATCTCCACTTTGGCAGAGTCGAACCTAGTTCCTGGATTCCCTGGACCCTTGCTCATTTGATCTCGGGGATTGTGAGACTTTGGTCTGCATGTTGACCCTGACGTAGTTGGGTCTGGTACGGATCTCCTAATTTTGCTATTGCTTTTACAGGGTTCGGGTATTGTTCGTCACTTTATTACCGGGACTGCCATATTAATTAGATTAGGTAGCGCGTACGACTGTTGTCGGCGGGCCTCGCTCTGCTTAGAATTCCCTTTACGATTCCTGAGGACGGGTATTCATTTCCCCAGGGGGTACACGCATTTTTGTCATGCTCTTATGGTGGGTTCTGTCGGGTTTTGCCCATTCACTGATTCTGGATTTATTTCCGTTATTATACCTTGTTTTTCTTTCAGATGGGTTCGGCGGTTCGGACCTTAGTTGTCTATCAGCCTTAGTCAGACCCAAGGGTCATATTCTTACTTTGGTAGCGCTCCCACCTTTAGGCGGTGTTCGACGTCACCGTTTGTTTAAATGGTTCTTCCTTTTTTCTCGCCCTTCATGTACCACTTGGTTGTGGTTGCCATTGGCGGGGTGTATAGGTTTTTTTGGTTCACTTCAGTCCGTAACACTGCGACTTCAGGTACCGACATGGCGGGCATTTTTCTCCAAGACATCGTACGCTTTCCTGCCGGTTACGAGGAGCTATCTTCGCAGAATTTAGGTTGGTACGGCGGATCGGGTTTCTTTGGTCTTTGCTGTCCGAGCGTTAAAACAGCAAATATGAAGCCTCCTGTCATGCTATAAAATTGTAGATTATACTAGCTTTAGTGTAACTATAATCTTAATTTTATTAATGACAGGAAGCGAATATTTCCCTCCCAGTTTCTCCCTCCCCTTCTTGTTTGTTGGTTTGACTGACTTGTTGTTTATTCACCTGGGCTAGGTTGGTTATCTGGGGGAGTTGGGGTTTATCTGGGATATGGTACCGTCAGTATTTTATGATGGGGATTCAGGTTTTTTTCACTACCAGGGATATTATACTGTCAGTATTTACGATGGGGATTCATGTTTTCTCAGTACATTTCATTCGCTAATCAGTGTTTTCGACTCTGTTTATCTCGTTTCAGTTTAATGGTTTGGCTACAGTTCTTAGATCCGACTACTCTACAGGATAAAGGTCAAGGCTTCACCCACTGGTTCCACGGTTTCAATTTTGGATGGCATTCATCGTTTTGTTATGTTTGTTTCTCCTGTTATTGTATTTGTGGTGTATTGTTTATGTACTTTAGAAGCCTTTTATAGATTCCTGATTTTTTTTTTATTTTTTTTTGTCTCTGGTGTTTTTCTCTCTATGTTAATGTGCTGCTGTGGAGTTCTAGTAAAGAGAGACTTAAGCAAATATTCACCTCCTGTCATTAATAAAATTAAGATTTTAGTTACACTAAAGCTAGTATAATCTACAATTATTACGCACAGTAAGTTTCAAAACACTTTATATGTTGTAAAGAACTGAAAATTGTCATTTGTTGTGTTTGCAGCATATTTACTGAAGTCAAAAGCTATTTCAATTAAACTTATAACAACATTTTAACTTTTTAAACATTTTAACAGGTCACGTTACATTTTAACATAGGACACCTTGTTTGATAGCAGCTTCACAAGTCTTGCATCCATTGAACTTGTGAGTTTTTGGACAGTTTCTGCTTGAATTTGTTTGCAAGATGTCAGAATAGCCTCCCAGAGCTGCTGTTTGGATGTAAATTGCCTCCCACCCTCATAGAACTTTTGCTTGAGGATGTTCCAAAGGTTCTCAATAGGATTGAGGTCAGGGGAGGATGGAGGCCACATCATGACTTTCTCTCCTTTTATCCCCATAGCAGCCATTGATGCAGATGTATTCTTTGCAGCATGAGAGGGTGCATAGTTCTTCCTTCTGTACCAGGGAAGAAAATGGTCAGTCAGAAACTCCACATACTTTGCAGAGGTCATCTTTACACCTTCGGGGACCCTAAAGGGGCCGACCAGCTCTCTTCCCATGAATCCGACCCAAAGCATGACTCCACAACAGCCTTGTTGGAACAGGGTGGCCGTCCACCAACCATCCACTACTCCATCCATCTGAACCATCCAGGGTTGCACGGCACTCATCAGTGAACAGGACTGTTTGAAAATTAGTCTTCATGTATTTTTCTGCCCAATGCAGCCGTTTCTGCTTGTGAGCATTGGTTAGTGGTGGCCGAAAAGAACGTTTATGCACAGTTGCAAGACTCTGGAGGACTCTATACCTTGATGTCCGTGGGACTCCAGCGGCACCAGCAGCTTCAAATATCTGTTTCCTGCTATGTAATGGTATTTTAGCAGCTGCTCTCTTGATCTGATGCATGGATCTGGCAGAAATCTTCTTCAATGTGCCTTTATCTGCAAAAACCCATCTGTGCTCTGAATCAGCCACAAATCTTTTAACCCCTTAAGGACCAAACTTCTGGAATAAAAGGGAATCATGACATGTCACACTTGTCATGTGTCCTTAAGTGGTTAATAGTGTGATGATCACGCTTAAGTTTTCATGAAATATCTAATGTTTTCATACCTCATCCAAGGCATTGAACTATTTCACTCTTTTCGGCAGCAAAGAGATCCTTTTTCTTCCCCATATTGCATAAAAATGGTTCTCTGCTTAATAATGTGGAACACCCTCTTTTAGTAGTTTTTACTTAAATTGGGCTCACCTGGCAAACTAATCTAATCACAGGTGTCCGCGATTGTTTTCAGTGATCAAAAGAGCCCTGAGACACAATGCCATCCATGAGTTAAACTGAAAAACAAAATATTTAATCTTTGTGACACTTAAATAGAATTTGCATAATAATTTGGAACAAGGTGTAGTCAAGCAAATTGTAGATTATGCTAACGCAGTGTACCTATAATCTTAATTTTATTAAAGGACCACTATAGTGCCAGGAAAACATACTCGTTTTCCTGGCACTATAATGGACCCCCTCCCGCCGGGCTCTAGGGGGAGGAAGGGGTTAAACTTACCTCTTTCTCCAGCGCCGGGCGGGGAGCTCTCCTCCTCCTCTCTTCTCCTCCTCTTCGTCTGAATACACATGCTAGGCAGGAGCTGTGCGCACATTCAGCCAGTCCATAGGAAAGCATTCACAATGCTTTCCTATGGACGCTGGCATCTTCTCACTGTGATTTTCACAGTGAGAAACACGGAAGCCCTCTAGCGGCTGTCAATGAGACAGCCACTAGAGCCTGGATTAACCCTAATATAAACATAGCAGCGCTTCACAAAAAGAGGGGAATTTACCAAATGAGACAATAACATTTTTGTAACAGGATAGGTAATAGGTAGTCGAGGATAAATACATTAATATATATAGTCAAATAGTATGTAATATGTAATCATAACAGATAGTAATCGCAATCTCAAGATGTGTGATATAAAATAAAGCACATAATAATGAAATAAACACACTCCCCTGAATTCAAATCTTTATTGAATTACAAACCAATGAATCATGTAAACAGGGAGGGGGGAAAAGGGTGGGAAAATACTCGCCTCCTGTCCTTAATTATTAAAATTAGGATGGGCGGGACTTCCGGTCCAACGGAGCGGTCGCATGCCGTGAGAGCTCCGTGATCGGATAGGCCTAAACAGTGACGAAAAAAAAGCGGCAAACAGCCTACACCACTCCAAAAAAGATACCAGAGGTAAGGGGAACACCACCCCCAACCCCAACATGGCACCTCCAAAAGCCCAACGAGCATCAGATTTCTTCCGACAAGGGAAGAAAGACCAGCTTCGTTCCGAACAAAATAGCGGCGGCTCCCACTCACCTACGCAATAGATTACACTATTACAGCACAAAGGAAGCTATACTTACAGCGCAAAGGAAGGCCTCCGAGATGCAACCCACCTACAAGGAGATATCCCTATATGCTGACCTGTCTCCGACGACGATGTCCAGGATACGGGACTTCATCAACGTCACAAAATGTCTCAGAAATCACAAAGTGTCCTACAGATGGGGCTTTCCCACAAAACTCTTTATATGGCGGAATGGATCTCTCACCAAAGTTGAAGACCCGCCCAAGGGAATGGAGACACTCAAATCATGGGGATTGTCCCACGATGACAACGCAACCACCTCTCCGGCTCCACTACGGAAAGTGACCACAAGCTGGACAAAAGCCTAGCAAATGACGCCACCAAGTAGTTGAAGCTACCATTATTGCCTACTCAGGCGAGTTTTAGCTGAATCTCCCAAAGACCGATGTCCATGCTATGGGACTGTGGTGACAAAAAAGGGGTTTTCATCTGCATGTGAGTACAATTTATGTCCTCGCCCTAATAAGCCCAGCCAAAGTGACACTATCTCTCCCACCATTCCATGCATCGGACTTATTGCCCCACTCGTGAGCCAGAAACTTGTCTGAAGGAGAGACTTGAATGGACTTAAAATGGCAATAGGTGAAGGAACTCTCCGCCCATGATCCACACCCTAATGTGCCCCACAAGGTATAAGTTAGGCGCACAAGCTGGCCTAGAATTACGATTTTGGCCTTGTCGACACCGACCTTTACCAATTCTCCCAATGGGCTCCTGTAAGGGCAAGGGTCACCCCTCCTCTTTCTCATCCCTTATATGTGGTTGGGCCACGAAAGGCGTAAAGGCCCCACCGAATGTTGGCGAACCCCCCCCGTAACTCTCTCATGACACCACTCGCCGCTGTAGCCCCCTCTCAGAGCAGTAGAGGGTGCACGCTCGGCGGTGGGGTCCTCCACATAATGCTTTATAGCTATTTGCTTTGTATATACTTTGTTTATGTTATCTATTTCTGTTACACTTGTTGTAAGTTGTGATATATCCCATGCCCCAGACCCACCCTTCAGATGCTCCCTTCCTACCACAAAATTTGAACTAAGCCTTATTGCACAGACAGGTCAGGGGCCCCAGGCTCCCACCCAAGATCCTTACTCCTGGGAGAAAAACTGTCGGCACTCCTCCACTTCCATGGCCTACATGATACTTGGCGGGCACTTTACCCAGCCTCTAGGGACTATACCTTTTACTCTAGGGTCCATGACCAGTACTCTCGCATAGACATGTGCCTGGTAGATGCTAAAGCCCTGGATACCCTAGCGGAGGTCGATATTGCCCCGATAACTTGGTCGGACCATGCCACCTCATATCATCATTCACCATACTACACCCAGTCCGAGGGGGGGGGCCAGTGGAGACTCAATGAGTCCCCCATAGACAATCCTGAGAGGGCCTCTGAGATCAGGAGATCCCTAACACACTACTTTGTGGACAATCAATACACTGACACAAACATCACCACGACATGGCTAGCCCATAAGGCAGTCACGCGAGGCGCACTCATACAAATAGGGGTGAAATTGAAGCGCCAACTCTCTGAAAAAAGTGACGCCTTACTGAAAGATCTAAAACTGGCGGAAACAGAACACAAAGCCTCACCCCCTGAACCCCATAGACTAAAGGTTCACAAAATTAGGACCACATTAGAAGCACTACAAATGCAACAAGTCGAACGGGCCATCAGAAAAATGAAAACAACCTACTGCAGGCAGGGGAACAGGGCAGGTAAACTACTGGCCTCTCAGCTTAATGAAAGACTCTCCCAGGTAAAAATCCCCTATGTCAGGGATGGTCATGGAACTAAAGTTATGAACCCCAAAGCGATTGTAGGCGAATTTGCTGCCCTTTATGCAAAACTATACAACCTCTCCGGGGATCCCACCCAGCACCAACCCACCCCTCAGAACATCACCATCTTCCTGGAGGGGATACACCTTCCCCAGCTCTCCACTGAACAGGCCACAGCACTGACAAACCCGATCCTACCCACCGAGATATCTAGGGCATTACGTGGCACCCCGAGACACAAGGCCCCAGGCCCGGACGGCTACTCCACTCACTACTATAGGGTTTTTGAGGACCTGCTACTCCCCCTTCTCACGGCACTATTCAACCACATTTTAGACACGGGGAACATGCCCCCGGAAATGTTAGAAGCCACAATTGTCACGCTTCCCAAACCAGGCAAACCCACAGACTCCTGCGTGAACTACCGCCCGATTTCGCTTCTTAATGCCGACACCAAGTTATTCACCAAGGTCCTGGCGAATAGAATCCGCCCCCTACTATGTCAACTTGTCTCACCTGAGCAGTCGGGTTTTGTTCCCGGAAGCCAGGTAGAGGACAACACCAGACGGGCCCTGGACATAATGGAACTCATGAATGCGGACAGCTCACAGGGACTTATGATAGCATTGGAAGCGGAGAAGGCCTTCGACAGGCTCCATTGGGGCTATATGTCGGAGGTCCTCCGCAGGCTTAACTTCCCACCCAAATTCTTGACTGGACTCCTATCCCTATACTCAAGCCACAGTCATGAGCTCCGGATTCATCTCTAGATGCTTTGCTCTGACGAACGGCACTCGGCAGGGCTGCCCACTTTCGCCCCTCATTTTTATCCTTGCACTAAAGCCCCTAATCCGCAAAATTAAGGCAGACCCTAACACTGTGGGCATCCCCTCCCCAATTGGCCAACAAAAACTAGCAGTGTTTGCAGATGACATCCTCCTCTTTCTCACCAACCCCTCTGAGTCCCTCCCAACTCTATTACACCTATTAGAAGACTACGGCCGAGTCTCTTACTATAAAAACAATGTGGCGAAGACCCAAGAGCTGTCCATGAACCTGCCCAGATCCCAACTCGAGTCTCTAAAAACACTTTACCCCTTCGAATGGAGGAAGGACACCCTCTCCTATTTAGGCACACAATTAACGCCCTCAAAACACAAGCTCATAAAGCATAATCATGGGAAATTAATGGTGGACATAGAGTGACGGTTAGAGAGCTGGGGCAACAAAAACACATCCTGGCTAGGGCGCATTAATGCCATCAAAATGGTCATCCTCCCACAGATTCTATTCCTTTTCAGAGCCCTCCCAATAAGCCTTCCTAAGTGCATTCCAAAGCCTCCTTAACGCGCACATCTGGGGAAAAAAAACCACCAAGGGTATCACTAGCAACAGGCGTTGGAGTACCTGGTCCAAATGGTAGGATGGTGATGACACCAGAGTGATGAAAACTAACCTCTGAAGTGTGTGCAATGAAGAGCATCTCAACCCCCCATCCCTAGTTCACTGTCCTCTCCCACCTCCTACTACACACTCCCCTCTCAAAAAACTAAGGGCCATAGCTACGTTGGCAAGCCCTAAAAACCTGAGACGATTGGTAGTGGACCTAACCCTACAACGTGTATATCAGCGCAGAGCCTTACTGGAAGACAAACACCTGACTGCTCCGAAGCCCTGGAGAATAAAGGTTTAGAGCTCAACCCCGGCACTTACCATGCACACCCAGAAGTCCTCTTCCACAATATCCCTACACACGCATAACTCCCTACGCCTACCGGGCGCTAAGCTCAAACCTCTCTACCACCTCCCACAGCAGTTACAGAGTGAATAGCTTATAGTAGTAACGCGTAAACGACATCCTGAAGTATTATTTGAATGCCTATGTGAATGGTTATTAGTTATTCTTCAAAATCTATTACTGTACCTACTCTCTTATGGCGACAACGTAATGTTTGTTACTAAGTGATACTATGATGTTACACCCCTAATAAAAATTATACATTTAAAAAAATTAAATTAAATTAAGATTATAGGTACACTGCATTAGCATAATCTACAATTTTATAACATGACAGGAGGCTTCGTATTTTGCATTTTTAAAGTTGTGGATGAAGAGCAAACGAAGCATGAGACACCTGACGGAATTAACAAACACAGAATGTACTAGCTCTAGTCCAGTCCACGGATCGCAATAGGTCGGTAGACAAAGCACCCCTGCCGGAAAAACCTTCAATGTGGTCACGCCCTGAACAGAGTGAGCGCCAAAACAAGAGTCTACACCCTCTAGGGATATCCACCAGCAAAATAAATAATAAGAGGTCCCGCCTAGGGTGTCCATAGAGGAGCGGTACGCTCCACCTATCCTAGTAAAGTGTCCACCATGCAGAAGCGGGAAACAGTCCAAAAAACGGGATATGAGACGGAGGAAGTTCCATCTTAGTTCGACGCGAGATAGAAATACATTCCTTCCAGACTAAAGGAAAAAAACGTCTACGCCAAACGCCGGCAATCCGTCGAAAGAAAAGGACACAAAAGTGTAAGTATCGTTGAGAGTTGGCGCAAAGACAATTTAGTATTGTCTGGCCATACACAATGAAAATTTCAAACTAGAACAATGTCCCACATAGGCTAGTATTTGGGAGCTGGTGGTCTAGACAGACAAATCCCCCTAGAAGGTGACAGACCAGAGGGTTCTGGCCTATACAAGAGTCCCCTGTAGGGGCATGATCCACCAAGATAGCAGAATGTGTAACATTGATAGAGCGATACAACATTCCCGTCGAAAAGGGATAGGATAAGAAATTTAACACTGCAGTAACAGGTGCCATAAAAGGATCGAGGTCCCTCTCCATACATCAATTACTCCATCCGGTCCATGTGGAGTCGTGGCTCCCTCTATTGCCTGGGGCCCCAGGCCACTAGGTCCAAGTGTCTTTGGAGGACAGGTGGATGCAATTCCCCTTGGGTGTTCGTCAATAGACGCAATAAGGGTTATAGCAGGAGGGGTGATCCTGAGATAGTTCCAGTAAATCTGGACACCATGCTTGACTTTGTCATCAGTGAGTGACGAACAACAGAGTGAGCTTGTGGATCCGCAAGTGATGAAGGACTTTCACCAATCTAGAGAACAGAGGAAGAGCATAGGCTCCTAGGAACGTCCAATTCCAAAGTAAAGCGTCCACTGCCTCGTACTCCGGATCCGGAAGCCAGCTGAAACAGTTCTGTAATTGCCTGTTGGACCGAGATGCAAATTATTCAACTAGAGCAGACCCCGCAGAGTCCACAGTGTGCGGAATATTGAGACGTTCAGTCCCCATCTGCTGACGTCCCTCCAGAGTCGAGAAACCCAGTCCACCCATAGGTTGTCAAATCCTGGTAAGAATACTGCACATAGATTGGTGTTGCGAGTCAGGCAAAATCGATATATGTCCGTTGTCGCCGCTGTGAGATTTGCCCAAGCGGTTTATGTATCGAACCACCGATATGTAGCTATTCCACGCCTGCATGTGAAGTAATCACCAATGGATTTTGGCCCTTCCTTTGGGCGTTACTGGTATCCAATGGCTGTAAGCATGACCCGTCCGCAGATAATGGGCTTACAGTCAGTGCATAGTTTTGTAGTGTAGTAGACCTGGAAAATCACCTGAATGGATGAGGACAGGAGTCCCACCACACAAGCCAGGATGCGGAAAGGGATGGAGTCCTTGCGCAGAGTATACTTGATTTCTCAGCGAATGGCTTGATTCTATCGCGTTAGGTAAAAGGACACATTTGGTCAACTCGATCTCGAATCCTGGGAATTGTATCACCTGAGGTGGTGTTAGAGTTGATGACCCCTTGCTTACGATGACTCCCCGTGATTCCAGAAGGTATTACCAATTCCGTCTATGAGCGCAGTCTGGAAATGGAATCACAAAGAAATATTATGTCGTCCAGATCAGACAACGGACCCTTGTGATCGTCGATGAACCATTACCGGTTTCAGAAGTATGGGGAAGCACCAAGGTGCCAAGTCAAGTCCAAATGGTAGTCATGTGAATGTGATGCCTCCTGAGTCTCATCTGCCAGGACCGAGTGCTCTCTGGTGCTACGGGCACGGAGAGATAGGAGTCCTTTGTACTTGGATGTATGAACCAATCGTTGGCCAGTAGGAGATCTTGTAACAGACGAATACCTTCCATCTTGAAACGGTAATAGACTACAAAGTTGTTCGTGTGACATGAGTTGATGGCTGAACGGTAGTCTCCTGTCTTTTCCTGATCACGAATATCTTCTTTCAGGAAACCTGACCTGTCCGGAGACAACTGGACTTCTCCTTTGGCGAGCAGGACCTGTATGCCTTCGTCAATTAGAGGTCCATGGGTTGCCGCCAATTGTAAAGGATGAGGACATCCTACCAGCGAGGGTGGAGAGGGGAATCCTATAACGTATTCCTGAACGGTCCGTAGGATCCAACCGTGTGTGAAATGTGGTGAAGAGATTCACATGCTTAAGTTTAGCGATAAAGGTTCTGCAAATAATAATACAGTTGCCAATGCTCCTATTGCTCTCTTTCCGAGGTCTGGAAGCCCATTGTCAATTTCTTTGAAGATCATGAGTGTCGTGGTGCCCGTGGGTTGAATGGGGTAAACCCAGTGTGCCCATGAAGACATTTTCACCAGTGTTTGTAATCTTGTGACAACCCTGTCTCTTTGGGGAATATTACTTTACGTATTCCTTGACGTAATGAGATGCCGTAGTTGGCATATTGTGCCTATCATTAGCAACAGAGGTCAAGCCGGCTATTCACCATTCGTCCACTTTTGTCATAGTGGGTGATTTGGGATAAAAGTCTTCCTCGGAGGAGGAGGGAAGTGGAGGAGGGAAGTGGAGGAGGGATTACGTTGCATGATTCTACACACTCAGGTCTCTTGAGTGGAGGCCTTCCTCTAAATCTCATGGCACTTCCTCGTGGCCTTTTAGGAAGGGCCATGGGTACCCTGGATGTCTCAGAGCCCTCTGCTCCCACCACTTCTTGGTTGGCAGACTGGAGATGTCTCGTGATTCAGGTGGGAGGTCGTGTACTCTACAAAGTGCCTTCTTCACTGACCTTGCTATGGCAGCATATGACATGTTGCGGGAATCTTTGGTCGTGGTTTTGTGAAGGGTTAGGCATCATGCCCCAAGGTTCCTGTAATGGCGGGATGAGATACACATGAGTAATATGTGTGCACCTCTTAACGTTGCAGGGTGTACATCCAGAATTGAGTGCAATAATAATATTATTATGCATGGATTGGTTGGAGTGCCAAATGAGAGGGGGGTCACCCTCTAATGACAGGTGGCAACAGGTCATGCATTCACGCCAGGAGGTTTCACTTGGTTACATTGGAGACATTGACAGTCTCATAAATAAATAGGGGGGTTACCCCTGTATTGTCCCGTAGTATTGGACGGGTACTATGGAGGGGGTCACCCTCGTAAAAACTGCCCGCCGACTGGTCGGGGCATGTGGATGTGTACATCCCAGTTATACAGCGGAGTGCACCTCTGCATCAATTAACTTATATTAGTACACATATAAGTAAAGGCACTCTAGTATGTGGGAGGTCACACCATTAGCAGTAAGGGGGTCACACTTAATATAATGTGGCCACAGGCAGTTGGTAACGCTATAATGCGGGTATTCCTGACACATGATTATGTAAACACAGGCACTCCAGTACGTGGGGGGTCACCCTTAATAAAAAGTATTCACTGGTGGCTCTTAATGATATCATGAGGGTATTCATTTTAAGATGTAAAATGGTATCCTTAAATATATATATATAGAATATTGAATTCTGTTCAATGCAGTCCAAAAATTGCCGTGGCATAGAGAACATTATATATGGCCTTGGTAAGGCGTACGGGGTCACCCAAGCCGTAAGGGGGGTCACCCCTATAGAATGTTTGCCCTGACGGGTCTTTACAAGTCTTGTTGGGGGTCACCCAGCATAGGGGGGTCACCCCTATAGTATTCCTGCCACCGAAAGGCCTGTGCAGTTCTCACTTTAGGGGTCACCCAGCGTAGGGAGGTCACCGCTGTATATGTATGTCCCTTAGGACTGGTGCCAGACTCGCTTGGGGGTCACCCAGCATAGGGGGGTGACCCCTGTAATATATTCAATTAAGTGCACCCACATATGGTATTTGAATACTGTTGCCCCAATGGAGAGGGCTTATCTCCTTGAAAGTGATAGGAGAGAACTGAACACTTTTAACCAGCACCTATAATCTACAATCATGGAGTAAACACATCCTGTATGTCTATTTATACCTCCATTGTGCACACACCTCAGGGAATAGTGATGTTTATATATATATAAGAAAACCTGCAGAGAAAAACTATGCCAGTTCGTGGGAATCACGAACTGGCGAAACCAAGATGGCCGACGTGAATCTTGCAGTACCGCAAGATCCAAGATGGCCACCGTTCGCACGCAAATATGCTGTGCGGCCCGTGATCGCGGCCTGCCGGTATGGCATAGCTCCCCCCCCCCTCATTCCACCCCCAGTACCCTTGCCTTGAAGCCCAGAACCTTGTCAGTAGAAAAGACACGATCCGCGCGAGGATAGTGACAGGGGAAACACAGGGCCAGCTGAAAACACAGAAAAAGCAATATTAAACCAACATAAGGGGTAAAGCAGGGAGAAGGGGAGCAGGGAATAAATAACAATACACAAATGTTCAAATAAAGTGCAAATAGCTATTACAATAAATGAACAGTGTGGAGCAAATTACTCTTATTATTAGTGTTGCAATGTTTTTTTTCACTAAACTTTATTGTTAAATCTGTGCTGCTGGAGTTTTAGTAAAGAGAGATTATGCAAAAATACGAAACTCCTGTCATGTTATAAAATCTCCATATCTTAAGCATTTGTTTTATGTAACATCATTGAAATTGGTTCAAGGGGCACTATAGTCACCTGAACAACTTTAGCTTAATGAAGCAGTTTTGGTGTATATAACATGCATCTGCAGCCTCACTGCTCAATCCTCTTCAATTTAGGAGTTAAATCCCTTTGTTTATGAACCCTAGTCACACCTCCCTGCATGTGACTTGCACAGCCTTCCATAAACACTTCCTGTAAAGAGAGCCCTATTTAGTTATGTTCTGTTTAACCCCTTAAGGACACAACTTCTGGAATAAAAGGGAATCATGACAGAATATTTCCGTCATGTGTCCTTAAGGGGTTAATTAAGATTTTTTTATCCCCTGCTATGTTAATAGCTTGCTAGACCCTGTAAGAGCCTCCTGTATGTGATTAAAGTTCAATTTAGAGATTGAGATACAATTATGTAAGGTAAATTACATCTGTTTGAAAGTGAACCAGTTTTTTTTTTTCATGCAGGCTCTGTCAATCATAGCCAGGGGAGGTGTGGCTAGGGCTGCATAAACAGAAACAAAGTGATTTAACTCCTAAATGACAGTGAATTGAGCAGTGAAATTGCAGGGGAATGATCTATACACTAAAACTGATTTATTTAGCTAAAGTAATTTAGGTGACTATAATGTTCCTTTAATAAAAAAGTTATTGACCCCTCAAAACCTAACCTTCTCTAGATTTTGATCCACCCTGTAGTAGCGACTGTCCTGCTTGCATGTGGAAATCTTTGGAACATTCCAAAAGTTCATCCTGCTTACTCTACGTATGTAGGCCAGTAAGTCTATATAAGTTATTATATCCAGACATTTTTGAATAGCATTAGCAATATTCAGATTTTACAGTCCATATATAACTGGATGGTTTTGCCTCATTTGTAATAAGACTTTTGGGACTTTAGTGCATAACCCCATCACTATATGCAGCTGTAACTTGCCATCATGAAAATGATGGGGGAAAATGGCACATAAAATGTTACATTCAAGTGTCAGATTCTTTTATCTTTTTAACTTCTGTGTGATTCTTGTCCTCTTTGCAATACCATTTTTGACAACCATAAAATGACCTGTATGTTGTATCATTTAACATCAAGCAACTGATGATACTTTTTGCATACTATTTAATGAATAGATTTCGCAATATTTTATGTGGAAATGAACTGTAAATAGTATTGAATACATGACCTTACACTGCATATTTTAAATGATTTCCCAATCTGTAATATATTTAATGACATATTTTACAAGCTTCGGAAATATACTGTTGCTGAAAAAAAGGATTAAGAAAATGGAATTTGTTCTAGGGCATAACATCAGCTGCTGCATTCATACTATTTTTGCAACATTAAATTTTAGATGACCTTCCATCCTTACTTTACTAAGTGCAACATTAACAAGATAGTGGTAATGTAATGTCATGTGCTTATGAATAATGAACATTTTCAAGGGCATTTCTTTTTAGATGGTGTATACTTTTCTGCCCTAGAACCAACAAATGTAGCCAGTTAAATGAATCATTCTAAAATAATAATTTGTAAATTGGAGAAATGCTTGAATGCAGCGGGCACATTGACAAAATAAAAAAAACATCACAAATTGTCATCAGGTCCCAGCAAGATGAATGTATTGTTATCACAATGTGTGTTGGTATGCAGTATATATAGTGAATTCCCTCGCTGTCGTTCAGTATTTCCCTGAACGGTGTTCCATGGTATTGGAACTATGCAATATTTCATGAATGTTTTATAAAAGAAGAACATTGAACTGTCTATTTAGAATGTCCTGTTTGCACTATCCTCTAACTGATGGCTCTCAGTGTGTGAACATTGTATTTTTTATGTTCTTTTACCTTCGTCTATATAGCACTGTAGCTGTTTCTATTATTTAGATCGTTTAGAAAGTAAATTTTATGTAGTAAATTTACAGTATATTGTCAGAATCTTCAAAATGTGCTTGTCATCCATAATGATGAATTAAAAGAGAAAGGGGAACATATTCCATGCCAATTAGACTTCAGAACATGTATTGTAACCGCGGCTGGTTCCTTTAATTACCCCTATAATGTTTTAAAGCATAGAACTTAGTAGGGCTAACCATACAGATGTCTTAGCCATCATTTTATATAGTTAGTGTGAGAGATCCTCTATTTAACATATATAAATAATTAAGAAAACAATATACCTAAAGTACACCTATTTATACCTTCAATGTCATCATTTTAGGGTCACTATAGTTCA
>OW240913.1:174993013-175003520 GCA_933207985.1 Pelobates cultripes
TATATGAAAACGTAACTTTTTTACTTTATTCATTTTAGGACCTCCCTTAACTTGACAAAAATACAAGTTCATTACTAAAGGGTGTATACGTCATGGAAATTTTCCTGACTTAGTTCAAGATGGTATCTTACAGTTGGAACATCTTTATCTACTTAGGGTTACCACAGTATATTGTGTACTGAAAGAGTCGTAGCATAGCCTTGAAGCTTGTTTATGCATTCTTGTTATTGTAATTTGTCAGGGACAAAATGGAGTAAACATAATATGCACTGAAGGTAGGTAAGAGGTTATTGCTTAAAGAAACATCTATGAAAAACAATATGTTCCTTTTCTAACACCTTGTCAGTTTGCAATATCTCTTAAAGACAAAGTACACAGTTTAGGAAATATAACATTTCATTCTAAAACTTGAAAAAATAGACAGAAATAAATGCTACAAGGTCCCAAAAGAAAAACAGAATTGAGACCTTAAGCATCACCTGGATATATGTATAGCATGTAGGAGTAAACCAAGTATGTAAGTGTGTATCAACCCTAGAGGTCAGGGAGATCATAAAGAGCAAAAGGCAAAAATAGTGAAAAAATAAAACATAAATAGTGATAAACTAAGGTATATATAGAGAACTCGTGCCACTAAATCTCATTAAAAGAGAGTAAACAGGAAAAGAACACCCTGTCAGTTAACAGATGATACTCCATGCAAAATAAAGCTTTAATAGGAAAAACGGGCTAGCTTGTGAGTATCAATCCTGGTAGTGTGTCTATTCACCTCTCATCCGAATAGCTGGCTAGGAAGCCCCAGGGAATACTGAGACTAAGTCTTAGTATAACATAATAACAAAATATCAAACTAATAAATCCAGGGGGGCCCCCCCTTTTTTGGATCGAATCCTACAGCCAAAAAATCGACTGGAGGAAAAAAGTCCCTAGATCCCAGGACCAAAAAATATATATAGAGTCCTATAGGCCAGAAAGAGGACGAAAATAAATAGTAAGATAACAGGGAGGAGGAGTAAGGAGTAGAGAAATCAGTTCAAAATGAGCTGATAATATCGATTATGAAGCCTCTCTCCCTGGTAAACTGACTAGATAGATGAAGTGGTAGAGAAAAGGGAAATGCAATCAAGGGAAAAAACAAAATATTAGTCATAATAATAATGATCAATAAATTATACTGTAGAGCAATTCGGGCGTTTCTATCGCATTGTTTTCTTTATTTTTAATGGGAATGGGGTATTTAATTATGCTCTACAGTATAATTTATTGATCATTATTATTATGACTAATATTTTGTTTTTTCCCTTGATTGCATTTCCCTTTTCTCTACCACTTCATCTATCTAGTCAGTTTACCAGGGAGAGAGGCTTCATAATCGATATTATCAGCTCATTTTGAACTGATTTCTCTACTCCTTACTCCTCCTCCCTGTTATCTTACTATTTATTTTCGTCCTCTTTCTGGCCTATAGGACTCTATATATATTTTTTGGTCCTGGGATCTAGGGACTTTTTTCCTCCAGTCGATTTTTTGGCTGTAGGATTCGATCCAAAAAAGGGGGGGCCCCCCTGGATTTATTAGTTTGATATTTTGTTATTATGTTATACTAAGACTTAGTCTCAGTATTCCCTGGGGCTTCCTAGCCAGCTATTCGGATGAGAGGTGAATAGACACACTACCAGGATTGATACTCACAAGCTAGCCCGTTTTTCCTATTAAAGCTTTATTTTGCATGGAGTATCATCTGTTAACTGACAGGGTGTTCTTTTCCTGTTTACTCTCTTTTAATGAGATTTAGTGGCACGAGTTCTCTGTATATACCTTAGTTTATCACTATTTATGTTTTATTTTTTCACTATTTTTGCCTTTTGCTCTTTATGATCTCCCTGACCTCTAGGGTTGATACACACTTACATACTTGGTTTACTCCTACATGCTATACATATATCCAGGTGATGCTTAAGGTCTCAATTCTGTTTTTCTTTTGGGACCTTGTAGCATTTATTTCTGTCTATTTTTTCATTTAATTGGGGTTAAGCCCCTGGAGACCCCTGGAGTCTCTGTGCGGTACACAGGTTGTGAGCGCAGACCAGCACTTTTTCCTATTTGGATTTAGTGTCTTGTCCTTTCGCTCACTATCCTGTATTGTTTTCTGTTTGTTCATTCTAAAACTTGTAATATTTGCCCATAACATTTATTAACAAAAAACACAACTGTTTGTTGACTGCTCCCATTACTCTTAAGCAATAAAAATTAAAATTGTTGGAAAGAAATTTGCCACAGTTATTCAGTGTTTTCAGTTATTTGGGTGTTAAAACATGTAGCGCTCCATTTAACTAGTTGGTAATCTACGGGTAAATTAATATTTTATCTGTAGTATCATAGGGTATATTTGGTGCCATATTTATCAAGACCAACAAAACAAAATCTTCACAACAGTTAAGGAATTTTTCCAGACCAATTGTGTTACAATCATAAATAAAGTATTGCTAATAATATGTAGAGCAGTTGTCAGATTTACCTAACAAAGATCTTGATTTATTATTTTTGGCTAAGCTTTTCAAAATATTTAATGTTTTTGAAAATAACCATTTAACATTATTTCATATTTTAAATTTTTTTTAATATTATGATATTTTTTGACATATTAATATATTTATATATATATGATATATTTTAAAATAAATATTATTTTTACTCCTTGGTGTCTAGACAGCCGCACCTCTGACCGAATGTGCTCCAAAGCTAGGTTCGATACCTGCCAACCTCAGTAGCCAGCGTACCCATCTGGCCAGGGTTGTTGTAGACACCGGTGCGTGAGGCCTTACGTAAGAAATCAGCAGCTGACCCGTCGGGGTGAGCCGAAGGTTGGCTGTGATTTCCGTATACCTCAGAAGTGTCCTGACAACGCATAGCTTGGAGTCTGATTCGAAATATGGATAAGACACTGAGGACGAGTCTGATTTAGTCCGTCTAGAAATGGAGAAGGTGACTCCCTCCGGAGTGAGAGAAAAACCGTCCACGTCAAAAGCCCTAACGTCTGACACCCGTCGGAATGAGACGAGGCATAACAAAAGAGCCAGTTTTGCTGAAAGCTGTTTCAGCTATAGAACGGAGTTGTCCGGCCAGCCCCGAAGGAAGTCCAGCACCCTATTCACCTGCCAGAGGCTGGAATATTTGGGTGCTGGGGGTCTTGTTAGTTTGGCACCCCGCAGTAGACGACATACCAGAGGATCTTGACCCACTGGCTTGCCTTGTACTGGGACGCGCGCCGCTGAAATAGCCGATCTGATCACGTTAAGGGATCTATATGATCGACCCGTCGAGAACAGATGAGCAAGATAGTTGAGGATCAGTGGGACAGAGGCAGTAAAGGGATCGGAATCCCTTTCCATGCACCAATCACTCCAGGCTGACCAGGCGGATATGTAACATCTCCTGGTGCCAGGAGCCCATGAGTCCCACAGGAGGTCTTTAGTAGATTGCGATAGGCCATGGACTGACCAGGAGCCCCTGAAATCGTCCAGGCCAGCAGTTCCAGTTGTCCTTCCAGGACGAGGGGATGGGGTTCCCCTCGAGGTCCCGACAGGAGCAACGGGTAGGTCGGGAGCTGAATGGGATGGTCGTGGGACATCTCCAGGAGGTCCGGAAACCACGGTTGGCTCTGCCAAAGTGGTGTTATGAGCAGGAGTGATATCCTGTGAGTGCGGGTGTATCGCAATACCCGTGGGATCAATGAGAATGGAGGGAAAGCGTAGGCCCCGTGGGAGGGCCAGTCCTGAAGGAATACATCCGCTGCTTCGCCCTTCGGGTCCGGAAGCCAACTGTAGTATCTTGGTAGTTGGTGGCTGGTCCTGGAGGCGAACAAGTCTATTGTTAGTGGGCCCAACCACTGACGTAGTGTCTGAAATATCTCCCTGTTGAGTTTCCAGTCGCTGGTGTCTCTCCAGTGGTGGGAGAACCAGTCCGCCGTCAGGTTGGAGATTCCTGGGAGGTATTCTGCTTGCAGCGTGATGTTCCTTCATAGGCAGAAACTGTAGATGTCCTTCGTGGCTTCCGTCAGGTCTTTCGACCTCGCTCCGCCCAGGCGGTTGATGTATTGTACCGCCGAGACATTGTCCATGCGGAGCAGGATACAGATATTCGACCTGTCCTTGGCCAGGCTGCGGATGGCGAAGGAACCCACGATCAGTTCCAGGCAGTTTATGTGTAGGCTGGTCTCCTCTTCCTGCCATGGGCCTCCCGTGGAGGCGTCCGCACAATGAATGCCCCATCCCCACAGGCTGGCGTCCGATTCCACTATGAAGTCCGGCGAAGGGCCGAAGGGCCGCTTTGCCGTTCCAGGCTTGTATATGTAGTAACCACCATCGCAGTTCCGACCTCACTTCCGACGAGAGTGGGATCCAGTGGTCGTAGGAGTGTCCGGTGCGCAGATATCCTGCTTTCAGCCGTTGCATGGCCCTGTAGTGTAGAGGGCCCGGGAATATCGCTTGTATGGATGAGGAAAGGAGTTCCACGATTCAAACGAGCATCCTGAGCGGTATTGTGTCCATCCTCAGGACTCGTCTGATTTCCTTCCTTATTGAGGCTATCTTTTTCGATGGATGGCGTAGTACGCATTCCTTCGAATCTATGTCGAAACCCAGGAATTGGACCGACTGGGAGGGAGAGAGAGACGACTTCTGTCTGTTCACTACGAAACCCAGGGATTCTAGCGAGTGACTGACAAATTTCGTCTGTGATCGTAGCCTGGATGCGGATTCGCAAAAGATCAGCAAATCGTCCAAGTATACGAGGCATCGTATGCCCCTTGTTCGGATGTGAGCCATCACTGGTCTCAGTAGCTTCGTGAAGCACCACGGAGTCGAGCTGAGGCCGAATGGCAGACATGTAAATTGGCATATCCGTCCTCTCCATCAGAAGCGGAGGAATTGTCGGCAGTGTACGTCCACTGGGACGGACAGATACCCATCTTTGAGGTCCAGGCGAGTAAACCAGTCGTTCTTGACGAGAAGGTCTTGTAGAAGATGCATTCCTTCCATCTTGAAGTGTCTGTAGATTACGAATGAGTTTAACTGCTGGAGATTGATAACCGGCCTGTACTCGCCCGTCTTCTTCTTGACCAAGAAAATGTTGCTTAGAAAGCCTCCCCCGTCCGGTGCGTATTGTATCGCGCCTTTTTCGAAGAGAGCGTGGATCTCTTCGTCTACTAGGTGGCTTTGTCCTGACGACATGTGGATTGGGGGAGGGGGAGCGTTTTGAATGGGTCGTGTGGCGAAGTCTATGACGAAACCCCGAACCGTCTGGAGGACCCAGGCGTCTTTGGTAATCAGTTCCCAGTTCTGGAAGAAAAAGGATAGGTTGCCTGCAATAAATTTTGATGCATTTGTGTATATAGGTGGACTCACCATTGGAGAAGCGGCCGCGGCCGTGGCCACGGCCTCTGAAGCCTCTGGTTCTCCCCGTTCCCCTGAACGATGGGGGCCTTTGCGTTGTAGACGGGAAGAAATTCGGGGCTTGTGAGAACGGTCTGGAACCTGAGGCCCAAAATCGGCTGGTGGCACGGTTCCGTTGTCGACCAGCCCTTCCAAAAAACACCTCTTGTGGATGGGGTGTGGAACACCTGTTTGAGAGAGGTTTGAGCCTTGTTCAAGGTCGTGAATAGGTTCACATGTCTTTTAAGTTCCGCAATGAAGGCATCGCCAAATAGCAGGCCTTGGGCTTTCGGTCCGAATTCTTTAGCCCCGAGGTCCAGGAGCTTGCAATCAATTAGGGCCAATCTGCGTCTTTCGACGCAAAGTGCGGCATTAGCATTGCCCAGTAGGCACACAGCGCGTTGAGCCCATTCACGTATGACATGAGGGTCCAGTTGAGAGTCTTGATTGAGGGCCAGGTCTGCGAAGTATAGCATCTTGGCAATGGGGCCAAGCAAATCCAGCACTTTGTCCTGTGCCGCTTTCATGCCCTTCTCCACCCCTTTGCGCGGGTCCCTGCCCGTGCGTGACATGAAGACCACCATAGTGTCGTCGAATTCGGGCGTCAGTGCCACCTTGTCGGGGATTAGCGGCCTGGGGCATTCAGTCCTGAGGCGTGCCCGTACCTCCTTTTCCAGCGGTTTGCGCAGCCAGTAATGTATGAACTTCGCCAGGTGATCTGGCAGCGTCCACTGTGAGGACCGTGGGTGCCGGATGGTGCGTGGGTCGAACAGCGGTGTCCCCTGGTCATCCAGGAAGACCCCGTCTACGGACTTGCCGTTGTGGTGATCGTCGTCGAGTTCCTTGTCCCGGTTGCCGAGGAAGGTCTCTTTGACATACTTCGAAGAGGTGGGTGGGAGGTCTTGCCACTCTTCGTCGTCTGAGGATGAGCCGTCCCCGTGCCACTCATCCACCACATCTAAGGCATGTGGAACGTAGGCCTCGTCCGAGGATTGAGGCGGGAAGGACGTGGGCTGCCGGTCCGCGTTCTTAATACGCTTGACGGGCAACTTGCCCCTAGTCTTGGTGGAGGGGGGGCTCGAAACCTTCCTTTGCCTCTTGGCCTTAGACACCTCTGAGCCCAAAGCTTCCATGCGTTCAGGGGGGTTTGTGTCTTCCTGGCCGTGGGGTAGAGCCCGCAAGAGGGCCTTCTCTACCGAAGCCGCCACGGCGGCATTGATCATGGTTTGGAAGTCTTGGGTGCTTTGGGTATCCTCCATGATCTGGGGTTTATATCGACCTGTTGGGCGAAAACAAGGTTCAGTAGAGGAGAGTCACGTACAGATATAGATTGACTCTTGAATATGTATAGAAGGCTTTATATGCACGTAATTATTGAAGTCAGGGCAATATGCGTATCTAGTTACATGAAGGTATAGGCCCTTGTGCATATCAACGGGGTTCACCCCGGGTGGTGTGCCGTGGCAACCAGAGGACACCCACATCAATTGAAAATGGGCCGTCAGCGCCCTTGCATGCGTATCTGGGGGGTCACCCCAGGTGGTGTGCCATGAAAAAATACCCAGAGGACACCCACATAAATTTGCACCCTTGGGTAAAGTAATGTAGTATGACCCTGTGTAGGGTAACTAATATGACATACCCTTTAAGGGTATAGTAATACCAAATCCCCTGTGGGGTAAGTATAATTGCATATGTCCCTGCAGGGGACAGTGACTCAGTCTGTTCAGTTGATAAAGAACTTGGTATTTAATAACCTTCATAATACATATAGTATGTGCATGCTATCCTCCTGCCTCGCTGAGGCAGACATTCAGTTTAGGTAATCTTCACCCTTGTAGGGTGTAAGTATAGTATAGAAGCTGATTATGAGAAGGGATGGGGAATCACCCTGAGGGCAATCCCCGATATCGTGGCGGCGATCGGGTGATTCCCGAACCGCCGTGTGTGAAGGAGAGGCGGCTGTCGCGGATCTCGCGAGCCGCGAGATCCAAGATGGCCGCCGGCCGCGTGAGTAAGAGTTTCTCGCTCGCGGTTGCGAGCGCGACGAAGAGAAAACGCGGCAACACCTAAAATAAAACCCCGGCTACCCTCCACCCGTCCCCATCAGCCCCTGTGTGTGTGGAGAAGCGGGTCCGCGTGGCGAGCGTGGCACGGACAGCCGCGCCGCCCGCGGATCGCCGAAAGAAAAAACGATAAAGGGAATAAAGTCACAGCAGTTAGAGAATAGTGATGTACCGAACGGTTCGCTGGCGAACGGTTCCCGGCGAACATAGCATGTTCGCGTTCGCCACGGCGGGCGAACATATGCGCGGTTCGACCCGCCCCCTATTCGTCATCATTGAGTAAACTTTGACCCTGTACCTCACAGTCATCAGACACATTCCAGCCAATTATCAGCACAGCCTCCCTAGCAGACCCTCCCACCTACTGGACAGCATCCATTTTAGATTCATTCTCAAGCTGCATGCTTAGTAAGAGGAGGGAAAGTGTAGCTGCTGTTCATAAGATAGGGAAAAGCATAGCTAGATTAGGGATAAGGGTATGCTTTTTTTTATTTTATTTTTCTATGTAATGTAAATGCACTTAGTTGTCTGCCATTGCTGCCAGCTTCTGTCAGGCTCACAGTGCCCATTTCCCCAGTCAGTGCCACCAATTACATCTGGTGTCACAATAGCTTGGATTTAAAAACAAAAAACTTTTTTCACTGTTATAGATTGAATAGCAGTCAGTTGTCTGCCACTGCTGCCAACTTCTGTGTCAGGCTCACAGTGCATACTGTGCCCATTTCCCCAGTCAGTGCCACCACTTACATCTGGTGTCACAATAGCTTGGATTTAAAAAAAACAAACACTTTTTTCACTGTTATAGATTGAATAGCAGTCAGTGTCCTTAAAGCGGGTGTGTTACGCTAACAGTGGATACGCTGACCAGTGCCACTAATTAGATCTGGTGTCACAATAGCTTGGATTTAAAAAAAAAATAATCTTTTTCACTGTTATAGATTGAATAGCAGTCAGTGTCCTTAAAGCGGGTGTGTTACGCTAACAGTGGATACGCTGACCAGTGCCACTAATTAGATCTGGTGTCACAATAGCTTGGATTTAAAAAAACAAAACACTTTTTCACTGTTATAGATTGAATAGCAGTCAGTGTCCTTAAAGCGGGTGTGTTACGCTAACAGTGGATACGCTGACCAGTGCCACTAATTAGATCTGGTGTCACAATAGCTTGGATTTAAAAAAACAAAACTCTTTTTTTCACTGTTATAGATTGAATAGCAGTCAGTGTCCTTAAAGCGGGTGTGTTACGCTAACAGTGGATACACTGACCAGTGCCACTAATTAGATCTGGTGTCACAATAGCTTGGATTTAAAAAAAAAATAATCTTTTTTCACTGTTATAGATTGAATAGCAGTCAGTGTCCTTAAGCGGGTGTGTTACGCTAACAGTGGATACGCTGACCAGTGCCACTAATTAGATCTGGTGTCACAATAGCTTGGATTTAAAAAAAAAAAACTCTTTTTCACTGTTATAGATTGAATAGCAGTCAGTGTCCTTAAAGCGGGTGTGTTACGCTAACAGTGGATACGCTGACCAGTGCCACTAATTAGATCTGGTGTCACAATAGCTTGGATTTAAAAAAATAAAACACTTTTTTCACTGTTATAGATTGAATAGCAGTCAGTGTCCTTAAAGCGGGTGTGTTACGCTAACAGTGGATCACAGCTGACCAGTGCCACTAGTAGATCTGGTGTAGCTTGGATTTTAAAATAAATAAATATTTTTTTCACTGTTATAGGATTGAATAGCAGTCCAGTGTCCCTTGCATGGGTGTGTTACGCTAACAGTGGATGTGACAAGTGCCACTAATTAGATCTGGTGTCCTGTAGCTTGGATTGCAAAAACAAACACTTTTTTCACTGTTATAGATTGAATAGCAGTCAGTGTCCTTAAAGCGGGTGTGTTACGCTAACAGTGGATACGGTGACCAGTGCCACTAATTAGGTCTGGTGTCACAATAGCTTGGATTTAAAAAAACAAAACTCTTTTTTCACTGTTATAGATTGAATAGCAGTTAGTGTCCTTAAAGCGGGTGTGTTACGCTAACAGTGGATAAGCTGACCAGTGCCACCAATTAGATCTGGTGACACAAAGCTTGGATTTAAAAAAACAAAACACTTTTTTCACTGTTATAGATTGAATAGCAGTCAGTGTCCTTAAAGCGGGTGTGTTACGCTAACAGTGGATACGCTGACCAGTGCCACTAATTAGATCTGGTGTCACAATAGCTTGGATTTAAAAAAACAAAAAACTTTTTTCACTGTTATAGATTGAATAGCAGTTAGTTATCTTCAAGCGGGTGTCAGGCCTACAGCCTGTGCTCTGCACAACTGTGCCAGTGCACATTGCCACTCATATCTGGTCTCACAGTAGCTTGCACGCATAGTACCACTAATCCCAACAAAAATGACAGGCAGAGGCAGGCCACCCCGCAGGGGCCATCGTGGTCGTGGTGCTGTGATTCCCTTTGGCCCTAGAATAATGCCCAGTTTTCAGAGGCCACGTACCCTGAACTTGAAAAGTTCTGAGGACATAGTTGACTGGCTAACACAGGACACCCAATCTTCTACAGCCTCCGCTCAGAACCTTGACGCACCATCCTCCTCCAGCTTAGCTTCAGGCACCTCTCAAGATACCACTCACCCGCCTGCCGCCACCACCAAAACTAGCACCACAGCCGCTTCGGTTGGTATGTCAGAGGAGTTATTCACACATCCGTTTGAAGAAATGAGTGATGCGCAACCATTATTGCCAGAGGATGTAGATAACAGGGATATGTCTCAGGCAGGCAGCATTACACACATGGACGTACGGTGTGATGATGATGATGATGTTGTACCCGCTGCTGCTTCCTTTGCTGAGTTGTCAGATACAAGTGAAGCGGTTGATGATGACGATGCGTCCATGGATGTCACGTGGGTGCCCGCTCGGCAAGAAGAAGAACAGGGCGGAAGTTCAGATGGGGAGACAGAGAGGAGGAGGAGGCGAGTTGGAAGCAGGGGGAGGTCGTC
>OW240913.1:175003828-175032207 GCA_933207985.1 Pelobates cultripes
CCAAAGCTAAATGTTTCTGCATGTATAAGTGCATGTATAAGTGTACTGTACTTACAACATTCATAGTATTGTATAATTGGTGTATGAATATTAATGTACTTATGTTCTATCTTGATTGTAACACAAAAAATGCTTTGTTTCTATTACTCGTTTTAACCTATCTGTGTTGCACATGTATGTCTGCACATGAAGTTGAGATAAAATTCACTAAAAACTAAATAAGCAATTTTTTTTTAGCTAAGCAAACAGTAGGTGGGGCTCACCGACAATACAGGTAAATGTTATAGTAAAGTGTGGAATTACCCACCAGAAAAATGCTGGCAAATGGGGTGTCACCACAATGAACAGGTTATAAATTTAAGTTCGGGTGACCCACTAATGTAAATGAGTAGCAGACAAATGTAAAAGAACCATTTTAAAAGGTAAATAAATAGGGAATACCCTACAAGTCACAAAAGGGTATCACCTTAAAATTAAAGGGCACTATAGGGTATGAGGCTCAGTGATATCAATAGCTCAGCCCTGTACTGAACTACTTTCTGGTTCCCCGTTTAACCCTCTTTAGACTGGTAGGGGTGACCCCGGTCTACTTCCTGGAGGCTCCCTCGCACCCAAGTGGTGCGATGACGCTGTCGGAGACCCACTGTGGTACTGATGCTATATGACCTCTTGGGCCTCCACCGCAGAGCCTGTATCCCAAACCATACCATCGGGAGGAACCTCACAGACCCAACAGGGCTTTCCTGATTTCCACACTCAGACCACATGCTTTCAGTTAAGGGGGCTACTAGGGATGACACCAGGCCTCCATGGTGAAACACGTGCGGTTAAAGCATGGCATTAGCTGAATTCAGGGCTGATCCTGGGACTCTCTATCTCTCACATTGTTTACCAGCATTACATCTAATGTTACCACTTATAATGTGGGTACATAGTTGTCACTGTTGTCACTACGTGGGAATCCCTGATAGCCTATGTGGGTTGCCTCCTACAGGAATTAATTTTTAGTTAAGCTGCTCGATACTTACGGTAGCTATTTACTGTTTCTTACTCTCAGTGCATTTAAACCGCTTACTTATTTTCCTTATGTTTTATATACCTGTCACTTCCTTATTCTTGCCTTTACCTTTATTTCTTTTCTAAAAAATGTGCTGTTATCCTATGTACACTTACTTTGATTAGATATGTAATTTCCTTGCTGACTTTCCAGTGACCACAATGTCATTTTTGATATTACTATGCACATCAAAAACATGTGAAATTCACTTTGAATTCTCAGCATCTCAAACTTTAGTCATTAAACTTGACAATGTAAGATACATAGTTAAAGTTAGTACCCCCGCAGGGATTTTATTTCTGGGATTTTTCTCTTCATCCTCGGTTTTTGCTTTTAAGAATGCTTTGAATCTTTCTTACAGCATCTTGGGGTCTTTGCTAGTTCTTTAAGAGTAAATTATTTCAATAGAATAAGGCAATAGAATTTTGAATGATTGTTTAGTTGCAATACAGTGAAACATTTAACTGACATATACATTCTAACCAGCAACCGTAACAGAGATAATGGTAAATAGTTTATTAGAAGTATAATTTATTATGTATTTTCTTTTCAGTAGAATTTCCCTTAAGTATCAAGGTTACCAAGTAATTGGCATTTGTGTAAAATAAGGATCATTAGCTACCACAAAGCATATTTTTAGACTCAAATATAAGGCTGCTTTGTACTGTGATTTTCATAGCATTTGCTCAATTAATTTTAAATGAACAGCATAACCAAAGCAGTAATTTTGTACAAAGCACTGATGACCAACCTTGAAGCCCCATATATTTATGAACTGCATTTCCCTGGATGCTCAGCCAACCTACAAGGGAAATAGAAAAATTTGCATACTAAAGTTTTAAGTTTTATTATTGTACATCTACATGGTCTAAACCAGGGATAGGCAACCTTCGGCACTCCAGATGTTGTGGACTACATCCCCCATAATGCTGGCAATGCATCATGGGAGGTGTAGTCGAAAACATCTGTAGTGGCGAAGGTTGCCCATTCCTGGTCTACACCAATGGTTCCCATACCAGTCATCATGACCCAGCAACAGTTCAGGTTTTGTCAGTATCTCCACTGGAATGAAAATGAGAATTACATAAATCCTGGATTGTTTGCAGGTCATGAGGATTGGTTTGCTACACCATAGATTAGGAAAAATTCATATTCATAGAGGAGATATCTGGATTCATTCACAAAGATTTTTTGACAGGATAAATCTGACAGACAAAAGTGAAATCCTTTTTAGAGGTGAAGACAAAGGGATATAAATAAGTATTATCAGACCTAAGAATGGCTTAAGACAGGGTGTGACAAATTTGCTTTAAATTTAGGAGCCAGCTTAAAAAGTTAGAAGCCATGATTTTTTTTAAACTAACAGAGCTTTATTTTCAACAGCAAAAATACAATTCTTGAAGGGCCTAAAGGGATTCTATAGTTTTAGGAACACAAATCGGAATTAATAACACTATAGTTCTTTCTGGCCCACTACTCCCTCATGCCCGCTCTTCCCCAGGAATGGGAAGAGTTAAAAAACACTTTTGTCTACTCATTCCAGTGCCGATCTCCCTCTGCGCTGGGCCCGTTCTCTGCCTTCTCCAGCGCATTATGCCCTCCCCATAGGAAAGCATTGCTTCAATGCTTTCCTATGGGGATTTTACTGATGTACTCACGCAGACTGTGAGGATGTCCAGCATCAGTTAGGCGACCAAAAGTTGGCTGCCATCAGGAAGTGCCTCTAGTGGCTGTGTGATTAACAGCCACTAGAAGCAGTTTTAGTCCTGCAATGTAATCATTGCACTTTCTCAAAAAAAAGTTACCATCACCAATGTAACTGTGCCAGCAATCACCACCACCACTGGTACTACTAGCCACAGTACCAGTGCAAAGGCTATTGTGCCAGCTCTTAGTAGTCACACTCCCGCTGCTGCTCATCAACCTGCACCATTAGCAGCAGCATCTCGAAGGGTAGACGCCAATGTGTTGTGCTGCAGTTGGCTGAGATGTCTGAAATTTCTAGCAGAAGCATTGTCAGTGGCACTACCACCACCACCACACAACTGAGTGCTGCTGCATTTTGGGAAGAGTTACTGAGAATATAGTTGGACCCACTGAGAGTGCTATCAGCACTCCACCCACCACTCCCTTCATCAAGCCATTTAAATTGGCCAACCGACTTGTGCACCACTAACATAACACATAACTCGGCTTCTATATATATATATATATATATATATATATATATATATATATATATATATATATATACTGCTCAAAAAAATAAAGGGAACACAAAAATAACATGAATTAAAAAAAGTTAATGAATTAAATATTCTTCTGAAATACTTTGTTCTTTACATAGTTGAATGTGCTGACAACAAAATCACACAAAATTTAAAAAATGGAAATCAAATTTTTCAACCTATGGAGGTTTGGATTTGGAGTCACACTCAAAATTAAAGTGGAAAAACACACTACAGGCTGATCCAACTTTGATGTAATGTCCTTAAAACAAGTCAAAATGAGGCTCAGCAGTGTGTGGCCTCCACATGCCTGTATGACCTCCCTACAACACCTGTGCTCCTGGTGAGGTGGCGGATGGTCTCCTGAGGGATCTCCTCCTAGACCTGGACTAAAGCATCTGCCAACTCCTGGACAGTCCGTGGTGCAACGTGACGTTGGTGGATGGAGCGAGACATGATGTCCCAGATGTGCTCAATTGGATTCTGGTATGGGGAATGGGCAGGCCAGTCCATAGCATCAATGCCTTAGTCTTGCAGGAACTGCTGACACACTCCATCCACATGAGGTCTAGCATTGTCTTGCATTAGGAGGAACCCAGGGCCAACCGCACCAGCATATGGTCTCACAAGGGGTCTGAAGATCTCATCTCGGTACCTAATGGCAGTCAGGCTACCTCTGGCGAGCACATGGAGGGCTGTGTGGCCCCCCAAAGAAATGCCACCCCACACCATTACTGACCCACTGCCAAACCGGTCATACTGGAGGATGTTGCAGGCAGCGTGAACCTGCTTTCAACTGTGAAGAGCACAGGACGCCAGTGGAAAATTTGCCAATCTTGGTGTTCTCTGGCAAATGCCAAACATTCTGCACTGTGTTGGGCTGTAAGCATACCACCCTCATGGAGTCTGTTTATGACCGTTTGAGCAGACAAATGCACATTTGTGGCCTGGTGGAGGTCATTTTGCAGGGCTCTGGCAGTGCTCCTCCTGTTCCTCCTTGCACAAAGGCGGAGGTAGTGGTCCTGCTGCTGGGTTGTTGCCCTCCTACGGCCTCCTCCACGTCTCCTGATATACTGGCCTGTCTCCTGGTAGCGCCTCCATGCTCTGGACACTATGCTGACAGACACAGCAAACCTTCTTGCCACAGCTCTCATTGATGTGCCATCCTGGATGAGCTGCACTACCTGAGCCACTTGTGTGGGTTGTATACTCCGTCTCATGCTACCACTAGAGTGAAAACACCGCCAGCATTCAAAAGTGACCAAAACATCAGCCAGGAAGCATAGGAACTGAGAAGGGGTCTGTGGTCACTACCTGCAGAACCACTCCTTTATTGGGGGTGTCTTGCTAATTGCCTATAATTTCAACCTGTTGTCTATCCCATTTGCACAACAGCATGTGAAATTGATTGTCACCCAGTGTTGCTTCCTAAGTGGACAGTTTGATTTCACAGAAGTGTGATTGACTTACATTGAGTTGTTTAAGTGTTCCCTGTATTGTTTTGAGCAGTGTATATATAAATATATATATACATATAAATAAATATATATATATATATATATTTACACACACACACACACACACACGCACAATGATTTCATTTTTTTTTTACCTCAATTCAAAGCATCATGTCTTGAGGAAACCTTGCTTTGCTTATCACTTGTGCAGCACCATACTAACATTTGTGGACCTTTGTCAGCTGGTGTGATTATTATATCAGGATTAAAAAAAACAAAAACAAAAAAAAAACAGTGCAGCGCTTTATAAAAATTATTCATTATTAAGGAAACAATCAGATACCTCAGAACAATGGAAGCAAGCATCAGATGTGTAGAATCCTTAACAGGTCTTTATACCTTAAAATACAGAGACATACATACAATAGTATGTAGTGTATAACTGTGTGAGAAAGTGATGATAATTATAGGATGACAAGTGAACACTCACACTTTTAAGAGCTACACATCTGATGCTTACTACCATTGTTCTGAGGTATCTGATTGTTTGCTTAGATTTCACACCTTTGTATTTTTTATAAATCGCTGTACTGGTTTTGTTTTGTTTTTTGGTATCTAGTTGGTGATGTGTAAGTGGACAGTGTGACAGCAGCTGTTATTGTTGATAAGCTATTTTTTGGTATGTACATTTATTTAAGTATTTATTATAAGCACTAATACATGTAATTTTGTATTATATCAGGATTAGTTTCTAGCTCCTTAAGGACATATCACCTAATTTGTGAAGCACAGATTCCTTCTTTATTTATTTTCCACTATGTGACATGGGGTTGATTACTGGGGGGGCAATGATGAGTGTGTTAGCTTCTTACTCTGTAGGTTTAGTCTGAGGGATCTTCGTTTTTCATTACCTGGTCTAAGGTTTGGATACAAGTCCACAGAGAGCACGTAGGGAATTGATTTCTCTGCTGTGGTCAAAGACATATAGGTAGTCCCAACTTTTAGCTGGACCTCTTTTTCTATTGTCTGTAGCCTGATTTTTTTTTTTTTTATTAGGAGCAAAATAGCTTTGATCATTCAGCAAGCTGAGTTATATATTGGGGATAGACCATGTTCAGATCAATTGAGATTGAGGGAATCAGCAGCTGAGCTGTGTTCTGAGTACAATAGAGCTGCCTCCTCACGTAGCTATATAGTGCTACCCTGTTACGCTTTGTTGCCTTGGGAAGGTTTCTTGTTAAGTGGATTATGTTTGTTACCCATATAACTGCTGTCCAGTAATAGTAGCATATTGCAAGGAGAAGCTACTCAATATTTTTTTGCTCTGCCTCACTTCCTTCTATTTGACTGAAACTACCCAAATCCAGGTGCACAATACCTCTGTATTGAGAATGTATTAATATAGAAAAATACTTTAAGCCCTTAAGTGTACACGTTGTGAACAAAACAAAACGTTAACAAAACCTGGCATTTGCGCTACATGTCTGTCCAACCGTAATTCACCTCTTTCATATTAAATGCACCCACCCTTATTATATATCATTTTATTCAGGAGAAACAGTGCTTTCATTTAATATCAAATATTTAGCTATGAAACATAATTTAATATAAAAAAAGGGAGAAAATAAGAAATTTTGTTATTTTTTTTAGTTATACATGACATTTTAACTGTCAATGTCATAATACTGTTTGCTTTTACTGCAATAAAACACACATATTTGTATTCAGCAAAGTCTCATGTGTAAAACAGTACCCCTTATGTACAGGTTTTATGGTGTTACAGGGTCAAATATAGCACGTTACATTTGAAATTGAAATTCGCCAGATTGTTTACGTTGCCTTTGAGACTGTATAGTAGCCCAGGAATGAAATTTACACCCATAATGGCATACCATTTGCAATAGTAGACAACCCAACATATTGCAAATGAGGTATGTCCAGTCTTTTTTAGTAGCCATTTGGTCACAAACACTGGCCAAAGTTAGCGTTAGTATTTGTTTGAGTGTGAAAAATGCAAAAAACGCCAATTTTGGCCAGTGTTTGTGACTAAGTGGCTACTAAAAAAGACTGGACATACCCTGTTTGCAATACCTTTGGTTGTCTACTATTGCAAATGGTATGCCATCATAGGGGTAATTTTCATTCTTGGGCTACCATAGGGTCTCAAAGGCAACGTAACCAATCTGGCGAATTTTAACGTGAAAAAAATGAAATGCAAGCCTTATATTTGACGCTGTAACTTTTGAAAACACCATCAAACCTGTACATGAGGGGTACTGTTGTACTCGGGAGACTTCGCTGAACACAAATATTTGTGTTTCAAAACAGTAAACAGTGTCACAGCAATAATATCGTCCGTGTAAGTGCTGTTTGTGTGTGAAAAATGCAAAAACCTTCACTTTTACTGGCGATATCATCGTTGTAATACATTTTACTTTTTTGAAACACTAATATTTGTGTTCAGCGAAGTCTCCCGAGTAAAACAGTACCCCAAAAGTACACGTTTCAAGGTGTCTTGGAAAGTTATAGGGTTAAATATAGTGCTAGCAAATTAAATTCCCTATACTTTCGGCATGGGTTGTCAGGCAGGTCTCGCTAATTGTAATTCATTAAAATACCTAATTATGTAAAAATATTAAATAAATATATATGTACGTATGTGTATATATATATATATATGTATGTATATATATAATTTTTAAAAAATATTTTTATTTATATATAGGTATATATATAGTGATATATACGTATATATTTATGTATATAGATATATATATATATATATTATTTCGTTCTATGTGTATTTTGATATAAATATATATATTAATATCACAATACAGTTAGAACGAATTAACACACATCTATATATTTTTTAATTATTTATTTTTAATTATTTTTTTAATTTTATTTTTAAACGTTTTTATATATTTATTTTTTATATTATATATAAATATATATAACAATAATTATATATATATATATATATATATATATATTTAATCAGTATCAGTCTACATGTAATTTGATATTAATATATATATATATATATATATAAAATTATATATATATTAATAGTAAAATACACCTAGACAGTGTATGTGTGTGTATGTATATGTGTATATATATACTTAGATCATATATATGTATAATATATGTATATGATCTAAGTATATAAAAAACATTTTACACTGATTTTAACTTTATTTTATTTTATTTCCAGCCAGCAGGGGGACTTACTGTCATTACAAGCAGTCCCCATGCTGGCAATGCAGCAGCCAGCTAACCCGGCCATGTGATTGTGAGGTCCTCGCAAGGACCTCACTCTCACATGGCCGGGGGAGTGAAGGAGGCAGGATCCGCCGCGGGGGACTCACTGGGATCTCAGGTGAGTCTCCCGACCGCGATCGCCGGTTTGGGATCACCGGCGGCAGTGCAAGTAAAAAAAATGGAGGCTATTATGCCTCGACGCTAGAGCAGCTTAGAATAGGAACATAATAGATGCATCCATATTTAAGTTAAATATACACTTTTAAATTACCATTTTGGTGGAAGAAAAAGAAGGTTTAGAAAAAGGCATCAATAGTGAGTGTGATTGTTTTTAAATTTACAGGTATTTATCTTTTTGTTACCCCCTCACTATTTTAGAAGTGAGGGGTAGGAAGGAATTAATTTTATTTGGGGGGGGTGACTAAGGGCTTGAGGACCCCTAGTCACCTTGGAGGGTGGGACGGTTACGTTTACATTTAGCCCATGGCATGGGGCTGTGGGGGACAGTAGGTCCTGCCCCCTATTTTCACTAGAGCTCCCACCCCGCTTATGGGTGGGGACCGTGGGGGGGGAAATAGGTCTCCTCCCCCTTATTTTCACTAGGGCCCCCACCTGCCGCTCATGGGTGGGGGCTGGGGGGACGGTATAATAGGTCCCCCCTACCTTGTAACTTAGGGCCCCCACCTGACGCTCATGGGTGGGGGCCAGGGGGACAATAGATCCTCCCCCCTATTGTCAATAGGGCACCGTTTTTCTCCCACACTGAAAGATGGTCAATCATGTTGCAGACTGTAAGCATGTGTAAGCTTTGCTCCTTTAAGAGTGGAAACAATGAGCGGATCATCAATTGCCCATGCTCACTCACTTTTTCCTTAGAAAAATAAGGGACTATTCTTCAGTGCTAAAAAAAAAAAAACAATGCTCTACCAGCTTCTCCCAACTGCAACTGCAGAGGTAATAGGCATCTGCCAGTGGTAGCAGGTGGAGATGATGTCTCAGCTTTCTTGGTTGGATGAGATGATTCTATGGCAGATACAGATGGTCTTGGAGATATTGGACAGGATACAGGGGGCGAGTGCACAATAGTTGCTGGAGAAAATACTGTGCTGCTACCTGTCTTCTCCACACTCTCATCTTCTAATTCCTCTGGCTCATCATTTGGATAGTCGAATAGATCCTGGGCCACAGGTAAAAGTGCTATGCCTGCAGTGGTGGGGAAAATGTAATTATCGTCACTGGATTCATCAACAGACATAGGGGATAATACTTTGGAAATCCGCTTTAAGTGTTCACTAGAGAACAGGACACCTTCCCCAACCCTCACTCGATTTGGGCAGGAGAGTAGTATGTAACATTTATGATGGTGGGTTTCCTTTTCTTCTTACAATAAATTAGCTAAGGTACAGTGGCGTACATACCAGGATCGCGGCTGCGACTGGGCCCGGCCCACTAGGGCCCTGCGACCAGGTATGTACGCCAGTGTAGCCAGCCTCTTCTCCTGGGGGGCCCAGGAGCTGCCCACCTCAGGGCCCCCTGAGGCTGGCCCTGGTGTCACCGGGCGGCCGGTCCTGGGGGTGCGCGAGGGAGCACTCTCCCCTGAGCGCTCTCTGCCCAGCTCCCTCGTTCACCGTGTACTGATGCTGAGCCGGAATATGACGTCATTCTGGCTCCAGCATCAGTAAGTGGCGCGCGAGGGAGCTGGGCGGAGAGTGCTCCCTCGCGCCCGCCAGCCTGCCCGGTGACCGGCCGCCCAGCAGCACCACTGGACCCCAGGGAATCCCCTCAGCACTCCCAAAGGTAAGGAGGCTGGTGTCACGATTCAGGGAACCCAACACGCCGGCACACACACACAGAAAAGGTGCCGTACCGGACCTTAGAGTGGCCGGGCTAAGCACACACAGAATAGTCAGGAGACAAGCCGAGTAAGGGGAACCAGAAGACAGAATAACGTTAAAACGAGCCGAGGTCAAAGGGTAGGAGAAAGTCACAGAGTCTGATAAACAAGCCAGAGAGTACGTAACCAGAAGCACAAGGTAATACTAGAAAGCAAAGACCACAACAGGGCAGGAAGAACAGGAAAGGTAAGTATTTAAACCATAAGGTTAATTCTGATTGGATAATTTCCAATCAGAATTAACAATCACACGTGGGAGATATCTAAACCTCCCACTGTGATTGAGACACTGTGCCTTTAACACCGGGTCAGGTGACTGACCCCGGCGTGTAATAACTTGAGTGGTCTCCCAGCGTGCAGCGTCATGTATGCTGCCGCTGGGGGATGTGGAGGAAACGGCGGGCGGCATCCGAGACTGGAAGGATGCCGTTCACCGAGCCCACGAGGAGGAGGGGACCGCGGACGGCTGGAGGGTGAGTACTGCGAGCGGAGTGCAGCCTCCCCTCGCAGCCGCCCGCGGGATCCCGACAGCTGGGGGATTAAATAAAAAAAAAAAAGTGTTTGTGTATGTGTGTTAGTGTTAGAATGTGTGTGTGTTAATGTTAGAGTGTGTGTATGTGTGTGTGTTAGAGTGTGTATGTGTGTTAGTGTTAGAGTGTATGTGTGTGTGTTAGTGTATGTTAGCTATGTCGGCTGAGTACAGCAATACCCCCGTATGTACCTTTGCCAGGTATATGTGGATGTTGAAGGGGCGCATTTGAGACGCAGCCATTCAGTTTTTTTCTAACTTTGAAGTTTTACGCTGTGTCCATGTTCCAATTTGGAATAGTTTAGACGGTTGGTTATTGAAACTTCCCCACAAACACATACTATTTATTAAAGAATACACCCTGGGGTAATTCAAAAGGCATATTTTGAACCTTGGCGTGGGATAATTTTTTCTCTAGTTTGTTCCAGGTGTAGTGGTAATGAGCGTTTTTAAAATGTATTTTTTTACTTTTTATAACTTTTTTACTTTTAAAAACTAGTTTTTAAACTTTTGTTTTGCTTATAAATTTTTTTTAAACTTTCCTAAACTTTCTTAAAACTTTTTTACAGATTTAACATTTTTCTAAGCTATTTTTTTTACTGTTAACCCCTAACTAGCAGTACGCAGCACTAACAGTAAATTCCCCATTTTCCCATAACTCCCACCCACCCCAGCTAGCAAAATATATAGTTATAAAATATTTAAATTAATTAATTAAATAAATTGAACCCCTGAGGGTTAAAAAAATAAATAAAAGTTAATCCTCAGGGGTTAAAAAAATTAGATCACAGTATAATACTGTGATCTCTATTTGATCGCTGTAGGCAGTGATCGACTGGCAGGGAAGGGGTTAATTTTTATTTGGACTAGGTAAAGTGTGTTTTTTTGTTTTTATTACTTAAATGTTATTAAAACATTTTTTTAAGCTTAATTTTTAACTTTTTAAAGTTTCTTTTAAAACTTTTTTTTAACGTTAACCCCTAGTTAGCCTAACGTCAAATCCCTCAATTCCCCACTAACTTCCACCTACCCCAGCTATCTAAATATATAATTTAAAAATAATTTAATTAATTAATTTAATTAATTTAACCCCTGAGGGTTAAAAAAAAAAGAATTAACCCTCAGGGGTTAAAAAAAAAAATCAGATCATAGTAAAATGTAATCCCTGTAGTCAGTGATCAATTGGCAGGGAAGGGGTTAATTTTTTATTAAAATGGGTAAGGGGGGGGACACTTTAAATTAACTTTATTTTTTTTAACAGCAGGGGGCAGGATCAGCACTGATCCGGCTCCCTGCACTTCACACAGAACCCGGAAGTGCAGGGAGCCGGTAGGTAAGTATTCAGAGCACATGTGCTCGCTCCGACTTGTGGTAAAGCGAGCACATGTGCTGGGCAGCTTGACCGGGTGCTCCCGGTATGCCTCCAATGCAGAGGCATACCGGGAGCACCATTAACCCCGCGATCGCCGCGATAGCGGCGATCCGGGGTTAATTTTACCGCGTGACGGACGAGGTCCGTCACCCGTCGTTAAGGGTCTCCCCTGTGTGACGGACCTCGTCCGTCACCCGTCCTGAAGGGGTTAAATAACCAAAAAAACTTTAATTTTTATTACAGAAAATTAGATTTCCATAACACGTTTCGTCTACAGACTTTATCAAATGGAATACAATATAATACCTGGCAGATAGTGTTTATATAGACACAATTAGATTCAAATTTGGCGCCAAAAAATTTCGGCCAATCAGAGTGAAGATAATTTACATATATTAAAATAGCAATACTAGCTTATTTACAGATAATAAATAGTATGATAAGGCATATTCAGTGAATTTTTATTAAAAACGAGGGTGGAAAAGGTTTTTAAAACCAAGAAGACAATAAGTCACGTGATTTGCAGTACTTCCGGTTTTCGGAAGTTTGGCCGCAAAGCCGCATGGGCAATGTAGTCTCCAAATACAGCGGCCTTGTAAACTATGGAAAAAAAAAAAGCCATAAAATTTACTCCAGCCATCTAGGGAGGGCAAAAAAGGCCTAATATAATAGGTGGCCCAAAAATTTCGGCCAATCAGAGTGAAGACAAACATTCATATAATAAATTAGCAATACTATCTCACCTGCAGATAATAAATAGTATGATAAGGCATATTCAATGAATTTTTATTAAAAACGAGGGTGGCAAAGGTTTTAAAGCCAAGAAAACAATAAATCACGTGATTTGCGGCACTTCCGGTTTCGGAAGTTTTGGCCGCAAAGCTGCATGGTAATGTAGTCTCCCAATACGGCGGCCATGTAAACTATAGAAAAAATGGAAAAAAGCTGAAAAACCGACTCCAGCCATCTGGGGAGGGCAAAAAAGGCTCAATATAATAGGTGGCTTAAAAACAACTTATAAGAAAGTAAAATAGTATTTTAAATAGATAAATGGAAACTTAAATATGTTAAACATAAAATTAAAGAGATATAAAAACCAAAAAGGGTAAAAAAAGGAGTTACTGACCTTTGTTTTTATTAAAAAACCACTATAAGTGCCTTAGATATAATTATAAATAACAATACAGATAAAAATCATAAAGATAATAAATAAAAACTCAGAATATAAAATAAAATAAGATGCAATAAATTACTCCAATTAAAAACTGTTGTTATTATACAAAATTGTGCAGATCAAAGTCTGCATTAAGGCCATGGGGTATAAGGGTCTGAAGATTATACACCCATTCCATTTCAGTTTTTCCAAGTATCTTTTTTATATTCCCTCCACGCCAGGGGATAAAACATTTTTTTATGCCAATACATTTCAATAAATACGGGTCTTTATTGTGTATAGTAAAATGTTTGGATACTGTATGGTTTAACCCCTTAAGGACTGGACTGTTTTTGCGATGTTGTACATTTGCGACCAGGCATATTTTTACACTTTTGTGGTGTTTGTGTTTGGCTGTAATTTTCAGCTTTCTCATTTACTGTTCCCATACAAATTATATATTGTTTTTTTCAGGACAAAAGGGGCATTCTTTACATACCATTATTTATATAATCTCATGTATTTTAATTTAAAAAAAATAAAAAAATATGATGAAAAATTGAAAAAAATACATGTTTTTTGACTTTTACTTGAAAAATCTTTTACTCATCTACAAAAGCGAATGAAAAAACTGCTAAATAGATTCAAAATTTTGTCCTGAGTTTAAAAATACCCAGTGTTTACGTGCTTTTTTTTTGCATGTTATAGGGCTATAGGTACAAGTAGGATATTGCGGTTTCAAAACATACATTTTTTAAAATTTATCAATAGTGACATTGTAACACTATTATCTGTCATAAATCTCTGAATAACACACCACATGTACATATTTTTTTTAAAGTAGACAACCCAGGGTATTCAATATGGGGTATGTCCAGTCTTTTTTAGTAGCCACTTAGTCGAAAACACTGGCCAAAGTAAGCATTCATATTTGTTTGTGTGTGAAAAAAGTAAAAAAACAAAATTGAACGCTAATTTTGGCCAGTGTTTGTGACCAAGTGGTTACTAAAAAAGACTGGACATACCCATTTGCAATACCTTGGGTTGTCTTCTTTTGCAAATGGTATGCCATCATGGGGGTAATTCTCATTCCTGGGCTACCATACACTCTCAAAGGCAACGTAACCAACCTGGCCATTTTCAATGTAAAAATATTTGACCCATGTATTTGACCTTGTAACTTTCACAAATGCTATAAAACCTGTACATGGGGGGTACTGTTTTACTCGGGAGACATCGCTGAACACAAATATTAGTGTTTAAAAACTGGAAAACGTATCACAACATTTATATCATCAGTAAAAGTGCTGTTTGTGTGTGAAAAATGCAAAAAAAGTAACTTTCACTGACAATATCATCATCGCTGTGATATGTTTTACTGTTGTGAATCACTAATATTTGTGTTCAGCGAAGTCTCCCGAGTAAAACAGTACCCCCCATGTACAGGTTTTAGGGTGTCGTAGAACGCTACAGGGTAAAATACAGTGCTAGCAAATTAAATTCTCTGAATTCCCCGCCCGGCTGGCAGGCAGGTCCCTCAAATTGCAATCAATAAAATAACTTAATTATGTAAAAATATTACCTAAATACGCACGTAGAATTTAAATATATATGCATATTTATATATTTGAAGTCTACGTGTATATTTATATAATTATTTATGTAATTTTGTATATGGACATATGTATATTTCTTATTTTTATTTATTTTATATACATAGATATATATACAAATTCATTCTAAGTGTATTTTGATATAAATATATATATATTAATTTTAAAATACAGTTAGAATAAAATTTCATATAGATATATAATTTTTTTAAAATTTTTATTATTATTTAAAAAAATTATTTAATTTAAATTACTTATTATTTATATTTTATAATAATATATATATACAATATATATAGTTATTATATATATTATATATATATACGTGTGTAATTTAATTATAAGTGTATTTTTATATTAATATAAGTACATATTAATATAAAAACACACTTAGTATGGCATTATATATATGACATATAGACATATATTATATACATATAATATATGTCTATATATCATATATACACATATATAATTTTTTTATTTTTTATTAACATTAACTTTATTTTTTTTTTCTGATTTTACACTAGCAGGGAGACTGCCTGTCAGCACAGGCAGTCCCCCTGCAGGCAGACACATGGACACCTATTGTGACCATGTGATCGCTGTGTTAAGCGATCACATGGCCACAGGGGTCCTATTTCAGTGTGGGGAGACTGTCTGGGCTGCAGGCAGTCTCCCCACAACCGGAGCCACGCTGATCGCCGCCGGGGGAACGACGGCGATCAGGTAAGTAGCTCAGACCGTTAGGACGGTTCAGGACCGTCATCGGTCGGCAAGGCAAAAATGCCGATGACGGTCCTAAACCGTCCTCGGTCGGGAAGGGGTTAAGTATCCATTTTTGATATTTCTGCAATGTTCACTCAGTCTTGTCTTTAAGCACCTTGTGGTCATCCCCACATATTGGAGGCCACATGGGCATTCAAGCAGATAGATCACATTTTTTGTATTACAGCAGATAAAATCATAAATATTATACACTTTCTTAGTCCTATTTGACATAAATTGAGTTGTTTTAGATAAAATAGAGAGATCTGTGGTTCTGCATACTATGCAGCTTTTACATTTGTGGAAACCTTTTGTTTGAGGAAAAAAGGAAATGTTCTTCATAGTGGGTTCTTTTGTGAAATTGGTTGTTAAAATAGATTTAAAATTGGGTGCCCCTCTAAAAACAATGTTAGGATATTCAGGTATAATAGAATTAAGTACCTCATCATGTTTGAGAATATGCCAATGTTTATTTATTTTCTTTTTAATGTTTTTACTTTTGTTATTAAAATTAAAAATAATAGGAAAGGACATAGGTTCAATATCTTCTTTGTTTTTATAAGTTAGGAGGTCTTTACGTTCTTTTAACTTTACTGTATTGAGTGTGTTGTTTAAGTCTGACTCTAACTTTTTTCAATAAATTTATTTTTTAAAATCTCTGCTTGTTCGTTAAAACCTGTCGATTCTGAGCAATTCCTACGGAGACGTAGGAATTGGCTCTTGGGTGCACTTTCGAGCCATGGCTTATAGTGACAACTCAATTTATCTATGACCGTATTTACACAAACCTTTTTAAAAAAGGTTTTTGTTTGCAATTGTCCTTCCTTTATAAAAATGTTGAGATCTAAAAAATTCATGGATTCCCAGTTGGCCTGCTCTGTACTTGTAAGTACGTTTCTTATTTCTTCCTATGATACAATGTATACAGAGAGCACTATTTGGTTGTTTCTGTTCTCTTTGAGTTTTGGATATTCCTGACGAAGTGACACTCACCATATATCCCATAAGCGGGGATTATACCGCTGTGTGATCTTTACCCTAGAGCTGGACTGAAGCTCTTAGAAAATTGTGAGTTCGCTACCATTACTCAAATTTTATTCATCTAAACCATACATATTGCACTATTGGCTGTTTTTTTATCTTTTATATTACACCTGAAGACCCTGTTCCCGTATCCAAGGACGACAGAGAGGACTTTTTAGGTTGGATTTTTCTTTCAATATCTGTTACCATCATTGGAACTGGACATTTTTTATTTATTGTGGCGCAGCCCTTCTTTTATATTTTGTTTTTATCTTGTCTTATAGGGTTTTGGGGGGATTCCCTTTTTGGGGTTGCTGCCTATAGGTTGTTTAGCGCTGTCTCTCTATTTTATTTATGTGTGTGTGTGTTAGTGTTAGAGTGTGTGTGTGTGTTAGTGTTAGAGTGTGTGTGTTAGTGTTCGAGTGTGTGTATGTGTGTGTGTTAGTTTTAGAGTGTGTGTGTTAGTGTTAGAGTGTGTATGTGTGTGTGTTAGAGTGTGTATGTGTGTTAGTGTTATAGTGTATGTGTTTGTGTGTGTGTTAGTGTTAGAGTGGGTGTGTGTGTTAGAGTGTGTGTGTGTCTGCTGGTGAGTGTCAGTGAGTGTGTTAGTTTGTGTGTCTGTTATTGAGTGTGCGTCTGCTAGTGAGTGTCAGTGTGTGTGTTAGTTTGTGTGTCAGTGAGTGTGTGTCAGTGAGTGTGTTACTGTGTGTGTCTGTTACTGAGTGTGTTTGTGTGTGTCTGTTAGTGAGTCTGTTTGATGTCTGTTAGTGAGTGTGTGTTTGTCAGTGAGAGTGTATGTTTTGTAAGTGAGTGTGTATGTGTGTCTGTCTGTCAGTGAGTATGTATGTACGTCGCTGAGTGTGTCTCTGTCAGTAAATGTGTGTGTCTGTTAGCTAGTGTGTATACGTCTGTTCGTGAGAGTGTGTGTGTGTTTAAAACCCCTTCAGCACTTACCTTTCTCCAGCGCCGGACTCCCTTAGCACTGGGGATCCCTCCGCCCCGTTCCACCTCTCAGCTCCGAATGTGCATGCGCGGCAAGAGCCGCGTGCGCATTCAAACCGCCCATAGGAAAGCATTACTCAATGCTTTCCTATTGACGTCCAGCGTCTTCTCACTGTGATTTTCACAGTGAGAATTGCGGAAGCGCCTCTAGTGGCTGTCAGTGAGACAGTCACTAGAGGCTGGATTAACCCTCAGTGAAACATAGCAGTTTCTCTGAAACTGCTATGTATTCAGCTGCAGGGTTAAAACTAGAGGGACCTGGCACCCAGACCACTTCATTGAGCTGATGTGAACTGGATGTCTGTCGTGGTCCTTTAAGTGTATGTGCATCTGCATGCACTGGCATACATACTGCAGTTGCAGGGGTCACAGCCCTGCAACCCCTGCGACCAGGTGCCCGCCACCATGTGTTGTGGCCCCGGTCCCAGTGGGTGCCACGGATCACTTTTCGCACCGGGGCCCCATGGGTTGTGTGTACACAACTGGTAAGGCATGACTGTGTATTGTGTAAAGTAACAACTTTATTCAGCAAAAATATGTGTTTCAAAACAAGTTAATAATTGGAAGATTTACTGCTGTAACACTATGTTTAGAACACTCCAAACATCTAAACAGTTGAGTTTGCTGAGTTCCTCTTTTCTTTCATTTTTTTTAATACAGAAATTAGAGTTTATTTATAAATTGCTATATCCCCTGGCTGTCGATCACACAACCAGTCCTGTTACTTCCTGATTGCTACACTCAAAAGGTGAGTATTTCACCAGAGCATCTGCCTTGCAAAGTATTCTCACTGAGTTGCATTGACAAATCTGTTAGTGGACATCTACTTAAAGTTTGGATTGGGAAGAAGCGGAGGGCTTGCAAAGACTGAACTGCAAGCTGTATTTAAATAAAGAATTTTTAAAAAAGATTCAGAAAACGAATAAGAACCAAAAGAGTGCAAAAATTGGCTAACAATATATTCGTAATACAAATATCATAACCACTTAACAAAAAGGTGAACAAATGACTCTAACGTAACAAAATAAACTGCATTATTTGTTGTCTATTTTTATTTTTTAGGAAACAAGATCTTGATTGGTTTTATAAGTATGCACTAATAGGATATTGTGCACCATATTTACTTCATATAAATACAGTATAATGTATATATTTTATAGTACACTGATAGGCATATGTTCCTGCCATTTGGTTCACAGATCTAGTGAGAAAAAGTAATATGATTGAAGGTTAGGGGACATCCAGTAAGTGTTGATTGTATTTAGAGATCAAGTGAAGTGACCAAAAGAGGGGGGAAGGGAGGGTAAGAGGCAATAAGACAACTGTACATCCAAGCCGGATTCTTCTAGACACTTTGACCTCAACTATTGAGGGAGACAGAACAGCAATGATCCTGTGTGTTTTTACTCTACAGCAAGCTCAAGGACTTTAGATGTATGGAGTGTTCCATTAAGACCGATTTTCGTCATGTATATGCATATGTCAGCTACTTATATCTTGCCTAACTGATAAATCATACTAATTAAATTGTTATTGTATGTCCATTTTGGTTTAAAAAAAATATCATGATAAAGATTTTTTTTTAAAAAGACCCTTGACATTCTTCTGGTATCACAAATAATAACAGACACTGTACCATTTTATGTAATGCCCAGGTGCCCTCTTTGGCCATATTTTCAATTATAATATTATTTCTGAGAAGCAAAAGTACATGTTGAATTCTAGAAAAAGAAGAACCAAGGTACAAAGCAAGTAGACCTGCTGTAGTACATTCACAAATTCTTACATGCAATCTCATCTAACAAAAACTTTTCAATAAAAAATATTTGACAACCAAAGCCACTGCAACATGATGGCAACTTAAATATCCAGTTAAGGGTTACAACTTAAGTTATATGTTTTTAAGTGTTGTTCTTACTGTATTATTATTAAAAAACAATGACAGACAGGTGTTTATCACAAACGATGTAAATGGAATGACATGTAAACTGCCTGAATGATACTGCGGCTTCTGCGCAAGCCACATAACTGCATTGCACAACTATATCTGTCATTGACAAAATAAAGAATTATAAAAAAAAAAAAATATTTGACAAGAAAAGAGCTGTGATGCACAGTAGGATTGTACACCTTTTAAGGCCGTACTAATGGATTTGAAAATGGTAATGGATTCAGCGCTTAGTGTCTCAACGGAATAGTGTAGAATATGAATAAGGGCAGCAACCTAAAGTAAAGACGTTCCCTCACAGTACATCAAAGAAATGGAAAATCTAAAGGAGATATTAGGTCGCGCCAGAAGATAGGTATAGCAGGATAAAACAGATAATATAACAGTAAATAAAAACTAGAATCTCTTCATATAAAACAAATAAAACACATATAAATAATGTGGTAAGTACTTACAAATAGCAGTACATACAAAGAGAAAGTGATAAACAGTCCTAAAATAAGCAGGGAATGATCACATCCGCTTGAGGGAAGGAAACAGTCCTAATGGAATTGGAGAAATTAGTGAAACGTCTTGTTCCAAGTGCCAATATGCAAAAGAAAACAGAAGAAAAAATCCAGTAGTGTAGAATGTATCTTCCGCTTCTTTGTGGAAATTCAAAGTGAAAAGGTATTGCACTCACCTATATTAGAGCTAGAACTAGCTTGGGTGTGCTTCGCATTCAGTGGTACTGGTCCCCCACTGGTGGGATATAGACATATATACGTAGCAGAGATCCTCGGGAAACAAGAGGATAACACAGGATAGTGCTCACTGTATAAATGTGGTAATTATATAGGAATAAAATATATATAAAATACTCACATTTGGGTGAGCAGGAGATTCTGCTCACTTATATGGCGTAGGTGGTATCATCCCCACCTAGGATTCTTGAACGTAAGGTAATGATATGAAATAATAACCAGGTCCAAAAAATAAATAAAAATGAAATAAATAAAAAATCTAAAACTTTAAATAAAAGATATATGTCAAGGATAAAAAGTGGTATATAAGCCAATAATCCTTTATTGATAAAATATAAGATAATATAAAATAATAAGACATACACGTACTAATGGATTGTCCATTTCTCTACTTACAAAGATGTGTAAGGAATAAGTTGGCGCAATAGGGAATCAGCTAAATACTGATAAAATAATATTATGAGGATGCAGCAACCTACAAGGAGTTCTGATATAAATAACCTCCAAGAAATCAAAACTAAAAATTATCATTTAGAATTAATTACTTCTCAGGACCTGATTAGATACAATTTTGAGTTTTTCTATGATGTGATTGTTCATTTTATAAGATGTGTTTAGGTAATACAACCCTTTTTTGACAGATCTTGTTTAGATGTTTTTATGTTTTGCTTCTTCCTACAAAGATGCACAGTGATACGTTGACTAACAATTTTTGCTCTTTTATTAAACGATGACAAATAGGGGCTTGAGTGAATAAATGCTTTTAGGTGATATGCCCCTTTTGACTGTATAGTCCTCTGATGCACTTGCACATATATGGCTTATGAATCTAGCCTGGGATCACTCAGGCTAATGCACTTACTTATCATAAATACCTCATAAATACCTAATTTTGCAATATTAGATATAATCTGGAGTTTTTTAGACATTACATTTTTATTGATATGCTGCATTTAGGCGATATGCCCTTGTTTTTACTCCATGTAATCTTTATTGAATTTTCTTTTACTGGTACTTTTTATGTCTTCATCTGTTCTCTATAATTCCACCTTCTATGTCATGTGGACTTATACTTTGGAGGTAGACACACCTTCGATTGATTAGAAAAGGTATAAAACACACACCCAACAGAACTCACTTATGCTTGAGAAAGCCCCGAGAGGCGGGGCGAAACATGTAGCGCGCAGAACGAAGAAGTCACTACAAGTGGATGGATAGTCTGCGATCAGCTGGAACACACAGTGTGATAGAATTTGTACCGCTTATCCACTGACTTGATCTACTCCTACACCACTTTTTATTATTTTTACCATTGAGGTATTTGTTTATTTGGCAATTAAAGGAATATTTTTGTATACTTCAACCCTTACGGCTGAGAGTGAATTCATTAAGCACACTGCACTTGGATCCTATGTTCTCCAGGGGCTGATCCTCCCAGAGCCTGATAGTTTGGAGTGGTACTTCAACCACTCCACAATTGTGAGTTTAATACTTCTACATATACTTTACAAAATACTTTTTTTACAATATTGCACTAGGTTCTTGCTTTTATATATTCTATATTAAGCTGTTCCTGTATACAAGTACAAGTAGTGCAAGTATAAATTTGCTGATTACATTATATTTTATTTATGTTGCCTGACCACTTGGTGTTTTGTGCATGCTTCAGCTGCCCACTGATCTTGTTTTTATTTCTGTATATACTTGTGTGTAAATATTGGTATACCTCACATATTATCTGTTCAAGTATATTTCTCTGGTTGCTATTTTATAAACAACTTTGCGCATCTGCACCTTTTGGATTTTTATTCTTCATTTCTCTACTTACACATATAATATTTTTTACATTTCAAGAGGAGCTAAAGAAAAAAAAAAGCTCAAAATAGATTAAAGGTCTTTATTGTAATATTCTATATGTATACCTAACACAACATTAAGTATGAAAAAATGGGTACAAAAAGAAAAAAACAAACACATACTGCTTATGATATATTTTCTTTAATTTTAAGAGTAGCTAAAGGAAAAGAAAAGCAAAAATTGATTCACATAAACCTGATTGCTAAATTTGTCATATGTCGGGGAATCTAAATTAATTTGTGGTTATTAATACCAACCCTATATCAATCCACCCCATAACACTGTACCAACCCTACCACTAACCATATGTTTACATTAACTCTAAACATATTCTTACCCTAACGAGAGGGAAGCCTCAGGTACTTGGGTCTCCTTGGTGTGAGTGAGGATTTAAAATTAGGATGTTCCATGCAATCCTAACAGCATTAAGGTCCACTATTGTTAGGACTACATATGTGCAAATACTTATAGTATTTGAAATTGCTTCTTCTATTTCAGAAAACAGAATGGAAAGTTTGTTTTATGAAAATAGAGCTATCTTTCAAACTATTATGTTTCCAAATATTATGTGTTGCCAACTGTGCTTGGCAGGATACCCTAAGTCTTTAATATTGTGGCAATCGCTATTACTATTCTGCCTAAAATCAAAAAGAGACGAAAAATATTATTTATTGGGCATTCAACATTTTTGGCATAAGTGAGCATGCTTTTATTCCACAGTAAATGACAAAATGTTATGCCTCAGGACATCTGTTTAAAATATGTTTTGATGTTAGATTATTTTTCTTGGGAATGGCAGTTTTGAATTGTTTACCTATACTAATCCTTAGCAAATAACAAATTAATGTAAAGGTTCCAATATACTTTTTTATGTTAACTCCTCAGTCTTAGTGTTCATATTGTAGAATGTGTTTTTACTTTTATGTACATTGTTGAATTAAATTGAATCCAATCACCCTAATTTATAACCTAGGAATGATTACTAGCCTGTAGAGGAAATAATATGTCTGCCAGTAGCCACTAGCCACACATTTAATGCCTACTAGTGTGCTGAAAATGTAGGCTCATCCCTCCTTTCCAACAGTAATGGAAATTTCAAGGAGTGATACCATTCCTACAGTCAGGAGGGGGGAAGAGTTAATGGCTCATTATAAGATTAGCATTACTTTAGCCACCCAGAGTGATAGATATATAATCATTTTTAAATATATGGTTTAATAGTATTTACTGTACGTGGGCATAATGCTGAAATGCAGACAATTGATTTATAATCTGCTTCCATTTTCAGTCAGCTATGCTGTTAGTAGTATCTTCAGGGTCCTAACAAATAGGAATAAACAAGCTATATGACACTTTTTATTTATCTATTTTGTCACACCTACTGTATGTGAGAAAATTTTTATTTTGCTTGTATATGAGAAAGTTGTCAATCTGAGCAGTTAACTTAAATGGGTACATGTTATTTAGGAAGGATAGGAAAAACAAGAAGGGTGGTGGGGTATGTTTGCATGTCAACCATGAGTTAAAGTCAAATCTTAGGCATGTGGAGTGTGACGAGGAAAATGTGGAAGCTTTATGGGTAGGTATCTGCTTGGGGCAATCAAAGGGAAATCAATTATAGGTTGGGATATGTTATAAACCACCTAATGTAAATATTAATGAGAAAGAACAGCTGTTAGAGCAAATTGGGAAAGCTGCAAATTGGGGTAACACATTAAATACTGGAGATTTTATTTACCCGGACATAACGTGACTAGTACTTCAGCAAGGGGAATCAGGTTTTTTAACATGTTAAATGACACCTTTATGTCACAACTGGTACAGGCACCAACTAGAAAGGATGCTTGTCTGGATCTCGTTATAACAAACAATGTTGACCTTTTGACCAACATTCAAGTAGGTGACCATTTGGGAAATAGTGATCACAATATGGTAATTTTTAATATAAACTCAAAAATGAAAAGCTAAAACGTATAATTTAAAAACAGCTCATTTCAATAAGATTAGGGCAGCTCTACAACATATCGACTGGCATAAACTCCTTAGTGAAAAAAACACTGAGGATAAATGGAACATCTTCCAACAAATATTAGAAAGGTACATTTCTCAGTATGTACCATTGGGTAATAACTATAAAATAAACAAGTTGAAACCAATGTGGCTTAGTAGAGAAGTAAAACAAGAGATTAAAAATAAGAAAAGGGCATTTAACCCCTTCAGGACAGGTGACGGACGAGGTCCGTCACGCAGGGGAGACCCTTAACGACGGGTGACGGACCTCGTCCGTCACGCGGTAAAATTAACCCTGGATCGCCGCTATCGCGGCGATCGCGGGGTTAATGGTGCTCCCGGTATGCCTCTGCATTAGAGGCATACCGGGAGCACCCGGTCAAGCTGCCCAGCACATGTGCTCGCTCTGACCACAAGTCTGAGCGAGCACATGTGCTCTGTATACTTACCTACCGGCTCCCTGCACTTCCGGGTTCTGTGTGAAGTGCAGGGAGCCGGATCAGTGCTGATCCTGCCCCCTGCTGTTAAAAAAAATAAAGTTTATTTAAAGTGTCCCCCCCTTACCCATTTTAATAAAAAATTAACCCCTTCCCTGCCAATTGATCACTGACTACAGTGATCAATTGGCAGGGATTACATTTTACTATGATCTGATTTTTTTTTTAACCCCTGAGGGTTAATTCTTTTTTTTTTAACCCTCAGGGGTTAAATTAATTAAATTAATTAATTAAATTATTTTTAAATTATATATTTAGATAGCTGGGGTAGGTGGAAGTTAGTGGGGAATTGGGGGATTTGGCGTTAGGCTAACTAGGGGTTAACGTTAAAAAAAAGTTTTAAAAGAAACTTTAAAAAGTTAAAAATTAAGCTTAAAAAATGTTTTAATAACATTTAAGTAATAAAAACAAAAAACACACTTTACCTAGTCCAAATAAAAATTAACCCCTTCCCTGCCAGTCGATCACTGCCTACAGCGATCAAATAGAGATCACAGTATTATACTGTGATCTAATTTTTTTTAACCCCTGAGGATTAACTTTTATTTTTTTTTTAACCCTCAGGGGTTCAATTTATTTAATTAATTAATTTAAATATTTTATAACTATATATTTTGCTAGCTGGGGTGGGTGGGAGTTATGGGAAAATGGGGAATTTACTGTTAGTGCTGCGTACTGCTAGTTAGGGGTTAACAGTAAAAAAAATAGCTTAGAAAAATGTTAAATCTGTAAAAAAGTTTTAAGAAAGTTTAGGAAAGTTTAAAAAAAATTTATAAGCAAAACAAAAGTTTAAAAACTAGTTTTTAAAAGTAAAAAGTTATAAAAAGTAAAAAAATACATTTTAAAAACGCTCATTACCACTACACCTGGAACAAACTAGAGAAAAAAGTATCCCACGCCAAGGTTCAAAATATGCCTTTTGAATTACCCCAGGGTGTATTCTTTAATAAATAGTATGTGTTTGTGGGAAGTTTCAATAACCAACCGTCTAAACTACTCCAAATTGGAACATGGACACAGCGTAAAACTTCAAAGTTAGAAAAAAACTGAATGGCTGCGTCTCAAATGCGCCCCTTCAACATCCACATATACCTGGCAAAGGTACATACGGGGGTATTGCTGTACTCAGCCAACATAGCTGAGCAACATATGAAGTATTATACAGTCATAGTACACATAAGGTTTGCAAAATATGCTGCGCAAACTCACTTTGTATGTCAAAAAAGCAGAAAAAATGCTTATTACCACTACACTTGGTACAAGCTAGCGGAAAAATGATCCCACGCTAAGGTTCAAAATATGCCTTTTTGAAATACCCTGGGATGTCTTCTTTAAGAAATGGTATGGCTTTATGGGGAATTTGGATTATATAGCCTGGTAAAATACTCTAAAATGGGACATAGGCACAGCATAAAAATTCAAAGTTTGAAAAAACTGGAATGGCTGTGTCCCAAATGTGCCCCTCCGATGTCCACACATACCTGGCAAAGGTACATACGGGGGTATTGCTGTACTCAGCCGACATAGCTGAGCAACATATGAAGTATTATACAGTCGTAGCACACATAAGGTTTGCAAAATATACTGTGCAAACTCACTTTGTATGTCAAAAAGGCAGAAAAATGCTTATTACCACTACATCTGGTACAAGCTAGCGGAAAAATGATCCCACGCTAAGGTTCAAACTATACCTTTTGAAACACCCTGGGGTGTCTACTTTAAGAAATGGTAGGCCTTTGTGGGGTAGATTGAATTTAAAACCTGCGAAGATGCTTGGAAATTGCACATAGGCCCAGCGTCAAAATTCAAAGTTTGGTAAAAACGGATATGGCTTGGTCTCCTATATGGCACTGTAGCTTCACAAAATAGTGACAAAGACATTCATTGGGGTGTATTTTTACTCAAAAGACTTAGCTGAGCATAATTTGGGAGGTTTGAACTTAGTGGCACATATGAAATATACAAAACGCCCAGCAAAAATGCAATCCGTATGTAAAAAATGCACAAAATAATTTTTTACCACATACTTTGGCATATATTGGTGAAAAAATGGGGGCATGTCAAGGCACAATATGCACCTTATGAGATACCCTGGAGTGTCTACTTTTACAAATGGTAGGCCTTTGTGGGGGTTTTTTGAACAGTCAAACTGTTATAATACCCCAAATGGAAGCTAAGGCTCATTAAATCCGTCTCTCAAAATTCTACTGTGAATACTGTAAAGGACAGGTCTCCTATATGGCACTGTAGCTTCACGAAATAGTGCCAAAGACATTCATATGGGGTGTCATTTTACTCAGAAGACTTAGCTGAGCATAATTTTGGGGGTTTGAACTTAGTGGCACATATGAAATATACAAAACGCCCAGCAAAAATGCAATCCGTATGTAAAAAATGCACAAAATTTTTTTTTACCACATACTTTGGCATATATTGGTGAAAAAATGGGAGCATGTTAAGGCACAATATGCACCTTATAAGATACCCTGGAGTGTCTACTTTTACAAATGGTAGGCCTTTGTGGGGGGGTTTTGAACAGTCAAACTGTTATAATACCCCAAATGGAAGCTAAGGCTCATTAAATTCATCTCTCAAAATTCTACTGTGAATACTGAAAAGGACAGGTATCCTGTATGGCACTATAACTTCACGAAATAGTGCAAAAGACATACAATGGGGGTGTCATTTTACTCAGCAGATGTAACTGAACACAAAATAAAACTTTGTACAGGAATAGCACACACCAACTTTACAAAATATACACGAGAATTTCTTTGTTATAAAAGTTTGTGTGCCAAAAACCAAAAAGAACACAATTTTACTCCAATATTTAGCAGAGGTTGGCGGTAATATGGCTACGTAGAAAGTGTCAAAACAACCTTAGGTAAATAGCCCGTGATGTCTACTTTATATAAATATATACTTTTGTGTGGCAATTTTGTTTTCTTTTATGGCTATTAAACTTACAAGACAAACATACCAAATTCTAAAATCGCTCCACATTAAAAGTTTATTTTACTCCTTGTGCTTTGTGACCTGTAACTACCAAAAAAACTTAAAATCCCAGACACATTATATATTCTGTAAATCAGAACAAATAAATAAATGTATTTTTAATTACTTTCCTTAACCTGCACTAATTATGCACACATTATTATTGCAAAAACTGTAAAAAAAAACAATATTTTTCATTTTTTTGCATTTTTCTGTATTTTTTTTATAATAAGTAAGCATTTATATATATATATGTTATATCAAATTAAAGCCCTTTCTGTCCTTTAAAAACAGTATATAATATGTGTCGGTGCAATAAATGAGAGAGATGCAAATTGCAGTTGAACGCAAACAGCAAGAAAATGCAAAAATTGCTTGTGTCATTAAGCGTAAGTCAAGCTTCTGAAGCTGTGTCCTTAAGGGGTTAAAGCATTTAAATCGGACAAATCAAAGGCATCCTATTTAAGATATAAGGAAGCCAATAATGCTTGTGATAATACAGTGAACCACTATATTTAATTTTTCAAGATTCTTTTGTTTTAGGTGTACTGGAGAATTGTAATAAATAAAATAAATAAAAATTGTGTAAATTAAAATTTTTTTTTTATTGTTTACTGAAAGGTTTTCTACACACAAAACTGTTGTTTTATTATATGTTGTATTAGCTACTCATTAGTTCCCAATAATTGTTATACTAATATTTTCTTAAGCAAAATGCACTTGATAGTGAAGGGGTAAAAAAAAAAAAATAAAGAACAAAACTAAGTAAAATACTAATTTAACCCCTTAGGGCATTCTATGGGCTTTAAAGCGGTTAGGGCGGCATAGAATGCCCCAACGGCTTTTAGCCCCAGCACCCAGATCCTACTTACCTCCACCGTGATTCGCTTCTGGGGGACTTCCTGACAGCCCAGGCAGTCCCCCCTCGGCAATTTAGGCCCCCGGGGGCCTTGTGATCACTCTGAAA
>OW240913.1:175032307-175055683 GCA_933207985.1 Pelobates cultripes
GATATATAATATATATATATATATATATATATATATAATAAAATACACTTATTATGGATAGTTATATATATCAATATCAACTTACACTTATTATGGATAATATATATATATATATATATATATATATATATATATATATATATATATATATATATATATATATATATATAAAATACACTTATTATGGATAGTTATATATATATCAATATCAACTTACACTTATTATGGATAATATATATATATATATTTATATATATAAACCGTAATAAGTGTATTTTGATATGGATAGTTATATATATATATCAATATCAAAATACACTTATTATGGATAGTTATATATATTATCAACATACACTTATTATATCTAGATATAACCCAAAATAAGTGTATTTTTATATGGATAGTTTTATCTATCTATATATATATATATATATATATCAATATATACTTATTATGGATAGATATAGACATAAGTGATGTCCCGAACGGTTCGCCGAATGGTTCGCCACGGACTCATCATTGAGTAAACTTTGACGCTGTACCTCACAGTCAGCAGACACATTCCAGCCAATCAGCAGCAGACCCTCCCTCCCAGGCCCTCCCACCTCCTGGATAGCATCCATTTTACATTCATTGTGAAGCTGCATTCTTAGTGAGCTGTCCAGGAGGTGGGAGGGTCTGGGAGGGTGGGTCTGCTGCTGATTGGCTGGAATGTGTCTGCTGACTGTGAGGTACAGGGTCAAAGTTTACTCAATGATGAGTCCGTGGCAAACCGTTCGTGGCGAACCGTTCGTGAACCATTCTTCTAACCGTTCGGCGAACCGTTCGGGACCTCACTAATAGACATAGATATAACCCATAATAAGTGTATTTTGATATAGATATAACCCATAATAAGTGTGTATATATATGTAGATATAGATATAACCCATAATAAGTGTATATATATATATATATATATATATATATATACATACACACAGTATAAAGGGATGACCAGCACTCACTGACTTTTGAAGTTAAAAGGTGTAGTCTTTCTTGAAGATTCATTAAAACAGAACTGACGTTTCAGTCCCTGTTTGGGACTTTCATCAGGATCAGGTATATATTAGAAGGAAATTATATATATATCTATCTATATATATAGAATTTTAAATTCTACGTATATTTATGTAATTTTGTAACATAATTAAGTCATTATTTTTATTATAATTTGAGGGACAAGCCTGACAACACAGGCAGCAAGTCCAGAGAATTCAATTTGCAAGTACTAGGTTTATCCCTGTAACTTTCCAAAACTCAAAAACCTGGACATGAGGGGTACTATTGTACTTGGGAGACTCCGCTGAACACAAATATGTGTGTTATAAAACAGTAAAACTTATCACAACGATGATATCACCAGTAAAAGAGCAGTTTTGTATAAAAAATGCAAAATACAAAGATGAACGCTAACTTTGGCCAGCGTTTGTGACTAAGTGGCTACTAAAAAACACTGTACATACCCCATTTTGAATACCGTGGGTTGTCTACTTTTTCATATGGTATGCCATGGTGGGGTTAATTATTTTTATTTCATAGGGGATGAGTGGGCTGCGCCTAATTTACATTGTCAGGAACAAAATTGCAAGGTGTCCAACTCAAAAATAAGGCAGTAAAGTATATAACATTTATTAATTGGCTATTGTTTGCCTAAAACATCTAAAAAACATAATGTGTGTGTGTGTGTGTGTATATATATATATATATATATATATATATATGTGTGTGTGTGTGTGTGTGAATCAGTGGTGTACTAAGAGCAAGGTGGGGGGGAGCAGTCTGCCCCGGGTGCCACTTACTAGAGGGGTGCCATTACCAGGTCACACATGCAGGGGTAGGCAGCCACAGAACTTGAAAACCAGACACAAGTAAGGAAGTGGGGCGGAGCTAAACACAGAGTTCCTGCTTTCCCAACTAACAGACTCTAGGAGCTTCAATGAATCCACTCCTATTCCAGCCTATACTGTCTGAAAGTGAGAGAAAGAGTGTGCATGTGTATGTGTGACTATGTGTAACTGTGTGTGTGACTGTTTTGCCTGTAACTGTGTGTGTGTGTGTGTGTGTGAGACTGTCTGCCTGTGATTGTGTGAGTGTGTGACTGTCTGCCTGTGACTGTGTGTGTGACTGTCTGCCTGTAAATGTGTGTGTGTGCGACTCTCTGCCTTACTGTGTGTGACTTACAAAATACACAATCCAGCGCACTCAGTTATTCACTAAATAATTATTTCAAATCTTACAGATTGTAATAATTTTATTTAAAAACACCTTACCTAGGCAAAAAATAATGGGGGTTTAGTTACATTATATGATCATATATTGCATAAGCTTGCCACAACACCAATGTACCCCATTCTTGGCAGGTCCTACTCTATCAGCCTAATGCTTGCTCTTATGAGATTAATCCACTTACGTGGGAAATACTTCCTTACTGGGACTCTCGGCAAGTCAAGGCTAAATAGGGTCCTGGAATGAGGTACCTGTGGCAGGAAGGGGTGCAAAACCAAGGAGTTGGCCTGGACTTACAAATATATAAATGAAACCAAGAGTGCTGCACTCACCTGTCAGTCTGAGAGGGGTTAAAGTTATAGTAGAAATGCAGTTTAGGATTATTGAGTTTAGGTGGTCAGGCACGATTTACTGTGCCTAATGGGAAATCCAGCCCTGCAAGTGGGGTCCTTAAACTATATCGAAGGGGGGGCGAACCTAGTCACTCCCAGCCTCCCCTATCAGCAGCGTGTATTAGTATTAATAGTAAATTGGGCATGTCCTAGTGCCACACTCTAGGGCCCTAATATTAATTGTGGCAAACTCCCCTTTTTACCTGAGTTTACCACGAGCTCCTGGAGACGCCTGCTTGCCAGCCTCCTGCCCACAGACTATGGACCCTGCAAACACCTGTAAAAATATACCGAACTTGACCGACTGTTAGCACTGTTTTCCCTGGAACTGTTTGGGGCATAGGATCATGTGCATGGTCTGTCAAAACTATGACTTCCAGGAAATTTCTGAACCCCTGAAACGATCTGGGTGATTTTTGGATATGTTGTTCACCCAGATCGGGGCTATCAGGGGATGTAACTTATGGGGTTTTATGTGTTTTTAAGGTACTTTTTGGGGTTTCATAAAATTGTATGTTTTTCTGTGCTAGGAGATAATTGGGCTAGATTAGTACAGTTCCTGATTCAATTATCTCCCAAGCAAAGAGGAGGGATTATATTGTAGTGATGTACCGAACTGTTCGCCAGCGAATAGTTCCTGGCGAACATAGCGTGTTCGCGTTCGCCACCGCGGGCGAACACGTGCGCGGTACGATCTGCCCCCTATTCGTCATCATTGAGCAAACTTTGACCCTGTGCCTCACGGTCAGCAGACACATTCCAGCAAATTAGCAGCAGACCCTCCCTTCCAGACCCTCCCACCTCCCTCCCAGCATCCATTTTAGATTCATTCTGAAGCTGCATGCTTGAGAGGAGGGAAAGTGTAGCTGCTGCTCATTAGATAGGGAAATTGATAGCTAGGCTAGGGTATTCAGTGTCCACTACAGTCCTGAAGGACTCATCTGATCTCTGCTGTAAGGACAGCAACCCAAAAAGCCCATTATACCATTGGAGTGTTAAAGACGTTGGACCTCTAATCCTGAGACGGGGATTGTACCGTCCGTGTGAATTACGGTAGAGCTTCCACAATAGCTCTACCAAATGTGAGTTTAAAATACCTCCGTTTTCTATATTATTATTGTTCAAATATTGTTAAACATACTACACTATTGTATATATTTTCTCTTTGTGTTCTCTTTTTGAGGAAACATTATCTACAACAATTAAGAAACATCTAGTGTATGTATATACAGTTAATGTAAGGCGCGGTTTCCTTTTCTTTCTTTCTTCACAGTGGATACTGTGCCCATTTGCCCAGTCAGTGCCACCACTCATATCTGGTGTCACAATAGCTTAAGCTTGAGATTTAAAAAGAAAAAAATGTTTCTCACTGTAATAGATTGAATAGCAGTTACTTGTCTGCCAGCTTCTGTGTCAGGCTCACAGTGGATACTGTGCCCATTTGCCCAGTGCCACGAATCATATCTGGTGTCACAATAGCTTAAGCTTGACATTTAAAAAGAAAAAAAAATGTTTTCGCTGTAATAGATTGAATAGCAGTTAGTTGTCTGCAAGCATCTGGGTGTCAGGCCTCCTTCAGCGTGTGCTCTGCAGACCTCTGACCGTGTACTTTGCCACTCATATCTGGTGTCTCTATAGCATGCTTTTACAAAGCAAAAAAGTTTTTCAGTGTAAGCTAATAGCAGTCAGTGTCCTTAAAGTGGCTGTCAGGCCTCCTTCAGCGTGTGCTCTGCAGACCTCTGCCCATGTACTTTGCCACTCATACCTGGTGTCTCTATAGCGTGCTTTTACAAAGAAAAAAAGTTTTTCAGTGTAAGCTAATAGCAATCAGTGTCCTTAAAGTGGGTGTCAGGCCTCCTTCAGCGTGTGCTCTGCAGACCTCTGCCCATGTACTTTGCCACTCATACCTGGTGTCTCTATTGCGTGCTTTTACAAAGAAAAAAAGTTTTTCAGTGTAAGCTAATAGCAGTCAGTGTCCTTAAAGCGGGTGTCAGGCCTCCTTCAGCGTGTGCTCTGCAGACCTCTGCCCATGTACTTTGCCACTCATACCTGGTGTCTCTATAGCGTGCTTGTACAAAGAAAAAAAGTTTTTCAGTGTAAGCTAATAGCAGTCAGTGTCCTTAAAGCGGGTGTCAGGCCTCCTTCAGCGTGTGCTCTGCAGACCTCTGCCTGTGTACTTTGCCACTCATATCTGGTGTCTCTATAGCGTGCTTTTACAAAGAAAAAAAGTTTTTCAGTGTAAGCTAATAGCAGTCAGTGTCCTTAAAGCGGGTGTCAGGCCTCCTTCAGCGTGTGCTCTGCAGACCTCTGCCCGTGTACTTTGCCACTCATATCTGGTGTCTCTATAGCGTGCTTTTACAAAGAAAAAAAGTTTTCAGTGTAAGCTAATAGCAGTCAGTGTCCTTAAAGCAGGTGTCAGGCCTCCTTCAGCGTGTGCTCTGCAGACCTCTGCCCGTGTACTTTGCCACTCATATCTGGTGTCTCTATAGCGTGCTTTTACAAAGAAAAAAGTTTTTCAGTGTAAGCTAATAGCAGTCAGTGTCCTTAAAGCGGGTGTCAGGCCTCCTTCAGCGTGTGCTCTGCAGACCTCTGCCCGTGTACTTTGCCACTCATATCTGGTGTCTCTATAGCGTGCTTTACAAAGAAAAAAGTTTTCAGTGTAAGCTAATAGCAGTCAGTGTCCTTAAAGCGGGTGTCAGGCCTCCTTCAGTGTGTGCTCTGCAGACCTCTGCCCGTGTACTTTGCCACCAGGTCTGGTGTCTCGATAGCGTGCTTTTACAAAGAAAAAGTTTCGCAAGCTAATAGCAGTCGCGTCCCAGCATGGTGTCAGGCCTCCTTCAGCCGCGGTGCTCTGCAGACCTCGCCCGCGTACTTTGCCACTCATATCTGGTGGTGCGTGTCTCTATAGCGTGCTTTGCCAAAGAAAAAGCTAGTGTAAGCTAATAGCAGTCAGTGTCCTTAAAGCGAGTGTCAGGCCACCTTCAGCGTGTGCTCTGCAGACCTTTGCCCGTCTACTTTGCCACATATATCTGGTGTCTCTATAGCGTGCTTTTACAAAGAAAAAAAGTTTTTCAGTGTAAGTTAATAGCAGTCAGTGTCCTTAAAGCGGGTGTCAGGCCTCCTTCAGCGTGTGCTCTGCAGACCTCTGCCCGTGTACTTTGCCACTCATATCTGGTGTCTCTATAGCGTGCTTTTACAAAGAAAAAAGTTTTTCAGTGTAAGCTAATAGCAGTCAGTGTCCTTAAAGCCGGTGTCAGGCCTCCTTCAGCGTGTGCTCTGCAGACCTTTGCCCGTGTACTTTGCCACTCATATCTGGTGTCTCTATAACGTGCTTTTACAAAGAAAAAAAGTTTTTCAGTGTAAGCTAATAGCAGTCAGTGTCCTTAAAGCGGGTGTCAGGCCTCCTTCAGCGTGTGCTCTGCAGACCTCTGCCCGTGTACTTTGCCACCACTCTATATACAAAGAAAAAAGTTTTTCAGTGGTGTCAGCGTGTACACTGCCAGACCTCTGCCCGTGTACTTTGCCACTCATATCTGGTGTCTCTATAGCGTGATTTTACAAAGAAAAAAAGTTTTCAGTGTAAGCTAATAGCAGTCAGTGTCCTTAAAGCAGGTGTCAGGCCTCCTTCAGCGTGTGCTCTGCAGACCTCTGCCTGTGTACTTTGCCACTCATATCTGGTGTCTCTATAGCGTGCTTTTACAAAGAAAAAAAGTTTTCAGTGTAAGCTAATAGCAGTCAGTGTCCTTAAAGCGGGTGTCAGGCCTCCTTCAGTGTGTGCTCTGCAGACCTTTGCCCGTGTACTTTGCCACTCATATCTGGTGTCTCTATGGCGTGCTTTTACAAAGAAAAAAAGTTTTTCAGTGTAAGCTAATAGCAGTCAGTGTCCTTAAAGCGGGTGTCAGGCCTCCTTCAGTGTGTGCTCTGCAGACCTCTGCCCGTGTACTTTGCCATTCATATCTGGTGTCTCTATAGCGTGCTTTTACAAAGAAAAAAAGTTTTTCAGTGTAAGCTAATAGCAGTCAGTGTCCTTAAAGCGGGTGTCAGGCCTCCTTCAGCGTGTGCTCTGCAGACCTCTGCCGGTGTACTTTGCCACTCATATCTGGTGTCTCTATAGCGTGCTTTTACAAAGAAAAAAAGTTTTTCAGTGTAAGCTAATAGCAGTCAGTGTCCTTAAAGCGGTGTCAGGCCTCCTTCAGCGTGTGCTCTGCAGACCTCTGCCGGTGTACTTTGCCACACATATCTGGTGTCTCTATAGCTTGCATTTAAAAAAAAAAACTTTTTTCACTGTTATAGATTGAATAGCAGTTAGTTGTCTCCAAGCGGGTGTGTCAGCCCTACAGCTTGTACTCTGCCAGTTTACAGTGCCACTCATATCTGGTGTCATAATATCTTGCATTTAGAAACAAAAAACTTTTTTCACTGTTATAGATTGAATAGCAGTTAGTTGTCTCAAAGCAGGTGTGTCAGCCCTACAGCTTGTACTCTGCCAGTTTACAGTGCCACTCATATCTGGTGTCATAATATCTTGCATTTTAAAACAAAAAACTTTTTTCACTGTTATAGATTGAATAGCAGTTAGTTGTCTGCCAGCGAGTGTGTCAGGCTCACAGTGGATACTGTGCCCAGTGCCACCACTCACTCACTGGTACCCGGACAACATTTCTTTTCACAATGGCAATCCCCAATGTGTACTCAATTGTGCAAAAGGAAATAATGGCATGTCTGGCACACAGTGTTGGGGCAAGGGTCCATCTGACCACTGATACCTGGTCTGCAAAGCATGGTCAGGGCAGGTATATCACCTACACTGCGCATTGGGCAAACCTGCTGACGGCTGCCAAGCATGGAATGCGTGGCTCTGCAGAGGAGTTGGTGACACTGCCATGACTTGCAGGCAGGCCTGCTGCCACCTCCTCTACTCCTCCTACTCCATTCTCTTCCATAACCTCCTCGGCTGAGTCCTCTTCTGCTGCTGCGTCTTGCTCCACATCAACGGATAGGGGACGTAACAGGGATTAAACTGATAAGAATAGTACTACTTAACACACCACTCCTATCTGGTGGCACATTAGATTGCACGCGCAGTGCCCCAAATTTGTTGTGATCTGTGAGTAAGGTAAACGGTTGTCCATACAAGTAAGGTTGCAGCTTTTTGAGGGCCCACACCACCGCCAGGCACTCCTTTTCAATGGCGGTGTATCTACTTCCCTGGGCAAAAGTTTCCGGCTTAGATAAGCCCCGGGTTGCTCGCCGCCATCTGCTCCGACTTGGCTCAGTACTGCTCCCAATCCAAACATAGAAGCGTCTGTATGGACGAGAAAGCGTTTAGTTGGATCAGGAGCAGAAAGTACAGGTGATTTAATGAGCGCCGTCTTGAGCTGTTGGAAGGCCTGTTCACACTCTGGGGCCCATACTACTATCTTGGGGAGGTTTTTACGTGTTCCTATATGGCACTTACTGGGCTTTAGGGTCAGTCCGGCCTCCCTAATCCGGTCTAGTACGGCTCCTATGTGGGTCAGGTGTTAGGGCCAGGAGCAGCTAAAAATGGCTATATCATCCAAGTAGGCGCAGGCATACTCCTGAAACCCATCCAGTAGCCGATCTACCATCCTCTGAAAGTTAGCCGGGGCATTCTTCATCCCGAATGGCATGGCCTTAAACTGATACAGGCCAAACGAGGTGACAAATGCCGACTTGTGGATGGCGTCTTCGGCTAATGGAATTTGCCAGTACCCCTTGCACAGATCTATTGTGGTGAGGTACTGGTCTCTGGCCATTTTGTCTAGGAGCTCGTCTATCAGGGACATAGGGTAGGCGTCTGAGGTTGTTTTATCGTTTAGCCTCCGGTAGTCTACACAGAAACGGGTCGTGCCTTCCCGTTTCGGTACTAGTCCTACCGGGGAGGCCCAGGGGCTGTCAGAGTGTTCTATCACCCCTAACTGCATTATTTCCTCAATTTCTTTCTGAATATTTTCTTTAACTGCTTCGGGTATGCGATAGGCGGTTTGGCGAAGGGGGGACTGAACCCAGGTAGGTTGGAAAACGTGGCCCCCTTGTCCTGGATTAGTCTTTGGACCTGGGTTCGCTCCTGGGGGTCTAACCGTTCTCCTAACTGTACTTCTCCCAGGTCTCCACTCTGGCCCTCTAGGTCTAGGAGATCTGGGAGTGGCAAATTATCATAATCTTCAGTGGCAGGTGCACAGATTGCGGTTACCTCTTCTGTGCGCTCATGGTATGGCTTAAGCATGTTCACATGGAGCATGCGCTTGCCTCCCGTGCCTGTGACCGCACCGATCACAAAGGTGGTATCACAAACCTGCTCTACCACCTTGTATGGGCCCTACCAGGAAGCCTGCAGCTTGTCCTTGTGGACAGTGTCAATCCATATCTGCCAAGTGACCCTATGTAGGAGAACAGTCTCTATTCTGCTCTGTGTCAGTGTGTATCAGGGGCTCTGAGGACAGGTGTCAATCCATATCTGCCAAGTGACCCTATGTGGGGGAACAGTCTCTATTCTGCTCTGTGTCAGTGTGTATCATGATCTCTGAGGACAGGTGTCAATCCATATCTGCCAAGTGACCCTATGTAGGAGGAACAGTCTCTATTCTGCTCTGTATCAGTGTGTATCAGGGGCTCTGAGGACAGGTGTCAATCCATATCTGCCAAGTGACCCTATGTAGGGAGAACAGTCCCTATTCTGCTCTGTGTCAGTGTGTATCAGGGATCATTAGGATAGGTGTCAATCCATATCTGCCAAGTGACCCAATGTAGGGGGAACAGTCTCTATTCTGCTCTGTGTCAGTGTGTATCATGATCTCTGAGGACAGGTGTCGATCCATATCTGCCAAGTGACCCTATGTAGGAGGAACAGTCTCTATTCTGCTCTGTGTCAGTGTGTATCAGGGGCTCTGAGGACAGGTGTCAATCCATATCTGCCAAGTGACCCTATGTTGGGGAAACAGTCTCTATTCTGCTCTGTGTCGGTGTGTATCAGGGGCTCTGAGGACAGGTGTCAATCCATATCTGCCAAGTGACCCTATGTAGGAGGAACAGTCCCTATTCTGCTCTGTGTCAGTGTGTTTCAGGGATCCTTAGGACAGGTGTCAATCCATATATGCCAAGTGACCCTATGTAGGGGGAACAGTCTCTATTCTGCTCTGTGTCAGTGTGTATCATGGTCTCTGAGGACGGGTGTCAATCCATATCTGCCAAGTGACCCTATGTAGGGGGAACAGTCCCTATTCTGCTCTGTGTCAGTGTGTATCAGGGATCCTTAGGACAGGTGTCAATCCATATCTGCCAAGTGACCCTATGTAGGGGAAACAGTCTCTATTCTGCTCTTTGTCAGTGTGTATCATGGTCTCTGAGGACAGGTGTCAATCCATATCTGCCAAGTGACCCTATGTAGGGGGAGCAGTCTCTTCTGCTCTGTGTCCGTGTGCATCAGGGGCTCTGAGGACAGGTGTCAATCCATATGTCAAGGTGTCAATATGTCATATGTCAGGTGTCAATCCATATTGATTGTGATTTAGGAATGTTAGGTGATTTCTGCCCTTTATGGATTAAAACCAGGCTCTGTATCAACTGTGTAATTTTCCATGGGAGTTTTGCCATGGATCCCCCTCCGGCATGCCACAGTCCAGGTGTTAGTCCCCTTGAAACAACTTTTCCATCACTATTGTGGCCAGAAAGAGTCCCTGTGTGTTTTAAAATTCGCCTGCCCATTGAAGTCTATGGCGGTTCACCCGGTTCGCGAACATTTGCGGAAGTTCGCGTTCGCCATTCGCGAACCGAAAATTTCGTGTTCGCGACATCACTACTTAAAACCCATCTCTTTAGGAAAGCTTATGGCCTCCCAGAGTAACCTCTACCTCACATACCTCTCTTGCTCTCTCCTAAAGGACAGCCCACCTGCAAATTCCTGTCCTAATGTGTTTTACACCCCACCTCCTATAGAATGTAAACTCGATTGAGCAGGGTCCTCTTCAACCTATTGTTCCCGTAAGTTTTTTTGTAATTGTCCTATTTATAGTTAAATCCCCCTCTCATAATATTGCAAAGTGCTATGGAATCTGTTGGCGCTATATAAATGGCAATAATAATAATAATAATAATTTAGAAACATTCTGCATAAATTGAGAATATTCTTCAACGCCTACTCTTCTCATACATATGAATTCTCTAGTTGTCGTACAGATCTCAGGATTAACATCCATAAGATTCAATAGTTCTTTTCACAAAGGAAAACATGGTGCAGCTTGTAACGTTTTATGAAAGTAAATATGTGGTGCAAGTATCACAAACTTGCATAGCAAGATACAACACATAAAGTAAAAAGCACTAGTGAAAACCAAAGCCTCTGCTGCCCATGTTTAATTTTTCGTCCATGCAAATTTAAACAATTTTTCTATTTAGAAATACAACATTCATGATACCTGGCCAGCCAAGGATTCATTCAAGTCATAGTTTTGCAGCAGCTGGAGATCTACCTTTTTAAATGTATGAAAGTATGTGCAAAAGGCTCTTAAGGATTAGAATATGTGAATTTCTAAATGTATTGATCTAGTGATTACTTACAGTTTTATTTCATTAATATTGAAGGGATAGTGTATTTTGAAATGTAAATTTTAGAGTTTGAAGGAACATGTTGACTTTTAAGCATTTTAAACTCATTAAGCAACATGTCTACAACTATTTTTCAATTGAATCCAATACCTTTGCCTGCTCTGAAAATGTTTATAAATTATTCTAGAAATGTGCCCATTATTTCCACATAAATAACTTATGCAAGTAGCTAAGTAGTAACCAGAACTATAATGAAGAGTAGAGATGTCGTGAACTGTCCGCCGAACTGTTTGCGAACTGTCCGCCGGCGAACAATAGCTTGTTCGCGTTGGACGAACATATCCGATTTCCGGTCCGCCCCCTATACGTCATCATTGAGTAAACTTTGACCCGGAACCTCACAGCCAGCAGACACATTCCACCCAATCAGCAGCAGACCCTCCCTCCCAGGAAGTGTCTGCTGACTGTGAGGTTCCCGGTCAAAGTTTACTCAATGATGACGTATAGGGGGCGGACCGGAAATCGGATATGTTCGCCCAACGCGAACACGCTCTTGTTCGCCAGCGGACAGTTCGCGGACAGTTCGCGAACAGTTCGGCGGACAGTTTGCGACATCTCTAATGAAGAGTTATGCATTCCTTTGTAGTAAAAGGTACTCCACCTGATAAATACAATTTCACTGTAAGTTTGCACAGTAACACAGAATATTCATGGATATCCCAAAAGGTAGATCCCAGGATATTTCAAAACTACAACTTCCACAATGTATTGTCATTATAAGACCTTCTAAAGTCATGCAAAGCATAATGGGCGTTTTAGTACTACAACATCTGGGAATCTAACTTTTAGGCTCTAGTGAATCCATACAAAAGAGTCTATAGAAATATCCAGTGTATTTCTGTTAACACATAGTTGCAATTCCATAATAGATTGTATTAGAAAATATGTCATGGCAATTTTTCAGATCTTAAGCATCTACTTATAGAGAGATTTTACTTTTCAGTGTCTACTTAACATCTGCTGCTAACTGCCCAAATACAACATCTCGCCGTGAGAAACAAGAGCACATCTTTTTATTTTTTCAGATACTGTAATCACATTGTAAAGTGTCACATGTTGATGGTGTTTCTACGACTTACAAAAGTACACACACCACCATCCATTGTGAGAAGCATCAAGACCATCATATCTCCATCTCACTTCTGGTTAATCAATCCAGGGGACAGTTCTTTTTTGTGTTTTATCTATTTCCCCAGTGGCTGACAGAATAATTTTAAACAATGGAGCTTAGTGAATGATTCTTTAGGTTTTATAGTGCTGAAATGTTGCAGCATTTTGTAGAAACTTATGTAGATGCATCAATTGTTCATTCTCAATCATGTAAATCCCCTGACTTGACCGTATTATCAGCAGATAATCAGTACATCAAGTCTGGGAAACCCTACCTTCCATTAAACCACTTCATATTTGGAAAGCACGATATGTGCCTTTCCGGGACTGGAAAGCAAAGGTTTAACCCTGACAAAATGAGCAAGCATGTGCTTTGCACATACTTGGCCTGATTTCAAGTGAATTCATGAAACAGAGAAAAGAACCGTTTCCCGTGTACTCTGGATAAAAGAAAGCATTGATTGCACAAACCTATTGGACTGAGAGCATTCAGCCTACTAGTTATCTGTTCACTTGATTACATGCTATAGCAGGCTTACTAGCGTTAATGGAACCAGCTGACAAGGGTTTTCGTCATCCCGCAGGTGTCACTTTCATGCTTGGTTGAATGAAAAATCTCTGGCTCGGCTAATCTTCTCTATATAAGTGCTTTCATTCTTACTCAGACTACGAAAATATGTTTTCAAACAAATATAATAAAAATCCATTATTTTATTGGAGTAGTTAAAGCTGGTGCACAAATAAAATCACCTAAAAAATATATCTACGCTGCACGTTGTACTTTCTTTCACTTGCATTGATGATGCATATTTTGACTCTATTATACCTCTGGGATCTTTTGTACATTGTATACAGATGTTCCAAGCAATAGGCAACATATGAGAGGAATATTATAACAACCTAGGCTGCCATTTATCTGTAGCTTACATGCGTAATCATTAAAGGGAATTATTGCTTAAATTTTGTGTAAGTCAAACGATTCATTATATAAAAATTTATCTTTTGGACACTTGCTCATTTCTTTATACAGTTTTTTGAGAGTATTTAGAGTGTGAAGTGACTAATCTCTCCACCTAACATAAATAACACATTATAGGGCTCCACACACATCCAAACCTTACATAGGCAAATAGGATTCACATTAATAATGGTTAGTTAAAAGTGTTGAGTCTTGTGATGGTATGATGGCATTCACAAGATTATAAAAATGGGATTGTTTAAAAAGGCATGATTCCCCATAGTGCTGGATATAGTTGGGTATCTCACTTTGTAACCAAATATTTTTTGATCATTTGGGTATTGTGGAATACATATTAAGTCTCATGGACACTGGAGATATTGTGGACTGAAACTCTTGCAATGTTCCGCTTGAAAGTACTGTAAGCACTATGGGAACTTTGTGTTATTTTAAGTTTATGGTACAAACAATAACCTGCATCTAATTGCCCAGCAATGCTTATAATGCCAGCAATTTGCATGATTACTTCCCTATGGCTCTCTGGTGTCAAAGAAGGGATTGTACTTCCTCCTTGACCATCCAACTTTTGTCCAATCTGAGCATACGGCATGAATATCCTGTATGTGCATTTTGAATGTATATCTCTCTCCTATACGCTGTAGACACCTCAAGACCTGACTTTGAGATAGCTGCTCACAAAATTCTGACCTGGACTTGACAAAGCTGAAAGTAGCCTCTGTAGTATAGCTGCTATCAGCTTATTTAGTTCTTAATCTCATTCTATAGGATGAGTGAAACTGTACTTAGATAGAGTCACTTCTTACCTACAGTGAAATATCTACTTTTTTTTTTTAAATCTAACCTTTAAACTAATGTTAATGGTGCCAAAGACTCAGCAGGGAACCCCTTCACCATCATGTTATTTTCATTATTATTATTTTATTATTTATATAGCGCCATCAAATTCCAATCGAGCTGTACAATGGGTGGACTAACATACATATAATTGTAACCAGACAACTGGACGTACAAGAACAGAGGGGGTGGAGGGCCCTGCTCTATGAGCTTACATTCTAGAGGGAGTAGGGTATAATGACACAGAGGGTAAAAGTAGGGGTATGAAGTAGGTTTTTAGAAAAGTATTAATTGAGGGCTTAGTAGGTAATATTTGACAGTTGCAGGAGAGGAGTCATGGAGGGTGGGGGATGAAAACCTGATAACAATTTAATTGATATGCTTTCTTGAAGAAGTGAGTTTTCAATGATTTTTTGAATGAGTGGAGACTGGGTGAAATTCTTACGGAGAAGGGAAGGGAGTTCCACAGAAGAGGTGCAGCCCTGGAAAAGTCTTGGAGGCGAGCGTTAGAGGATATACGTATTCATCAAAATATGTCATAGCATTTGTTACAGGGCTAATCACCGAGGTGAAAGTGTAACACAAATTCAAAGTGAAATTCTAATTTAAGGTTAAAATATAGGAACTGGAAGTGTAGCTGACTTAGAGAAAACCTTTGGCTAATTTTACATTTACTTTGAATTCCCTATTAAGTAAATAACATGGTTAATTGAAATATGTAAAGTATTAAACAAACACAATATAAAACTCTTCAGATTACTGCTCAGGAGTAGAAAACAATAAAATGATGTAATGTATGCAATTAATTTTTTTATGTAATTATTCATCCCTTACAGACATCTTGAAAAATAAAAAAAATGTTCAATAAAGCAGAGTTGCCCTTTTAATCACATTCAATAGATGTTTTAAAATACATTAATACAAATGCTCTGTTTATGGGCATTTATTTTATTTAAGATCCTTTTTGTTTTCTTAATGAATGATTGAATATTAAGTGAATTAGTCTCTTACTTATTACAGCTTTCTTCCCTCATCCAGCAAACCCCTTTAGTCGTCACTCAAGAGGCCAGGTAACTTTTCTTAATATGAAAAATTAATGCGTGGATATAAAGAATATTGAATCTTGAATAATCATATTTCAAAACGTCTGTCATTCGTCTTAAAAATGCTGCCTTATAATTATTAAAGTCAAATAAATTAAAAGAAGGGATTCACATATAATATCTATTTACATTTTGTCTTTATTGTTAAGGAAATGTTCTTTTGAATTAGAATTGGTTTAAAATGCAAACATTGAAAATATATATATATGTTTATAAAAAAAATAATAATAAATTAAAGACATGTCTGTGAGTTCTTCTGTGTGTTATTCTCTTGTTAAATGCTGTGTATGTGATATTGACTTGTAACCCAGCCAGCCTATTTGAGCTCAGCCAAATAATATAATCAGATGCTTTGCAAAGAGCTGTTCCACGGAGCCTATCCAAACCTTGCCAGAACTGAGCTAATATTGGTTGTTGCTAAGATATTCTGTGCAAATACACATACTTTGCTGGGTATCTCGGGGTCTCAAGTGATCTGGAAGAAATATGTGGCATTCCAATCTCTACTTAACCATAACAAAACATTTAATGTTTCACAGTTAGTATTATTGTGGTGAAATTCATTTACCTAATTTATGAAAAATTATGTATAACAGAGAAGGGAGAGCCAAAAACCTCTGATGTTCGTCTGAAAATGTTTTCATTTGCACATCTGAACCGAATTTCTCTGGATATTGCTTTTCTCAGGTTATTTTTGCTTTGGGAAATTAGAAAACAATCATGTTAACTGTCAAATGACACATTTGTATGCATTGTTAGCATTCAACTATTTGCTTAAAGGCTTGGAAGCTAGGAAGTGCCAGGGACCTCTTGGCACCATAACAACTTTATTTTGATCAAGTTGTTTTGGTGCCCAGAGTGTTCCCTTAAGTGTATTAGTATTGCTACCTCAGAGGTTTCACTCCCCTGATGTCATGATCACCCTCAAAATTTATGTTCATTCACAGGAGCACAGAAGTTACCAGATAACTGAAAAAGATGTTAGTCACACACTTAAAGGGACACTCTAGGCACTATAACTATTTCATAGTATTAAATAGGTTTTAGTGCCTCAATGTTTCCTCGTGAGACCAAGCAACAAAAGGGAGACAGACTGCTGGTGAAACTCATTTAAAACCATTCAAAAATAGTTTAATACTAAACAGAAAGATGATACCAGGGAACTTGGCACACTATAACTACTTCAATGAAGTGAAGTGGTTACAGTGCTAGGATGGTCCCTTTAAACACAATATGGCTCACAATGCAGTGCAATTTAATAAGACATGTGACACATTATGTGAAACTGACTTAAACTGACTGGGGCCATCGAATAATAAATAAAATAAATAAATACAGACATAAATTTATAAAACAAGTTTGGTCAATGTCAGTTTCTCTCATGGTTTTAAAAATCACTCTAACACAAAGTTTCTGCATTCCACCAATCAAACGCTACTTGTAGAAAATAATAGAATCCATTGCTTGTCTGTGAGATGCTTTACTCAAATTCAGGCAATGCATAAGGACTCAAAACATGCACATCATAGAAAATTAAAGGTCGTATGGTCTTAGTTTTTCTGAATAGGTTACCCTTGATCATTTGCATGGACAATATTCAGACCAGTCGAACAGCTGTATTGACAAAATTCAGTAGCACTGAAAAAATAATTTGGGGCCCCAATTTATCTGACATGCAGTTAAAAGAAATGGGATATCTGACAAATGACATCCCATCTTTGGGTTTTGGTACATCAAAACTGTGGCCTGTATGGATGACTGCTCTCCCAACTTGTGGTGCTTGAAATTAAAGGCTAATAAAACAAAGAGTATCCCCTGCTCAATTGCCTCTATTTCCCCACAACCCACAGCACATGGTGTTTAAATTATGGAATGGGAGAAGTTTCTGCTACCCAGGCTCCTGCCCCATACCTTGTGTTAATACATGGAGGCATTTATTTTCTAAGTAAAAAAATGTTCCTCCACTACTGTGACACAGTCAACACATGTTTTATGCTACACTGTATATAGGCAATACAATTATTACACTAATATTCATATGTGATCTATAACTCATCTTTTTCAAATAAAATGTCACTGTGAAATGATTGATAACTGTAATAATTTCACAGAAAATGTCGCACTTTGCAGTAACCTGTCACGTAATGTTTTTATTGGTGGTCGGTCATTCCCATTAAGTTGTAATTTTATCTTTATAATTACTATTTAGTCACTCACTTTGTTTTGGGAGTAAAGTTTGATAAAAGCCATCTTCTGGTCAAAACATTGCTTTGAATGTTTGAGTATGAGAATGTACTGGGCTATTAATTTATCTATGGAGACAGTTAAATCATGGACCATTGATTTCTTAACGTTATGATTCAGAGCTCACTAATAAGCAGAGTTCCAATGGTGCTTGTCCCAGCTGGAATTGGTATTACCCATTAACTCTGCTGTATGATTTGATGGGATTTACTATATTTCTAGCACAAACAGCTGATTAAAAAAAATAAAATAAATACAAACCCCTGATCTACATGTTATCTCTAAATATGTATGTACATAAGATGGAAGCATTTTGACCAGTTCTAGACTTCCCCTGCCAAAAATAATTAGAAATAATTAATAGGGAATGCAGTATTTAAACATTTTTGTAGTTATTCAATTCAACTTTAGCCATTTATACTCACGTATGTAGAAGGTTTGTTCATTATAATAAGCATCCTTAAAAATAATTTAGCTAGAAAAGCATTTCACCCTAATGAACAATGTGATTGCTGGCCACCTTTGCCACTCTATTTACTAGTAAATGAATGTGGTATGATGTTTTATTGATGTGTCAAGATCAAGGAAATGTTATTTTCCCCAATACCTCATGAGAGAAATGTCTGTCTGCCTGTCTGTCTGTCTATCTATATCTCACAATGGAGGCTTTGGAGGAAGATGTGCAGGATCTTTTTAGTTTAACTGACAGAATGGATAGCTCTAAGCGAAAGCTTCTGTAGTAAGGCAGTAAAGTGTCAATATGCTTAGTCAAAACCGAAGGCTGGTGTGTGGGGTTCTGGAAGGGAAACCTGAAAGCCATTCCTATAATGCTTTCTAAGAATATGATCCTTACACAACTCAGCAGATGGTGTTCCTGTTCACCTCCTGTCCCTCAGGAACAGAATGTCTTCATCTTTCAGTGTCTATTGTGCATTGCTCTCTCTACTTTTCTCTTAGCAATATCTCATTTTAAAATTAAATCTATAATAATTCACTTAACACTTTCTCCTGATACAGTTTGGTGAGATTTAATTTTGTATCAACACATATCTTTATGTTATGACTTAATTTTTTTTTTTTAGATATATTGTTACACTATATAAAACTATAAATTTTAGCTACTTTTCTACTGTTCAGCCTTCTCTCCTGCTAAGCAAACTTGCTTTACCTCCCTCTTCACCACCTTCTCTTACTAGAAGCTTCAATACTCTGGTCTCCCTACTCCATTGTATCACAACAACTTTCTGCACTTACTTAAATATCAAATCTGCATAGCTATTTTAAAGACAAGATTAAAGAAAAATACTATTAAATGCATATCCTGTCCCTCTCCCTAACTTAAAGTGGTTCTTTCAGTTCCAGAGTATCATGCACATTTTCAAAACCTAAAAAAAACCTTTGGTAAGGCAGCAGTAAATCTTACAGGGATTCCAGAACACTATGACAATATATGATAACACGAAGCAAACAGAATATGAATTGTGTCTAAAAGCTTTAACCCTTATAAGTATAATCACACATAAAAAAAAAAATGTGCATACATTATTTATTTATAACATATTTTACCAGGATGGATACATTGAGATTTCTCTCGTTTTCAAGTATGTCCTGGGTCCACACAACATTGCCTTGTCACAATTGGATACAATATTACAAAAATACAATATACAAACTATATATATATATACATACACACATATATAAATTTAATGCATAACAGGTAAAAAATATATTCAACCATGACATTCTGTGCTGATATATTGCCATAGATCTCTTAAAAGATTTTAGATTGAATGAAGATTTGACTGTGTCCCTGAGATTATTCTATAATTGCGGTGTTCTGTAGGAAAATTAGGATTGAGTCACTTTATTTTTGTATTGAGGTATGCTAAATATTGTGCTAGTACTGGATTGGAAGTTATAGGAGGTGGGAACAACTGGGGAGAGCATCCTACTCAGGTAGGCTGGGAGCTTCCCAGAAATGCTCTTATGCACAAGGCTGGAAAGATGAAGAATGAGTCAGGATTCCAGCGATAGCCAGTGTAGCCCTTTTAACATGTCACAGTGGTGGGTAAAGTAATTACATTCTAGTACAAAGTGGTCGAATGAATTATATAACATATTAAGTTTATTAAGGTGGGTTTGCAGTGCGGGTGCATACACTACATCCCCATAATCAATGACCAGCATTAGCATCTGTTTCCTTACTGTAGGGCTTAGGCACGATTTGTTTCTGTACAGGGCACCTAGTTTGGGGTAAAGTTTTGAAGATATTTTTTTTCAATGTGAAGGCCAAAGGATAGATTGGGGTCTAGCAACATACCTAGATATTTAAAAGAACAGACTGCTGTCAGTGTGCTATTTGAATTTGTTCTAAAACACAGTTGTTGATTTTGTAGTTTACATAATTTAGGTACAGTTCCAAAGATCATTGTAACAGTTTTGTCAGTGTTTAGGAAGTGTTTGTTATCCACTATCCACTTTTCTACCTCTGTGAATTGGTTTTGGAGCACAGCCTCAAACTGTGGTAGCTTGGGTTTAGTAGCGTAGATTACAATGTCATCTGCATACATGTGTACAGTTGAGGATTTGCAGACATTAGGCAAATCATTTATAAATATTGTGAATAGCAGGGGGCCGAGTATGGAGCCTTGGGGAACACCACACGCTACTGGAAGAGGGAGGGAAACGCTATCAGAAATGGCCACATATTGCAATTGGTCTGAAACATATGATCGAAACCAGGTCAAAGCTACAGGATCTTTTGGTTGTGCAATGCCAAATATCTCAAAAAGAAAAATAAAGAAGTAATTGTGCAATATATTTTAGAGATGAATTGATTATAGCTATATAGCAAAAGCACAATCACACTTTAGGGAGCTGCTCAGAGCTCTGCTGCATTCAGCGTGGATGACACAATCCCTGTCTCAGAATATATATATTATGCAAAAGTTATGGTATTCATCCAAGCAGCAAAATAAAAGTGGAGATATCCAATGGCACAGTATGTATGGAAGAATAACTATACAAGGTAAAATGTAAGTTTGGTGGACCACCTGGCACCCCGACTGGGTAACTCCACCAATCACGCTTCCAAGTTATCACTGAGTACCATAAGCACTTCCCCAGGACACCATAAGCACTTCCAGCCTTTAGCTGCCGCAGCTTGACTGGTGTCTCGCCGCCTATTCCCACCCTGGACCCAAGCCCTGGATCCAGCTCCCAATGGTTAGAGCCACTTGTAACTGGAGCCGCTGCTCTTCACTTGGAAGGCTCTCTCTGCCGAAGCTAAACCTTCTCCAGGGCCTCATTCCCGAGCTCTTTCCAAGTGGCATCTCTCCAGTCCAGTATGCCCTCTTCTGATACAGGACCCTCCTCTTGGGCCAACTTGCACTGCAGTCTCCAGAGGAACTTCTCCTCATATGTGGAATGCTGCTCGGGGGCTAGCTTGCTCCATTCACCTGAGTTCCTCTGCAGACAGGCTCTGCACGGGTGCTAGCGCTATCCCTCTTATTTGTAATCCATTTGATTCCAGTTTCCCCAGGATGCTTCTCCACTCACTACGAAGCCATCCCACCCTGCCACTGGATGTGGCAGACCGCCTGGCATCCTGACTGTATACCTCTGCCAATCACGCTTCCCAGAGTACCATAAGCGAGTACCATAAGCACTTTGCCAGGACACCATAAGCACTTTCAGCCCCTAGCCACCTCAACTTGACTGGGGTCTCGCCACCTTTTCCCACCCTGGACCCAAGCCCTGGATCCAGCTAAGAGTGGTTAGAGCTCTCCTCCAGTGAGTATTGCAGGTATAGCAGTGATTATATCAGTATAGCTGTTCCCCCCACACATGAGCCAAGGCCTAATGCTGGGAGTAGTCTGTTTAATCCAGGCAAACACTCACAATTTATTCACACATTTTAACCCACTCACAGCCTCATTTACATACAATAGGCTACATAGAGCACTTTAGTACAAGGAAGGGTAGGGTCAAACAATAGCAAGGGCTGATGAGCGATTGAGGAGGGACAAAGCAGTTAGTTTAAGCTGGTCTGGCAATGTCCCTGGGACAACAACCTGCTGGGGAAAAATAGGACAGGAAAAAGGAGGAGGGGGAGAGTCACATACAAGCAATAGATTCAACATACTCCTCCTCTGTGCCTGGGAGATATTTGAGTCAGGAACTGTACAACTCAATTATCTCCAGGTACAGAAAAACACACAACTTTACAACACCCCAAAGTACCCCAAAAATCCATGGAAACCCCACAAGAGTCACATCCGAAAGATTGCCGACCTGAGTGACCAACATATCCAAAAATCAGATCGGTTTAGTGGTTCGGATTTCCCATGGAAGTCAACTTTTAACATGTCTTCTTACATAGTCTTTGGGCAGGAGGCTAGCCAGCAGGCCTCTCCAGGAACACGTGGCAGAGGCATTGTGACGAAGTGCCCTTCGCCACTTGTGCCTGGAAGGGACTACTGGCTAGCCTCCTGCCTTCCGACTATGGCCCACGTGCTGATAGCTGTATTTTCCCCTGCAGAAAGGTTTATTTGTGTATTTCTGCCGGGGCGTTCTGGACTTTCAGTATGGTAGTAGTGCTATCCCAGATAGCTATGCCATGGAGCCTATTTGTGTAACAAAAGACTATGGAAAAGACTTTGGCTCCATGGCGATTGAACTGTATGTATGTGATCTGAGCGCCATTTCGTAATAATGTGCACTCAGATCTAAGCTATCTAGGGATATGTTGCATGTATATGTTTTATGTAGTAATTGTAACATTGTGTAATTTTATGTCTTTTTGTAACCATGTGGTTAATGGAGTCTTGCCTCTGTCCTGGGAGATAATTTGATTGCTTCCCAATTATCTCCAGGATAGAGAGGAGGGATTGTGATGTCACTGTGGGAGTGTTTTGTTTGTATTGTCTGTGATTGGCTGATATCCAATATGTGTCCTATTGTTCCATCAGGTCCCCTAGGGGAGTGTCCACCTGGTGGACACTTGCATAAATACCAGGCAGGTAGCCCTCAATAAACCCGACCTACTTGAACCTTTCTTGAAGCCTTGGCTCATGCTTGGAGGATGGGATAACTACACTCTGGGGATAGCTATAATCACATACTCCCCAGAGTCAGCTCTTGCAAGAGCTTGTTTTGTTCCTGGTTCCTGCTCTCTGGATTTAGGAGAGGTTCACCCACTGGAAGCTGGATCCTGGCCTTGGATCCAGGGTAGGTGAGAGACGACGAGACCCTGGCACAGCTGTATCGCTGGAAGTGGGGTCTGCAGTGCTGATGGTGTCGGTTGGAGTGCTTGGAGTCCTCGGCAAGCGCTAGGAGCATCGACTGGCGGAGGTACTCGGTCGGAGTGCCAGCGTTCCGTCACATTTGGTGGCAGCCGCGGGATGGCGTCCTAGTGTGAGGACAAGCAGCTCGGAGACACCGGAGTTACGGATTTATAATTGAGGGCAATGCTAGCACTTGTGCAGTGCCCCTGTCTATAGAGGAACTCGAGAGAATGGAGCAACCTAGTGACCGTGCAGCGTCCCCATGTGAAGAGGAGTTTCTCTGGAGATTGCAGCAACACTTGGCCGAGCAGGATGGGCCTGTATCAGAGGAGGGCATACTGGACTGGAGAGATGCCACTCGGAAGGAGCTGTGGTATGAGGCCTTAGAGGAGGTACAGCGGCGGCGGAGAGAGAGCCTTCCCAGTGACGAACAGAGGTTCCAGGTACTTGTGGCCCTGCAGTCACCTTTCCTAGGGGAGCAACCCCTGGATGAGTGGGTAATGGAACTGTGGGACCTGATTTGGAAGGAGTTG
>OW240913.1:175055783-175210322 GCA_933207985.1 Pelobates cultripes
AAAAAAGTTTTTCAGTGTAAGCTAATAGCAGTCAGTGTCCTTAAAGCGGGTGTCAGGCCTCCTTCAGCGTGTTCTCTGCAGACCTCTGCCCGTGTACTTTGCCACTCATATCTGGTGTCTCTATAGCATGCTTTTACAAAGAAAAAAAGTTTTTCAGTGTAAGCTAATAGCAATCAGTGTCCTTAAAGCGGGTGTCAGGCCTCCTTCAGCGTGTGCTCTGCAGACCTTTGCCCGTGTACTTTGCCACTCATATCTGGTGTCTCTATAGCGTGCTTTTACAAAGAAAAAAAGTTTTTCAGTGTAAGCTAATAGCAGTCAGTGTCCTTAAAGCGGGTGTTAGGCCTCCTTCAGCGTGTGCTCTGCAGACCTTTGCCCGTGTACTTTGCCACTCATATCTGGTGTCTCTATAGCGTGCTTTTACAAAGAAAAAAAGTTTTTCAGTGTAAGCTAATAGCAGTCAGTGTCCTTAAAGCGGGTGTCAGGCCTCCTTCAGCGTGTGCTCTGCAGACCTCTGCCCGTGTACTTTGCCACTCTTATCTGGTGTCACAATAGCGTGCTTTTACAAAGAAAAAGTTTTGAAATTAATAAAGCTAATGGCAGTCAGTGTCCTTAAGCGGGTGTCAGGCCTCCTTCAGCGTGTGCTCTGCAGACCTCTGCACGTGTACTTTGCCACTCATATCTGGTGTCTCTATGGCGTGCTTTTACAAAGAAAAAAGTTTTTCAGTGTAAGCTAATAGCAGTCAGTGTCCTTAAAGCGGGTGTCAGGCCTCCTTCAGCGTGTGCTCTGCAGACCTCTGCCCGTGTACTTTACCACTCATATCTGGTGTCTCTATAGCGTGCTTTTACAAAGAAAAAAAGTTTTTCAGTGTAAGCTAATAGCAGTCAGTGTCCTTAATGCGGGTGTCAGGCCTCCTTCAGCGTGTGCTCTGCAGACCTCTACCCGTGTACTTTGCCACTCATATCTGGTGTCTCTATAGCGTGCTTTTACAAAGAAAAAATGTTTTTCAGTGTAAGCTAATAGCAATCAGTGTCCTTAAAGCAGGTGTCAGGCCTCCTTCAGCGTGTGCTCTGCAGACCTCTGCCCGTGTAATTTGCCACTCATATCTGGTGTCTCTATAGCGTGCTTTTACAAAGAAAAAAAGTTTTTCAGTGTAAGCTAATAGCAGTCAGTGTCCTTAAAGCGGGTGTCAGGCCTCCTTCAGCGTGTGCTCTGCAGACCTTTGCCCGTGTACTTTACCACTCATATCTGGTGTCTCTATAGCGTGCTTTTACAAAGAAAAAAAGTTTTTCAGTGTAAGCTAGTAGCAGTCAGTGTCCTTAAAGTGCGTGTCAGGCCTCCTTCAGCGTGTTCTCTGCAGACCTTTGCCCATGTACTTTGCCACTCATATCTGGTGTCTCTATAGCGTGCTTTTACAAAGAAAAAAAGTTTTTCAGTGTAAGCTAATAGCGGTCAGTGTCCTTAAAGCGGGTGTCAGGCCTCCTTCAGTGTGTGCTCTGCAGACCTTTGCCCGTGTACTTTGCCACTCATATCTGGTGTCTCTATAGCGTGCTTTTACAAAGAAAAAATGTTTTTCAGTGTAAGCTAATAGCAGTCAGTGTCCTTAAAGCGGGTGTCAGGTATCCTTCAGCGTGTGCTCTGCAGACCTCTGCCCGTGTACCTTGCCACTCATATCTGGTGTCTCTATAGCGTGCTTTTACAAAGAAAAAAAGTTTTTCAGTGTAAGCTAATAGCAGTCAGTGTCCTTAAAGCGGGTGTCAGGCCTCCTTCAGTGTGTGCTCTGCAGACCTTTGCCCGTGTACTTTGCCACTCATATCTGGTGTCTCTATAGCGTGCTTTTACAAAGAAAAAAAGTTTTTCAGTGTAAGCTAATAGCAGTCAGTGTCCTTAAAGCGGGTGTCGAGCCTCCTTCAGCGTGTGCTCTGCAGACCTTTGCCCATGTACTTTGCCACTCATATCTGGTGTCTCTATAGCGTGCTTTTACAAAGAAAAAAAGTTTTTCAGTGTAAGCTAATAGCAGTCAGTGTCCTTAAAGCTGGTGTCAGGCCTCCTTCAGCGTGTGCTCTGCAGACCTCTGCCCGTGTACTTTGCCACTCATATCTAGTGTCTCTATAGCGTGCTTTTACAAAGAAAAAAAGTTTTTCAGTGTAAGCTAATAGCAGTCAGTGTCCTTAAAGCGGGTGTCAGGCCTCCTTCAGCGTGTGCTCTGCAGACCTTTGCCCATGTACTTTGCCACTCATATCTGGTGTCTCTATAGCGTGCTTTTACAAAGAAAAAAAGTTTTTTCAGTGTAAGCTAATAGCAGTCAGTGTCCTTAAAGAGGGTGTCAGGCCTCCTTCAGCGTGTGCTCTGCGGACCTTTGCCCGTGTACTTTGCCACTCATATCTGGTGTCTCTATAGCGTGCTTTTACAAAGAAAAAAGTTTTTCAGTGTAAGCTAATAGCAGTCAGTGTCCTTAAAGCGGGTGTCAGGCCTCCTTCAGCTTGTGCTCTGCAGACCTTTGCCCGTGTACTTTGCCACTCATATCTGGTGTCTCTATAGCGTGCTTTTACAAAGAAAAAAAAAGTTTTTCAGTGTAAGCTAATAGCAGTCAATTGATATGCGTGTGTGTCATGTGCACTCCTTCAGCGTGTGCTCTCTGCGAACCTCTGCCCATGTACTTTACCTCATATCTGGTGTATATGGTGCTTTACAAAGAAAAAAGTTTTTCAGTGTAAGCTAATAGCAGTCAGTGTCCTTAAAGCGAGTGTCAGGCCTCCTTCAGCGTGTGCTCTGCAGACCTCTGCCCGTGTACTTTGCCACTCATATCTGGTGTCTCTATGGCGTGCTTTTACAAATAAAAAAAGTTTTTCAGTGTAAGCTAATAGCAGTCAGTGTCCTTAAAGCGGGTGTCAGGCCTCCTTCAGCATGTGCTCTGCAGACCTCTGCCCGTGTACTTTGCCACTCATACCTGGTGTCTCTATAGCGTGCTTTTACAAAGAAAAAAAGTTTTTCAGTGTAAGCTAATAGCAGTCAGTGTCCTTAAAGCGGGTGTCAGGCCTCCTTCAGCGTGTGCTATTGTGACTCATATCTGGTGTCACAATAGCGTGCATTTAAAACCCAAAAACTTTTTTCACTGTTATAGATTGAATAGCAGTTAGTTGTCTCAAAGCGGGTGTGTCAGGCTCACAGTGGATACTGTGCCCAGTGCCACCACTCACTCACTGGTGTCACAATAGCTTGCATTTAAAAGCAAAAAACTTTTTTCACTGTTGTAGATTTAATAGCAGTTAGTTGTCTGCCAGCGTCTGTGTCAGGCTCACAGTGGATACTGTGCCCAGTGCCACCACTCACTCACTGGTGTCACAATAGCTTGCATTTAAAAACCAAAAACTTTTTTCACTTTTATAGATTGAATAGCAGTTGGTTGTCTCAAAGCGGGTGTGTCAGGCTCACAGTGGATACCGTACCCAGTGCCACCACTCACTCACTGGTGTCACAATAGCTTGCATTTAAAAACAAAAAACTTTTTTCACTGTTATAGATTGAATTGCAGTTAGTTGTCTCAAAGCGGGTGTGTCAGGCTCACAGTGGATACTGTGCCCAGTGCCACCACTCACTCACTAGTGTCACAATAGCATGCATTTAAAAACCCAAAAACTTTTTTCACTGTTATAGATTGAATAGCAGTTAGTTGTCTCCAAGCATCTGTGTGTCAGGCTCGCAGCGTATACTGTGCCCACTTGCCCAGTGCCACCACTCACTCACTGGTTTCACAATAGCGTGCATTTAAAAACCAAAAAGTTTTTTCACTGTTATAGATTGAATAGCAGTTAGTTGTCTCAAAGCAGGTGTGTCAGCCCTACAGCGTGTACTCTGCCAACCTTTGCCAGTTCACAGTGCCACTCATATCTGGTGTCACAGTAGCTTGCATTTAAAAACAAAAAACTTTTTTTACTGTTATAGATTGAATAGCAGTTAGTTGTCTCAAAGCGGGTGTGTCGGCCCTACAGCGTGTACTCTGCCAGCCTCTGCCAGTTCACAGTGCCACTCATATCTGGTGTCACAGTAGCTTGCACGCATAGTACCACTAATCGAAAAAAAAATTACAGGCAGAGGCAGGCCACCCTGCAGGGGCCGTCGTGGTCGTGGTGCTGTGATTCCCTTTTGCCCTAGAATAATGCCCAGTTTTCAGAGGCCAGGTACCCTGAACTTGAAAAGTTCTGAGGACATAGTTGACTGGCTAACACAGGACACCCAATCTTCTACAGCTTCTGCTCGGAACCTTGACGCAACATCCTCCTCCAGCTTAGCTTCGGGCACCTCTCAAGATACCACTCACCCGCCTGCCGCCACCACCAACACTAGCACCACAGCCGCTTCACTTGGTATGTCAGAGGAGTTATTTACACATCCGTTTGAAGAAATGAGTGATGCGCAACCATTATTGCCAGAGGATGTAGATAACAGGGATATGTCTCAGGCAGGCAGCATTACACACATGTACGGTGTGATGATGATGATGATGTTGTACCCGCTGCTGCTTCCTTTGCTGAGTTGTCAGATACAAGTGAAGCGGTTGATGATGACGATGCATCCATGGATGTCACGTGGGTGCCCGCTCGTCAAGAAGAAGAACAGGGCGAAAGTTCAGATGGGGAGACAGGGAGGAGGAGGAGACGAGTTGGAAGCAGGGGGAGGTCGTCGCAAGGAGCTAGTGGCACAGTCAGACAGCATGCATCGGCACCCGGGGTCAGCCCGACAGCACGCCAATCAACGCATGCTGTGTCCACCACCAGAATGCCATCATTGCAGAGCTCAGCAGTGTGGCATTTTTTTTGTGTGTCTGCCTCTGACAACAGCGATGCCATTTTCAACCTGTGCCAAAAGAAACTGAGTCGTGGGAAGTCCAACACCCACCTAGGTACAACTGCTTTGCGTAGGCACATGATCGCACATCACAAACGCCTATGGGATCAACATATGAGTACAAGCAGCACACAAACTCAAAGCCGCCATCCTCCTCCTGGTCCAGCATCTTCAGCCACGTCAACCACTGCTGTTTTCCTTGCCCCCTTTTTTTCCCTTTTTTCTTTACATATATACCATTATTGCTGGAAGTTACACTTAAAATCGAAACCAGTTTGTATATATATATTCTTTCTTCTGTCTTATATATGGTATAAATTGCTCCACTCACTAGCACACATTACTTTCTCTTTTTGGTGGAGTTTTGGGATTACACCAGAGTGTGAATCAATTTTGAAAACTATTTTGAAAACTATTTAGCACCCAGGTTACATCTGTTCGTAATAGTACAGACAAGCCAGCTGTCAGACGCCGGGCAAGGGGGTGACTTTCTGACATTGGCTTCTTACTCTCAAACATGTCCTTGACAGACACCTGACTGTTGGCAGATGAGCAGGAACTGCTCAAGGCGAGAGACGGAGTGGCGGATGGTTATCCGCCACTCCGATCTGACAGCTGGTTATGCGTACTATCCGAAAATCAACCGGGTGCTTTAACAGTGCTTACAAAACTCAGACAATAATTTCAAATTGATTCGCATCTTGTAATCCGCTTCAATGAGAAAGTAATTACCAATCTAAGTGCTATAATACAAAAAAAAAAAACAATGATAGTGCAGATTGTATAAAAAATATATAAGCATATATACTTATAACAATTCATAAATTGTGAAGTATCACTTTAAGAAATATTTGGTGAAACCCCAATAGGAAAAAGCTGACATAAATTTATTATCTGCCACATGCAGAAAAAGCAGTACATATATACATAAAATAGAATAATAAAAAATGATGATAAAAAATAGGGTGATAAACCCCTTACTAGATAAGGTGGTGAGTTTGACACATATATGTCAACTCACTATCAGAGTTCAATCATTAGGGTGGTAGGCTGCTCGTCCGGCGTTCTTCCTGTTCGGCTGCTAGAGAATCTCCTCGTGTATTGTCTGCTGCCAGAAAACAAACGCCTCCGGAATCCGTGGTCTGTAAGCTCCTCCCCCTTTGTATGACGTCAACGCGTTTCGCCAATCGGCTTCCTCAGGACGTGCTCGTGCTTGTCTGTACTATTAGCCCGCCAGCTTTTACCATACAAGCTGGTGGAGTCTGAGGGGTTCAAAACATTTGTAGCTATTGGAACACCGCAGTGGAAGGTACCCGGACAAAATTTCTTTTCACAAAAGGCAATCCCCAACCTGTACTCGATTGTGCAAAAGGAAGTTATGGCATGTCTGGCACACAGTGTTAGGGCAAGGGTCCATCTGACCACTGATACCTGGTCTGCAAAGCATGGTCAGGGCAGGTATATCACCTACACTGCGCATTGGGTAAACCTACTGATGGCTGCCAAGCATGGAATGCGTGGCTCTGCAGAGGAGTTGGTGACACCGCCACGACTTGCAGACAGGCCTGCTGCCACCTCCTCTACTCCTCCTACTCCATCCTCTTCCATAACCTCCTCGGCTGAGTCCTCTTCTGCTGCTGCGTCTTGCTCCACATCAACGGCACCCCACCAGCTCCCCAGGTGCTATTCCACATCCCGGATATGGCAGTGTCACGCCGTCTTGGGTTTGACTTGCTTGAAAGCAGAGAGTCACACCGCACAAGCACTCCTGTCCGCCCTGAACGCACAGGTGGAAAAGTGGCTGACTGCGCAGCAACTGGAGATCGGCAAAGTGGTTTGTGACAACGGAACAAATTGGTTGGCGGCATTGAAGTTGGGCAAGTTGACACATGTGCCGTGCATGGCACATGTGTGTAATCTGATCGTACAATGCTCTGTGCATAAGTACACAGGCTTACAGGACGTCCTGAAGCAGGCCAGGAAGGTGTGTGGCCATTTCAGGCGTTCCTACACGGCCATGGCGCACTTTGCTGATATCCAGCGGCGAAACAACATACCAGTGAGGCGCTTGATTTGCGACAGCCCGACACATCGAAATTCGACCGCCTGCTCCAACAAGAAAAAAGCCGTTAATTAATATTTGTATGACCGGGGTGCTAGGACAGCCTCTGGGGAGCTGGGAATTTTTTTGCCACGTTACTGGACGCTCATGCGCAATGCCTGTAGGCTCATGCGTCCTTTTGAGGAGGTGACAAATTTAGTCAGTCGCACCGAAGGCACCATCAGCGACATCATACCATTTGTTTTCTTCCTGGAGCGTGCCCTGCGAAGAGTGCTGGATCAGGCCATAGATGAGCGTGAAGAGGAAGAGGAAGAGTTGTGGTCACCATCACCACCAGAACCAGCCTTATCAGCATCGCTTGCTGGACCTGCAGCAATGCTGGAAGAGGATTGTGAGGAAGAGGAGTCAGAGGAGGAATGTGGCTTTGAGGAGGAGGAGGAAGACCAACCACAACAGGCATCCCAGGGTGCTCGTTGTCACCTATCTGGTACCCGTGGTGTTGTACATGGCTGGGGGAAGAACATACCTTCATTGAGATCACTGAGGAGGAGGAACGGGAAATGAGTAGCTCGGCATCCAACCTTGTGCAAATGGGGTCTTTCATGCTGTCGTGCCTGTTGAGGGACCCTCGTATAAAAAGGCTGAAGGAGAACGACCTGTACTGGGTGTCCACGCTACTAGACCCCGGGTATAAGCAGAAAGTGGCTGAAATGTTACCAAATTACAACAAGTTGGAAAGGATGCAGCATTTGCTAAATAAATTAAAAAGTATGCTTTACACAGCGTATAAGGGTGATGTCACAGCACAACGGGAATCTAACAGGGGAAGAGGTGAAAGTAATCCTCCTCCTCCCACAACCACACTGTCAAGGACAGGATGCTTTACATATGTGTTGTTGATGGAGGACATGCGGTGCTTTTTAAGTCCTACGAATCACCACAGCCCTTCGGGATCCACCCTCAGAGAACGAATCGACCGTCAGGTAGCAGACTACCTCGCCTTAACTGCAGATATCGACACTCTGAGGAGCGATGAACCCCTTCACTACTGGGTGTGCAGGCTTGAACTGTGGCCTGAGCTATCCCAATTTGCAATAGAACTTCTGGCCTGCCCCGCTTCAAGTGTCCTGTCAGAAAGGACCTTCAGTGCAGCAGGAGGTATTGTCACTGAGAAGAGAAGTCGCCTAGGTCAAAAAAGTCTAGATTACCTCACCTTTATTAAGATGAATGAGGGATGGATCCCGACGGGACTGACAGTGGGCGATACATCCGACTAAAAAAGGCCTGATGAGATGAGCTGCCTTGGGCTAAAAATGGTCCACACGCTGCTGTATTTTAGCTCTGAATGCCGGTTGACTTGCGTGACTCATCCGCCACCAACTAGGGTTCAAGCCGCAATGTTTTAGGGCAGTGCTCCCCAACCTTTTTATTGCCGCGGACCGGTAAAAGTTTGATCCACGTACCGGTCCGCGGCCCGGGGGTTGGGGAACACTGTTTTAGGGCCCTTTCTGCCTGGGAAACAAACATCAATTCTTCTGGCCGCTGCAACAATACCTAATTTTTCAGGCATGTGTACATGCCTAATTTTTCGGGCCTCTGGTGCTGCACTGTGGTTTCAAAAACCAAACCAAAAAAAAGGCACATAACAGGGATTAAACTGATAAGAATAATACTACTTAACACACCTTATAATAACGCAGAGAGAGGCAACGCAGAGAGAGGAGTCTGAAAAAGAGGAGTCAGAGGAGGAAGGTGGCTTTGAGGAGGTGGAAGACCAAACACAGCAGGCGTCCCAGGGGGCTTGTTGTCACCTTTCGGGGACCCTTGGTGTTGTACGTGGCTGGGTGGAGGAAGAGACCTTCAATGACATCAGTGAGGACAAGGAACGGGACATGGCTAGCTTGGTATCCAACCTTGTGCAAATGGGGAGTTTGCGGTTGTGCAAATGGACTGTTTGCGGTTGTTTGCGGTGCGTTAAACGGGGAGTTTGGTCTGTCACTGTGAAGCGGGCGTAACCCTTACACTACCTGATCGATACAACATCATACAGTAGGTCCCCCCCTCATTATTTTTATGGCCCCCACCCACCGCTCATGGGTGGGGGCAGGGGGGAGGACAGTAGGTACCCCCTTATCCTTATTTACTGAATATTCCCCTGTATAACAATGTTTGGCATTTAGTGAATATTCCCTATTCTGGTCTGTGTCAGTGTGTATCAGGGATCCTTAGGACAGGTGTCAATCCATATCTGCCAAGTGACCCTATGTAGGGGGAACAGTCTCTATTCTGCTCTGTGTCAGTATGTATCATGGTCTCTGAGGACAGGTGTCAATCCATATCTGCCAAGTGACTCTATGTAGGAGGAACAGTCTCTATTCTGCTCTGTGTCAGTGTGTATCAGGGGCTCTGAGGACAGGTGTCAATCCATATCTGCCAAGTGACCCTATGTAGGGGAAACAGTCTCTATTCTGCTCTGAGTCAGTGTGTATCATGGTCTCTGAGGACAGGTGTCAATCCATATCTGCCAAGTGACCCTATGTAGGAGGAACAGTCTCTATTCTTCTCTGTGTCAGTGTGTATCAGGGGCTCTGAGGACAGGTGTCAATCCATATCTGCCAAGTGACCCTATGTAGGAGGAACAGTCTCTATTCTGCTCTGTGTCAGTGTGTATCATGATCTCTGAAGACAGGTGTCAATCCATATCTGCCAAGTGACCCTATGTAGGAGGAACAGTCTCTATTCTGCTCTGTGTCAGTGTGTATCATGGGGCTCTGAGGACAGGTGTCAATCCATATCTGCCAAGTGACCCTATGAAGGAGGAACAGTCTCTATTCTGCTCTGTGTCAGTGTGTATCATGGTCTCTGAGGACAGGTGTCAATCCATATCTGCCAAGTGACCCTATGTAGGAGGAACAGTCCCTATTCTGCTCTGTGTCGGTGTGTATCAGGGATCCTGAGGACAGGTGTCAATCCATATCTGCCAAGTGACCCTATGTAGGGGGAACAGTCTCTATTCTGCTCTGTGTCAGTGTGTATCATGGTCTCTGAGGACAGGTGTCAATCCATATCTGCCAAGTGACCCTATGTAGGGAGGAACAGTCTCTATTCTGCTCTGTGTCAGTGTGTATCAGGGGCTCTGAGGACAGGTGTCAATCCATATCTGCCAAGTGACCCTATGTAGGGGGAACAGTCCCTATTCTGCTCTGTGTCAGTGTTTATCAGGGATCCTTAGGATAGGTGTCAATCCATATCTGCCAAGTCACCCTATGTAGGGGGAACAGTCCCTATTCTGCTCTGTGTCAGTGTTTATCAGGGATCCTTAGGATAGGTGTCAATCCATATCTGCCAAGTGACCCTATGTAGGGGAACAGTCCCTATTCTGCTCTGTGTCAGTGTGTATCAGGGAACCTTAGGACAGGTGTCAATCCATATCTGCCAAGTGACCCTATGTAGGGGGAACAGTCCCTATTCTGCTCTGTGTCAGTGTGTATCAGGGATCCTTAGGACAGGTGTCAATCCATATCTGCCAAGTGACCCTATGTAGGGGAAACAGTCTCTATTCTGCTCTGTGTCAGTGTGTATTATGGTCTCTGAGGACAGGTGTCAATCCATATCTGCCAAGTGACCCTATGTAGGGGAACAGTGTCTATTCTGCTCTGTGTCAGTATGTATCATGATCTCTGAGGACAGGTGTCAATCCATATCTGCCAAGTGACCCTATGTAGGAGGAACAGTCTCTATTCTGCTCTGTGTCAGTGTGTATCAGGTTCTCTGAGGACAGGTGTCAATCCATATCTGCCAAGTGACCCTATGTAGGGGAACAGTCTCTATTCTGCTCTGTGTCAGTGTGTATCATGGTCTCTGAGGACAGGTGTCAATCCATATCTGCCAAGTGACCCTATGTAGGAGGAACAGTCTCTATTCTGCTCTGTGTCAGTGTGTATCAGGTTCTCTGAGGACAGGTGTCAATCCATATGTCAAGGTGTCAATATGTCATATGTCAGGTGTCAATCCATATCCATTGTGATTTAGGAATGTTAGGTGATTTATGCCCTTTATGGATTAAGACCAGACTCTGCATCAACTGTGTAATTTTCCATGGGAGTTTTGCCATGGATCCCCCTCTGGCATGCCACAGTCCAGGTGTTAGTCCCCTTTAAACAACTTTTCCATCACTATTGTGGCCAGAAAGAGTCCCTGTGTGTTTTAAAATTCGCCTGCCCATTGAAGTCTATGGCGGTTAGCCCGGTTTGCCGGTTTCTGAACATTTGCGGAAGTTTGCGTTCGCCGTTCGCGAACCGAAAATTTTGGGTTCGCGACATCACTATTATATTGTTTGTGTATGGGAGTGTCTCACTGTATAACTCTGTTTTTATTGGTTTATTCACTTTGTGTCCCTGTGCCCAACAAGGTCCACCTTGGTGTCACCCTTGTTGGGAAACTTGCATAAAAGGCCAGTGTGCCTACATTAAAATTTGATTCCAGCTTACACTCCAAAACTGTGTGTTGTCCTGTTATTGGAGAGAAAGAAGATTTACTCCTGTGTTTGCTGTTCCAGCTTGTAGGGGATTCAACATGGAAAGTCCTTGTAAGGACTAGAGCTAATTCCCCATTCGACTCCAGGAAGGAGCGGTTCCAGGGCCCCAGTCAAGCCATGGTGACTTTAGGCAGAGTGTTGCATTTTGTCCCCTGTTCCAGCTAGGAAGCGGTCTTTTGGCAGAGGTACCCAGTCAGGGTACAGGTAGCTCAGTTACATTAATAATAAAGGGGAAGGACCTAGTGTTCCCTCACCTGGCCCCCACCCATGGACATTGGGTGGGTGTCTTTAATCATTTATAAAATAGGGGATTGACATGTCATTAACCCCCCCCCCCAAATAATAACATACCCCCTCCACTTCCCAATCCCTTAGACTCCCTAAAAGAAATAAAAATCACTACCTATTTTCCCTAATTATAGTGAGGGGTACAATAAATCTAAATGCTATTAAAATGACTTTAAACTTATGATCAGAAGTCTTCTTTCATCTAATTCTCCAGTTCTTCAGCCCCAGAAAAGGCCATATTAAAATTGATAATAATTAACACCATTAATTAAAATTAAAAAAAAGGCCCAATTGCAAAAAATAGAAAAGCCAGAAAATTTCAAAATAGTACTGCAATAAAAAATAATCCTTGTTCACCTATGTAGGGCTTGCCGCAGAATGAACTCTGATATGAACTCTGATAGCTTGCATAGGCTTTCCCACACTATCTCAGCTATTGCAAAGCATGGGCAAATTCCCCCAAAACATTGCAATATGATGGTGCAAACCAGAGAGTTTTGACAGTTCCTTTTGCAAAGGAAAGTTTGGTTAAATTACACAATCTCTTATAGTTCTTTGGACTTTTTCTGTGTCTGATTTATGCTATTTATTGTTTAAACCTATTAATAGTGCATTGCTCACCTACAAAAAGAACATGTTCCATTTTTTATATTTTTTCAATTTACTTGATTTTCTCTGCTCAGTGTGTAGTTAAGGCTTTTGCAAGCTTTAAAGTCTCTTCCACTCTATTATATAAAGCTAGACTAATAAAGTAAATTTATAGCAGAGCTGTGAGTATCACATGCTGTGAGAAAAATCATGTCTTGTACTAGTTTCACATTTTTTTTAGAAACATTGTATTCAGCAAATAACCTAGATCAGGCATAGGCAACCTTCGGCACAGCAGATGTCGTGGACAACACCTCCCATGATGCTTTGCGAGCATTATGTGTGTAAGAGCATTATGGGGGATGTAGTCCACAACATCTGGAGTGCTGAAGGTTGCCTATCCTTGACCTAGATAATTAAATCTCAGTAAAATATAGTGCTCTTACATTAAAATGTACAATGGCATTTACACCTTAAAGTGACACTACCAACTATAGAAATTGACCTTTCTATTTTATCCATTGTATAAGTACATGCCAAAATATACCACTTTAAAGCAGCGCTGTCATGGCCGCATCCGTTTTTTTTTTTTTAACCCCCCCCTCTAGACTCCACTATATCTAATTGTCCCCCTAGTCATGCCCCTAAGCCCCCCATATTACCTATTTTTTTATCTTTATTTTGTGCATGGACTTAAGTCCTGGGCACCACCATCTTTCTGTGGGCAGTTAAAGGCCCTGTGGGACACGTCCTCTGCCCACACAAGATCGCACTGGGAAATTCCTGTGCATGCCCAGGAATACTGGGGAATTCGCTATTGTCCGAAATTCGGACGTTATGCCCTGAGTAGGGGCATGTCTACTAAACTGTGAGCAGCCCTCACCTTCTAATAAATGACCCTCATGGTGGGACATCTATTAACTAGTGGGGGGTTAAACATAGTACACCCACCAAGCCCTCACCCATGCCCCGCAAGTGGGGGCTATTTAACTAAACGGGGGACATAGGGTCTCACTTGGCCCCCACCCATGAGCGGCAGATGGGGCCCTAAATGAAAATGGGGGGACCTATTGTCCTCCCACCCGGTCGATATCTATAAAATAGATAATTAAGACAAAACATAGTGCAATATTATTTTTATATAAAGAAACAAGACACTTCCTGGTTGCACTCACAATACAGATGTAGTAGAAGAGCCGTTAAGGTGCCTCCCCTGTTGGTTGTGGAGGGGTTGAAGCCCTCTCCTGGTGGTGGCTCCAATGTGGAAGCCAAATTCAGGAACTCCAATAATGTTAAAATCCAGAGATACAATGAAAGGTACAAGATTGCTATATTGGCATATATAATAAAAAAACTAATTTAAAAGAACAATTCTTCAAAAACAAAAGCCAAGTAGGTCCTACACATTTCGTTTCATGTAGAGAACTTCCTCAGTGACCAATGTGTTTCCTATGTGATAGAACGTCCAAAAGTAGATAAATGTCAGCGCTGTGCAATAGCCCCAAATAAGTGTTTGTGGGGAAGTTGGGTATTGAGATAAATGTGTATGATTTCCACCTCCACAGCAGTGGTTTAGGAAATTAGGAGTATTCTGTGTAAACTTTGTATCCAACAGCAGTGATCACAGTAACATATCCCCCTAGTGTGGGATAACCCGTAGTGAACAACTTCACCAAAAGTACAAAACTAAAGAGAAAGAAAGAAGGAGAAATAGGACTATGTGTGGGATAACCCCTAGAGAACAACTTCACCAAAAGTACAAAACTAAAGAGAAAGAAAGAAGGAGAAAATAGGACAGACTACTCTAAATGGTCCTAATAGAGTGGATTTCCCTCTAAAAAGAGGGAAATTAGCATGGGGAAAATATTATGCCTAATAACTGATTCCCAAAATAAAACTTAGCTTTTAATAACAACTAACTAAAAACACAGATCATGGTTGATACAATTGCCCACCAGGACAGCTATGCGTATATATAGCCAAAAAACGAGTGTTGAGAGAAAATTATAAATTGTGGAATAAGTAACCAAACGTTTCTTGATACTTTGTTTTGCCAGTAAGTTAGCAACAGAGTTTCAGCTATGGGTCTGAACAGTCCTCCCAGGAAATGGTCTGATATCTAGGAGAGATACTGTCAGTATATTTAGACAAAAATAATCAATTCCCAATAGATTAGGTCACTTATTCTGGTAAGGACTACAGGATCACCTAGTATTAAATCAAATGTTGTATCTTGGATCTGAGATCTGGCGGGTAGCGGGGGAGAGGTTGCCGACCAAAGTCAAGGAAGGGGAAAAGTACTAAACACTGTGTAACTATACTTAAGCCCTAGCCGCTAGTGCCTTCAAGGGCACCCCTTAACAAAAAGCCTGATATCTCCTCTCACTTGCCAACAGCACACCCACCCCCTGAAATATGGATGGATACAAAATAACTATGCTCCTAGACGGAACACCAACACCGGGTTCAGTATTGCGATAATTAAACCTGTAGGGGCTTGTACCTGGCGTTATCCTATTTACCCACTGCACCATCAGTGTATATTATCATCCCTGCCATTGTTAGAGGTTAAATTATCGGCAATACGGAACCCTGTGTTGGTGTTCCGTCTAGGAGCATAGTTATTTTGTATCCATCCATATTTTCATCCATTATTTTTGTCTAAATACACTGACAGTATCTCTCCTAGATATCAGACCGTTTCCTGGGAGGACTGTTCAGACCCATAGCTGATACTCTGTTGCTAACTTAGTGGCAAAACAAAGTCAAGAAACGTTTAGTTACTTACTCCACAATTTATAATTTTCTCTCAACACTCTGTCATCTTATGTTAAAAGTTCAGTGTGAGATCACCTCTAGACTGCTCCTGTAGGTGCCGTTTTTCAGCTATATATACGCATAGCTTGTCCTGGTGGGCAATTGTATCAACCATGATCTGTGTTTTTAGTTAGTTGTTATTAAAAGCTAAGTTTTATTTTGGGAATCAGTTATTAGGCATAATATTTTCCCCATGCTAATTTCCCTCCTTTTAGAGGGAAATCCACTCTATTAGGACCATTTAGACTAGTCTGTCCTATTTTTCTCCTCCTTTTTTTCTCTTTAGTTTTGTATATTCTGCACTCTGTTTGGATCCCTTGATGGAAAGTAGGATTTAAACACCATCTTTTTTACTGTGTATGAGTTTTTGAAAGGATTTGGAGTTTCATTTTTACATGATATTAATAAACTGTGTTGCACTTTCTTTGGTTGGTTTGTATCTTTGAAGATATGTTACTGCTGTTGGATACAAAGTTTACACAGAATACTCCTAATTTCCTAAACCACTGCTGTGGAGGTGGAAATCATACACATTTATCTCAATACCCAACTTCCCCACAAACACTTATTTGGGGCTATTGCACAGTGCTGACATTTATCTACTTTTGGACATTATATGTTTATAAGGTTGCCCTGTGCTTGTGTTGTCACATTTCTTCATAAATCCACATACATATTTTGTAACTGGATGCTTTAGGAAAGTCTGATAGCATGGGTTAGGGAATTCCATAGGAATATAGCAGCCCTTGAAGAATATTGAAGCTGAGGGTTGGCATTGCAGGATAAACAGATGACAGGAGAAGTTCACTGACGACACTGAGCAAAGGTAATGAGAAGTGGTATGTATGATTGACTAAAGAGGGAATGAAGTGAGGGAGAGAAATTATTAAAGGCTTTGAAGATTAGTGTTAGCCATGGGCGTCCGCAGGGGGAAAGGGGGGGGGCACCCCCCTGATTTTTCAGCTTGTTCTGCTATTTTTCGTGTGATTGAAAATGAACTGCAATACCGGCGCCGGCCAGTAGGTGGCGCTGTGTATAGAGAGAGACAGGGATAGGAAGCTGCATCTTATCCCTGCTTCTGTCTGCTGATTGAAACCGCAGGGGAACAACAAATGCAGCCAGAGACAGCCTACAGATCAGGTAAGTGAGGGATGGGGGGAGGGTTTGAGATAGCCTATAGATTTGGGGGTGGGACAGCAGCCTATAGTTTTTGGGGGGGGGGCAGCAGCCTGTAGATTTGGGGGGGGCAGCAGCCTGTTTTGGGGCAGCAGCCTATAGATTTGGGGCAGCCTAGGGCCTTGGGGGCAGCAGCCTGTAGATTAGGCAGCCTGTAGATTAGGAGAGGAGTGGGCTGGGGCAGCATCCTGTAGATTAGGAGAGTGAGGTTGGGGGCGGCAGCAGCCTGTAGATTAGGAGAGTGAGGCTGGGGGGGGCAGCCTATAGATTAGGGGAGTGAGTGAGGGATGGGGGGGGCAGCAGCCTATAGATTAAGGGAGTGAGCATAGACGTGCGCAGCCTATTGCATTAGGGTGTGCACCCTAAAGCACAAACACACGCCATGTGTATATGTAAATATATGTGTGTGTATATGTATATGCATGTGTGTGTATATATATAGCCAAAAGTACAAGATAGCACTCCAGGGACTTCCAAGTTGAATGAATAAAACTTAACTTTTATTAGCTCAAAATAAAAATCAACGTTTCAGTCTGTATCACAGACTTTCATCAGGATGAGCTTGCAAATCAAATCCATAAGAATATATACCCTCAGTATTCCCTTAACCTACGCAGGTTGAGGATAGGAGTGATCCCAGGGGCACCTGACCAGCAGCCTGCTCAGGTCAAATGATTGACACTGATGATGTCATAGACGTGCGCCTCCCGGGGTCGTTCCCATAGCAACCCAGTATAACCAACAAAATAATACATATACATATAACTAAAAACATAGCCTGCATACAGGAATAAAAAATGTTGAAGAAAGACCTATACACCCCATCAGGGGCCATTTAGATACAGAGAAAATCCATAGAGAACACGTTAGAGATAGACAGCAGGCAGAACTAATCGAAAAGCGATCAAACTACAATTAGCCTGTAGCAACCTATTAACAAGATATAAATATACAAACTGTACTACCTAAGGAATAGATAATGCATAAAGAAGACCCCGAGGTTTGCGAGACGCCGGAGACCGGTCCGCAAACCCAGACAATTTACCATCGACAAATCCTCAGGCGAATCCAACTCCGAATCAGATGCTGCTAATCCATCCATGCAACGTAAGCCTAACCAAGATACAAGGGTAGCTTTTTTAGAGTCCAACAGAACGTCAGGGGATAATTACGAGGTACCAGAGCAGAGCAGGCAACACAGACACAGGTACATCACAAGACGAGGACAGAGGGGACGCACATGGTGGGGCAAGAGAAAGGCCACCTCGGATGAGAAGATAATTCCAGTCTTCAATTTATCATCTAGAACCCTCCTCCCTGGCGAACTCCTGTTGCTGTCTAAAGGACTGTCATTTGTCCCCACTACACGACCAGATCCATTGAAGTGGGAGGTGGAACTTTATAAGTTTGGCAGAACACTGCGCCTGAAAGATTTCTTTAAGGAATCAATGTGTGAGACTCCACTGACAAGCCCTATCTTTAAGAAAAAGAGTACATTTGACCCACTTCCTAATCAGCCTGGGATCAAGGCCTTTTTACGTGCGGTACAAAAGGAATCTTCTGATTTTCTTCAGGAGAAACATTGTTATCACTCCAACTGCTCCAAAAAAGACAGAGACATCATCAAATCTCTCTCAACAGACAATAACATTGTTATAAGACCGGCAGACAAAGGGGGAGGAATAGTCCTGCAGAACTATTCAGACTATCAGTCAGAAATCCTCCAGCAGTTGTCGGATACCAATACCTATCTGCCACTACCTGGTGATCCCACTGGGAACGTTCACCAGCAAATCATGGATGCCTTACAGAGGGGCCTCAGAAGTAATTATATTGATATGCAACTATATCAATATTTACTCCAAGATAAACCAAAGACACCGATCATCTACACTCTCCCTAAAATTCATAAGGATAGCACCAGACCACCAGGCCGCCCAATTGTTTCAGCCATTGGGGGGATTCTTGAGCCTGTGGCAAAATGGCTGGATTTCCTATTCAAAGACACTATTGAGAACCTAGATACAGTCCTGAAAGACACTCCTACCTTCCTCAGTCTTCTAGCCACTTTAACACTTCCGACAGTACCTGTAGTGTTGGTAACATGTGATGTAAGGAGCTTATATACCGTAATTCCACACCAAGGCGGTATACAAGCTATGAGAGCACTTCTATCTCAGTCTCCCTACTATACCGGACCACCCGTGGAGTTTGCACTGGAACTCTTGGAGATCGTCCTGTCTCAGAACAATTTTAGGTTTGAAACTAAATGGTACCGCCAGATTGCAGGTACTTCCATGGGTGCGGCGATGGCACCCATGTATGCAAATGGATACATGCATCAGTTTGAGAGCTTACATATTCTACAGCCCTTTAAAGAACAGATTGTAGCATACACACGCTACATCGATGACATCTTTATGATTGTTAAGGGCACTACTACAGATGTACAACAAATGATTCAGTCCATCAATAGAGCGTCTTCTAACATTGAGCTGACTTCAGCAATCAGTACGGATCAGGTCGATTTTCTGGATGTCAGAGTTTACCGTGAAGGGGACAAATTGGCACATACATTATTTACAAAAACAACAGATCACAACACATTGCTGCATGCAACCAGTTTTCACCCGTCTGCCTTAAAGGAATCCCTACCATACTCCCAATTTTTGAGAGTTTTTCGAAACAATTCTGACCTTGAGAAGGCACAGATTCAAATTTCAGCTATGTGGCACAAGTTTAAGATGAGAGGGTATAAGGATAGCACGCTTCAACGTGCGTTATTGAAATGCCAAAGTGAAGATTTGGCTGTTAAAGAAATAACACATGCCCCTCGTATAGTATTCCCTACTACGTACACCTCGGCATCGATGGAGTTTAATAACATTATTAAGAAGAATTGGATTGTTTTAACCAATGACCCGTCATTACCAGCTGAGTTTAAAAATCCCCCCCTGACATGCTACAAAAGAAATCAAAATCTAAGGGATCTCCTGGTATGCACTGACTCCATTCATTGCTATCAACCTCCATCTAGCAAGATTAATTACTGATGCAACTTTTGCTTAGGTTGTGTGACCTGTGGACATATGCTGTCAGGCAAAACATTCACACACCCTCACTCTGGGAAACCCTACACCATTCGACATCGCTTAACGTGTACATCAGATTTTGTAATATACAAACTTACTTGCCCATGTGGACTGGCCTATGTGGGCAAAACAGATTTACCCTTACGTGAACTAATCCGTAACCATAGATCCAGTATACAGACTGCTTATAGGGACAACAAATCTGAGCAACCCGTGGCAAAAACTTTTTCTTGAGAAGGGACACTCGTTGCCCACCCTGAAACTGATAGCCATAGACCATGTTCCACCTTTGCGCAGAGGTGGAGACCGCAGTAAGCTGTTATTGCAGCGTGAACTGTACTGGATTAGGACTCTACACACCGTTCAGCCATTTGGTTTGAATGAAAAATACTCATTGGCAGTATTTTTGTAAATATTGGTATCGTGGTTTTGGTTGATAGGGGAACGAGAATGCCCACCCAGGGGAATAGGCATCTCTAATATCCTTCCCATTATACCGCTTTGCTATTCACATATTTAGCAAGTTGTTGGCACTTATTGGCGACTATTAAGGGCATGGAGGTAGCCCACCCTGGGGGATAGGCATCTCAGCCATTCTTAATTTCAGCCTAAGGCTCTAATGCAGTTTGTGCTTCTTACTAAAAAATCTAAAAAAATCTTTAGGATGATTCATGTTATCTGTCTGATGGCGGATGAGTTTAGGGTTAAGAGACAGCCAACCCTGGGGGATAGGCGTCTCAATTACCCATTCCACCCAGTGCGAATAGGATTATTATTATATGTCTATAACAATGTGATTTTGTTAAGGACCTCTGCTTTATGTCCTTCGCTTGTATTATTTTGTATTCTGTATGCATTATGTGATTTATGCCAGTCTATATAGATTCAGGGATACATTGGTTCTTTGCTCTGCTGCTTGAGTGTTTGAGTTATTTATGTATTTATTTATTTATGTGTTCATGTTGGACTAGACTGGGAGTACACCAGTCATTCTTGGTACCCTCTTCTCTTTAGATCACTGCAGCTCTACTTAGTGGCTATACTTGTATCTTCTGGTTATTGCGCATTACGTTCTTTTCCCCATAGGTTTAGTTGGTGGATATTTAATCACATATATCTGGTATCGTCTGTTCATGTTTTCTCCCTTTTTTGACTAAGAAGTTCTGACATTTATCCTTTACTACTCTTTTTACCTGTATAATGATAGCTAAGGATTCGGAGTGATACATTACTCTTGGTACAATTATGCTTTCAATTGCTGTTTGTTGGTACTTTGCTCCCTGTAGTTAGATTGGAATCTCTGCAGGTTTGATTGCTCATGCCTGCATTTTTGTATTTGTAGTATAAGTTACATGTCTTCTTTATGCATTATCTATTCCTTAGGTAGTACAGTTTGTATATTTATATCTTGTTAATAGGTTGCTACAGGCTAATTGCAGTTTGATCGCTTTTCGATTAGTTCTGCCTGCTGTCTATCTCTAACGTGTTCTCTATGGATTTTCTCTGTATCTAAATGGCCCCTGATGGGGTGTATAGGTCTTTCTTCAACATTTTTTATTCCTGTATGCAGGCTATGTTTTTAGTTATATGTATATGTATTATTTTGTTGGTTATACTGGGTTGCTATGGGAACGACCCCGGGAGGCGCACGTCTATGACATCATCAGTGTCAATCATTTGACCTGAGCAGGCTGCTGGTCAGGTGCCCCTGGGATCACTCCTATCCTCAACCTGCGTAGGTTAAGGGAATACTGAGGGTATATATTCTTATGGATTTGATTTGCAAGCTCATCCTGATGAAAGTCTGTGATACAGACTGAAACGTTGATTTTTATTTTGAGCTAATAAAAGCTAAGTTTTATTCATTCAACTTGGAAGTCCCTGGAGTGCTATCTTGTACTTTTGGCTGTATCTGTTTGCTGATAAGCACCGGGCAAGTACATCAAGGAAGGTGGAGTGCATTACTATTTTTGTTTTGTGTGTATATATATATATATATATATATATATATACATACATATATATATATATATATACTGGTAGTGTGCTATGTGGGTGAGGGTGTTTTTGTGTGTGTTTGTGAGAGTGCTGTTAGTGTGCTGTGTGTGAGGGTGCTGTTTGTGTGGGAACTGGTAGTGTGTGTGTGTGTGAGAGAGGGTGTTTGTGTGTGCGTGTTTGTTCGGGTCCTGTTAGTGTGCTGTTTGTGTGCTGTGTGTGTGTTTGTCAGGGTGCTGTTTGTGTGTGAGGGTGCTGTTTGTGTGTGGGTTTTGTGTGTTTGTGATTATGCCGTTAGTGTGCTGGGTGTGTGTGGGTGCTGTGTGAGCGAGGGTGATGTATGTGTGTGGGTGCTGTTTGTGGGCTGTGTGTGCTGTGTGTAGGTGCTGTGTGTGTGCTGTATGTTTGGGTGGAGGTGGGGGCAGATTAGTTAATATCCCAGTCCTGCTGCCCTCCCTGGTGGTTCAGTGGAGAGTGAACTCTAGCCCGGGTTCTCTGCTGCCTCCCTCCATGCTGCTGTGGACCGGTGAGGTAGAACTTTGATCACCCCACCAGCCCATGGAGGCTTAGACCGGAGCCGCCGCTCGGATTGCGTCGGCTCTGCATGAGCCGACCGGGGAGATCCAGAGATCTCCCCTGCCAGTCTCAATCCATTGGCGTGCCGCGGGGATTAGGGTGTGCTCATGCACACCCGACACACCCCGTGCGCACGCCTATGGAAGTGAGGGATGGGGGAGACAGCCTACATGACTAGTCAGCAAGGAGCAGGAAGGTAAAGTAAGAAAGGGAGAAGGAACAGAAATGAGCAGGAAGGGACATCAAGGATCAGAAAGGGGCAGCAAGGAGCTGGAAGGGACAGCAAGGAGCACAAAAGGTAAAGTAGGAGAAGGAGCAGAAAGGAACAGAAATGAACAGGAAGGGTCAGCAAGGAGCTAGAAGGTAAAGCAGCACAAAGGTAAAGTAGAAGGAGCAGAAAGGGTCAGAAATGAGCTGGAAGGGGCAGAAGGAGCACAAAGGTAAAATAGGAGAATGAGCAGGAAGGGCCTGCAATGAGCAGGAAGGGCCTGCAAAAAGCAGGAAGGGCCTGCAAAGAGCAGTTAGGGCCTGCAATGAGCAGGAAGGGCCTGCAAAGAGCAGGAAGGGCCTGCAAGGAGCACAAAGGTAAAGGAGCAGAAAGAATCAGAAGGAGCACAAAGGTAAAGTAGGAGAAGGAGCAGAAAGGGACAGCAAGGAGCACAAAGATAAAGTAGAAAAGGGAGCAGAAAGGGTCTGCAAGGAGCAGAAAGGGATCAGAATGAGAAAGAAGCAGAAGGGTGCAAAATAAGCAGAAAGTAGCAGAAAGGTAAAAGAGCAGAAGGGGCCAAGGATAGAAAACAGTGTCAGAAGATAAAAAAAGACTGTCAAATGAAGGAGAGGAAAAGGAGATTGGAGCAGGAAGGACAAATGAAGTGAACCCTCCACTTTATTCTGGACACCACATCATAAGGCTTTGGTACCTGGGCCAGGCAGGGAAACGCTGGACCTTCTCATCTCCAAAGGTAAAAAAATATCAGTATTAATGTGTTCACTTTTATTTACTGAGTGTCAGGAAGCACAGAGTGCCATTGGGTAGGGGTGTTGCTGATTGGCTAGAGCGGTCAGCTGGCACTCTAAGCCAATCAGTAGCTCCCCATTCATAAAAAAGTAAAAATATTTTATGAACCGGGAACTAGCGATTGGCTTAGAGCGTCAACTGTCCACTCTAGCCAATCAGCGGCACCCATGCCTGACGTCAATCTGCACTTCCTGACACTCTGTTTCAGAAGCCAAATACCACTGAGCGACCTGGAGCTGGAGGAAGCCTTTGGGGTTAAACCATTTGAGAGTGATTTAACCCCTTAAAGGAAAGCGAGCACCCAGGGGCTTCCTGGCATCATAGCATTTTCATTTAGGTGAAGTTGTTATGGTGACCAGAATGGTCCTTTAATTTGCTTAAAGGAAGACTATAGTGTCAGGAATACAAACATATATTCCTGACACCATAGTTGTGAAAACGCTATTCACCCTGGCTTTATGTGATAATGGCTATGCCCCTTCCCTTTAATGACACTGTCAAAAAGGTACCAAGCATGGATGTCATTACAATTATGCCCCCCCTGGAAAAATTCCTGCGGATGCCCATGGTTTTAGCAATTTGAATTGGATACTGAAGGGTATAGGAAGTCAAATAAAATAATGGCAAAAGGGTAAGATGTGGGAGTAGTGGTCAGTCAAGATGATGAGTTTGGAGGCAGCATTCATTGATGACTGAAGAGGGGCAATGTGGATATTTGGAAGGCCAGTGAGTAGTGAATTGCAATAGGCAAGTCGGGAAATGATCAGTGTTTGTACAAGTTGTATATTGATCATCAGCCATTGAGGTTTTTTTGTCTACTCTAGGAAGTAGCTTGACCTATCAGGAGCCTCCCAATGCAACACTGTAAATTTTAAAGTCAAAGGGAAGAAACTGAGTAACTGTCTCACAGCCTGTTTTTGAATCAGCTTTTGTCAGAGCTTTGTCAAAAAGAGTTCGGTCTTCAGGAATTGGCACTAAAAGTCAGTTAGACCAATGTTTCTTCTCAGGTTAGAAAGTCAAAATGGTACCAATAACTAGTTTAGATAAGCGTCAATTAGGTCAAGTGTAAAGTAGTGTAGGAATACAGCTTTTACTCAGCATATGTACAGTCACACATCCAGGTCTAAGACTCTGAGGGTTTGTATAGGAAAGTAGCTTGCTCTTGGACTCTTAGGGTTTGCACAGGAAAGCAGCTTACTCTGGGACTTTTTGGGTTTGCACAGGAAAGGAGCTTGCTCTGAAACACTGTGGGTTTGCACAGAATATCAAGCTGTTCTGGAACACTAGCTCTGGAACACTAAGCATAACACAGGAGCTCATGTACTATAGTATATAGTACAAATGATCAGGGCCGGCCTTAGGCCTTTGGGCGCCCTGTGCGAAAAATCTTCACAGTGCCCCCCCTTCCCACACACCCTGTCACACACAGACAGCCACATGCACACACAGACATAGAAACATAGAATGTGACGGCAGATAAGAACCATTCAGCCCATTTAGTCTGCCCAGAGAGCCACACATAGGCAATCACACGAACAGAGGCAGACCGCCATACACAGACAGCCACACACAAACACACACACACGCAGACAGCCACACACAAACACACATGCAGACAGCTAAAGACAAACACACAGGCAGACAGCAACACACAGGCAGCCACACAAAGACAGCCACACAAAGACACACAGGCAGATAGGCACACACAAACGCAGAGGCAGACAGCCACACACAGACAGCCACACACAAACACACAGGCAGACAACCACACACACACAAACACACACAGGCAGACATAGAAACATAGAATGAGACGGCAGATAAGAACCATTCGGCCCATCTAGTCTGGACAGACAGTCACACATAGGCAGTCACACACACATACACAGGCAGTGACACACACACACAGGCAGGCACACACACACAGGCACACACACACAGGCAGACAGTCATGCACACACACACTCAGGCAGGCACACACACACAGGCAGATAGTCTCACACACAGGCAGATAGTCTCACACACAGACACAGTCAGACACAGTCAGACAGACAGACACAGTCAAACACACAGACACACAGTCACACACACAGGCAGAAAATCATACACACAGGCAGACAGTCAAACACAGACAGTCACACACACACAGTCACACACACACACACACACACACACACACAAGGGCAGACAGTCAACACACAGGCAGACAGCCACACACACACAGGCAGACAGTCAAACACACAGACAGTAACACACACAGGCAGACAATCACACATAGTTACCTCTGTTCCTTGTGGAGGCAGACAGGCAGTGCAACTCCTGGATTCTGGTTGTTGGGGGAAGCAGGAACTCCTTCCTGCTTCCCCTGCACAGTTACATGGCACTTTTAGCTCTGCCCCGCCGAATGGTAAGCCCTGCCCTGCCCCATGGTAAGCCCTGCCCTGCCGCATGGTAAGCCCCGCCGCAATTTATTTATTTATTATTTTTTTTTATCCTGGCCGGCTATGTGTGAGCTGTGTGCGCCCTGTGTTGCCACACAGCTCGCACACCTCAAAGGCCGACCCTGCAAATGATCACTGAGGAAACAAAGAGGCAGCCTATTATTGGAGAGCAGCGGACACATCCCCTCCCACATGATCTGAGACTGCAGACATTTCCCCCAGAACCATCCAACTGGGTTTCCTATAAAGCATGCTGCATTTGAAAAGTGTGTATTGACCAAAGCAAACAAAATCTTCGAGAAAGAGGGGCTGGAATGACACTTTGGGACCTATTTACGAGTGACATGCCTGACGAGAATGCCACTGCATTGTGTCTAGGTCCCAAGAGAGTACAGCTAAGGACCTAGAGGACCGAAGTCAGGGATCACGTGGATTGCTCTAATGGTGGAGTGAGGTATGTGGTGAGGGAAGCAGTGATATACTCCTTCCTGTCAGCTTTATGTTTAAGAAAGCTATTAGCTAAACCACAACTCCAAGAAAGCTTTGCTATTCTTCATGGTAAGGTGTACATTTGTGCTATTGGGCACTGCAGGATGGAAGAATAGTAACCAGTGAGACAGAAGTATTGTAAAGGAGGTGGTTTGATAGTGGAGAAAGGTTTAACATGTACTGGTGTCTGTGTTATGGGTTGTGTATTTGTGACCTATATCATAAATGACTTGTTTTTGTTGATTATGCTGCTGAGTTAGCTCAGGGGGCTTGGGTTACAGGTTCAAATCCAGTATTTGAAAACCAGAGTAATCCTAACGTACCTTTCCTGGTTAAATACTTTGTTATTATTATTATGTGACCACTGCAAGAAGTTTATAAAGGGACACTGTAAATATGTCAATATCTTATGCTAATTTGTCCTGAGATATTTTCTTCCTTGGGAAAAAAAATGTAACTTTCTACAGCATAACCTGGTCTTCTTAGCCAGGTCATCTTTTCACTCAAAGTGTTCCTGGACTAGACTCTGTCTGCAAGTACATACTCAGCCACTGAGTATGTGGGAGTTTTGTGAGCTGTGCTGCTGGAAGACAGAGGCTACTGACTGAAGGAAAATGACAGCAAGAGACACACATTTAGAAAATTACTACTACATATTTCTGTCTGCCTAATTTTTATTTAATCATGCTTTGTTTCATATATTCTTTGAGTCAACTTCAGGTAAAAAAAATACATCATGAGCTTCCAGCTCTTAGCAGAGTTGAGTGCAGTGTTTTCTCTTGGACATGCTATACTCTATACGTGCCTGACAATTTAGCATTCACTGACCACATCCTTTTTCTTGTGCAATTAATACCAGAGCTTTCTCCCTCTATCACCTGGTTTCCTTTAAAGAGTTAACATGGTTGGAATCAAATTCATGAACTGTGACTGGTCTTTGTATTAAACATTCTTTATAACACACTCTATATTGCACATTAGTCTGTCACCGGTTCTTCCTCTGGACACCAATATTTTTGAGAGATCAGTGATTGCAATATGATCCTTATTATTTTTTCCCATCTTGAAATACATGTTATAATAATAACAATAATAATAAAAAAGTATTCAACCAGGAAAGGTACATTCAGATTGCTCTGGTTTCCAAGTACCTCATGGGGATGCTACTTTTGCCCAACATCTAGGGGATGTTACTACTACCCAATTTAATGGTACTATTTGTATTTTTACCCTGCCACAGCTACTTTGCATCAATCATTGCTACATGGCAGTGGTGAAATATGCTGTAACTGTATTATGATATTTATTAGATACATTTCTAGGAAGAGAAGAAAAATGTGGTATTTTGTTTGATATTGATGTGTGTTCTGAAGTAGCTGTGCACAGGGCTATATGTCTTTTATTGCTATAGATCTGACTAAATATACTGACTCATATATCTAGTAAGTGTACGAATTATTGATTTTTAGCTTGCTTTTAAAATGAAAGCTGAATAAAAATGAAAACTATTGTGATTTGAACATGACACTACAGACTAGCAGCAGGGGAGCTGCTAGTCTAAGGAAACACATTGTTGTTTAAAGTTCACAAAGCTATTTTTAGAAGAAGTGATGAAAAAGTAGCAAATGCACATTTAGCAAAGTGAGTCCCTTTATGTTTACAGATGCATGCTATCAGCTTAGTTACCAGAAAATTAACAAGTTGCATAGCAAGGAATTTACACTTAGTTTTCATATTTTTTTAATATGACTCATTGTATGAATGTCATAAATGTTATTAAGTTTGCAATGATGAGTTGAATTGAGGGACCAGCCTTATGCTGGTATGAACAGATACTATAGACCCTGTATCTGTAGCATGTAACCACTGAGCTAGCACCCCAGCAATAATGATGCCTAATTAACCACTGAACTATGGATACCCCTGAGTAAACAAGTTAAATACCAGATTTGAATTCATATTAGCATTTGTTTCTCTTGATAAATATAAGTTTGAGGGTAAATGACTCAAAATAAAAACAATGTGAAGAAGAAGGTAACCAGCTTCCGGTGAGGAATAAGGGTTCAGACTTCAGACAGTCATCACATTCTTTATATGACAACTTTGTTGAAGAATTATATTTTGTGTTTCAGAAACACGTTTTCGTATCTCATAGTGATACTTTATCAATAAAAACGAACACTATGAGACACAAAATGCATAGATTAATGTGGATATGCTGACAGTAAACCCACCTTTATACCATCTGTGACAGTTTGTTGAAGGTTATGTGTATGTTTTTTATATACACTTTAATTAGTATATGCATTTTGAAAGTTTTTTATTGTAATTCTTCAATTGTTTAACAGAAGTTCTTTTTATGTGCATTTATGCATATCCATAGTGGGGTCTTGAAAACTTTGGGTCTAATTTTGTTACCATTACATTGTTAGTCCTGAGTCCACTGTTATATTGAGAGAATTGAAACATCTCCAATTCTATATTTTTGACAATGCAGCTTTAATGCACAATATTTATAGTTTGTTATATAGGATTGCTGGGGTTATTGCTGAGGGTACAGAGTTTTATGAGGTTGGAAAAGGGTCAATACAGCCTGATTTGGGGTTAATAGAGCAGATGTGGAGCTTACAAATGTAGGTTTAACTTATGCCCTGAATATAGAACAAATTAGGGTTTGGGGTCAGACTTAAAGCAAGCATAGGGCAGGTTTCAGAAGGGGCTAAAGCAACATATACAATGAATATTTGTAACTTAGTTAATTTAATTTTAATTGCAAATCACACTTGGCAACAGTTAAACATAACATTTATAATTAATCTAAAGCGCTATGATTAATGGATTCCATGATGCATATATCCTAAGACATTCCAGATCATTAATGATGAAGCACATAAAAATACAATGCTCGAGTGAAATGGCATTATAATAAAGTTATGATCCACTGGATGCAATTAACTACACACAAACGCATCTCTAATTCAAAAAGATTATAATTATCAAGTCTTCGGGATATAACTTAAATGCTTAATGTTATTTACTTATATGTCAAAAAATGTGAGTCTTTATCAACAACAATGCCCATGTGTATATAAAAATTATTTGCAAACAAAAATGGTCTTGCATATATATCAGTAAAGCTATTAACACATGAATAAAATGCAGGGAAGTAGCTCTTCGGATTGTTAATGTCACCCTTATATGGCAAACACATTTTACACAGTATAATGAATATTCATATAGAGAAATATTGTGACCGTGGAGAAGATTGCATCTTAACTCATGCGGTGATAGGCCTCCTTACTGCTATAATGGCAAAATAGACAATATGCAAATAGACCTGTTTCAGTTTTGTTTATTAAGATTGATGATATGATGATATATAATCACATTCAATGATCTTCGAGGTGCTGGATGTTCCTTTTTATAAATAGGTACAACTCATTTTAATTGAAAATGTTGCAATAAACATAATAATAGTGTTTATTAATGAATACTATATTTCATCAGACCTCTAAATCAAAATATTTGTGGAGTGATATGATGAAGCTTTTTGAGAAGAATTTACTATTTAAGTGAATCCCTGTCTTTTTATGATATATGTCATATCTTCCAGCTAGTGACGTCCAGAGACTTGTACAGTTTTTGTAATTTTTTTTTAGTAATGGCCTATTCCTGGATATGTTTATGTTACTTAGCGATATATGTTTTACAATTACATTTAAGGCAATTCATTTTATCTGCATTTTGTGAAAGAAATATGCTCACCTGGATTATGGTTATCAAGCTCAGACTGGACTGACAAATTTACAGTGGTTGATGCTAAAGAGTGCTGCCTGTTAACTCCTAAACCAATCATGCTATTTGGAGAGCATGGAATTTCATTAGTACATTGTGCTAGCAGTTTTGCTATCAAGTGTTAAGTTTGGGGAAAAATGGGAGAAAAACCTATTTAAAATTGATTTTTCTCCCACCTGCTAATTCTTGGAATAGCCTCCCAGAGCTGGTCCTTCTGCTCATCACCAATAGCAACCACAGTGCATGAGCTATGGTAACATCCTAGCTGATGCTGCTAGCACTAGATAGGGTGTATAGGAATTGAGCAAGTAAAGTCACTCTGTTCAGATACCGGCATGCAGTTTTCAGGAGTAGAATCACACACTGTAAGACTCAGCTAGGCAGGCTGGAACAAGTACCTATTGGAGGCATTTTACAACACCACCACATGTTACAATAATTCTAGAAATATAGAAAAAAGATACAAAGGCAATTTGTGTCGATGGAGGTAGCATGTGTATGTTTGTGTCAACCATGAGTTAAAGCCAAATCTTAAGCAAGTGGAATGTGACAAGGAAAATGTGGAAGTTTTATGGGTAGATATTTGCTTGGGGCAAAAGAAGGGAAATCAATTGTTGGTTGGGATCTGTTATAAACCACCTAATGTTAATATTGATGGGGACAAACAACCGTTAGAGCAAATTGGTAAAGCTGCACATCTGGGTAACACATTAATTTTGGAGATTTTAATTACCCAGGCTTAAATTGGGACAGAGGGAGTAGAAGTTCACAAAGGGGAATCAGGTTTTTGAACGTGTTAAATTACACCTTCATGTCACAACTGGTACAAGCACCAACTAGAAAGGATGCTTGTCCGGATCTGGTTATACAAACAATGTTGTTCTTTTGACCAACTTTCAAGTAGGGGAGCACTTGAGAAATAGTGATCACAATATGGTGTCTTTTGAAATAAACTCAAAAGCACATGGGTATACTAAAACAAATAATTTATAAAAGGTCAGTTTCAATGAAATAAAGACAGCTTAAATCAACTCTTTAGTGAAACACTGAGGATAAATGGAATATATTCAAACAAATATTAGAAAGGTAAATTTCTCAGTATGTACCATTGGGTAATAAATATAAAAGAAACAAATTGAAACAAATGTGACTTAGTAGGAACCTAAAGCAATAATAATAATAATAATAATAATAATAATAATAATAATAATAAAGCACACCTTAATAATACAAATATAAATTTTATTGTTCAATCCAAAATGAGTAGACAATTACACAATGTACCAATATACACACAAATTATGTAAAAAAAAAAAGTCAAATAAAGAAACTGAATATATACACAAATATAACAAAGAGCCTCTATATGTTATATGTCATTCAGAATATATAAAGGTGTGTATATAAAGGAGCACATGCAGAAAAGAAGAGAAGTAGGTAGGGTTTCAAACTAAGTAAATAAAAGTGCAAACTAAATAAAGAAACACTGTACCACAGTGTAATTACCTACTGGAGACTGCATCTTCCTGAGAGACACACACAAAAGTCACCCATTTCCGAATCAAAGCCTTTGTCAATGGTGAATAATCCTTGAAAATGCGCACTTTATATATGTATAGGCTACTAGAAATGGTGGTAATACTCTCACTTATCACTGCAAATAATGCACACCTAACGATCAAACCCAGCTTCCGAGACCTGTAATTCGGTAACCACAATCCCTACTTTGCCATGTTGTGTCAGGTTGGCAACCTGCCAGCAGGCATATAAGAACCAAATAGCAATGAAAAGAATATACAAAAGCTGAATAAATAATTAATACATACAGGGAGTGCAGAATTATTAGGCAAATGAGTATTTTGACCACATCATCCTCTTTATGCATGTTGTCTTACTCCAAGCTGTATAGGCTCGAAAGCCTACTACCAATTAAGCATATTAGGTGATGTGCATCTCTGTAATGAGAAGGGGTGTGGTCTAATGACATCAACACCCTATATCAGGTGTGCATAATTATTAGGCAACTTCCTTTCCTTTGGCAAAATGGGTCAAAAGAAGGACTTGACAGGCTCAGAAAAGTCAAAAATAGTGAGATATCTTGCAGAGGGATGCAGCACTCTTAAAATTGCAAAGCTTCTGAAGCGTGATCATCGAACAATCAAGCGTTTCATTCAAAATAGTCAACAGGGTCGCAAGAAGCGTGTGGAAAAACCAAGGCGCAAAATAACTGCCCATGAACTGAGAAAAGTCAAGCGTGCAGCTGCCACGATGCCACTTGCCACCAGTTTGGCCATATTTCAGAGCTGCAACATCACTGGAGTGCCCAAAAGCACAAGGTGTGCAATACTCAGAGACATGGCCAAGGTAAGAAAGGCTGAAAGACGACCACCACTGAACAAGACACACAAGCTGAAACGTCAAGACTGGGCCAAGAAATATCTCAAGACTGATTTTTCTAAGGTTTTATGGACTGATGAAATGAGAGTGAGTCTTGATGGGCCAGATGGATGGGCCCGTGGCTGGATTGGTAAAGGGCAGAGAGCTCCAGTCCGACTCAGACGCCAGCAAGGTGGAGGTGGAGTACTGGTTTGGGCTGGTATCATCAAAGATGAGCTTGTGGGGCCTTTTCGGGTTGAGGATGGAGTCAAGCTCAACTCCCAGTCCTACTGCCAGTTCCTGGAAGACACCTTCTTCAAGCAGTGGTACAGGAAGAAGTCTGCATCCTTCAAGAAAAACATGATTTTCATGCAGGACAATGCTCCATCACACGCGTTCAAGTACTCCACAGCGTGGCTGGCAAGAAAGGGTATAAAAGAAGAAAATCTAATGACATGGCCTCCTTGTCAGGGCTGGCCTTAGGTGTTCCAGCGCCCTGTGCGAGCTAATCTTGTGGCCCACCCACCTAAACATACACAAAGAGGAAAACAGTCTTTGTAACAAACTGTTTTTTAATTACAGATAATTTAAGTGCAAACAAGTACAATAATAAATAACTGGATTGACTGGTAACAATAATGTATATTAAATACACAGAACTCTCCACGATACCGGCTATAGACCTATCAGGTCCACTCCGACACCCACCCCGCACAACATTACATGAGAACCCGGGGGACACTCTAGCTACCTGCTCCCCTCAGGGATCTACACGTGAACACAAATAGCCCTCATTACCTACCGATTAGCACTATTCCCCTATACCAAACACACAAAAGGGCGCAATATTCTTAAGCCACGTAATTGTATGTAACTGCCTCCGCTTAGACCGCACCAGCCGAAGTGGCGATGCTTAATATCGACATTACACAAACTAACAAGTTAATGATATGGAAGGAGAGCACACAGCGATCCCCCACAGCTAGGTCAGGCACTGAATAGTCACTAAGCCCCCTCGGCATATGCCCTGACCAACCTCATAATGCCGATTAACCCCCCCCCTACGTATAAAGTGGGTGCAGGGTTGGTCGGCAACCTATTGTACATGCTCCACCAATTATGATCAGGTTTATTTCTGTTGATAATGTTTGTCTTTGTTAGAAACATAGCCGACCGAACCTGTATTGCCTTTCTGCTCCATAAGCATAGTTGATAGGCTCACAGGAACTATACCGGCTGCTCATGAGGTTATCTTGTTATCTAATATAAAAATGCATGAAAATTCAAGCCACTAATTAACCCGCACGCGTCTGCATAACTACACTGTTGTGGCATCTTGACGAAGCTATTGTGGCTAACACAAATGAGCTACACTCTAATGTATATTTTTACCTAGTTAACAATGTGTTTTTCTTTTTAAAATATAAAAACGTGCGAACTATTAATGCCACTGTTAACTTTATGTTTAAATGTGTATGCACGCTGTTGTGGCGTACGACTGCGCTTTTTTATCACCTGCACGACAAAAATAAAGAATTTAAAAAAAATATATATATATATATTAAATACAGAAAAAAACAGCTAACTGCAATCTTTTGAACATTGTTTTTTTAGAGATAATATAATGTGCAAATGCAATAATAACTGTGAACCCTGGTAAACAAAATTTACACCTCCTGACAAGTAATATTAAACGAACACTATAGTCACCTAAATTACTTTGGCTAAATAAAGCAGTTTTAGTGTATAGACCATTCCCCTGCAAATTCACTGCTCAATTCACTGTCATTTAGGAGTTAAATCACTTTGTTTCTGTTTATGCAGCCCTAGCCACACCTCCCCTGGCTATGATTGACAGAGCCTGCATGAAAAAAAACTGGTTTCATTTTCAAACAGAGGTAATTTACATTAAATAATTGTATCTCAATCTCTAAATTGAACTTTAATCACATACAGGAGGCTCTTGCAGGGTCTAGCAAGCTATTAACATAGCAGGGGATAAGAAAATCTTAATTAAACAGAACTTGCAATAAAGAAAGCCTAAATAGGGCTCTCTTTACAGGAAGAGTTTATGGAAGGCTGTGCAAGTCACATGCAGGGAGGTGTGACTAGGGTTCATAAACAAAGGGATTTAACTCCTAAATGGCAGAGGATTGAGCAGTGAGGCTGCAGGGGCATGTTCTATACACCAAAACTGCTTCATTAAACTAAAGTTGTAAAGTGTCCCTTTAATCTGATGCTCAAAATACAACTTTACGTGCTTTTGCCTTTGCAAACTCATCAATCACGCTGTTCATGTCCAACGTCTTCAAAACATCGCTTTCAATTGATAATACTGATAAAGAGGTTAGTCTGTCATCAGTCATTGATGATCTCAGATATGTTTTAATGAGTTTTAACTTGGAAAAGCTGCGTTCTCCTGATGCCACAGAAACAGGAATTGTTAATAGAATCCGAAACGCTATCCAAATGTTTGGAAATGTGTCAGTCAGGCCATTTCTCACTATGAAACTGAGTATATGGCGGGGTGCTGTGGCATCTTGAGGTAGTAGGTTTTGAATATGCCAAAGCTCCTCTGAAAGATCTAGACCATTAATGTCCGATTGGCTGCTCTTCTCTAATGCCTTCTGTAACTGCAGGCAACAGTCTCTTAAGTTTTCTCTTGCTGGAAGATGTCTCATGTTGTATAGAAATCTCCATACTTTGTTGTGTTGTTCCATTTGAGTAAAACGCTCCTCCAAAGATTTAGCAGCAGTATCAACCAAAACATAAAAAAAATCAATCTTAAATTTCTTCGTGGGATCGGTTAAAGGTTCATCTTGGCTTTCGTAATCAAACAAGGCTTTTTTTCTGTGGATACGAGAAGGCTTTTTAAAAACAGGCTCCACATTCACTTTTTCTGCTAGTTCCTTTGCAAGCTGGAAGGAGCTTTCAAATCCAGACTCTCTGAAATGTATTAAAAAATTGTGACATTTCTGGATAAGGTTTGAGACTAAAATGATATCAGCAGCTTCATTCTGCATAGCTTTGCTCACAATATTAACTTGGTACAATATCTCATACCAAACACACAATGACACAATAAATTTGAACTCCACAATCTGCTGAGATAGTGTGTTAGCCTCATGACAAATGTTCGGTTCAGTGTGGGTTTCATCAGACAAAACAATTAGTGCTTCTTGTATTTCACCGAGATTATGTCTTAGCGGTTTTAGACAATTTATACGGCATTCCCACCGCGTGGTGCACAAAGGCTTTAAAGTGAGGCCAGAAACGTGGTCAGACAAAATTTTCCATCTCTTTACGGATCCTGAGAATAGAACATAAAGGCGCTGAATGATCCCAAATAGTAGCATCGATTCCTTGCAGGAGCGTACTGCATCTCCAATGACAAGATTAAGACAATGACAGCCACACGGTACAAATACTGCTCTTGGGTTTATGTTTAAAATTTTGGACTGAACTCCGTTGTTTTTTCCTGCCATATTGGCTCCATTGTCATAACCTTGTCCACGACAATTATCAATGTCCAAATTTTTTCCAGAAAGAAATTCAAGGAGGAAATCACTTAATCCTTTTCCAGTTGTATCCTCTACTTTATTGAAACCAAGGAAATGTTCCTTTACTTGAAAATTTCCAGAAATGTCTTCCAAAAATCGAATTGTAAAAGACATCTGCTCCTTATGGCTAATATCTGGAGTGCAATCAAGGATAATTGAGAAATATTTTGCATTTCTGCAGCGCTGTAAAATGTCCTCAATTACCTGTTTTGCCATAAGATTTATTATTTCATTTTGAATTGTTTTTCCGCAGTAGTGGTCTGCAGTTTCTTTTGATACCACCCTGCGTAAGTGTTCTGCCATCACACTGTCGTATTTTCCTAATAGTTCCACGAGACCTAAAAAATTTCCATTATTGGTTGTAAAAAGTCGATCTGAAGAGCCTCTGAAGGCCAGATTACGCTCTGCTAAAAACTGGACAATATTTAACAACCTCTCCATCACAGATCTCCAGTGTTGCCTTTCCCGGCTCATGAGATTTTGATAGTTTTGGTCAATCGCGTGTTTTGATTTCCGTCTCAGTTGTGTTTCAGTCCACATCTGCTGGGCTGTAAAATGACCACTGGAGGTTTCATGCGATTTCAAAATATTTGACATATGTGTCCAGTCATCTGATCCTCCAAGGGCAAGCGATGTTTTAGGATTCTTATCAAATAATTTACAAGAGAAACAGAATACTTTATTGGTAGATGAGGAGTATACCAACCATCGCCGTGTTTGTTCTTCACCACTGTCTAATTTTCTTTTGTAGAAAGCTGAAGAAAAGTGCCGATTATAAGCATCTTTTTTAAAATCAACATCTTGTACCTGTACAGGACCAACATCTAAAATACCATCAATATTCTTAGAAATCAATTTTGGCCACAAAGCGGGATCTGTGAAGCTTGAATTTTCACATGTGCTTATTGTTTCATCAAAAGCCACCGAGCCAGAAGGTGTATTAGAATCCTCTTCCAAAGATGTTTTCGATGTTGAAGGCTCACTGAGCTTAAGATGCACATCACTTTGGCTACTGCAGCTTTCTTCATCTTTTTCTTCTGTGGTTTGTAAACCACTAGGTGTTGGTGTTCCAAAATATTTTTTGATTACTCCAGCACTCTTCTGGTCCTCCAAATCCATAAGGGCCCTTCGTTTTCGATTCTGAGCACCTGACAGTTTTTTGGGACCCATAATGCTGCTACACGATACAATAAAAAATATATATTTAAAAGAGAGGCCCTTTTAAGTATAGATGCAAAAGAAATGCAAGATTTGCAGCAGCAGTGTACAGATAATATGAATTTCCTAAATGTAGTACGCCAACATTTGCGCCAAATAAAGTATAGATAAATAAATAAGCATTGCAGGTATTCATCAAATGAATAAGACATCCAAACCTTGTATTTCCAGGTATAGATTAAATAACATAACACATGGAAACATAACATTACATGTGTAGAACAACTAAACATAAAAATCACAACATAAAAATCACATGCTAACACAGTAGTGAAGATATAGATCAACTATAGATCAGCTTCAATGTCACTGTCGGGGGTCTTTGCACATTTGGCAAATTCCCAGACAGTGACAGTGCCACTTTAATAGTATAATCCACAAAGTCAGTTTATGTATTGTAGAAACAAGAGCAATGTTGTCAGTACACTATATTTAACCATTTTACAACACTAAGCATGTATAGCCTCTCCCTCATTTCTTAAACCCACGTCTTTGTTTGGCCCCCTCTAGACAATTTCAGGCACACAATATGTTGCCTTCACCCCCTTCACCAAAACCATTGGCCACTTCTTCAATAAAACCCCTGCCCCCTTCATCAGACCCTGCCCCCCCCCTTCATCAGATACTGCCTCGTGCCTCTATTCATCAGACCCTGTACCCTTCATCAATCCCCAGGCTGCACCCCTTCATCAACCCTTTGCACCCCTTAATCAGACCCTGCCTCCCTTAATCAAACCCCTGCCCCCCTTAATCATAACCTGGCATCCATGCCCAGTCCCTTGCCCCCCTTAATTAGACCCAATGTCACCCATAGCCAGTCCCAGTCCCCTGTCCCCCTTAATTAGACCCAGTGTCACCCATAGCCAGTCCCAGTCCCCTGTCCCCCTTAATTAGACCCAGTGTCACCCATAGCCAGTCCCAGTCCCCTGCCTTCCTTAATTAGACCCAGTGTCACCCATAGCCAGTCCCAGTCCCCTGCACCCCTTAATTAGACCCAATGTCACCCATAGCCAGTCCCAGTCCCCTGCCCCCCTTAATTAGACCCAGTGTCACCCATAGCCAGTCCCAGTCCCCTGCCCCCCTTAATTAGACCCAGGGTCACCCTTACCTAGTCCCCATAGTTAATTCAACCCAGGGTCACCCATAGTCCCTTGCCCCCCTCAATTAGACCCATGGTCACCCTTACCAAGTCCCCTGCCCCCCTTAATTCGACCCTGTATTTTATGAAAAGATTTTTGGATTAAAAATAAAAAAATAAGAACAGGTACTTACTTTGAAGTCTGCTGCTTCCTCCCTGTCTGCAGAGCACCGGCCGCCGCCCTCACACATTGAGCGGATCCTTCCGCGGCTCTCTGTGATGGCGCAGCACTTGCACGCTGCGCCTGTGCGGCTGCGCCCCCAAGCTCCTCCTCCACGCTCCGGAAACCGCAGTTCAGCTCACAGACAATCTCGGGCCGGCCAGTGACAGAGCGACTGCGAGCTGTGTCTGCCGCCCGGCGCCCCTGTTGCCATGGCGCCCTGTGCGGCCGCACAGCTCGCACACCCCAAAGGCCGGCCCTGCTCCTTGTTCACCTGATCTGAACCCCATTGAGAACCTGTGGTCCATCATCAAATGTGAGATTTACAAGGAGGGAAAACAGTACACCTCTCTGAACAGTGTCTGGGAGGCTGTGGTTGCTGCTGCACGCAATGTTGATGGTGAACAGATCAAAACACTGACAGAATCCATGGATGGCAGGCTTTTGAGTGTCCTTGCAAAGAAAGGTGGCTATATTGGTCACTGATTTGTTTTTGTTTTGTTTTTGAATGTCAGAAATGTATATTTGTGAATGTTGAGATGTTATATTGGTTTCACTGGTAATAATAAATAATTGAAATGGGTATATATTTGTTTTTTGTTAAGTTGCCTAATAATTATGCACAGTAATAGTCACCTGCACACACAGATATCCCCCTAACATAGCTAAAACTAAAAACAAACTAAAAACTACTTCCAAAAATATTCAGCTTTGATATTAATGAGTTTTTTGGGTTCATTGAGAACATGGTTGTTGTTCAATAATAAAATTAATCCTCAAAAATACAACTTGCCTAATAATTCTGCACTCCCTGTAAATAATCTAGCACCTATCAACGAATGCAAATGTCTCTCATAACTAACTGAGTAAGCCCAAAGACAATGACCCATAGGTCTTAGCTAAAGTATGAATGCACCAGGTGAATATAGGAGCTGCTCTGCTATAGAATCCACAGCAGTTCTCTGTGTATGGCAGGCGGCAAGAAACAAACCAGAGCAAAAATCAACAGCTGAAAACCACTTATCTAGTTATAAAAGCAAAGTGATGTATATTATGAATGTATCGCATGTAGATTGTAGCATCTTAAAAAATGTATATATAAAAAGGAGATAAGTGTGTTGATGTACAATACAGGATGAATATACTTATTAAACACGACTATGTAGGAATACAAAATAATCAAAGTAACTTTTTTGAATTTTTGAAAAATACGGTAGATAAAAACATTTAGTTAAAATGGAAATTAATTAGAAAAAGACGAAAAAAAGATGATAAGACATGAAAAAAATTTTTTTTTAAATAAAACACGATAAAAAAAAGGTGGAACAAAACAGAAAAAAAAGAAGAAATAATACAATAAATAAAAAAAGTAAATAAATAATAGAAAAATAAAAAAAGTGGGGGAAATGGATAAAAGAAAGATATATATATATATATATATATATATAAAATAAGAAATAGAACAGAAAAAATACAAAACAAATAAGAAAAAAATAAGAAAACAAATAAAATAAAATAATAAATGAAAAATGATAAAAAGTTAAAAATATATAGATAACCAGAAAAATAAAAAAAATACAAGAAAATATATACAAATAGTGCAAAAGGAATGGAAAAGACAAAAATAAAAAAAAATAGTACAAAGGAATGAAAAATATAAAAAGGAAAAAGAAATAACAAAGGCAAAAATGAACTCTGGAGGTGCATATATATATATATATATATATATATATACTATACTATATGGCTTGTTGCCCTGAGCACACTAGGTGGTCCGCACTGTGTTACAGCAGGACAATAGGCTCATTTCTATAATACAAAGCCACCACAATGTTAATGTTGGAGTTTCCCTTAGAATGGTTCAATTCAGTTATGCTCTTATTTTGTACCTACTGGCCTAGAGTAACCCATGATCACATGCACCACAGAAAGTCCCAAATTCACCGAAAAAACAACATCACTGGTACACAGCTAGACCCTTCATGGCCAAGTTTTGAGGGGATACACCTGAATTGATCCCTAGCAATATAAAATAATAAACTCCTCAGCTCCTGGGCTAAGTTATATTGAGATGCAATGTATGAATACCTGTTAACACTAATGGATGTTTTGTCTGATATCTTTATTGCTATATGCTTGTATGACCTTTAATGCTTGAGAGCTGAGCATAAATAAGGAATAAAAAAAAAAACCAGTGTATTCAGAGGAGGTAGACAACCAGAAAAATTGGAATATTAGTCTAGTAACAGCCCAGATCTGACACAGATTAGATCACACCAATATATACACTAAAACTTTAAAAAAGCATATAAAATCTCTAGCTATATTCAGACCTTTAGGGTAGAGGGTATCCAATTCATAGATCCCAAAAAGTTCACATTGTGCTAGTTTCCTCCTTCAACCCCCACTACATGCTGTTTTTTTAACCTGTTCAATCGCCATAAACTTCAGCTGTGCAATAGATTGTCTACAAGAATCAAAATGTCTGGCTACTGAAAAGGGTGGCTTAGGGTTCCGTATATTAGTTTTGTGTTCACCAATCCTGACTGTGAGGGTACAACTGGTCTACTCAATATAGGCGAGACCACATGGGCATTTAATTAAATAAACCACATGTCGACTGACAATTCATTAAGTTCTTTATAGAATATTTCTTGCCTGTTCTGGGGTTTGTAAATGAGTCTGATCTTATTACACCATTACAGTTAATGTAGTGGCCATATTTAAACATGCCCTTCATATTAAAAAAGCTAGTTGCTGCCTAGGGTGGGAGGTAAACCAATCTATAGTAGTATGCCCCTCAGATTACTAGGTCTTTTATAGACCATAATAGTTGACTCTCTGAATAGATCCCTATGTAGGGTCTGCATTCAGTATATGCCAGTGTTTTTTTCATTATTTTCTTTTAGAATGTATAGAAAGTTTAGTTGCACAGGGAATTTGTGTATTTGCTCTTTTAGCCCGAGGTGTCATGAGTACATCCTTATGAATATCACCAACCAGGAAAATGTAAATATGAATTATGGTCTATAGGTTTAGAAGATAGATTGAATTCAAAGCACTCCGCTATAACACTCATCTGCACATCCATGAAATGTACAGTGGCCATATCAAATTCCAACATGAACGAAAAAGGGGGGAACAAAATAGAAAAAAAATGAAAAAAATTATAAAATAAATAAAAATAAATAAATAAGTAAATAATTAAAGAAAAATGAAAAAAGTGGGAAAAAATGGATAAGAAAGAAGATGAAGAAATGAAAAATAATAAATAGAACAGAAAAAATACAAAACAAATAAGAAAAAAATAGGAAAACAAATAATAAATGAAAAATAATAAAAAGTTAACAATATATAGATAACCAGAAAAATAAAACAATAGAAGAAAATATTAAAAAAATATACAAATAGTGCAAAAGGAATGAAAAAGACAAAAATAGAAAAATGGTACCAAGGAATGAAAAATACAAAAAGAAAAAAAGAAATAAGGAAGGCAAAAATATAAAAAAGGAAAAAGATAGATATATAAAACAAAAATATATTAACAGAAAAGAAGAAAAAATTGAAAAGACAGAAATATGAAAAAATAACACTGTTAACTAACAGTGCTAACTACACCATGTGCACCACAGATTCTTCTAGTCACCCAGCCTAACAGCTCCATTGCAGCTGTAAAATAATCCGAAAAAAGGAAAATGATAAAAAAGCAATCATAAGTGCATTAAAAATAGGGTAGTCGGGTACGAGGCTTGATGTTTGCCCTAGATGGACACATGTTACATCCTTATGAATATCACCAACCATGAAAATGTCTTGCCTGGAAATCCTGCCACAATCTATTAGTCTGAGTCTCAAACCTATCATCTATTGAGACAATGTGCTTGATTCTAACCAGTTGGGAATAGGGCAAGCCCTTCTTTAAACCATAGAGGTGAAAGAAATCAAAGTGTAAATATGAATTATGGTCTGTAGGTTTAGAAGAGAGATCAAATTGAAAATTGAAAAATATTGTGAGGTATATACAAATTTCGTTTCAAATGAATCCATGAAGATATTACCATAGGATTGGGCTACATTCAACCCCATCACTGCATTCAACCCTATCGCTACATTCAACCCCATAACCTCTCAATTGTTTAAAGAATAATTTACCTTAGCTGAAATACTTCTCATGAAGGACTGTGTGTAGAAGGTCCAAAACAAATTGAGTCAAATAATGCTTACCCCTATAGATAGAAATGGGGAAACCGAATACTTATATACATGTAAAGAGAAAAAAGAAGAAAATATCCAATAGTGCAATATTGTTATACTATAAATAAGTGGGACATGTATGTGACATATGCTCACAATTTTTAGAGACTTTTTAAACGGTATGGCTATGAACATACAGGGTTCTGTGCCCTTTTGGCGGCAACAGTACCTCTTCAGACAACAGCTTACTTTCCTCCAGCAAAGTGCATTTTGTATTTATTAAGTCATATTTTGTGTTTTTTCTTTTTTATAAACAGTATTAAGAAATAATATAAATGCAATACTACAAGCTAATATAAAATATATTTAAAATGTGATGCATTTGTTGTAATATGTTACATGAAAAAGAAAATAAAGATTTAAAATAAATAGAAGAAAAAAATATCCAATAGTGCAATTTTGTTATATTATAAATAAATGGAACTTGCATGTACTGTATGTGAAATATACTCACAATATACTTACAATTTTTAGAGCCTTTTTAAATGATATGGCTATGAACATACAGGGTTCTGTGCCCTTTTGGCGGCAACAGTACCTCTTCAGACAACAGCTTACTTTCCTCCAGCAAAGTGCATATAGTGGACAAAAGAAATTAAGAGCAATATAGTGCCATTTTGTATATATTAAGTCATAAAAAATTGTTTTGTACATGGTATGCTTACCTTAAAAATAAAAAATGGCTCCACGTTTGTAGACTACTTGCCAAAATTATAGGATTGCAAAGCCCCTTTTTCTTGCAGTTAATTATTTATGCTTTATTAAAGGACCACTCTAGGCGTCCAGCTAGGGTTAACCCATTTTTTCATAAACATAGCAGTTTCAGAGAAACTGCTATGTTTGTGAATGGGTTAAGCCTTCCCCTATTTCCTCTGATTTTCACAGTGAGAGCACGCAAGCGTCCATAGGAAAGCATTATGAATGCTTTTCTATGTGACCGGCCGAATGCGCGCGCAGCTCTTGCCGCGAGTGCGCATTCAGCCCAGGAGGAGTAACGGAGGAGGATCGGAGGAGGAGAGCTCCCCGCCCAGCACTGGAAAAAGGTAAGTTTAACCCCTTTTCCCCTTTCCAGAGCCGGGCGGGAGGGGGTCCCTGAGGGTGGGGGCACCCTCAGGGCACTATAGTGCCAGGAAAACGAGTATGTTTTCCTGGCACTATAGTGGTTCTTTAAATAATACATTTAAATGAAAATAAATAATGTATAAAAACATAAAGAATATGTATAGTGTGAGTGTGAGATGTGTTTCACCCTTTGATGGGCTTCTTCAATAGATATTTTTACCTTCTCGAGTGGCTCCTTTTAAAGGGAGGAAATCCAATCATCTGCCTGTTTTGGGGGGGACACGGCTTGAATTGATGGTGGAAGGTGATGCACATTTCCTGTTTTTCCTGTGTCACCTACGTTGTTTCCAGTGAATTGTCCATAAAAAGAAAACCCCAGGCAAAAGTTGCATCTTTCGGGAAATTACGTATCTGATGTGCGCTCTCAGACACGTCACGTCTGTATTTTGGGACCATTCGGCACTCCGAATGGCTTGATTCGCTATGCAAATTCAAAAGTTCGAACTACATTACTCATAGAACATTTCACCTTTTGGCACTCATAGTATTGAAAAAGATATATGTATAAAACATGGAAAAAAGCAGGGAAAAAGCAGAAAGGACAATGATTAGTGTTTGCATTATTCCTAAAATGTATTATGACAAATAGTAATACAAAAAAAAATTTAAATTAAAAATGGGGGAACAAAAAAGGGACAAATTATTGTATCAAAAGTGCTTAAATGTAAAGACATATAAATTCACCTAAATCTGTATATAGATAAGAGACTAGATAAAGAAAAAATTACATCTAAATAAAAAAAAAATAGTATATATCTTTCAACTCTTAAGTGGCCTTGGAGGATGATAGGGATTTTTTTAATTATGTCTAAAAATGCTTGTATTAAAAAATATTAAATAATACTTAAAAATATAAGCAAATAAATATTAAAGATAAAAGATAGGTATTGTCAAAATTGCCATAGTTTAAAATATAGTATATATGTGTAGACCACCCAGGTGCAGCAATATAAAAAGATAAAGGTAATTACTTCCCTTATATATCAGGTCATAACAAAAGGATTCCTCAAAATCCTCAAATGCAAATATAAAATACACGATACAGCTAAAAAAATAAAGGCAGAGAAAAGTTCATAGGGCAACACTATATGATGAAAAGTGGCCCTTGGTGATAATAATACACTCACAAGATGTACGGATATTTTGAGCCCATCAAGGTTTCTTTAAATATTCAGCTACAGACGTCCTCAATATCCCAGGATACTTGCCAAAAAGAAAACACTGGACATAGTACAGTAATGCTTAAAATATAAAAATGACACTTTAATTTAACACACTTACAAGAAGTAAAAGGTAAAAATGCCCATCAATAAATCTCTGTGTCCCTCTGTTTATATTATTTGGAGGTTTTCTGGTAAGATGCCTTTTAAAATACAATCACTTTTTAAAACTGACAAAAGTTTTGTTAACATTCTTTTTACTTGCTGACAGTCTTTATTGAAGTCACATGTAAAAGGCATTTTAAAGGTTATTTTTGGTAGTTTTAGGTTTGTAAGTTAAATGTGTTTCTCTATTAATATCCTCTATTTCTTCTATTGTTTTCTATTGTTTGTCTTTTTCCATTTGCATCCTTTTTCAATAAAATTGTCTTTGATTTTTTTTAGCTTGAGTGTTAAACATTTCTATATCTGTGCAATTTGCAAGCAGTCTAAGAAACTGGGACTTAGGTACGCTTCTTAGCCAAGGAATAAAATGGCAGCTATCCAGTTGTATACAATTATTATTATTATAAATTTAAAACAGGTATTGGTTTTAATTTTGAATAAAAATGTTTAAATCCAAAAATTCTACAAATAAGTCTACAAACTTGGAGCCAGTCTTGGGCTACAAGCAAAGGTGAACATACCATGTACAAAACAAGTTTTTATGACTATGTATACAAAATTGCACTAGATTGGTCTGCATTTCTTTCATCCACTATATGCACTTTGCTGGAGGAAAGTAAGCTGTTGACTGAAAAGGTACTGTTGCCGCCAAAAGGGTAGAGAAGCATGTACATTCAGAGCCATATCTTTCAAAAAGGCTATAAAAATTGTGAGTATATTTCACATACAGTACATGCAAGTTGCATTTATTTATAATATGCACTATTGGATATTTTCTTTCTTTTATTTATTTTAAATCTTTATTTTCTTTTTCATATAACATATTACAACAAATGCATCAAATTTTAAATATTTCATATTAGTTTGTAGTATTGCATTTATATTATTTCTTAATACTGTTTATACAAAAGAATAAATACAAAATAATATTTTGAATAATAAATAAAATAACATTCTGACAAACTCCCCCTTTCCTGTGAGTTTGCCACAAGTTTTTGGAGGGGCCTTGTAACGGATAACCTGGCACCCCCGACTGGGTACCTCCGTTGAAGGATGCTCCTAGGGCTTCCTGAGGACTTCAAGCACTGCAGCAGACACCACAACCACCGAACTGGAGAAGCATACGAATGCTTACACTCCTGGCAATCAGCATACAATCCAATTCCCCCAATAACGAGACAACACTTCGTTTTGAGGTCAAGCAGAACTGACTGCACAAACATAGTATTGCCCACAGGGTTTTGAAATACAACCAATCAATCCATACAATACACACAGACACTCCCACACAAAATCCTCCCCTCTGCCTGTGATATGATTACTGAACACAATGGTTAATATAATTATCACAGGCAGAGAAATACAGTATCATAAAACACATCACAGGGACCCCAAAACATGCAATAACCCCATAAAAAGTATATCCTCAGAAAAGAGGGATCTGGGTGAACCACATATCCAAAATTCACCCAGATCCATTCAGTACTTTGGAAGATACAGTTTAATGCAGATTCTGCAGAACATATACAGGCTATATGAAAAACAATTACTGTATAATGTGTCCCCTGTTGTATAGCCCAAAACCACTGCACGATGTCTCTGTGCACCAAATACTGGCGAGATGGCACCGTGTAGAAAAGTCCAAACCGTGTCTGTGAGTTAAAATGTCCGCCATCCATTGTTCTCACCATGTGCTTCATCCATTGTTCTCACCATGTGCCTCTGATACATGAAATGGTGGCCACCCAGTACCTCCACAGTATGTCCCCAGATGGTTCTTAAAGGGCCAGCAGCAGCACAACACAAATCCAATATGCCCAAATCATGTCTTTAAAGGGCAATACATCCCAGGGGCCATAGTCACATGGCAGGAGGCTGGCAATCAGTCTTCTCCAATGCCCAGTGGCGAGGTCGGTTTCGTCACATTTCTCCCCTTTCCCAAAAAAGGTATCTGGCCTCCTGTCAGTCAGTGCCTTGGTTAGTCCAGCAACCCACCCACAAAACAGAATCTGCAGTATAACCCACCCACGAAAATGGGTTACTACACCTGGAGTAGTGGGTCGCTTGTCCAGGTCCAGGAGCTCCACCTCGGCTCTGGGGGGTACTAGCACTCTGGATCGGTGGGTTGCTGGGTGGGCAGAGACCAGCAGTACTCTGCCTTGGTGCCAGTGCTACCACGGAAGAAGCCTGGTTGGAGCCCAGGTGAGGGAACGGCGTAGTAGGCTCCTCACTCCGGACCTGGGGCTGCTGCTGGAGGGGAAGACAGGCTGTCTCCCCTTTGGATAAACAACCCTGCTGCAGGAGGACAGGAGCAACTGTCCCTACACCCTGTGGTTTGGGCACAGAGACCACGGTCCCATCTGCACCGGTGTGGAGCTTATCATCTCCCCTTGGTGGGCTAGGCTGCCGCTGGGGAGGGGGAACAAGACTCTTCCCTCCTGGTAGAATACTCTGCTACTGGGGAGCAGGACTGACTGTCCGTACTCCCTGTAGCTTGGGCGCAGAGACCATGGTCCCATCTGCGCTGGTGGGGGGGCTTAGTGTCTCCCCTTGGTGGGCTACATTGCCACTGGGGAGAGGGGGTAACAAGCTCCTCTCCCTTACACACTTTCAGCCGCTGGGGAGAGGGGGTAACAGGCTCCTCTCCCTGAAACACTCTCTGCTGGTGGAGAGGGGGACCGACTGTCTCCCCTTTCAATATATTGTCCTGCTGCTGGGAAGCGAGACCGACTGTCTCATCTGCCCCATCTGGGAGAATAAGGTCTACCCTTTGTGAAATACGCTGCCGCTGGGGAGGAAGGACTGCACCTTCGGCTCCCTGTGATAGATACTGCCGCTGGGGAGGAAGGACGGCACCTTCGGCTCCCTGTGATATATACTGCCGCTGTGGAGGAAGGACAGCACCTACAGCTCCCTGTGATATATACTGTCGCTGGGGATCTGGGCCGACCGCCCAGCATCCCTGTAGGGCCAGTAGAAAGACCACCATCCCATCTCTACCTGCCATCTGTGGGTCTTCCCAGGACCAGTCTGTGAGGTCCCTCAACATTTGCGAGTAAGGACCACATGCTTCTGCACCTGGCAACTCCAGCTGCTGCTGGGGATCTGGCTCGGCTGCCCAGCATCCCGGTGGGCCCGGTGGAGAGACCTCGGTCCCATCTCCACCTGCCTTGTGTGGTTCCTCACAGGACCAGTCTATGAGGACCCCTACTTCGGGTTCCTCCGGCCGCCTCAGGGGGAGACGGCTAGCCTCCTCGGATGCAGCCTCTACTCGGCTGCTGTAACACTCCTTCCGCTGAGCATACTCTCTCTCTTTCGCCAGCCGGAATTCTCCGGCCAGCCTTGTGTTTCGCTCGGCCGTGACCTGGTTCCAGATCACCGTATCTCCATGGGTACATCATCCCCATACTGGGCCACTCGCTGCCTCACCTCGGCCAGCCAATCATCTTCAGAGCCAGAGCATTCCCAGTCGCTGGATACCTCTGCTCCCAGGGGCGCTGCACGAGTGTTAGTGTTGCCCTCAATTTGTAACTCCACGAACGGTGTCTCTGAGCTGCTTTACCTCGCACTAGGACGCCATCCCACCGTTTGCCACCAATGTAACGGGTAACTTGGCACCCCGACTGGGTACCTCCGTTGAAGGATGCTCTGAGGACTTCAAGCACTGCAGCAGACACCACAACCACCGAACTGGAGAAGCGTACCATTGCTCTCAAGCATATGAATGCTGTAAGCAGCTGAACAGGAAAAGCATACAATCAGCTTACACTCCTGGCAATCAGCATGCAATCCAATTCCCCCGATAACGAGACGACACTTCATTTTGAGGTCAAGCAGAACTGACTGTACTGGCACATACAGCCTCTTTTATTCACAATCCACAAACATAGTACTGCCCACAGGGTTTTGAAATACAACCAATCAATCCATACAATACACACAGACACTCCCACACAAAATCCTCCCCTATGCCTGTGAAATGATTACTGAACACAATGGTTAATATTATTATCACAGGCAGAGAAATACAGTATCATAAAACACATCACAGGGACCCCAAAACATGCAATAACCCCATAAATGGCCGCCATCCATTGTTCTCACCATGTGCTTCATCCCTTGTTCTCACCATGTGCCTCTGATACATGAAATGGTGACCACCCAGTACCTCCACAGTATGTCCCCAGATGGATCTTAAAGGGCCAGCAGCAGCACAACACAAATCCAATATGCCCAAATCATGTCTTTAAAGGACAATACATACCAGGGGCCATAGTCACATGGCAGGAGGCTGGCAATCAGTCTTCTCCAATGCCCAGTGGCGAGGTCGATTTCGTCACAGGCCTGTTTGCCAGCCTTCTACCCTGTGACTATGGCCTCTGTAATAGACCTGGCTAAAATACTTTAACCCCTTAAGGACACATGACATTTGTGACATGTCATGATTCCCTTTTATTTCAGAAGTGTATTCCTTAAGGGATTAAAAGGCTCTGTTCATGTGAAGTATGTACTTTTGTACTCCAGACAGAGAGACCTACCGTTAGCACTAATTCTCTGGAACTGTTTTGGGTATGGGACCATGTGCACGGTCGGTCAAAAATAAGACTTCCAGGGGGGCGTGGCCAAGCAGAGCAGCTAACAAGACGTGTTTGTGTGGAGCTCCTGCTCACAACACTTAAAAACTCACTAAATTGCCACAAAAAGACAGCACTGAGACCTCAAAACTGAGCTACGACCAGTGCTAAACCCCCCACAGAGAGATGGGGCGAAAAAACAAACAACTTACCCAAAGACAAACAAAATCCTTCCAACCCGACATCAGGCGATCCTTTGACAGGCCGCAGCATCCTCCGCAGCCTAAAAGGGCGCTGGGTGGGCCACAAAGCGTCAGTGACTCAGACACATCTAATGAGGACGAAACCCAGATGACACACCTAGCCATTGCAGTGTTCCGGCCAGAGGATCACGACTATGATGATTCGTCCTCTACAAAAGGCGACATCAAAAGACTATTACTGGACCTGTGGGAAGTGTGGAAATCTGACCTGGCTGGAGTACAAGCAGAGATGACAGGCATCATGACGCACCTAGGCGCAGTGGAAACACAAAAAAGAAATAGAGACTCGTTACTCACAGAGACTAGAATGAAGATGGAGGCATTATCCCACCGACTCCAAAGCCTCACCCGCATGGTCACATCGATGGAAACACGCCATCAAAAGAGAAACATGCTCATCTGAGGAGCCCAGAAGCCTTACTGGAGTTCGCGAACAGAGTCGCAGAGACCATGGGGACGAAGAGGATCTGTAAGGACTTGACCACCCCGGCAGATGCCTCTGGAGACATTATTGCCATCACCCGGGATGTCAGTTAAGGCGGCGCTCATGGTCCACTCCAGAAAATCGCCCACCACCAACGTGGATAACCACAGTATCAGAGTCTTTGACGACCTCCCATTCGTGACTCTGATGGAGAGGCAGAAGCTTATGCCTATTACCAGCCAGTTAAGAGACCGTGGCATCCAATACCGCTGGGGAGCAGCGGGCACAGTGGTGGTGACTCACAAAGACATAGTCCTATCGTTCTCAGCGGAGGAAGACCCCACAAAATTCTTACAAGACCTACAGCGACTGCAGAACTTACCCTCGGAACAGGGGAGCTAAAGGACCCTGGGCGCAACCGGCGGGAAAGAAGAACATGAGAGCGGCACCGGGGCGGAGAAGAAGCAGAGAAAACCACGACAGCAGCACCCCCCATAGAATTGATAGAGCAAGAGTTTATCACACATCTCCTACAGGGGACTGGTAGAGGCGGAGGGCTGCGTAGGCCCACGCTGGTCTTGCAACATTGATATTGTATAATGTTTGCATTTTCGTTTATTAGCTGTACTCTAATTTTATTTTACTTTCTTGCTATACTTAACTAACCACACAACAGGAGGCTAACTGACAGGCCAAGATTAGACCCTCAGAGGAGGACACCACACACCCAACCAATTCCGCACTGAGCGCATCCCGACATTGCACCTAGAGGGGCAATGGCGACACCACACAATTGCCACACACACGTGGAACAGATGGGCAGGGCACCACCTCCCGGTTAGGGGACAGTCAGCACGCATGGGGGAAGTGGGGCGGACGAGGCAGAGAGGGATCCGCACACAGACCGCAGCACGGAGACACAGAGAGCATTTAAGCGCAAGATAAAACAAGTGAGGATACGGAGAAAAGGGGACAGACCCGAGGGGAGTCTTATCTATGCTGGCAGGCCGGTACCCACTGCCCTTGTGACATATGCAACATTTTATCTAAGTATCAACCCAAAAATACCCTCCAAACTGGATATCGAGAAACTACTCACTATATTAAGCTATATTATACAACACCAACAAGCTCAAGGGCGAACACAAGTGCTATAGATATTCAGACATGTCATTGCCTTTAATCTTAATGGCAGTCTGCTTGGCGGATTTTCATATTTAGCTGATATTCATATTTGTTTGTATAATTTTCCTGCCAACGTTTTACCCAAAGTCAAGCTTGTTCATACAAAAAAAATTTGTGCAGTCTTACTTTATGCCATATTTATGTTACTCTCAAGTGGCCGGTATCTGCTATCGTGGCATTACCAGCATATATGTATCATTCTTCATACACTCAAAAATAAAGAATTAAAAAAAATTAGAAAATAAGACTTCCAGGCAATTCCTGAACCCCTGAACCGATCTGGGTGATTTTTGGATATGTTGGTCACCCAGATCAGGGCTATTAGTGGATGTAACATTTATGGGGTTTTATGTAATTTTAGGGTACTTATGGGGTGTTTTTAAAAAGTGTGTTTTTTTTGTGCTTGGAGATAATTGAATTAGAATTAGTACAGTTATTGATCCAATTATCTCCCAAGCAGGGAGGAGGGATTGTATGTTTGTTATGGGAGTGTCGGGCATTTAATCATTGTTCTTATTGGTCTGTGTCTTTGTGTTGTAGTCCCCAACAAGGTCCATGTGGGCGTACCCCTTGCACAGGGATTGTCATAAAAGGCCAAGTGTGGCTCCCATTAAATTGTGATTTGTTTACCCCTTCATGAAGTCTTGGCTCATGTTTGGGGGATTGGAGAACTACATTCACTTTGGGGAGTGCTATATCACAATACTCCTCTTAGTATAATCACTAGCTCTTCCTGCTACGCTCTCTAGACTAGGAGAGGTCTACCCACTGGAAGCTGGATCTTTGTCTTGGGTCAAGGGTGGGTGGAGGACAGCGAGACCCCAAACAAGCTGCGGTGGGTTGTGGGGTTTACGGTGGTTATGGCGTTCCAGTACAGTGCTTATGGTTCTCGCAAGTACTAGGAAACAGCTATTGCGGAGGTACCCGGTCAGGGTGCCAGGAGATCCGTCACATTGGTGGCAGTGGCAGAACAGTTTCCTAGTGAGGAGAAGCATCTTGGAGACACCGGTATCATATGGATTTATAATTGAGGGCAACGCTAGCATTCGTGCAGCGCCCCTGGTTGCAGAGGAACTCAGGAGATGGAGTGAGCTAGACCCCGGGCAGCATCCTCATATGAGAACGAGTTCCAGTGGAGACTACAAGGTGCACTGGCACAGGAGTATGGCCCTGTTTTAGCCGAGGGTGAACTGGTATGGAAAGATGTGGTACGACAAGAGATCTGGCTCGAGGCACTGGAGCAGTCTCAAGCTCAAGGGGGAGAGATCCTTCCCAATTCAGATCTGCACAGACAGAGCCAAACAATGCTGAGGTTGCCTTTACTGAAGTCTCTGCCCCGGGAAGAGTGAATTTTATAGAATTTCAGCAGCTCATCAGGAAGGAACTGTGGCTGGATGAGGCATACCGGGGACTACGATGGTACGTGATGCAGATGTTCCCCTGGATGGATGAGAGTGATGGACCAGAGGATTATGACTATGATGGCCCTGGTCTACTATGGGATGCTATGGAGGAAGACAGTGATTTCGGCAGCACAGAGGAGTATAGATATTGGGACATTCGGGAAGACCGTAGGGACGCCTTGGAGATCCCCAGTTCTGCAGGCCTGGGACCAGATATCACCCGTCTGGTTGCTATAGAATGGGAAATGGAGCAGGAATACCAGCACTTAAGAGAAGCAGTTCAGCACTAGGCAGCGTTACCGGGAGTCAAGACAGTCGGTCTGACTCCCCAGTGGCAGTATGGGTTAAAGGGAGAAGAGACCACCGGTCTCTCTCCCCAGCGGCAGCCGGATTTGCCAGGAGAGGAGATTGTCACTGGGAGTGGAGATAGGGGAGTGGAGATAGTCAGTCTCACTACCAAGCACCAGGCAGCGTCACAAACATAAACCTAAACAACGTATTGTGTCAGCTCTGATCACAAATTCTTCCTAGTCTATTTGTGGAAGATAATGAGGTCAGTAAAACAGGGAAATGGTTACACTAAATAAAATAATCTTTCCCTTCCTCTGGTCTCATATAATATGATGAACCAAGTCTGAACATTATAGGATTGGATTAATATCTTAAATAACCATATATTAAATTCATTACATTTCTAATTGCTATTAAAGCTACAAAATGTTTGGTTACTGCATGGCGGCAAAACAACCTAATTATAATAAAACAACTAAATGTGTCACATTATATATCATAGAACTTCTCCTTTTGATAACCAATAATTTATCCAAGGGTTCAATATTTTTTAGTATTTTTCCTTTTTATTTTCTGCTCCCCCATGTAGTTCCGCTGTTACCCTAGTATCTCCAACTCTCTCTACCCAATTTTCTATAGTTGTGATAATTTTTCACAAGACTGGAATTAAAGTATTGGCCTCATTAATTAAAAAACACAAACATTTCTGTTGCTTTATATCAGTGAATGAATTGGGCTAGCCAAGTAAAATCTGCAAGGGAGTTAAGACATATGATAAAGGTAAAATACATTTACTATATATAAGTACTTGTTTCCAATACTGCTGAATATTTGAACAAAACAAACAAATATGTTCAAGAGTATCTTCCTCAAGCCCACATCTCCAGCATTGATTATCTACTTTTGGAAAATAATGATGCAGTAAAATAGGAGTTCTATACCACCACGTTACACGTTTATAGAAGGATTCCCTTTTAGTCTAGCTAACCGAATTTATCATAACTTTTCGAAAAATATAAGACCAGTCATCAGCCGACAAATGTATATGTAAGGCGGCTGTCCATTTAATCTGAAAATGAGCAGGTGCCTCATCTAGTACACTATTTAAATCAAAGTGTATATCTTAGACAGAGAGTGGGTTCCTTGCAAAATAGAAGTACAGAATGACTTAAAGGAAGTAAGCTCTTTAGATATCCAACCTGGTAGAACCTCCTTTGTAAAAAATGTACAAGTTGGGAGTTTATTAATGTACAGTGCCTTTCACCCACTTGGCATTTTTCGTGTTTTGTTGCCTCACAACCTGGAATTAACATGGATTGTTTGAGGATTTGCATCATTTAATTTACAGAACATGCCCACAACTTTTAAGTTTTTTTTATTTTTTTATTGTGAAGCAAACAACAAATAGGACAAAACAACAGAAAAAGTCAATGAGCATAACTATTCACCCCCCTAAAGTCAATACTTTGTAGAGTCACTTTTTGCGGCAATCACAGCTCCAAGTCACTTTGGATAAGTTTCTATGAGCTTGCCACATCTTACCACTGGGATTTTTGCCCATTCCTCCTTGCAAAACTGCTCCAGCTCCTTCATGTTGGATGGTTTGCGCTCGTGAACAGCAATCTTTAAGTCTGACCACAGATTTTCTATTGGATTGTGGTCTGGGCTTTGACTAGGCCATTCCAACACATTTACATGTTTACCCTTAAACCACTCAAGTGTTGCTTTAGCAGTGTGTTTGGGGTCATTGTCCTGCTGGAAGGTGTACCTCCGTCCTAGCCTCAAATCACGCACAGATTGGTACAGGTTTTGCTCAAGAATATCCCTGCATTTAGCACCATCCATCTTTCCCTCAACTCTGACCAGTTTCCCAGTCCCGGCGGCTGCTGAAAAACATCCCCATAGCATGATGCTGCCACTACCATGTTTCACTGTGGAGATGGTGTTCTCTGGGTGATGTGATGTGTTGGGTTTGCGCCAGACATAGCGTTTTCTTTGATGGACGAAAAGTTAAATTTCAGTCTCATCAGACCAGAGCACCTTCCTCCATACTTTTTGGGAGTCTCCCACATGCCTTTTCGCAAACTCAAAACATGCCATTTTGTTTTTTGCTGAAAGTAATGGCTTTCTTCGGGCCACTCTGCCATAAAGCCCAACTCTATGGATCGTACGGCTTATTGTCGTCCTATGTACAGATACTCCAGTCTATGCTGTGAAACTCTGCAGCTCCTCCAGGGTTACCTTAGGTCTCTGTGCTGCCTAATTATGTGACTTCTGAAGGTAATTGGTTGCACCAGAGATTTTTATAGGCTTCATAATAAAGGGGGTGAATACATACGCACATGCCAATTTTCGGTTTTTTATTTCTAAAATATAGTTTTATGTATATGTTTTTCTCATTTCACTTCACCAACTTAGACTATTTTGTTCTGATCCATCACATATAATTCAGATTAATAAAACATTGAACTTAAGGCTGTAATGTAACAAAATAGGTAAAAAGTCAAGGGGGTTGAATACTTTTGCAAGGCACTGTATCTAGCAACGCTGGTGTTTTAGAGATGCCAAACAATTCATTAAGAGATGGAATTGTATTCTCTTGTAATAATAAATTAAAGTTTTCCTGCCAATGAATATAAAGGTGAAATTCCTGGGGATAAATTCTACTTGGTTTTATATTTCCTCCATACATTTAATATACTTAATAACAAAGGATGAGATGTGGGATTAAGTATATTAATAGGGCAATTTAACCATGGAAGATTATAAAAAGGAACATTTGTAAAGCTTTGCTCTAAAATATACCAGGATCGTCGTGCTTCCATATTAGTCCGTTCTCGTAATCTAGCCAGTAATGCTTCTGCATAATAGTGATATAAATTAGGTAGTGAAAGTCCACCTTTAACTCTATGACTTGTTAAAATTTAATAGTCCAGGCGGGGATGTTTATTACTGCAAATAAATTATACAAAAAGGTTCCTAAACTTTATAAATATTGACTGTGGCAGGGAAATGGGTAATGTCTGAAACAAATATAATATTTTTGGGAGAACCATCATTTTTATAATACATCCAAGTGTAAAGAATTGTGGTAGGTTCCATCTTACAAAATCCTCTTTAATATCTGTCAGAAGTGGTATGTAATTAGCTCTTGTGAGATAGGCAATCAAGGGTGTCAAGTTTACCCCCGATATTTAAGCCCACCAGATGGCCAAAAACTCATGTGTGCTACTTAATTTCAGCCTTAAAGCATCTGTTATATTTATACCTAATATCTCACATCTAGCAGTATATATTTTAAAGTTAGACATTAGGCCAAGCTTTTCTAATTCCATTTTTACTTGAGTTACTGATTTGTTAATGAAAGTAAAATATCATCGGCAAATGCAGAGACTTTCAATTCTCCTCCATGGAATGAATATCCTCTTATAAGTTGATTTTTCCTAATAGCCTGCAGTAAAGGTTCTGGAGGGGATAGAGGACACCCCTGCCTCATTCCATTTCCAATAGAGAAACATTTTGAATATTGCCCATTTACCTTTACACTACAGGTTGGGCCATTATGAAGAACTTCTATCCATTGTCTAAACCTATCCCCAAACCGCTTACCCCCAAACTGCCTCCAAGACAGTAAAAAAATAGGACCAGTCCACCCTGTCAAGGGCTTTCTCCGCATCTATAGCCAAAAGCACTACAAGTTTCTTGAAATTTTAGTGGTGTTATCGCGTGCTTCCTTCCCAACACAAAGCCAGCCTGATAAGGGTGGACCAGTCCAAGTAAAAATGTTTTTTTAGACGGAGTGCCAATATTGTAGCGTACATTTTTAAATCCATATTTATCAGGGAAATTGATCTATAGCTCCCACACATAAGAGGGTCTTTCCCTTGTTTTGGAATTAGAGTAAGAGATGTTTGTAATTTTGGTGGGGGTAGAGTTATCCCTGGAGCAATTGAAACTATTGGATATTTTCAACTTTTTTTCTCTTTACATGCATTTGAGTATTTTGGGTATTTCTATCTATAGGAGTAATAATTATTTGATTAATTTGGACTGCTCCTGCACTTGTAGTGTTTGGAAAGCGGGACAGATCACCTAAACAGTGAAGTAACTTTTTTTTAATTGTTTCATCTAAATTGTATTATTTGAGGAACATGCATTATATAGCCTTATAAGATTTAAACATGTATTTTTATGTGTGCGCCGTAACTTAATGTGTATAGTGTATAATTTTTGCTCACTATGGCAGCACCATTACTGCAAAATGCATGTTCCAGATGTGCAACTAGATATTTATTAATAGCTACAGTAGCAAGGATAGTCGATTAACACACTAAATATTGATATGGGTAGCAGACAGCTAATGATCAAGTAATTTGGATCAGGAATACAAAAACACATGGTCAATGAGTGAGCTGGTTAAAATACATAGTACACAAAAGACAAATTTAGGACCATACTCAGGAACCCCACAAAAACTACATCCCCAAGTAGCCCCAACCTGAGTGTTTAACACATTCAAAGATCACTCAGATCGGTTCGGTGAAACTGGAATGCCATCGAGGTAAAGATTTGACCAGCCGGACACGAGGCGGTAGCCCAACACAGTTCCAGGGAAATAGGTGTCCGTGCCGGTCTCTGTTCAGGGTTTCCTGTGCGAACACCATGTAAGGGAATCTCTTCGTTTCAGGATATGAATGCTCCCCCTGTTCGGTAGTTCATATCTCCCGAACGTCGTTCGGATAGATGGTTGTGAAATAGAACGGGCAGCAGTCTAATCTTTACCAGGGTAAGTGTGAGTGTTTCACTGAAAAAAGTTCCAGGCAGTCAACGACCAAGTACCGCTACCCACGTTCGGGAGACAAAATGGCAGCATTCATTAATTACTTCCCGTGCGGTTTCGCACTTAAGTTGCTGGTGTGAACGTTCTAATTGGGTACAGGGGTGGTCCTCATTTGGGAGACGAATAGATATCGCTTGTATGCAGTACTACTGAACAGAAAAGGGTAAAACAGACTAAATGAGAGGAAAAACATGAAATTGGTGGTGAGTTCCGCCACACAGCTCCCCATTAACCACAAGCCAGCATACACAGTCTGATCCTCACACATCGGCTTGGGGATGTCCGGGGGAGTACTTACAGATCACTTCTCTTGTTCTGTCTGTCATGATAACCCATTGGCATTCCCATTCTGCTTACCAGGTCTATAGTGAATAGTGAAGTCATGGGGCTGTAAGGCTTTAAAGCTACGGCTCCTGGCTCCTCTATCATACCACGTGCGCTGGCGTTCTTGTGCCACCCGGAGGTTCTCACACACTAGGTGAGTGAGTTCCTCCAGTCGGTCCCGAAGCTCCAGCACATATGGGACAATGGGGGTTCCTTCTTGATCCACCTTCTCCTCGCAGTGTTCTCTTACTAGGTCTAGGGGCCCTCAAACCTTGAACGGAAAAAGCCTGTAGATTTCTGTGGCACCTCCTGACCTGCGATCAGGAGATGCGGCAAAGTCTCGCATTGTCTCCAGCAACCCGGTTACGCCATACCAACGGGTTGTGATCTGTGAGGTAAATTGTTGTCCATAAATGTATGGCTGTAGCTTTTTGAGGGCCTACACCTCCGCCAGACACTCCTTTTCAATGGCGGCATAGCTCACCTCCCTGGTAGTAATTTTCTGCTAAGGTAAGCTACTGAATGTTCTCCACCATTGTCCGCGACCTGACTCAGCACTGTTCCTAATCCAAACATAGAAGCATCTGTTTGGATGAGAAAATGGTTATTCGGATTAGGAGCAGCAGGGTGGGTGCATCTATAGGAGCGCTCTTATGGGCTTGAAAAGCTTCCACGCACTCTGGGGTCCAATTTACTTGTCGGGGCAAGTTATTTTGGGTTAGGTTGGTGAGGGGCTTAGCTATGGCACTACAATTGTGGACAAACTTCAGTTAATAGCCAGCAGTCCCTAAGTAGGTTATCACCTGGGTCTTAGTGCGGGGAAGGGGCCAGTTAGCTACTGCCCCAATCTGAGCTGGTTCAGGCTTCTACTTCCCACACACTACTCGGTGTCTCAGGTACTGAACTTTTGCAGTGGTACTTGCTGGGCTTCAATGTTAACCCTGCCTCCTTGATTTTAGCTAGTACGGTTCCTACATGTACCAGATGCTCCTACCAAGTGTCGCTGTATAAAGCGATTTCATCCAGGTATGCGCAGGCATAATCCTGGAGGCCATCTAACAGTCGGTCCACCATCCTTTGGAAAGTAGCCAGGGCACTTTACATTCCAAATGGCATTACTTTAAATTGGTATAGGCCAAATGGAGTGACAAATGCCGACTTGGGAATAGCATCTGCTGCTAACGGAATCTGCCAGTACCCCTTACATAAATCTATCGTAGAGAGGTACTGACCGCGAGACATCCTATCCAAGAGCTCGTCTATATGAGGCATGGGGTATGGATCTGAAACCGTCTTGTCATTCAGCCTCCTGTAATATTCGCAGAACCTGGTGGTCCCATCATGTTTTGGAACTAGAACTACTGGTGAAGCCCACAGATTCTTAGAAGGCTCAATTACTCCCAGTTGGAGCATCTCTTGGATCTCCTGCCTTATATTCTCCTGAACCGCCTCTGGTATTCAGTACAGGGTCTGTCGCAGAGGTTGTTGGTCAGGAGTCTCTACTCTATGGGTGGTTAGTGGGGTAAACCCTAGTAAATTAGAGAATGTGTCTCTGTTTGCAGTCAGCATATGCTGTGCTTGCCTGTTTTCTTCCCTGGTTAGTCGGTCCCCTAATTGGACCTCATCTATGGATCCTGCCTGAACTCCATCCTCTAGGACATCAGGCAGGGGAAGATTATTAAAATCTTCTGAGGCTGGAGCACATATAGCGGCTACATCCTCTGTCCGCTTGTGGTAGGGCTTCAGCATGTTCATATGTAACATGTGTCTAACTCCTTCCCCAGAGCAGGGACCGATAACATGGGTAGTGTCACATTTCTGTTCCACTACCCGATATGGGCCCTACCAAGCAGCCTGTAGCCTGTCATGTTGGGCTGGTTTCAAAAGCAAAACCTTCTGACCGACTTTAAAGCTACAGCTCCTGGCTCCTCTATCATACCACGTGCGCTGGCGTTCTTGTGCCACCCAGAGGTTCGTGAGTGAGTTCCTCCAGTCGGTCCCGAAGCTCCAGCACATATGGGACAATGGGGGTTCCTTCTTGATCCACCTTCTCCTCCCAGTGTTCTCTTACTAGGTCTAGGGGCCCTCAAACCTTGAACGGAAAAAGCCTGTAGATTTCTGTGGCACCTCCTGACCTGCGATCAGGAGATGAGGCAGGATTTTTTCCCAGTCCTTGCGAGTCTCTGCAAATGTACAGAGCATCTACTTTAACGTACTGTTGAAGCGTTCGCACAGGCCATTAACCTGTGGGTGGTAGGGTGAACTCAAGATGGGTTTAATGTCACATAACCTCCACAGTTGGTGGGTCATCTCGGCAGTAAACTGGGTGCCATGATCCAAGGCAATTTCCCATGGAAAACCAATACGGGAAAAGATTCGCATCAGTGCCTCAGCTACAGTCTCCACTTGAATGTTATTCAGAGCCACTGCCTCAGGATACTTTGTAGCATAGTCCATAATGATCAGAATATATTTCTTCCCAGAGGGACTAGATTTAGCCAGGGGCTCAATTATGTTGACAGCTACCCTGCTGAAAGGGTTTTCAATAATGGGAAGGGAATGGAGCTTTGCCTTGCGCTTATCACCCCATTTCCCCACTTTCTAACAGACATCACAAGACTGGCAGTATTGCCATAGGTCTTTAGAGATACTTGGCCAGAAAAAACCTTGGCTGAGTTGATGCTTGGTATGTACGACTCACTCCCAAATGTCCTGCTAGGGGAATTTCATGAGCTATCTTCAACAGCTCATGCCGATACTTCTTGGGTACTACCAGCTGTTTAGTGGTAGTGGGAGGGGTCCCTGACCCTATCCCCTCTGCTATCCGTTATAATAATCCCCTCTCCCAGATAAACTCTTCACCCTCCAACCCTGCCTCCCTATATTTCTGCAGGGAGGGGTCAGAGACTACCTGTCTTTAAAACTCTATAGGGGTTTCCCAGCAAAGGGGCACTGGAGCAAGGGGAAGGCAGAGTGTGCCTAACTGAGCCTCAGAGTGCAAGCGATCTTGGCCTGTTGCCTGTTCATCACAAGGCATAATTCCTCTGTTCTTTCTGTGGACACATAAGTGGAGGTCAGCTGAACCAAGTCGTTACCCAGTAGCACTTCTGCAGGTAGGTAGTTCATGAGCCCCACCTCCACTGTTCTGTTTCCATAGCCCCAGTCTAGGTAAACCTTTGCAGTGGATAAGCAATGTATTGCTCCCCCTGCTACTTGGACTGCCACCATTCCCCCAGTTTTCTCCACTTCGGTGACCAGTTGGTGCTGGACAAGGGTCAATGTTCAACTTGACCGGCTACTGGTGTTGACTCCTATTATCTGCTGCAGCTTGTATCGGATCCACCTCATGCAGAAAACCACAGGCCTCTTCAGTGGGTTTGGAGTGTGGGTGGGAGTGGTCTGGTAGCAGTTGACGGCTGCTCTGGGTGCTGGTGGTGGTCCTGGTTGTACCCATTTTGACGTGTCTCTCTGTTGGGGGCAGTCTCTTCTCATGTGCACATATTTAAAGCACTGGTGACACTGGGTATTTGCCTGGTTTGGTGGCCTCTGGGCTGACACCGGAGTTGGTTGGCTTCGGGATGGGGGTGCTGGAGTAGGATGAAAGGGTGGTGTAGGATGCAGGGGAGGTCTGTAGCTGGAAAATTGGGGTCGTTGAGCATCCAAATTCTCGTCAGCCAGCTGTGCTGCTTCTGTTAGGGTTTTCGGTTGTCTGTCCCTCACCTATTCCTGAACCTCTGAAGGGAGGCCATTGTAAAATTGTTCCAGCAGGAATAGTTGTAATATCTTCTCTGGTGTCTTGGCCAATTTTGGGCTGCTCTAGTTAGATGGCAAACTCATTCAGCATGCAAATCCTTCTCTACTTTTTTTTAGATTGAAAAACTAAACTTTTAGAACTGCATATCTGGCCATCAGGATGCAGCTTTTCCTGTTAATCAGATGGGTAAATGTCATATAACATACACACGCTTAAAGTCTTGCAAAAATTCATCAATGTCCTCATCTGATTTGGTGAAGGTCTTGAAGGTGTAATAAGGAACTTTGGATTTTTGTTTGGGAACTGCCAAACTCACTGGAGACACTTCCACTGCCCGTCGTTTGGTCAATTGCAGCTGGTTTGCCCAGTCCTCCTTTGCTAACAAAAATGCCTGTGCTTCTTAAATGGTTCGGGACATGATTTCCTGATGGATTCCCTCCGTAATAGGCCAGGCGAATCAGCATCTCCTTCCGGAAATCGGTCTCGCTGATCGCCGGTACAGCGAGACCACTGCTAATTCTATCACTCTCCAGGAGTGCTGCAATTAGGTCAGCCTTGGAACAGTTGCTGGCAACTTGTCCTCGGGCTTCCAGCAACTCCTTGAGTGTTTTCTGCTTTAGAGCTGTTTAGTTCATAAATCCGTTCGACTGTTCGTTCGGTTAACAAACGCTAGTTTCGTTCAGCTGGGAAGTGCCATCCCACCGCTGCCACCAGATGTAGAGGACCACGGGCAACCCAACAAGTTACCTCCACTAATTCCTTCACTCAGCCACTCTGGAACCATTCAAACGTGCAGACATCCATTTCCCCAGTAACCGGACGAAACATAATCCTGGGAGTCAACTGATTTTATTCAGGCCACACACGGCTTTTATGCCCAGAACCCTACATGGGGTTTCCAGCTCACAAATACAGGATTTTCCTCTGTGCCTGAGAGATAATTGCGTGAGAAAAACCTATAATCCAAGTATCTCTCAGGTACAGAAAATCCATACAAAATATACACAACCCCAAAAGTGCCCCCACCATACTCAGGAACCCCACAATAAGTATACCCCAGAATAGCCCTTATCTAAGTGTATATGGGCAAATGCAAATATTATAAGTTTTAGAATGAAAATGTTGTATTTCTTAAACTGTGTACTTTGTCTTTAAGAGATATTGCAAATTGACAAGGTGTTAGAAATGGAACATATTGTTAATCATCACTGTTTCTTTAAGCAGTAACCTCAGTGCATATTATGTTTACGCCATTTTGTCCCAGACGAATTACAATAACAATAATGCATAAAAAAGCTTCAAGGCTATACTACGACTCTTTCAGTACGTAATATACTGTGGTAACCTTAGTAGATAAGGATGTTCAGACTTTAAGATGCCATCTTGAACTAAGTCAGGAAAATTTCCATGACATATGCACCCTTTAGTTATGGACTTGTATTTTTGCCAAGTTAAGGGAGGTCCTAAAATTAATAAAGTAAAAGGTGTTACTTTTTCATACGTGAACTACGGTAAACCTAAAATGGAGACACCTAAGGTATAAATAGGTGTACTTTTAAATGTTAAGACAGAGGAGAGACTTGGAGACAGACGCTGCTCCATCTTAAAATGACAGAGAGGCTGACATGATGACATGTTCAGAAGGGTATGTTAACCTATTAATGATATTTGCAAGCATTTAGTTTAATCTTATAAACTCTGCTATAATGGATTTTATATGTCTATATTTATATTTTTATATATTAAATATCTAAAAAGACAAAACTTTATTGCTTCCAAGACAATCCTTATTTTATATTGCATTCTCAATTATTTATATATGTTAAATAGAGGATATCTTACTAACTATATAAAATTATGGCTAAGATATCTGTATGGTTAGCCCTACTAAGTTCTATGCTTTAAGACGTTATAGTGGTAAATAAGGGAACCAGCCGCGGTTACAACATATCCAAAGATCACTCAGATTGGTTTCGTGAAACAGTAATGCCATCGAGGTAAAGTTTTGTCCGGGTGCACACAAGGCGAAAGCCCAAAACAGTTCCAGTGAAATAGGTGTCCTGGCCAGTCTCTGTTCTGGATTTCCTGTGCAAACACCAGGATACAAATGCTCCCCCTGTTTGGTAGTTCATATCTCCCGAACGTCGTTGTTATAGGTGGTCGGGAAATAGAACGGGCAGCGGTCTAATCTTTACCAGGATTCTTGCGAGTGCCTCGCTGAAATGAGTTCCAGGCACTCAATGATCAAGTACCACTGCCCACATTTGGGAAACAAGATGTCCACAATTCTTTTCCATTCCGCATGCATTAGGTTACACCCAGGAGCAGCATTTATTCATTACTTCCCTTGCGGTTTCACACTTAAGTTGCTAGTGGGAAAGTTCTAATAGGGTACAGGGATGGTCCTCATTTGCTAGATGAATGGATGGGGTAAAATAGACGAAATGAGGGGAAAAACATGAAACTGGTGGTAAGTTCCACCACAATTGGGACATGAATTTGGGGACTGTGTGCTTCCCGTATCATGCTGGCAACATGCATAGATGATGCTAGCCAGCATTCCTTACAAGTCGTACTTAGAGTTGAGAGGTGTTTTGGATTGCCTTAATGATGCTGGGACTCTAACTTCTTTCACTTGTGGGAGGCATTTGTAGGTCTTTCTTATTTTTTATTTTTTTTTATTCTTTATTTAGGTCATGACAGATACCAAAATACATCATTTATACATCGTTTTGGCTTGCGCAGAAACCAACATTGGCATGTGATGGTTAGTGGTCGTTTTTACAATGGTGAGGCTTACGCAGAAGCCAGCATTAGCATATTGAGGTCAGTTCATGTGTTACGGAACAGGTATAATCATAGTCTGTCACCTTTTTTTGTTTTGGGATTACAAAGTACATATAACAAGAAAAGTGAGAAGGAAGAAAAGATAAGGAAAAACATTTATCTCTTTGTTCAGCTTTGTGGTTGAAGACAGGCCTTACTCCTTGGCTAGGGGGTTAGCTGTATAGTGGTGTTGTTGGGCCACGGTTACTGTGTGCTGTGAGCTTTTGGACTTGTGGACTTGAACATCTCTATACCTGAGACGTTTGGGGCCTGGTTCCCGTGGTAGGTAGTTATTTGTCACAAGGGAAGGCACATACGTGTTTGCGAAGAGAAAGGGGAAGGGGAGACATAGATGGGGGAGGAAGGGGTTATTTTCATTGTAGAGATGGATGGGATCCGCAGCCGGGGGGGAAAGGGGGGTGGCGGCGTGTTGGTGCAAGTCCTTAGGAGTTAGTGTAATCTTCCCAATGTTCCCACACCTTGAGGAAGTGTGAGTATGTATCCCGTACCTGAGCTGTCAGCTTATCCATAAGGTAGGCTTCCTTGATGTTGTGTATTACATTACTTATGTCTGCGGTGTCTACCTGGAGCCACGTCAGCGCAAGGGCACGTCTGGCAGCCAGGTTTATTTTATTTGGGAGCTTTGTTTCTCTGTTGGGTAAGTTATCTGGTCTTTCTTATTTTTAACTATTTGCCCCACCCCCAATTCTACTTGTTCCCACTTTAACAACTCACCAACCAAATAGAGGTGAGGGCATAGGTGGGCCCTTTGGTAGCCTAACTTTTTTTTGATTTTTATTTTCTCTCATTCCATACCTGAGGGTATAGTTGGGAAAGGTCAGAAAACAGCAGGGTTCTTTTTAAAAAAATTCTGTCAACAATAGCACTACACCATCTGATAGGTAATACTTGATTTGTCTCTCTGTCTGCATTCTTCCTCAACCGTCTTAAAGACCCAAAGTTTAAAGCAACATCAATCTCTTCAATGAATATTATGTGTGTGAGAAAATTTGATGAGAAATCTCATTTTTATATTTTATTAAGTATCCACGTAATATTTAGTTGCTTTTGTATATTCACTGATTTTGATTTCTTTGAAAAATTAGCAGTAAACAACTATGCTTCTAAAGCTATTACTACTTAGGCACTTTAGGTTGGTGAAGCAGGTTGTTTCAATAAGTTGTTTTCTATGCACCTTTTAGTGAGATATCCTGTTAAAGTGGTCTTTGAGTTTAATTGGTGTAATCATAATTATACCTGCACATATAAGAAAATTTTACTTGTTTGGATAATAAAATATAGCTTTCTGTCTGTCCATCCATCTGTCTGTATGTCTGCCTATTTAGCAATTTAATCTATTTGTTTTGCATTGAATTTTTTTTTATGCCATTTAAAGGGCCACTATAGGCACCCAGACCACTTCATCTCATTGAGGGGTCTGGGTGCAGTGTCCCTGTCCCCTTAAAGGGACACTCCAGTGCCAGGAAATAAATCATTTTCCTGGCACTGCAGGTCCCCTCTCCCTCCTACCCCCCATCCCATGTTGCTGAAGGGGTTAGAACCCCTTCAGTGACTTACCTGAGACCAGCGCTGATGTCCCTCGGCGCTGGTTTAGGGTCCGCCCACGCTCCTCCCCCGCCGAAGTCATCTGGCAAGGGAGACCGATTGTGCATGCACGCATGCCATGCACGCGCATTAGACCTCTCCATAGGAAAGCATTGAAAATGCTTTCAATGCCTTTCTATGGGGAAACCCTGTGCTATAAACTGTCTAGTAGACAGCCACTAGAGGAGGAGTTAACCCTGCAATGTAAATATTGCAGTTTATGAAAACTGCAATATATACAGTTGCAGGGTTAAGGGTAGAGGGAGTTGGCACCCAGACCACTCCAATGGGCAGAAGTGGTCTGGGTGCCTGGAGTGTACCTTTAACCTTGCAATGTAAAACATTGGAGTTTCAGAGGAACTGCACTTTTTACATTGCAGGGTTAAGGCTGCCTTTAGTTTGATTTTTCATTTCATGAATAATTTTTATATTCAATTTAAATCCGCAGCTGATTAGTGTGTTGTATAATGTCCACATGCAGAGTGCCATCAGTCTGGGCAGAGCAAATTGCATGACAAACTATATTAATTGCAAAGCGTAAGCCAACTAAACTTCTACATTACATAGTATAGTATAAATTGTATTCTCATCCCGCTGACAGGTACAATAATGTATTTGAGTACTCAAATTTACAATATTACAATATTGCTACAGTAACAAATTACTATTTCAGTAGTCAATCAATCTGACTAGTCAATGAAAATAATGAGAAATATGTACATGGTAGAAAAAAAGACAACAAAGAGTTAATCAATTGCTATGGTAGCTGATTGTCACATGTTGGCTGCACTGTAGGGCATCTTTCAAAGAACACCATATTGCTTTTTCGAGGAAATATTCCAGAAAATGTTTTATTGTGCAGCTTAGGAATGTTAGCTGTAAAACTATTTTATATGAGCAACACAATAAACAATAATGCTTTGTATTTTTCCTCTTTTAATTATGATTATGCTTATTGATGTATTTATTGATTTGTAGCAAACCTAAAATGTAACAAAACTCACTGAGAACAATTAACAATATAATAGTTTGTTTTAAGGATTCATTGTATTAACCCCATTAGTGATCAGACCGTTTTTCAATTTTCTTAGTGTTAAGGACCAGGGCTATTTTTACATTTCTGTGGTGTTTGTGTTTAGCTGTAATTTTCCTCTTACTCATTTACTGTACTCACACATATTATATATAATTTTTCTAAAGATACCATTATTCATCATATCATATAATTTACTCTAAAAAAGTATAAAATATGATGAATTTTTTTTTAAAAAACACACTTTTTCGAACTTTGACCCCCAAAATCTGTTACGCATCTACAACCGCCAAAAACACCCTTGCTAAATGGTTTCTACATTTTCTCCTGAGTTTAGAAATACCCAATGTTAACATGTTCTTAGCTTTTTTCTTTTGCAAGTTATAGGGCTATAAGTACAAGTAGGACATTGCTGTTTCAAAATATATATTTTAAAAATGTATCAATAGTCACATTGTAGCACTGTTTTCTGTCATATTTCTCTGAATCACACTTTACATATACATATTTTTTAAAGGTAGATAACCCAGGGTATTCAATATGGGGTATGCCCAGTCTTTTTAAGTAGCCACTTAGTCACAAACACTGGCAAAGTTAGCAGTTATATTTGATTTTGTGTTAAAAATGCAAAAAACTGTTATGAATGCTAACTTTGGCCAGTGTTTGGGTTGTCTTGTTTTGCAAATGGTATGCCATCATGGGGGTAATTGTCATTCCTGGGCTACCATATGCTCTCAAAGACAACATAACCAATCTGGCAAATTTCAATGGGAAAAAAATGAAAATCAAGCCTTATATTTGACCCTGTAGCTTTGATAAACACTATAAAACCTGTACATGGGGGGTTATACTCGGGAGACTTCGCTGAACACAAACATTAGTGTTTCAAAACAGTAAAACGTATCACAACAATGATATCATCAGTGAAAGTGCCATTTGTGTGTGGAAAATGCAAAAAACATCACTTTCAATTACAATATCATTGCTGTGATATGTTTAACTGTTTTGACACACTATTATTTGTGTTCAGCGAAGTCTCCTGAGTAAAACGATACCCCCCCATGTACAGGTTTTAGGGTATCATGGAAAGTAACAGTGTTAAATACAGTGCTAGCAAAATAATTCTCTGGACTTTCAGCCTGGGTTGTCAGGCAGGTCCCTCAAATTGCAATCAGTAAATTACTTAATTATGTAAAAATATTACATAAACATGCATGTAGAATTAAAATATATATACATATTTATATATTTGAAGTCTACGTGTATATTTATGAAATTATTTATGTAATTATGTATACGGATATATATTTTGCATTATTTTTATTTATTTATATATACATAGATATATATATATATATATAATTTCATTCTAAATGTATTTTTATATAAATATATGTATATTAATATCAAAATACAATCACAATAAAATTATATATATATAATTAAAAAAATATTTATTATTTTTACATTTTATTTACTTATTATTTATATATATATATATATACACATGAGAATTTAATTATAAGTGTATTTTTATATTAATATATGTATATTAATATAAAAATACACTTAGTATGATATTATATATATATATATATATAATATATATATATATATATATACATATTATATGTAGATATAATATATGTATATATTTCTCATATATTTTTTTTATTTATGAACATATTTTTATTTTATTTTAACAGAAGCGGTGAGACTGCCTGTCAGTTTAGTCAGCCGACCCTGCAGGCAACACTATGGATGTCTATTGTGGCTATCTGATCGCTCTTCCATTCCGTCTTTGGAATTGTTGGTGAGATAGTTAATTCCACTGGTGCCCTAGGCAGGGTTTCTGCCCACAAGTTGCAGGCGACAGTTGAACTACTTTGTTTTATGTATTTTTCTTTCATCTGACAATTGTGACAAAAGTTTAGAGCTTAAGGCAAGTTCCACTTCCTTTGTCAAGCTAACAAAGATTGAAGCCATTAGCGCCACCTTTAGTCGAGATTGCCGAGTGTAGGAAAAATACATGAGACAAAGTAGTCCCTACTTTGTGTTATGTTTTAAAGTGTAATAGAATGGAAATGAGGAAAAGAGGAACAGATTCTGAAAGAGAAATAGGAAAATAAAACAATAGGAGAAAGGTGAAACATCCTTTTAAGTGGACACGTGAATGAAGGAAATCCCATTGAGTAGCAGAAAAACAAAATTAATATTGAGAATAGGCACTCAAATGTATGACTGGGTGAGAGACTGCCGTCCCACTTCTTCCAATGAGTAAAAAATAAAATAAGAATATTAAAATAATTTGGGAAATTATACGATGCAAACTGTGATACCTGCTTTTGTTATGGGCAAATGCAAATATTACAAGTTTTAGAATGAAATGTTGTATTTTTTTAAACTGTGGACTTTGTCTTTAAGAGATATTGCAAACTGACAAGGTGTTAGAAATGGAATATATTGTTTTTCACAACTGTTTCTTTAAGCAATAACCCCAGTGCATAATATGTTTGCGCCATTTTGTCCCAGACGAATTACAATAACAATAATGCATACACAAGCTTCAAGGCTATGCTACTGTGGTAACCTTAAGTAGATAAGGATGTCCAGACTTTAAGATGCCATCTTGAACTAAGTCAGGAAAATTTCCATGACGTATACACCCTTTAGTTATGGCCTTGTATGCCTTGTTTGCCAAATTAAGGGGGGTCCTAAAATGAATAAAGTAAAAGAATTGTTACTTTTTCATATATGAACTACGGTAACCCTAAAATGGAGACACCTAAGGTATAAATAGGTGTACTTTTAAATGTTAAGACACAGAGGAGAGACTTGGAGACAGACGCTGCTCGATCTTAAAATGACAGAGAGGCTGACATGATGACATGTTCAGAAGGGTATGTTAACCTATTAATGATATTTGCAAGCATGTAATTTAATCTTATAAACTCTGCTATAATGGATTTTATATTTATATTTTTATATAATAAATATCCAAAAAGACAAAACTATTGCTTCCAAGACAATCCTTATTTTATATTGTATTCTCAATTATTTATACATGTTAAATAGAGGATCTCTTACTAACTATGTAAAATTATGGCTAAGATATCTGTATGGTTAGCCCTACTAAGTTCTATGCTTTAAGACATTATAGTGGTAAATAAGGGAACCACCTGCGGTTACAATTGGCAACCACGAAGGGACTTGTACTTGGAAGCTTTAACTATAAAAAAATAAATACCTAGGTAACCTATTATACCTAAGAGAAGACACAATACTTTGTCATGGCACACGTCTTGAAATATCAAGAATTTATTGAGCTATTTGTAGCCCAGACTCAGAGAGAGATCTTCATCATTAGAGATGATTTTAATGTGAACAAAGCACTTCGAGTTCAGGTGCCAGGTACATTGTAATTAGCATACAATGCTGAAATTGTTGATCTTAATTAATATCATAAGAGAACAAATATACATATTTGGTAAACTCCCTGATATGCCTAATACACCAGCAGAGCCCATTAGTTCCAGGATAGTGGTTTGCTGACAGAGGGATATGTTCTCTTTGTAGCTGCTTAGTATGCAGGTGCAGGAAAAAATGCAAGATGTTGTCAAAAGAAAAGTGATAAGACAGAGCGATGAAATTTGAAGACTAATTCCAAGAATGCAAAGCAAATTGCATTATGGCTTAATGAAAACATTCATGACACAGAAGCAACAGACAGACAGTCCACTATATATGAAAAGTTTTATAAAACAGTGATATTTTCCATATTGTCAGTTACGCTAGCTGTTGATTAAAAATCAGGAATTATAACAGCATAACTATTTTTGGAGTCTGGAATTTCCAGCCAAGGTTGCGGAGATACAGAGACATGTAAACACTCCAAGGAATTGAGAAGTCGTTTTATATTCCAAATTATGAACAACATTATTACATACAGCCATAAAGAGAAAGACATGGCTTTTAAATACATTCAGTGCAGTACAATGCAGTACACTGCAGCATATATTTTATATAATATATGATAACTAGCTCATATTTTTTCCTAAACAGAGTTGACATTATACTACCCTCCTAGAAAAAAGGGCAACGATTGGTTATACTTCTCTAAATGCTCTGCAAAAATAAATATTTATAAAATTATTAAAAATAATATAATTGTAAGATAAATCAGGGCTAAATAAATACAGGATCTCTGATAACTTTGAAGCAGAAATTATTAAAGGCTTATTTAAATAAAATGTTAAATACATTTACAGCTTTAAATGTGACCAAAAGATACTAAATGATGTGTTAAGCAGCCAGCCCAATTCACTAGAATAGCATAAGTATTCTACTATTTAAAGTGCATAATTCCTGCACATAATGACTTTGCTTACTCGGGTACAGTATTTAGTCTGTTGCAATGGCAGTAAAGTCCACCAATTTTAAAAGGGAAAGCTTACTTAAATCAGTGGTACTATCCCACTGTACCTGTAGTGCTAGCAGTAAGGAAATTAGAACAATGATATTGTACTACTGACTGTAATCAGATCAGACACATGTAATCTCAGTGAATTTCATAAACTAGGTTTTCATAAAATAATATAAATTAAGATTAAATATCAAAGTTGTTTATATATAAATATATCAATGTTGTTTATAAATAAAAGTTTATAGACTAGGCAATAACAGCATTTACATGCATTCAGCAGCCTGCTCTCTCAAAGCCAGAAACAGATTTAAAAACAAAAAATCAGATTCCAGACTTAAAAAAATAAAATAAAATAAAAAAATTATAATAATAGAAGAGGTATTGTGGGAACATCCAGAACATGCATTTTTGTATATAATCTTAATTTGCAGATATTTTATGCCTTAAAGACATATAAATGATATTTAATTAAATATGCAGGTATCTTTAAAAATTAAGCAATGTTAAAAAATAAATAAATAAAATAAAAATAATAAATATATATATTTTTACCACAATATAAACAGCTTTGTTAAACAGATTCAAGTACAAGTACTTATGTCAAGAAATATACAGAATCCGTTTACAACAGGCAGGTTTAGCATAAATGCAAAGTTGTTGTTTTTTGGGGATTTATTATTGCCCAAGAAATCTCTGAACATATTCAGCAAGTATAGATAGCAGATTGCAATGGACATCATTACAATATTGCTTTGCCGATTGAGGTCAGAGCTTTAACCCCTTAAGGACACAGCTTCAGAAGCTTGACTTACGCTTAATGACACAAGCAATTTTTGCATTTTCTTGCTGTTTGCGTTCAACTGCAATTTGCATCTCTCTCATTTATTGCACCGACACATATTATATACTGTTTTTTAAAGGACAGAAAGGGCTTTAATTTGATATAACATATATATATATATAAATGCTTACTTATTATAAAAAAAATACAGAAAAATGCAAAAAAAATGAAAAATATTGTTTTTTTTTACAGTTTTTGCAATAATAATGTGTGCATAATTAGTGCAGGTTAAGGAAAGTAATTAAAAATAAATTTATTTATTTGTTCTGATTTACAGAATATATAATGTGTCTGGGATTTTAAGTTTTTTTTGGTAGTTACAGGTCACAAAGCACAAGGAGTAAAATAAACTTTTAATGTGGAGCGATTTTAGAATTTGGTATGTTTGTCTTGTAAGCTTAATAGCCATAAAAGAAAACAAAATTGCCACACAAAAGTATATATTTATATAAAGTAGACATCACGGGCTATTTACCTAAGGTTGTTTTGACACTTTCTACGTAGCCATTTCACCGCCAACCTCTGCTAAATATTGGAGTAAAATTGTGTTCTTTTTGGTTTTTGGCACACAAACTTATAACAGAGAAATTCTCGTGTATATTTTGTAAAGTTGGTGTGTGCTATTCCTGTACAAAGTTTTATTTTGTGTTCAGTTACATCTGCTAAATAAAATGACACCCCCATTGTATGTCTTTTGCACTATTTCGTGAAGTTACAGTGCCATACAGGATACCTGTCCTTTTCAGTATTCACAGTAGAATTTTGAGAGATGGATTTAATGAGCCTTAGCTTCCATTTTGGGGTATTATAACAGTTTGGCTGTTCAAAAAACCCCCACAAAGGCCTACCATTTGTAAAAGTAGACACTCCAGGGTATCTTATAAGGTGCATATTGTGCCTTAACATGCCCCCATTTTTTCACCAATATATGCCAAAGTATGTGGTAAAAAATAATTTTGTGCATTTTTTACATACGGATTGCATTTTTGCTGGGCGTTTTGTATATTTCATATGTGCCACTAAGTTCAAACCCCCCAAATTATGCTCAGCTAAGTCTTCTGAGTAAAATGACACCCCATATGAATGTCTTTGGCACTATTTCGTGAAGCTACAGTGCCATATAGGAGACCTGTCCTTTACAGTATTCACAGTAGAATTTTGAGAGATGGATTTAATGAGCCTTAGCTTCCATTTGGGGTATTATAACAGTTTGACTGTTCAAAAAACCCCCACAAAGGCCTACCATTTGTAAAAGTAGACACTCCAGGGTATCTCATAAGGTGCATATTGTGCCTTAACATGCCCCCATTTTTTCACCAATATATGCCAAAGTATGTGGTAAAAAATAATTTTGTGCATTTTTTACATACGGATTGCATTTTTGCTGGGCGTTTTGTATATTTCATATGTGCCACTAAGTTCAAACCCCCCAAATTATGCTCAGCTAAGTCTTCTGAGTAAAATGACACCCCATATGAATGTCTTTGGCACTATTTCGTGAAGCTACAGTGCCATATAGGAGACCAAGCCATATCCGTTTTTACCAAACTTTGAATTTTGACGCTGGGCCTATGTGCAATTTCCAAGCATCTTCGCAGGTTTTAAATTCAAACTACCCCACAAAGGCCTACCATTTCTTAAAGTAGACACCCCAGGGTGTTTCAAAAGGTATAGTTTGAACCTTAGCGTGGGATCATTTTTCCGCTAGCTTGTACCAGATGTAGTGGTAATAAGCGTTTTTTCTGCCTTTTTGACATACAAAGTGAGTTTGCACAGTATATTTTGCAAACCTTATGTGTGCTACGACTGTATAATACTTCATATGTTGCTCAGCTATGTCGGCTGAGTACAGCAATACCCCCGTATGTACCTTTGCCAGGTATGTGTGGACATCGGAGGGGCACATTTGGGACACAGCCATTCCAGTTTTTTTCAAACTTTGAATTTTTATGCTGTGCCTATGTCCCATTTTAGAGTATTTTACCAGGCTATATAATCCAAATTCCCCATAAAGCCATACCATTTCTTAAAGAAGACATCCCAGGGTATTTCAAAAGGCATATTTTGAACCTTAGCGTGGGATCATTTTTCCGCTAGCTTGTACCAAGTGTAGTGGTAATAAGCATTTTTTCTGCCTTTTTGACATACAAAGTGAGTTTGCGCAGCATATTTTGCAAACCTTATGTGTGCTATGACTGTATAATACTTCATATGTTGCTCAGCTATGTCGGCTGAGTACAGCAATACCCCCGTATGTACCTTTGCCAGGTATATGTGGATGTTGAAGGGGCGCATTTGAGACGCAGCCATTCAGTTTTTTTCTAACTTTGAAGTTTTACGCTGTGTCCATGTTCCAATTTGGAGTAGTTTAGACGGTTGGTTATTGAAACTTCCCCACAAACACATACTATTTATTAAAGAATACACCCTGGGGTAATTCAAAAGGCATATTTTGAACCTTGGCGTGGGATAATTTTTTCTCTAGTTTGCTCCAGGTGTAGTGGTAATGAGCGTTTTTAAAATGTATTTTTTTACTTTTTATAACTTTTTTACTTTTAAAAACTAGTTTTTAAACTTTTGTTTTGCTTATAAATTTTTTTTAAACTTTCCTAAACTTTCTTAAAACTTTTTTACAGATTTAACATTTTTCTAAGCTTTTTTTTTTACCGTTAACCCCTAACTAGCAGTACGCAGCATTAACAGTAAATTCCCCATTTTCCCATAACTCCCACCCACCCCAGCTAGCAAAATATATAGTTATAAAATATTTAAATTAATTAATTAAATAAATTGAACCCCTGAGGGTTAAAAAAAATAAATAAAAGTTAATCCTCAGGGGTTAAAAAAAATTAGATCACAGTATAATACTGTGATCTCTATTTGATCGCTGTAGGCAGTGATTGACTGGCAGGGAAGGGGTTAATTTTTATTTGGACTAGGTAAAGTGTGTTTTTTTTGTTTTTTTTACTTAAATGTTATTAAAACATTTTTTTAAGCTTAATTTTTAACTTTTTAAAGTTTCTTTTAAAACTTTTTTTAACGTTAACCCCTAGTTAGCCTAACGCCAAATCCCCCAATTCCCCACTAACTTCCACCCACCCCAGCTATCTAAATACATAATTAAAAAATAATTTAATTAATTAATTTAATTAATTTACCCCCTGAGGGTTAAAAAAAAAAAGAATTAACCCTCAGGGGTTAAAAAAAAAATCAGATCATAGTAAAATGTAATCCCTGCCAATTGATCACTGTAGTCAGTGATCAATTGGCAGGGAAGGGGTTAATTTTTTATTTAAATGGGTAGGGGGGGGGGGGACTTTAAATAAACTTTATTTTTTTAAACAGCAGGGGGCAGGATCAGCACTGATCCGGCTCCCTGCACTTCACAAAGAACCCGGAAGTGCAGGGAGCCGGTAGGTGAGTATAGAGAGCACATGTGCTCGCTCAGACTTGCGGTCAGAGCGAGCACATATGCTGGGCAGACTGACCGGGTGCTCCCGGTATGCCTCTAATGTAGAGGCATACCGGGAGCACCATTAACCCCGCGATCTCCGCGATACCGGCGATCCGGGGTTAATTTTACCGCGTGACGGACGAGGTCCGTCACCCGTCGTTAAGGGTCTCCCCTGTGTGACGGACCTCGTCCGTCACCCGTCCTGAAGGGGTTAAAGAATAAATAAATGTTCTATAGCTCACTAGACCACTGGCTTTTAATCAACAGTTGGCACAACACTTATAAATAGTTTGTTATACTGCACGTTATAGCTGTGACAACATGATATACAGGGTACAAATGCTATTTCACTGTTTAATAGACTTACCCAGTATTTAAGGACGACATGTTTCTTGCAAAGTCATCAGGACTTTGAGGGAGGTTCTAACTACGTTTAATTAATTAATTAATTTACTAAAGAAAAAAAAAAAAGAAAAAGGTGAATTTTCAGCGCAAGGTCATTTTGTGTTCACAGACTATTCGTTTTTTTAAAAAAAACTGTTCTTTATCTCACATTATGAACGGCCTTGTAATTCCTATTAACACTAAAAGTTGGCTTTTAAATGTTATTGTTTTAACTTTAATATTTAATAGTTAATACAGAGAATAAAGTAATTTAAAAAAAGTATATTGAAAGTATATTAATTGACAAGATTTAATTTATCTATTTTGGTCCACTGTTCACTGATCTCGAGTCTCAGTCTGGTGTTCAAACAGTTTTTCTTAGGATACGTCGTGAGTTTATATCCACAACTGCATTTTGCTTTGTGATAAATTGAAAGCTTGGCATTGTAATACGTGTATGGACATGCTTATAACAAAGCATGGTCCCTCTCCTCATGTAGTTGGTCTGTAACAAGCACTTTGATGCAATGTGTCTACCAACGCTTTTCTGTGGTCATTGGATCACAAAAGTATACCCTATCTCTGTCATGATGCAGAGTTTATGCTTGCAAGGATATCCAGAAATAATCCACCTGGTCTCCTATTGTTTAGAGGGGTTAATTACATAATAACCATTGAAGGTAATATGTTGGTTGTTCTTCCTATAGAGGAAAGATAGACTTTCCCTAAAAGCTTTTTCATGGCTAGGACAAGTTCTAATAGAGACAGGTAATGTACTTCTGACTCGTGAAAAGGAATATTGGTGGTCCAATATGGGAAATACTATAATTCATGTGTTTAGTAATCATAAGCATTTGCTTATTGCCACATTACTGATGTACTCTCTATTGAAATATAAATATCTAACGTACTTTTTGGATTACTATATATTGGAAGTTTGCCAACATCTCATGGTTATAAATATGTTTTTGTATGTGTTGATGCATGTATCAGGTTTACTTGGATATATCCTGTGCGAAGTGCAACCTCTGATGCCACGTTTTCTAGTCTCACTTCCTTAGTATGCATTTGATAATCCCAGGACCATCCATTTGGATGGTGGTCCTGCAGTTACTGCAAAGGAAACCTAAAACTGGGCAACCACATTTGGGTTACTTTGGGATTTCAGTGCACCAACCACCCCCAAAGAAGTGGGGTTGTGGTCTGGGAAAATGCTGAGGTTAAATGACTATTAACCAAGTTACTAGTTGCTTGCTCCACACAGTGGTATCTATTTATTCCTATGGTACAGATGAGCATTCACAACATACCCGATGATACAAATGGTGAGACAACATATGAAATGTTACATGTTTTTCACTGACAATTATATTTCTGCACCAGGGAGAGCTTAGAACCATTGGTTCTATTAGAGTAATTTAGGGAATTTTTTTCCAGCCCACCTCACCATGCACCACCACCTATTTCCTACTGTTGGCCAGCCTGTCCTGGAGAGGGTGACTCCAATAACTTTTACTACAGAGAACAATCAGAGCCAACAGAGAACAGTAAGTTTTGATATTTTACAACCTGCTAAATATTAACAGGACGTTCACAGAACCACTGACTGACACAATGGATGCAAGATAAAACAAACAGAGAACGACAGAAATGCCACCAAAACACAGCCACGTAACAGACTGAATCATGATCTGACATCTGAACCTGTAAATGTGAAGGAGAAGGATGAACAGACAGATGTGATACATTCACAGTTAACATGGAATGTATGAAAAATGAATCATCAACATCATTATAAGAAAGACTCTGGACCTGAATTATCTTATACAGTAAGAAAGAAATGCAAAGATGGAAGCAAAGGGATGCTAGAAAATTGGTTATGGTGTCTCCTTATTACAATCTGCAGCATTATCATAACATCAACCCTAGCTGTCGTTTTAAAACTGCATTGGAATTATGTTAACAAGCAGGAAGCTCCTGAACTGAATTGGACTGCACACTATACAAGTTCTGTGATCATGAGGACTACCTCCAAGAGCTATCTCATAAGGAGAGATACAGCTCACAGTAAAATGATTGCCTACACTGGTATTTCACAAGGAACCTATTGAGATCATTCCAAAAAACGATTATACACGAGAAAGATGTGATAGGACTATTACATATCCTAATAATGGACTCAACGATGATGGCAAAGCATGCTGAAAACAGAAAAAGATGGGACAGATGCTTGTGAAAGACTTTGGATGCACCTATGAAGGTGATGCAAGAAAAGACTTTGCCATATAGTTTATCATTGAGTGACTACCGCAAACAGCCTTCTAATGCTGAAAAGAAGTGCTATGCTAATTCTGGACATTGCTATTATGTTTCCAGACAGAAGATGACCGGAAAAAGAAATAAAGGCTGATAACTGTCAACACCCAGCTGTTTCTCAAGATGGAACATGGTACTGAGAAAACCTGATTGACTATCAAAGCACCTCACAGTACAAGACAGATTGTTGCCTACAACTCAGAAAAAGTGGTTAATAGGAAGGAGCAGAAGAAGAGGAATATAGATTTCCTACTGGAGTGAAAAGCCATCCAGGAACAATATTCTGTAACAATAAACTTTACAATGACATTTGGTGGCATATGAATTTGAATTCGGAAGAAACACATCAATTAACGAAAAAAACCTTGATACAATTAATAAATAATAACAAGACCGGCTTACTAAGAGCAGATGCCCTGCCAAGAGAATGGAATATAAAAGGCCAGCAAAATCTTTCAGAAACCTGACATCATGGGACACTTGTACTAAAGCATGATTTGCAGCTTCTTAAACTCTACATATTATGTACATACCTGCAAAGCAAGGAACTCCTGTAAACATAAACACAGAGACATTGATACAACAAGGAATCTGTAATGGTTCTGTTGCAGATGTGATCTACTGTCGTACTCCTTGCTCTTTTGGTATAATCATACCAATCAAAACATTAAATGACCCCATAGAATCAAACGACAAAGGATTTTTGCTATATTCTGGACTTCCAGGAATGTGGTGCATGGACCGAAAAATTATAATTACTAAAGCAATCATAATCATGCTATTTTTTTCCCTGTATCAGAAATGTGTCGGTGACAATGTGTAATATAATACAGATACTATAATTAATGGTATAAGAAACACATAATGTGTTAATTGCAAAGGTGGATAGACTATGTGAGTATCTGAAACGCAATTGAAGATTATTGCTAAAATGCCATATGCAGCTGCAGTCTGGCCTACAAACAAATATATTAAACATACGTATAAGAGCATAGTAGCTGATTACCCAGATAAATAATTGAATCATGATAGTTAAAGATCATATGATTGCAATAACAACTGCAATAATTAATGTTTTAACCTTAAAAGAAAATGTAAAATGTTTTTATTAAATCAGAAACTACTCTATATTCGTTTAAGTTTGCAGAGTGGTATAATTAATATAATATAATTAATATAAGTGAAGTACTTCAACAGTTAAAATTTAACTGAAAGACAGGCAGAAACTTTACTTTACTTATCACAAACCTATATTTACAATGATAAACATATTCAGTCTGCCATTGCTAAGGCCAGTCAATGGAAAGCCAAAAGTATTATGGATTAACCCGTCCAGGTGATATACATGATGATTTTGGAAATTGATCATTTAGGTCACCTATTGCAAACTGGTGAAAAGATGTCAAAGATATAAATTCAACATCCATACCACTCTATGTATATATATTAAAATACACGTAATCAAATATTTTATAGTTTTTTTTCAAATACCAAGAAAATGTTATTTTGTTTGTGATGGTTAAAGGTACATATACCTTGTGGTAATGATCCTGTCACATGATTGTTGAATCAATACATCATGCACATGATTATTAATTCATATTCTGATTGTAACATACTCCCACTTCAACCAGTTATAGTTATGACAAATTCTGATATCTATTGTTATGGAAGTGTTAAAACCACTTATACAAAGGTAGAGTTAAAATATAAATACCTTCAATATTGTATATTGTGCTTTCTTAACTCACTTTTAGAAATAATAAAAAAAATCCAAATCATCTTAAGCTACACCCAACAGCCACTGAAAAATATACTTAAACAATTAAGATTCTCATTGTTAAGCATCCAATCTCACGAACGTAACTTTCCACAATGGCTGTCAGATCTTGGTAAAAAAAAAAAAATTTCTAAGACAATTTTTGGGGGGTTCTGGTATTTTAAGCCACTAATAACTGTAGTTATTATATTTACTAATAATAACTAGGGAATACGTTGTCTTCTCCCTAACAGGTCAAAGAAAGATAATTAACGTCATATTTCCAACTAGCAACTATTCTAAATAGATTGAGAGATTTTGAATAGAGGAATATTTTTAACATTTAAAGAGAATGTAATTTTACATATCATTGTGAACAAAGGCGGTAAATACTTTGCTGCTTCAAATTATTCTTATATATCTAAATCATATCCAAGAGTGTTTATTTTCTAATACAAAACACTAGAAAGATTAACTATGTTACTATTTCATCTATCATTATTATACAAAGTATAACAAATGTAAAGATTTTTCCACAGATTTTACCCGTTAACATTTATCTAAGGAATGTAAACTTCTACAGGCCTTTAAAGACTTTGGATTACAAATACAATTACTACTTTTAACTTTGGATTACAATCTGCATCCGGATCTATCCTAGAATATTTTACTCTGGAACCTGGTGTTCTTTTCAATTCTTTCCCAGACAAAAGCTTTGCTCATTTTAATCAACCACCTTTACATGCAACGATTACACTACGGATGTTTTACTGTTACAACAATGATCAAAGATGCTGGGAGCACAAAAAACCTAAAGACTGTTGGAGAACTTTGGTTTACTAATTTAAGGAAGAAATGCGCCACAATGCCCACAGTTTAATGGAGAGGGTGTTATGGGCAAATGCAAATATTACAAGTTTTAGAATGAAATGTTGTATTTTTTTAAACTGTGTACTTTGTCTTTAAGAGATATTGCAAACTGACAAGGTGTTAGAAATGGAACATATTGTTTTTCATAACTGTTTCTTTAAGCAATAACCCCAGTGCATAATAAATATATATAATAAATATCCAAAAAGACAAAACTATTGCTTCCAAGACAATCCTTATTTTATATTGTATTCTCAATTATTTATATATGTTAAATAGAGAAACTTTTACTAACTATATAAAATTATGGCTAAGATATCTGTATGGTTAGCCCTACTAAGTTCTATGTTTTAAGACATTATAGTGGTAAATAAGTGAACCACCAGCGGTTACACTTTCAAGGCAGATGCAAATCAAATGTTAAGTCTGTGGTACTAGGCATAATAGATTATTCACAATATGTTAGTTATCACTTGTTGAACATTAGAACAGTAAACGCGCACCAGAATGCCCGAGAGATAAATCTGCAGCCAAGAAGAAAGTGTGGAAATATGAGCGTCCTTAAAATATGCATTTGCTGCTGTGTGTCTAAATATGCAGTGCCTACAGAACAAGATGATGGAAATGTCATCGCTTGTATTCCAGTTTAGATGCAGCAGCCTTCCAAAAATTGCAAGAATCAGTTGCCAATCATGGATGACCTTCCGTAGGAGATGAAAGCATGCAAATCCGAAGCACAACTTCCCTGACTATACTAATGGTAAGGTATACAACTGGCAGTGTGTGCAAATGGAACTACAGCTAAAAACATTTAAGGATCAATGGCCCTGTAATTAAAATCCAGTGCAGTCAATAAATCACCCAAGTGCAATGTCACTATCACACTTAATATTTTCGTAGATCAAACAGGGAACAAGGTGATTGCATACACACTGGTAAAAAAAACCAAAAAAAAAAACTGTGTGTGCAATCACCTTGTTCCCTGTTAAATGGAACAAAGACTCAACCCAAACAGAGCTCCTAAAAAGACACTATATAAAGAACAGTAAAAAAAAGTTCTGCCGGATCATTGGTTAAAACAAAGATACAATGACCTTTTTGAAGGTTTGTATGAGTCAATTCAATGATACCGAGTACAGACAGGAATAATATAAACAATATCAAATACAGACCGGGTCACGTAGGCAAACCTTAAGTGGTTAAACCATTTGCAAACAGTTTAATCTCATAGTGCTCTAGGTGGCACACATTATCCTTGTCCCTCTGCCTCTGCTCCAGACCTGACTTCGACGCAGTAGCCTTACATGATGCTTGTGAAAGACTGAGAGCCTACTGACTATCACGCTCACCCTATTAATTGGCTGCTATAGAGAAAAATGCATTTAAAAGGTCCTCCTTAACCTGTCAGAATCTTTAGTAGTGTTTAATTAGGCAAGAGGAAGGAAAAGTGTAACTTTCAGAAAAGTCAGTTTCATTTAAAAGTATTTTTTTCAGTCTAAACTATTATGTTACTTAATGATGATGAACTGAAATAAAGTATTTGTAATTGTGGCACAATTCAGTCAAATATATTATAATGATTTTGTTAACATTTTAAAGCTAGCAATGATAATATGTGTCATTATTGTTTTATTTTCTGTGTGGTAAGCAAACCATACTGTCTCTTGTTTTGCATCCTTTGCGTTTGACCCAATTAGGTTCTTTAATTACTCAAGCAATTACACAATGTATGAGGTAATTACAATGATGGATGACATAAAAATTTGGAAGTTATGATATACATTTTTAATGAGAACTTTCCAAGACTACCAGTTTCCAAGATATGAATCAATGGATATAATGCTGAAATTAGAAGTTCAATGATTGAGTATAGAATAAAGAAATTACAGTGAAATTGATAATTAAATGTACTTTTCAACAAAGAAGAGAAATATTAGGTCATAATCTGTAACAAAACAAAATAGCAATATAACATCAGAATTTAAATAATTCATTCTCATTTAAACAGTGTGCATTAGCATCTAGTTTAGATAAATAGATTATTATTGCTGCAAAGATTATAGATTATAATGCAATAAGAGGATTCAAGAAGGAATCACTATTTTTCACTCACACTATTGAAGCATTTAGTAGAGTGAAGTTTGCAGTCGAGATAAGTGTAAAACGTACATGCATTAGTGCAGATATTTTTCTATTATGTATTATGTTTGAATATTTTTTTTTCCCATAATGATATGCAGGTGGCTGTCATTTGCTTGTAATATTATTGTTATTTTTATTTTGCATTTACAAAGTTTTAAAATATTCCATTTGTTCCTGAGAGGGACAGTGGAGGCAAAATAGGAAACTTTTTCAGTGACCTTTTTATTGGGCACTATTCCTCGGCCTCACCCCCCCCCCCTTTTCTACCCCTTTGTTCTCCTTTTCTAAGTCCTCGGACCCTCGAGGCACCTTACACTCTATCTTCTTCACTTCTAAAATCTTTATTTTTTGGCCACGATCGCACATGTGGGCAATACATAGGGAATACCGGAAAGGTGTGGGGAAAAGCTATGCTTCTTGCACAGTGTATGGGTGTATTATCCCTATTATTCTCTTTGCTTTATAAACGCGGTCTTTCTTTAATGTCTGTTATCAATTTACTGTTTTATATATTGTAAAAACCCAGGCGGGATATCCAAGCCTACTTTGGACTGCGGTCTACTCTGGAGATTGGAGACATGCTGATACTTAGCGATCTCTGATGGCAGGATTTGGGTGAACTTGATTGTTAATTCATTTTGTGAATGTAAAGTGTTATAATCTCAGTGTATGTGCTTATTTATGTTGATCGACGAGTAGATGTATGTGAACTGCTTGTGATGTCTTGTACTGGAATAAATAAAGAAAAAAAAAAAATATTCCATTTGTAAGTACATGTTCATGTGTATATTATCAAGGGATACTAATGTTTGCATCATATGGTAGGTTTTGCATTGAAAGCATCATACATTATGTAAATGAAAACTAGAAAGAAAAACAGATCAGTGGGTGAAAAATATAACAGCACAATCACTACTGAATTTTAGTTAGTTGTTGGATGATGCAAAATATGACAAGATGCATTTCCCCTTGCATGGACTATTTTCAATAAATGGCAAAATCAAAATCATATAAATTAAATTACAAAATCAAAATTGTTTACAACTATTTATGAAAGATTGATTTTCCAAAAGATAATTATTTTGGAAAGTGACAATTCATAAAACATCTAAAACCTTTCTGGTTTGCCGACTAAAGCCTTGATTGAATAATGTTTGGTAGGCTTTCTAAAATGAATTGATATATTTGGGTAAACCTTTAAAATATTTTTTTCAACGTCTTAAAATATCAATATATTACATATAATAGATATATCAATATATCAAAATATTACAAAATTCTTCATACTATTTAAAGCTCATCCAAAAATATAAAATCATTTGTAAAGCTTAAATCGAGGCCGAAGTCATTAAACAATCAAACTCATTACAAATATTCTAGTTATCACTAACATTCAAACACTAAAGAGTAATATAAGAGAAAGTAGGTCATCATAATATCCCATTAAATGAAAGAAATGTTAAAATGAGTATTAAAATATCACATGTAAGGGTGGAGTTTAGACACAAATGGCCAAACTAAGAGATTTAGTTGATACCTGCTTTAATCATATATCTTACGCCTCTAGGCATCAACTGCCATAGGCCAATTGTCCAAACATTGTGGTTCCTCCAAAGTAGTTCTTAGTATGTTTGTGAATATAAACACCCATGATTCTGAAAACAAAGCATAGTTCTCTTTATTTAACAATACATATCAAAATATTCACTTTAAAAAGTATAATGTTAACTAGAATAAAACTAATAATATGCAAAGGCATTTACTGAATAAAACATGAATGTATCAATAAGTCGCATAAGTAACATTAGCAATGAAACAGAACATGAGATGGGAATCCCATTCTTCAGAAAGAGAAGAAAATATAGAGAGTTATAATATAACATCAGGGAGGAGGAAATGTAATAAATGTAAAGAGTCATTCTATGGCATGGGGATCTTTTTAAGAAAAGCTTTTTGTTTATGCTCATACAGGGAGAATTGTAATAGATGTAGAAGCCACTAGTGGCTGAACTAATGTACAGAGTCCCTGGTGCAAAAATGTTTTGGGCCCTCCCATTGAAGGGTGGCCAAAACGTAGATCCCAGTCTGTTGTACTACAACACATAATGATTTGCCAGCTGGGGATCTACCATTTCTCCATCCCTGCACAGCTGTATTTAGCACTGTGTGTGTATGTGTTTAAGTTGTAAGCATGTTTTAGTATGGAGTATGTGTCTATGTGAGCGAATGTAGGGGTGTGTTTACATGTAGTGTTGTCATTTGAATGCAGGCATGCATTTTTGTGTAGTGTTAGTTTCTAAATGCATGGGTCTGTTTAAATGCAATGTTGGTGTTTTAATGCACGTGAGTGTTTCTATGTCATGAATGCAGGGGTTTGTTTGTATGTATTGTTGATGTCTTAATGCAGGGGTGTATTTGTGTGTAGTGTTGGTGCTTGAATTCTGAGATTGTTGGGAATAATACACTTTGCCTATATTTACCCAGGGCTTAAGATACAGATGACCGGCTGGCCAGTCTGTTTAAAATTGGTTAACATGTCAGCTATTTGCAATAATGTATTTTATCTATATCCAATGCTTAGTGAATATACCCCTAGACAATAAAGAGCTGTATAATATCATGTAACAAGTAATAGGTGTTATATCCTGTATTCTTCTGTCTGTCAGCCTTATTTCCTGTTTTTCTCCCTTTGATCATAACTGCATAGTAATGTGTACATTAGAACTTAGTATAAATATCTTTAATTCGTAGTGTGCATGCATATTACTATTTTTTTGTCAATCTTTGTTTATGAGATTATTTTTCAAAACATTAGGTGATACAGAAAGAAAGGAAAGAGTAGTGTTTAAACAACGCTCTAAGGTACATATCGCTTTAAGATACATAGATCTGAGTGGGTACTTTTTCCAGGTTGCTCCCTCCATAAAACATCCCCTTAAACATCGTGGATTAGGTGGCTGGGTGTGTTCATGCATTGGTGGTTGAACTCAATTTTGCATGACCTCTGGTTATCTGACTTGTTGTGGATCCCTGCGTCTCAATTGGAGGGTGAAGGGAGTATGTAGGTGTTACAATCTTATATTATAGCCTCTGTGCCCCCTTCTTACCTTCCCGGGGACCCCCTGCCTTTTCCCTCTGTTTGTTTGATGTGTGCGCCAGGCGTCCCGGTGTAGTGTGGGTCATGTGGGTTGCTCGTCTTCGTCTGCGGAGACTCGTCTGTTTTCACCACCTATTGTCTGTCATATATCATATGCCCTTGGGGATGTCGTGTATCTGTCTAACCCACTCGGGTTTGGCATGTTTGCCTCCAGTTCACGAACCCTAAGGGAGAGTCCCCATTGGGTGTCTGGAGTCAACCTCGCCTCCTGTTGGTTAGGCGCCCGAAGGAGGAGTGAAGTGCCGTGCTGGTATCCCTAGTTGGGTTGTCTCTATTAGAGTATCAGCTGAGGATTGAATGGTCAAAGAGGCGGGTGCGCCCTATTAGGTAGAGTTGTTAGCTCAGCTGTACAAGCATGGGGAAGAGATAGAGGGGAGAGGGAGAAGGTATGGTGAAATTAGTGATAGTGAGAAGGGGGGTGAGAAACAGGCTGGATTGGATTGCCCAGCCCCAGTCTCGCGGGTCGTCCCCATCCACTGTGCCGCAAGCGAGTTCAGGTCCCTCACTCCATCCCTTACCCAGTGGATTGGTTTCCGGGGTCACTCCTGTTGCACAGGTAGTACGTCCACGTCCTCCAGATCTCCTCGTGTTTCTCCAGCCTGCCACTTACCGCCGCTATTTCGGCTTCAACTTGTCTGATCCCCTCCACTCTCTGGAGCCAGGCTTGGAATGTTGGTGGGTGTTTCTGCTGCCACAGTGCTAGGATCAGTGATTATGTTGCCGTTAGGAGGTGCCGGGACACCGCTTTCTTATGCCTCGATATGGGTAAGTCTGTTCTGTTGAGTAGGATATATGCCGGGTCAAAAGCAACCCCCTCTTCAGCTACCTCTCGCATCACCTCTTAAATTTGTTCCCAGTACGGTGTTATGAGTGGGCATGCCCAGAAAATGTGAAGGAGAGTCCCCACCGCCCTCTTGCATCTCCAGCAGTGCTCAGGGACCTCTGGTTGGTATTTACGAATCTTCTGTGGTGTGTCGTACCACTGAGTGAGTATTTTATAGTTGATTTCCTGATATTTGGCACATCGGGAGCTGAGGGACGTGCACAGGGCTATCTTGTCCCATTCAGTTGGAGTATACGAGGTGTGTAGTGAACTTCATAGGAGTGCATCCGCATGCTGTAGGTGTGTAGAGGATCGATATACCTCGATGGAGGCCTCCACCCCTCGAGCAAGGTTCCTCAAATGGGAGCAGAGGTCTCGTAAGCTGTAGTTAGTGGGTAACTGACTTGTGGAAGTGAATCAATTGGTGATACCGAAAACGTTCAGTCATAGTTGGTTCGCGGTCTTGCAAGAATTCACTCAGTGTGCATCCCCTGCAGAGTTCTGAGAGGCGTATGTGTTGTCCCTTCCTCAGGAACCCCAGGGCCCCTGCCTCCCGTCCAGAAGGGAATGCCGGGTTGCCTGTGACTGGGTACATTGGTCCGATTAGCGTTGTTAGGGAGAGCCGAAAGCGTGTCCAGTACCAAACCTTCAGAGTTGCCCCAACAAAGGGTTGTTCACATATCAATTGTTTGGCAGTGTCATCCGTCAGCCATACCGCTCCCGGGATACCTCCCTTCGAAGCATTTCTCTCCAGCGTTGTCCAGAGCCTCTGTGTGTCAGTTTCGTGCCAGGCTGCAATTCTCGACAGGTGTGTTACTTTGTAATAACCCACCATGTCTGGTAGGCCAAGTCCCCCTTCCCCCTTTGGTCTCCAATCGTATACGTGGTCTTCGCCCCTTCTATATGAATCTTATCAGAGCCGAATTAAGGGATCGGAAAAAGGCGTATGGGAGGTCGATCGGAATGGTCTGGAACAGATATAAGATTTGAGGGAGGATATTCATCTTGATTGCGTTGATGCGTCACGTCCATGAAAAATGTGGTGTAGTCCACGCTTTCATATCCGAGCAGAGGCAGGATAGCAATGGTTGGAAATTCAATTGGTACAGCTGGTGTAGGTTCTTAGGAACCCAGACCCCCAGGTATTTGATGCGGTCTGTGCACCAGCGAAACGGAAATTGTGTCTTTAGATCGTCCAGATCTCGTGTTGGAGACGTGACATTGAGCGCCTCTGACTTATCCAGCACATGCATATTAATTTGAAGTGCGTAGTTATAGGGAAATTTAGCTTTCAGCAAGGCCCAAACATGAAGATACACCTGCAAGCTTGCTATAAGATGTGAAGATAAGATAGATGATTTTGTTAGGATTGGATAATGCTTGTAAGACCACCCCTGTTTCCTCTTGAACATAAACTGTTACACAGCTCATTAAATTTGAGAAGTCACTTTGAACCTTGTCTTATATTGTTCATTGGGGGCTATTCACCAGCTGGTTTGGGGACAAGGAGAAATACAGAGAGTTGCAAATTGATACAAAAGACCATGGCAAGGGAAAATTCCTGACAGAAAACATTTCTCACTATCAGAGATGTATGCATATATGCACATACCTTACCACACACACTGATACACATATACACACATTGACACACACACAGATACACAGACACCTAGATACACACATGCAAATACAAAGAAACACAGATACAAATACTGACACATGCAAAGATACACAGATACACAACAACAGACTGAGGCAGTTAGGCGTCAGAGGCAGGCTCTCTCAGTTCACACTTCTCCTCCTCTCGAGCGACTCAGTCTCTGTTAGAAATGAGGAAGTGACAGCCTCTCACTTCCTTTTATCATAGGTAGCCGGTATGAGATGGGATCAGTAGTGTGGTCCTTTAACAGCATGACCAAATGTCCCTAAGTGCATGGGCCACCTGATGGGAGCCCTCAGCATGTGGGAACCAGTGCAGCCACACCGGCGGCACTAGCAGTAGTTCCACCGCTGGAAGCCACACCTATCTAATCAATTCAATTATACAGCTGATTGTTTCATTTTGTGGGAGATTTACCTGCTTAATGGTGTTACACTATTGTATTGTATATTTCCTTTTTCTAGATTCTCTGCTATTTTTCTAGATTCTCTGCTATATATACAGGGAGTGCAGAATTATTAGGCAAGTTGTATTTTTGAGGATTAATTTTATTATTGAACAACAACCATGTTCTCAATGAACCCAAAAAACTCATTAATATCAAAGCTGAATATTTTTGGAAGTAGTTTTTAGTTTGTTTTTAGTTATAGCTATGTTAGGGGGATATCTGTGTGTGCAGGTGACTATTACTGTGCATAATTATTAGGCAACTTAACAAAAAACAAATATATACCCATTTCAATTATTTATTATTACCAGTGAAACCAATATAACATCTCAACATTCACAAATATACATTTCTGACATTCAAAAACAAAACAAAAACAAATCAGTGACCAATATAGCCACCTTTCTTTGCAAGGACACTCAAAAGCCTGCCATCCATGGATTCTGTCAGTGTTTTGATCTGTTCACCATCAACATTGCGTGCAGCAGCAACCACAGCCTCCCAGAAACTGTTCAGAGAGGTGTACTGTTTTCCCTCCTTGTAAATCTCACATTTGATGATGGACCACAGGTTCTCAATGGGGTTCAGATCAGGTGAACAAGGAGGCCATGTCATTAGATTTTCTTCTTTTATACCCTTTCTTGCCAGCCACGCTGTGGAGTACTTGGACGCGTGTGATGGAGCATTGTCCTGCATGAAAATCATGTTTTTCTTGAAGGATGCAGACTTCTTCCTGTACCACTGCTTGAAGAAGGTGTCTTCCAGGAACTGGCAGTAGGACTGGGAGTTGAGCTTGACTCCATCCTCAACCCGAAAAGGCCCCACAAGCTCATCTTTGATGATACCAGCCCAAACCAGTACTCCACCTCCACCTTGCTGGCGTCTGAGTCGGACTGGAGCTCTCTGCCCTTTACCAATCCAGCCACGGGCCCATCCATCTGGCCCATCAAGACTCACTCTCATTTCATCAGTCCATAAAACCTTAGAAAAATCAGTCTTGAGATATTTCTTGGCCCAGTCTTGACGTTTCAGCTTGTGTGTCTTGTTCAGTGGTGGTCGTCTTTCAGCCTTTCTTACCTTGGCCATGTCTCTGAGTATTGCACACCTTGTGCTTTTGGGCACTCCAGTGATGTTGCAGCTCTGAAATATGACCAAACTGGTGGCAAGTGGCATCGTGGCAGCTGCACGCTTGACTTTTCTCAGTTCATGGGCAGTTATTTTGCGCCTTGGTTTTTCCACACGCTTCTTGCGACCCTGTTGACTATTTTGAATGAAACGCTTGATTGTTCGATGATCACGCTTCAGAAGCTTTGCAATTTTAAGAGTGCTGCATCCCTCTGCAAGATATCTCACTATTTTTGACTTTTCTGAGCCTGTCAAGTCCTTCTTTTGACCCATTTTGCCAAAGGAAAGGAAGTTGCCTAATAATTATGCACACCTGATATAGGGTGTTGATGTCATTAGACCACACCCCTTCTCATTACAGAGATGCACATCACCTATTATGCTTAATTGGTAGTAGGCTTTCGAGCCTATACAGCTTGGAGTAAGACAACATGCATAAAGAGGATGATGTGGTCAAAATACTCATTTGCCTAATAATTCTGCACTCCCTGTATATATATGTATATATAGTACATTTTCCTAGAAAGGCATCTACTAAATTGTTAACCATCTTTTAAAGCACAGTATAATGTTTTATATAAAAAAATGGTGGTGATGTATATAGGTATTTTTGTGGCAGTACTGGATCAAAAGTAGTCTCTCCCAATTAAATAATCAAGCACAGAAAAAAAACTTCTACTTCCAGCAGAATTATTAAATTAATACAGCAACTTTATTCATCCTATATGGCATTAACAATCCAAAAAACACATCCAAGGGGAATCAAATAATAACAGTTTGACAGCATACCAAACCATGCATGTAATGGTAAGCCCAACAGGAGTTGCAGAGATTACCAGACATAAAAATAACATATAAAACAGAGAGAGACAAAGTTAGAATACTAGCGAAGGTCAGGAATATAGATAGACAGATAGATGGAAGGAACTAGCCAGGTCATGGTTAAACAAGCTGGGTTAGGCTCACAGAGGAACTAAACAATTTTATAAGCTATCTGAGGTCAAAAACAGAAAACACATTGAAAACTCAAGAAACACACTGATTAGGAACTACGGTAGCAATCATGACAGGGCACAGAACAAAGGACAAACCAGGATTAAGATTGGTCTTCAATTGCTCTGGGTTATCCCCTAATTTAGCTTTTAATACTCAGACTGCCTTCATTTTCACTCTTTAGTGCACTTCCATTCTAACTTCAAAACAGGACTATATAGGGTTACCTAGGTTCTGATTGGTCCACATCACCCCTGCAACTACCAAAAGTGCTTAAGGGAGGTTGCCTGGGTGACGAGACATTGCACGAATTGTCAGCATTTAAGGGTGCACCTGTGAGCAGTCAGCATCCGAATAGCCATGAGGAAGCAGTTAGATCTTCTGAACAGCGCTTTAGACACGTGACCTGCAAGGAGGACAAATCAGTGGTGCCGATCTTATAAGTAACGGTACAAGTAAAAAACCCACCTTGACAGCAAATAGTAAATGCACGTTATAAAAGCAAATCTTTATCGAAACTGCCTCCAGAAAGAAAATGTGTAATTTTTACAGCACAATGTGTTTACTTCAGTTCTTGTTATTTAAGTATATAATATATAATATATCTTATTTAAGTTATTGTTTTTTGTTCTTTTAATCGAACTTTAAAGGACAACTGTCATCAAATTTTTACTAGTCTTATTTTAAAAGTTTAAGAATTTTTTTTTTTTCATCTAGCTGAGCAGCCAGGGTGTTTCAGACATCATTGTTAAGTTGTTTTGGTGTTTAAAGTTTTCCTTTTTGTTAGAAGCTTTGGTGCCTGTTTGCTTGTTGCTTCAATCTGATAATGTAAAACACTGCTGTAGTAATAGGTGTGCGCAGACTATTGTATAAGGGTGTGCACCCTAATGCAAAAACACACAAGCCGTGTATATATATATATATATATATATATATATATATATATATATATACATATATACACATACACACACACTCAAACAGACTGCTGTGTGTGTGAGGGTGCTATGTGTAGGTGCTGTGTGTGTGTAGGTGCTGTGTGTGAAGGCGCTGTGTGTGTGTGTGAAGGTGCTGTGTGTGTAAGGGTGCTGTTAGTGTGTGCTGTGTGTGTATGTGTAAGGGTGCTGTGTGTGCTGTGTGTGTAAGGGTGCTGTTAGTGTGTGGTTAGTGTGTGTGTGTGTGAGGGTGCTGTGTGTGTAAGGGTGCTGTTAGTGTGTGCTTTGTGTGTGTGGGTGAGGGTGCTGTGTGTGTGAGGGTGCTGTATGTGTCAGTGTGCTGTTAGTGGGTGCTGTGTGTGTGAGGGTGCTGTGTGTAAGGGTGCTGTTAGTGTGTACTGTGTGTGTGTGTGAGGGTGCTGTTAGTGTGTATGTGTAAGGGTGTTAGTGTGTGCTGTGTGTGTGTAAGGGTGCTGTGTGTGCGAGGGTGCTGTTAGTGTGTGTATGTGTAAGGGTGCTGTGTGTGTAAGAGTGCTGTTAGTGTGTGCTGTGTGTGTGTATGTGTGAGGGTGCTGTGTGTGTAAGGGTGTTGTTAGTGTGAGGGTGCTGTTAGTGTGTGTGTGCTGTGTGTGTAAAGGTGATGTATGTGTGTGTGCTGTATGTTTGTGTGTAATGTGTGGGGGCTGTTTAGTTAATATCCCCCCTCCCTTCTTACCTTATGTAAGGAGGGGGGACCGTGCTCCCTGTGGGGCTAGAGTTCACTCTTGCAAGATCTGAGCGTTGCCGTGGTAACCGGGTCCTCTCCTGCCTCCCTCCCTGCCTGTGGGTCGGTGAGGGAGATCTTTGCCACGGGGATTAGGGTGCCTAGGCTCACCTCGTGCGCACGCCTATGGCTGTAGTGTTATCAATTTACCATAAAAATGTCATCAGACTGACAGTGAGCAGAGGGAGGCTCTTACACATTGAAGATCTTCAAACTATAAAGGTCTACACATTTACAGAGAAAACGCACATCATGACATTGTCAAACCATGTGGATGCTTCTCCTAGAGAATAACTAAATTCAATGCTTCTCTTTGAAGGGGGTGATCAAAATATATTAAAACAGCAAACTTAATGGTATTCTCAAACATGTACAGTTGTAATCATAATGATTTAACCCCCCATTGAAAATCAGGTTTATTGTCAACATTTACACTGGGGATTTTAGCTGTTTTGCAAAGAACAAATCAAATAAAAGCAATTGAAATAGCTCAACAAAATGAATGCTTCAAGTGGTTTCCCCTAATTCAACTGAAAATCCAACTTATGATGACTTCTCCAGGCTCAAAATGATTCAATGCCTTGATGGCAAGCATTCTTAGTACTTAGTAAAGCACCCTTGTGCTGTTATGACATGCTGCAAATGAGATGCATAGCCAAACACCAGCTTCTGGCAGCATTCCTGAGAAATATTAGCTAATGAGCAATGGCCTCTAGTTTAGTAATATTTTTGGCTTTGCATGCTGCAACCACCTTCTTTAAATTCCACCAGATATTTTCTATGGGGTTCAGGTAAGGTGGCCACTGTAGAATTTTCCAGGACTAAGCCTTGGTGGAATTTGAGGTGTGCGTGGGATAATTGTCTTGTTGGAAGGTCCAATGATGCCCAAGCTTCAGCTTCTTTACAAATGGCATGATGTTTTCTTCTAGGATTTCCTAATACTTTAGTGAATGCATCTTACCTTCCACACACTGCAGGTTTCCAGTGCCAGAGGATGCATAGCAGCCCCAAAGCATCACTGAGCCACCAGTATACTTAACTGTAGGCAAAGTGTCCTTTTCAGCATATGCATCATTCTTTTTCCTCAAGACATACCGCTGATCCATTGGGCCAAAAAGTTCCAGTTTTGTTTCATTGCTCCACAGAACAGAATCCCACAACTTCTGTGGATTATTTATATGGATTTGAGCATATTGGAACCAGCTTTTCATGTGCTTTTGGGTCAGTGGTGGTGTACATTATGGAGTTTGAGCATGGAAACCCTCTGTGTTTATTATGGACTTTACTGTGCTCACTGAAACCTCAGTGCCTGTTGCACCACATCTTACTGCAGGTCTTTTGCAAGGTTTTTCACAACCTTTTCATTTGTGCCCCGGGAGATCCTGATTTTCAATGGGGGTTGAATAATTTTGATTATAACTGTACATATTAGTTAGCTCATCTGCACCACATCTAATGGCATGCAAGTCCACTAATTTTCTAAAGATAGTTTTAGAATAGATAACTATTCCAACAGTGAGTGGAAAAATTGTAAATATGGGTATACAGAAAGAATTCCTTATCTTCCACTTATCTCACCTAGCCAAATAAGCCCCATACAAGGCTCAGAAAAATATGAAAGAATATTTGAGTAACAAAATCTTCAGGTAATATACTCTAGGTGACCAGGAGAGTGGAATAGGAACTATGATTACAGATATGAAATTATAAAAGAACAAAGTCAAAATTACAAATAGAATAGAACAAATACAATGATACTAATATATAAATGAGTAAATACAAATAGCAGTCAAAAATAGTCTTAATATATGTAAGAGCCCAGAATGTCCCAGATAATCGGAAGTCACTTAGTATAATCTGACTTGTATAATACAATGTAACAGTATGATGGGGTCACATTCCTGCTATATAAAAGCAACAGGTTGTCATAAAATGAAACTGTAAATATTACTATAGTATCTATATTATCAATAAAGATACAGAATCTTCTCAGGTGAGAATATACCAAAGACTACTATAATAGGTCTAGGCAAAGTGTAAGCTCTCCGATCTCTTCCTTCTAAAAGATAAACACTTTAATTATGTAAAAATGGTTAAAAACACTTACAAGAGTGCCAGGAATACGAGCATGACAATAGATCTGGCAAGTCCCAAAGTGCTAATAAATCGTCCCCAGAGTCTCCGCTTCTCCTCCAGCCGGCTAAGGAATCATATCCGGAGACTCGCATTCACCTTGTGCGTTCCACTGAATGGCGGCTTCCGCGTTCCACTGTAGCTGTTCCCAATTGGTTGTCTGTAAGTATAGACACGCCTTACGCGTTTCGTGACTAATCATTTTACCCCACTCCCTCTAGCATGAAAACTCATTGAGCAGGGCCCTCAACCCCTCTGTTCCTGTGTGTCCAACTTGTCTGGTTACAACTACATGTCTGTTCGTCCACCCATTGTAAAGCGCTGCGGAATTTGACGGCGCTTTATAAATATCATAATAATAATAATAATATGTCACTTCTTCAGAGGCATACATCTAATACGTTGCCACAGGTTTAAATAGCCAAACAAGTCAACAGCTAATTGGCTCATTACATACTTAAAGTGCTATAAATGTACCTAATGATTTCAGTATTAGTAAATTAATATTTGATTAGTTGTAATAATTGGTAATTAGACCATTACATAAATAAAATGAAATGTATCCTCCTAACTATTTAGGGGAAAATAGATCACATTAGTTAATAATTAAATAATTGTCATTGCTTTACAAATTAATTACAAAATTGTGCCAATGACATTACATATAGAATGAAATATAGAAATTATATGAATAGTAACAAATAGTAAAAATAGACCCCTGATTGTAATACCCCTATATGGTCTATTTTTACTATTTGTTTCTATTTATATAATTTCTATATTTCATTCTATATTTGATTACATTAGCACAATTTTGTAATTAATTTGTAAAGCAATGACAATTATTTATTTCTTACCTAATGGGATCTATTTTTCCCTAAATAGTTAGGAGGATACATTTCATTTTATGTAAAGGTCTAATTACTAATTATTACAACTATCAAATATATATTTACTATTAGTGGAGTCATTAAGTAGATTTATAGCACTTTTAAGTATGTAATGAGCCAATTAGCCGATGACTTGTCCGATTATTTAAACCTGCCGCAAAGAATGAGACGTTTGCCTCTGAAGAAGTGACGTATTAGTCACGAAACGCATAAGGCGTGTCTGCACTTATAGACAACAAATTGGGAACAGCTACAGTGGAACGCGGAAGCCGCCATTCAGTGGAACGCACGCAGTGAATGCTATTTCTCTGGATTTGATTCCTTAGCCGGCTGAAGTGAAGGGGAAGCTGAGATTCTGCAGACGATTAACTTGCACTTTGGGACTTCCCAGATCTATTGTCATGCCAGTATTCCTGGCACTCTTGTAAGTGTTTTTAACCATTCTTACACTGATTGAAGTTTACAGAGAAGACTATGTCTCTGTGTTTATCTTTTAGAATTAAGAGATCGGCATGCTTACACTTTGCCTAGACTTATTAAAGTAGTCTTTGGTATATTCTCAGTTTCCTTTTGTGGCAACGTGTTGCTTTTAAATAGCAGAAGTGTGACTCCATCATACTGTTACATTGTATTACACAAGTCAGACTATACTAAGTGACTACCAATTATGTGGGACATTCTGGGCTCTTACATATAGTAAGACTAGTTTTGACTCCTATTTGTATTTACTCATTTATATATATTAGTATCATTGTATTCTATTCTATTTGTAATTTTGACTTTGTTCTTTTATAATTTCATATCTGTATGCATAGTTCCTCTTCCACTCTCCTGGTCACCTAGAGTATATTACCGGAAGGTTTTGTTACCCACTAATTTTCTAATTTGTAAAAAAAAAAAAAGCGTTATAAGAATATTATTAATAAGTATTGTTATTGTATTATATATTAATATACTAAAATAATTAAGCATTCAGCACATTTTAAACTAGCAAAGTAAATAATATTCATTTATTACCCTAACTTGTTCATGTTTAATTGTTTTTGCTTTAAATTTGCAGTATATTCATTAATATAAGCTAACTTATGAACCAACATTAATTGTAGTTTATCAGCTCTTACTTGTTTGGCTCTTTTTAAATCAGTTATTCAATACATTTATAAATAGTATTAAACGTGTTGTAGAAATAAAAAATATTCCAGTTGTAGATTTGCATTTTAAGTGATAAATATGGATGGAATCATATTAAATTAAAATGTTTTCCAAATTTAAAGCTCTTGAAATGTCAACTTCCATTTGTGGCATGCTAATTTGTATATATTAATAATTGTAAGTAATTTTGACATATCTTTATCTGCATACTTGTGTATGATACCTTATTAATGTGCATCCACTTCTAGTTTAAGAAACATCACAAAACAGGTTAAAAGCTATTCAATCATATTGCTTTGGATGGATCTGGGCCAAAATTGAACAATAAATTGTCACAGAGCATTCAGCATAATTGTATATGACATGATGAGAATACTGAGAATTTATATAAAGGAACATTTCCCCTTACCCCTGGCCATAAAAACCCTTTATTTATTTATTAGAGCAAGTAGCTGCAAAAAACCTGGAGCCATACATAGAAGATATTTTCAAACATCTAGAGGTGGAATGGAACTTCAGAATACCTACTATTGAGAGATGCCATAGAGTAAATAAACCGAGAGGTGTCCCAGACCACCTCCCAAGAGATGTGTTGATATGCTGCTCTTCTTTTAAACTCAAGACTCAAATAATGAGTGCTATAAGAAGCAAAAAATGCGCTGAAGAATATGAAACCCTGAAAATATTTCAGGACCTTTTATGGTCAACCAGACAAAAGAGGAAAACTTTCTTTGACAGTACAACAATTTTGAGATATAATAACATCAAATACTGATAGAGGTTCCTCACAAAAATTATCATATCACATGAAGGAAAAACTATATCTATCGACCAAGCAGAGGACCTAAAAAACTGGCTAACTGCAAATGACATTCGAAGTGGCCCCAAGCACTCCTCAACAAACAGTGAGGCTCCAACTACCTGAAGGAAAAAAGGAGAAGAGAAAGAATACAAGAGACACTTAATTTATAAGCACGGGAGAGATTGTGAAAGCACAAGGGAATAATCAATATCACAAGTAAAGAAGAAAAGTTATAAATACGGCAGGATAAGATGAAGTACACAGACAAGAAGTTAAACAACACACAAACGGAAATATATCACCTATAGAAAAAAGGCACAAATTAAATTAATAAGGAAATTGTATAATTGCATATTAAACACTAAGAAAAACAAGAAGATATAACGATACAGAAATAAACACACCCACTCAAGGATATCTATAAATACTTAAAGGGTAATAGGAAAAAGGGGGGAAAATAAGTCCAAATAGAGAGATTATTTTAGGAAGAACACAAGTTTTACACGAAGAAGGAATACAAAAATAATTTATAAAAAAAAAAAATGTAAGGATTAGATATAAGGTAAAATGTGGGTGTGGCTTAAATTATGGGGGTCCTGTAAGGTATTCAAACTTGGCAAACCACTTTCCTATATGCTTAAAAGCACTTAAAAGGGGGCTCCCTCTAGATCGTAAACCCTCAGCACGCTTTTCCCACAAGACAAGTGGGACCCATATCCGAGTAATGCCTGATATTACTCGAGATGCTGTATGGCAGGGCACTTCTGCCATAGAAAACCTACTTCTTAGGTTGATTCTAAAATTTTGGAATACCTGGTTTTTGATGCAAATATAAATTATTTTCTTGTTTTTAGTTTCATAATAAACTTTGGAGAGAAAGAGCCCCAAGAACAGACAGAACAGTTTAAATTAAGTTAGTTTCAATAAATGTACAATCTTAGAGTTTTTAACAAAACATAGGGTACAAATCTTCGACCTACAAGAAACACACTGGATAAAATCCAGTATGAACAATAGGTTCATCAAGATACCCCACCATCATAAGCGCTTCTATGATAATAAAAAAAAAAAGAGGTGTCATCTTTCTGTTTGAAAAAATGTTTCCCTTGATATTAAACATGAAGAACTAGATCCAGAAGGCCGGTACATCATTTTAGAATGTGAAATCAATAATAAGTTATTTACAATAGCCAACATATACGCACCGAATAAATCTACAATACATTTTATCGCAAAAGTCCTCAAGAAGATAGAACAGATTAAACAAGGACTGGTACTATTAATGGGGGACTTCAACTGTGTAATTGATCCCGTGAAAGATAGGAAGAGCCAGAAAGATTGAAAGAATAAGATAACACGTGGAAATAGATTGCAAAATGTATTGAACAACTACAATTTGAGTGATATATGGAGAACATTTCACCCTTCAGACTTAGACTGTACATGTTACTCTAGAACATACAATTCTTATTCTTGAATTGACCTTATGCTGGGAAATGTGACCATGCTTCATCTGATTAAAAAAATAGAGATAAAAGATAAAACATGGTCAGATCATGATAACTTTCACGAAGATTGGTGCTTAAAGGATTGCACACTACATAAGAAGAATAATGTGGATGAGATTAAAAAAATAACTAACCTTTTTTTCTTAGAAAATAAAACTAAAGGCACACCAAGAGGTCATATAATAAAAATGGTATCCACCGAAAAAAAGAAAGGAATACCCCCTCTAGCTAAGTTATATATAGTTATATATAACACTAACCGACTGTAAAAAACAAAATAAAACAACACCCTCCATACAAACAGCAAGGAAAATTGTAGAAATAGAAAAACAGATAAATGATCAGTTAATGGATGAGGCAGTCAAGCAGTTAGAATCCCTACAATCAAAATGGTATTTGAAGGGTAATAAACCAGAAGCACTAATGACCAATAAAACCAAAAAAGAAAAACACAAAAGAGCAATATACAAAATAAAGGATAAAGAAACTTATCTATTGACCCCAGAAAAAATAGGAAAAGCATTTGGAAAATTCTATCAGGATCTATATAATTTACCAGAAGAAACATATGGTAAAGAAGAAGAAATAGATACATTCTTCCAAAATATACATATGCCAAAAGCTGTACCTGACCAATTAAAAAGGATAAATCAACCGATAACAGAAATAGAGGTTAGCAAATCAATAGATAAGCTTAAACCAAAGACTGCACCAGGCCCAGATGGTTTTACTACTAAATGTTATAAATTAATGAAAGAGCAATTAAAAGGAGAACTCGTTAATATTTATAATTATATAATGAGAACAGGACATTGTCCTGGAGAGTTGCTGAGAGCAAACATAGTTCCCATCACAAAAATAGACAGAAATTCAGAGACGATCAGTAACTATAGACCGATTTTGTTAATTAACACTGATATTAAAATCTTCTCTTCTATTCTGGCGGAAAGGCTAAAAATAGTTATACCACAATTAATTAACAACGATCAAGTGGGGTTTATACCAGAGAGGTCACCCATCAACAATCCCAGAAAAAGAATTAATATATTAAAAGAAACAGAAAAAAATAAAACAGAAAGCGTTTGATAGGGTGGGTTGGGGTTTTATGTTTGCGACACTAAAACAACCTGGAATCACGGGTTCAATACTACAAGCGATATCAGCCTCCTACACAGATCCATCAGTAGAGGTTATAGGGTCAGGATTCACATCACAAAATATCAATATAAAAAATGGGACAAGACAAGGTTGCCCAGTTTCTCTGCTATTGTACATAATGGTTTTAGAACCCTTAGCAACTTCAATAAGACAAAACAAAAAATTAAAAGGCTTTACCAACATTTCTGGACAAGCAAAGTTAAATATATATGCAGATGATATTCTATTAACATTAGAAAATCCTGAAATCTCGGTCCCAGAGTTACTGAAGGAAATATAAATATACTCTAAAGTCTCAGGATACAAAATGAACCTAGAGAAATCAATATATACTGTTAAAATATGGATTAAACAGTAACCAACTTTCTTGTACAAAATATAGGGCTTCCTGATAATAAGGATAGACTAAGTTATTTAGGCATAATCATAACTCCAGATTTAAAAGATCTAATCAAAGCTAATTTTCGACCCTTAGTAAAACAAACCAATAAAAAAACTAAAGGATTGGAAAGGACTAGGCTTTTCTTGGTTAGGTAGAATTAACATTCTAAAAACATACATTTTACCAAAATGCCTATACTTATGGAGAATGATACCTCTTAATTTCCCAGAAAATTGGTTAGCGTTATTTAATTCATCGTTCTGCAAATTTGTATGGGCAGGCAAAAAATCTAGAGTGAAAATGAAAAATCTAGCTTGGTCAAAGCAAGATGGAGGTCAGGGGTTTCCAGAAATTATGCAATGTTACCTGGCTAGCAGACTCTTCCACATTTTGCTCACCCAAAATTATACTTGAAAACTAGAGAAATCTCAATGTATCTTTCCTGGTAAAATTGTTTATAAATAAATAAATATGGCAACCAAAGAAACTTGGTACAATATGGAAAAAATGAAAACATGGGTAAAGAATTTGTCCTCATTATTTTCGGTTCTAGATCTGCATAAAAAAGTGATTGAAGATGCACCGAGCAAATCACAGATACTTAAAGAGCTAATGAGCTGGTGGGATAAAATCACATTCAATTTAGGATTTAGAAATAAAATAATAGAGGTGCTTCCATTCTCTATGATTTCAGACATGCTGGAAAATATAAAAATAGACACCTTGAAAACCAAGGGGATTAGGGAATTCAAAAATATTGTAATGGAGAATAAAATTAAACCCTTTGGGCAAATCATGGAGGAATTCAGCATCTCCAGTAATGAAACCTTCAATTATCTGAGAATCAAGGGCTTAATTTCAGAATATTTATCCAAGAACAAGGAGGTGAAAAATATAAAACTCTGACATCTTCTTGAACTAAAGAATTATAAAAACCTATTGGCAAAATGCGCTAAAGTTATATTTGGATGGAGACATGATAAACCAATAGGATTGATCAATAAATGGGAAAAAGAACTACCAAGTATCCATAGAAGAAGAAGAATGGCTAAGTTCCCTAAATAAAGTATATAAACATATACATTGCCTAAATCTCACAGAAACACAATTTAAACGTGTTAATAGATGGTATTTGACACCTAAATTTAAATAAAATCTTTCCAGAGGCATCAGACAGGTGTTGGAAATGCAATGTTAATGAAGGTAATCTGATTCACTGTTGGTGGCATTGTACTCCTATAAGTCAATATTGGAAGGATGTAATGAATGCAATTTATCAAATAACAGGAATGAAAATTGAGCCGGAAGTAGTTTTATTAAACCTAAAGTGGCCCAAAATGCCCAAAAAGTACAAATGGTAACAGTACATATCATTACGGCAGCTAAACTTCTTTTAGCCCGTAATTAGAAAACCGTGACAATTCCGCACACCCATGAATTAATAACTCAAGTTATATGGCAAGCGAAAATAGAAAGGGGTATACTGACGAACATAGGAAACAGATGCATTCAGATAGAGGATTTGAACACATGGATAAATAAATTGGAATCTATAATTTAACAACCGCCATAATGGTGTAAAAGTTCCTATGGGTCCCGAAGATCCCATTAAAACGGGCATTTAAAAAAATAAATTAAAAAAAGGATGAAAAAATAAATCATATTACACCACATATAATGGTGTGTTCTCTCTCTCTCCAAGGACAGGCAAGTAAAATAAATCAATAACTAAGAATCTATAACAGGAAGCTAGATACTGTAGGGGGGGTGTTGGGGTGGGAAGAACTAGAGCTTAAGCCCACTACCTCCTCTGTCTCTTCTCCTCTTATACCCATAAACCTTTTAAACAAAGAAGAGAACATATTAAATACAGAGATGAGGAATGGGGTTAGACAATAGGGAACAAGGGAGGAGATATTTATGATGACAAGAATACCTAGGCTAGAAACAAGAAGCACCAGATAAAATATGTAAGCTAGGTATATGTCTGAAAAAGAAAAGAAAAAACAAAACAAAAAACCTTTATTCACTTATCTGATTCACTTACCTAATTCATCCTCTGACATCCAGGAACCTAATGCATGCCCTTTAGGGGCTTTCCTATCGGGTTTTTCAAGATGCTGTACATCAAGCATGTCAAACTCAAAGGCTAACATGGGCCAAATAAACAAGGTTTATGTTTATGTGGGAGCGCAAAAAAACAAAAACTTCAGTTTTCATTGAAACGTAGGTTTATTTAGAAAAGTACAGTATAAAAATGTTGTCTAACTGACACTGAACGTCCTCACACTCGTAGGGCTTCTGTGGCGGACCACAAGTAAATCACCCCCATAGTAAAATAGCTCCAACCAGTTGTGTAAATAGTTATTGTCAGTTGTCAGAATATTTATATCGGCTGACATCTTGTGCTAAGATAGAAATTAAAAGTGTCTACTGCCAGTTACACTTAAAACCAAGCTGACTCCATTTTGGATTTTTGATAAAAATTTCTGTCTAACTCCAGTCATTAAGCATGAGCTAAAGAATGCGTTATTTAAACAAGGCAAGTGATAAGGAATGAAGTCTCACAGCAAGAAGGGGGATGGAATACTCTTCTTAAAATTTAATGGAATAGAAATAATTTTAAACCAGATAACAGTTATAGATAACACTTACTAATTAATTTTACTTTCTAACTCTTACAAGGTCCCATTGTAAGAAATGAGGTGAAATTAAGGATAGGAGGTGTCAATTCTAGAATTACAACACACATTATAGACATGAAGTCTGGTGTGAGCCTTTGAAGCTGACAGCAAATTTGAGTTATAGTGGCCATTTAGATAAGCTGAAATTACGTCAAAATCGTCATCAAAATTAGTTAACTCTTTCCAGGACAAGAAATTTTGGTGATGTAAGGGTGCCATCTACTGACCAAAATTTAGATGGTGGTCTGTGGGTTTTCCCCACCTTCAGTTCCCTATTTGCCAGATCAACTGACGTGCAGAGAGTCTGGCTCTTTAAAAAGTGAGAACAAAGGGAAGAGAGACATTCAGAGAGATTCAGGACACTCTGGGACTTACACTCAACTCTCAAACTCTCTTGGACACAACTCAAGAAACACTTCCTGGACACTTAGAATTTTACTATTACTTTCTAACCAACACCACTTTCTCTATCACATGCACACCTCCATACAATCATCACTCATACTTGCATTCAAATTCCTGGGACTATCTAATCATCGGATAAGATCATCTGATGAGAACATCTACAACATAACTGGTAATTATGCTGGCTTTATTTAATTAATCTAAATTAATTAAAATTTTACATAGCAGGAATATATGCCTGGATAAATTGTCAGATTTCAGCTTAGAAACCTTAGTTAACTAATGAATATATGGTTATAAAAATTCCATTACTGCAGGTGGAATTAACATTAACGGTATATTTACGGTATTATTTACCAACAGGTTAGCATGACACATGTTATCCAGAAATATTGACTTGCTCTGATATAAGATAGAAAATCTTATGTAGGGAAATTAAAATTCGGGTAAGAAAAATCTGGTAGATGATTCTTATTGGATGGTTCTAGGAATGGTGTGATATGAACATTGTTTAATTGAAAATTGCAATAGAATAGGATATCATATGCCTAGGAGGATTCTAGCAAGCATTGAAAGAGTTAATCAGTGTGGTCTAACTGTCAGCCAAAGTTTTTATGGCTACTCGCTGCACTGTTGTATTCTGTGGAATTCTGTGTTCTGTATGAAGTTGTTTGCTAAATTGTCATAAATCTTGACAAGTTTTTGACAACTGGATTGCTGTAGCCATTGTACTGTGTTTAGCCATTGCCATTGTACACGATGTTATACCTAAATATTCACTGATTATTATTACGCATGTTACATATTATTATTATTTTATTATATTGTCACAATAAATTCTATTTTTATAAAGAAATTGTGATTTGTTGTATGGAGTAAAAATACGCATAATGATCGTTCTCTAGAATCTAAGAGAATTAAATAGTGGGTAATTCTCAAGATATCAATTTTGATGTAATAAAAATTATTAAATTTAATTTTAATAATTTTAATGAAAATATTATTTTTAATATTTATCACCCCATAAATATCCCCACACTTTACAGCATTCCCCTCACACATTAGTCAAGACATAATGCTGGGAGTAGATCTGTTTAATGCAGGCAAAGTTTCAGAATTTATACATACAGTAAAGTCCTTCCCTGTGCCTGAGAGATAATTGAGTCAGGAACTGTACAAACTCAATTATCTCCAGTTACAAAAAAAGTATAACAGTTTTTAAACACTCCCAAAGTACCTCCAAAATACATGGAATCCCCTCAAGAGTCACAACCCTGGATAACCCTGATCTGAGTGACTATCGTATCCAAAAAACACTCAGATCGGTTCGGTGGTTTGAGATTGTCATCGAGGTAAACTTTTTGACCGTCCATCCACGAGCTAGAAGCCCAAAATAGTTCCAGAGGAATCTTGGCAATCGGCAGTCTCCGTTCGCAGACTTCCATATGAAAACCACACAAATTATTTCAAGTGTCGAATGCTCAAATTATTCGGTAGTTTGTATCTCCTGAACGCCATTCATATGGGTGGTTGGGAACTTGAACAGGCAGCAGATCCATCTTCACTGGTGTTTGCGGGAGTGCCTAGCCAAAATCAGTTCGAGGCACTCAACGACCAACTACCGCTGCCTGTATTCGGGAGACAAGATGGCCACCATCTATTCTGTTAACCACGTGCGTTCAGCTGTACGAAATGGCGGCCATCCAGGAGAGCATTCATTAGTTGTTTCCCTTGTGGTTTCGCACTTGTTAATGGACGGTTCTAACATTCTAATAAGCTATGGGGCTGGTCCTCATAAGGTTACAGAAACAGTGAGTATATCGAGGGAATGATAGCATTCAAAGAGGTAAAAGGTACTAGTAGTGTTAGTGATGGGACATTCATTCACAGCTTCAAAGTAAACAAAAAAGCTAATTTATTTTAAGGAGATGTGCATTTGCATATAACCAATGTTTCAGTCCAACTACCTTGACATATTAAGAAACGTTTGTTAATAGGACTGAAATGGTGAATGTATGCTGTTGCATAGCTGTAAAAAACAAATGACGCTATCTTGTTGATTGTGAAGTCCTATGAGTGTGTTCTTCACTTTGGCTGAGATCATCAAACTTGATGATCTCAGCCAATCCTATGCTTTCCCATAGGAAAGCATTAGTAGGCTATTGTGCATATGTCCCAAAAAGCTGCACGGCCAATCAGCATCTCCATGGCGAGCGTTCAGTGCCTCCATGCAGACACAATCTAATACATTGCCCCTCCCCCATTCTAATACGCATTAACACTACTCTAATTTAATAGAAAGAATACAAAGATAGGTCAGCGCTAGATAACAGCAAAGATAATAATACTGTGAGTCTTATTCCAGATGTGCAAATTGTCACATATAGGATAGTCTATTATTCAGAAGATAGGTTCAACTGTTGTTCCTTATACTGGGGGGTCTTGTTGTCTTGGGTCTTCGTATGTGGGTGAGAAGAAACACAGAAAAACCTAATAGTGCAGTAAGCCAGGCTAAATAGGCCTGTAGTTAAATAATAGCATTGCACTCACATTTGAGAGAGATATTGCCAGCTCTAGTATGAATCGCCTATAGTGGTATAAACCCCACTATTTAGAATATGATGGTGGTGGGTCTTGACTGGTAGTTGTCTGGATGTTCAAAGACAAAAAAAAAAAACACAGATAGTACTCTCAGTAAGACAGAGGTAATTGTATGAAAATAAAAGTTCTACTTACAGACATAGAGCAGGCTCATTGCTCTGTGGTGCCAGCGTTGGTGGTATAATCCCCATTTATGGATGTACTTGGGAGTAGTAGTAGATGAATAATCCTAAATAGTGGGGATTTTTACCACCATAGGCGATTCATACTAGAGCTGGCAATAGCTCTCGCAAATATGAGTGCAATACTATTATTTAACTACAGGTCTATTTAGCCCTGGCTCACTGCACTATTAGGTTTTTCTTCTCACCCACGTCCAGAGATCCAAGACAACTAGACCCTCCAGTATAAGGAACAGTTGAACCTATCTTCTGAATAAGATACTATCCTATATGTGACAATTTGCACATCTGAAATAAGCTTCAAAGTATTTACTTTTATTTAATTTTATTTCCTTTTTTATAAAACTTTTTTATGATATTTTACTGTATTTTGTTTAATTACATGTGGCGCAGCCCTTATCTGTCTTTTACTTTTTCTAATTTAATACACTGCCCTTCCACCCTCCCCCCAATTGAATTCACTGCCCAACTCCCTCCCCCAATTTATTTTAAATTCTTTATTTTACTTGCGCATAGGTATTACAGACAGGCTGGCAATGCCACAATAGCTAAAGCTAACCACGCGAACCACACAAAAGAAACATTAGTCTGGCATGCAAGGTCATAGCACATTTTTATATAACAAAATAAGTCGCTTATGTCATAGGTACTGCACAATATGCTTTACAGTAAAAAAAAAGAACTACATGAGACAGTGTGGCATGTGAGAAAAGAAACTGAATATCACAAAACTGAGGAACACATGCCTTGGCTACTAAAGATCCATGAGCCCAACCATATGCTTGGCCAATCAGTGGAGCAGGATGATAAAAAGAAAACATAAGGAAAGCAAGTCAAACATGAAGAGACACCTCCTGTCCCCACCTAGAGACCACTCAACCCCCTCCACCAGCAGGACACAGTCCTTTCAAACAGACATGATTCCTCCGGCATGCCGCCAGACTGTCACCCAGGTAGTAAAACTAGTTGCTGCAGAGTGTATTCGGGTCATCCCCTTGTAGTTGGTATAGAGGAGTCCTCCAGTTATTCTACTCATATTTTATAGTGGCACAGCTGTAGGGCACCAAGCGCTCTCTGTTGTGGGCCTGTGGTGTCAATTGTTAGCGCCTGGGTCATACCATTAGAGCCGCAGGTATGCCAAGTGCTGGTTCCATGGTGGTCCACAGAGGGCGCCAAGACCCCCGAGGGAGGCCGCCTTCTTCACAGCGTGCTCGAAGTTTAGAGCAGGCGTCACCGCCATCTTGAGAGGTGAGTGTTATCTGGGCCCCAGGGTGGACTGGGATCAACCCCCCCACCCCGCCCCCAAAGGGCTACAATCTTAAGGGGAAAGTGCTTGCCAGAACACTTAAATGAGACGAACTAGTCTGGGTGCCTATAGTTTCCCTTTAACTAAAAGTAAATGTTAAAATTAAAAATTAATATATCTTACTGTACACAAACACCTTCCAATTGATTAGATGCCACTATCATTCAATTAAGGAATGAAATTATATAGTATCATGTATTAAAAGTACTTATTTCTGCAACAATATTACCTCTATAGTAATTTAAAAATATATACTCTAATATATACAAATTGACTAGTATTTTTAAGATATAGCGCACATAAAATTGGCTAAAAATAACTTGCTGGAGACATTACCATAGAACCTATAGCTATACTATGTTAAAGCAAGTCAATATTATAAATATCAGCATATTGCTCTTTTAATTATAGCCATATGCTTATGGACACTAAAGAGAGTGCTTTATCAGCAAGTATCAGAGAATAATGGAATATGGATTGAGCTTTACTGTTTCCAATTAAAATTCACAGCAAGCAAAGGCATCATGTTGTCCTGAGAGAAAATCGTCCTCATTTGAATTTAGTAAGATGGTGAAAAGTTTACAATTTACATCTTTCAATTATTGCTTGTCATTTGAAAACTCAGTTTTCTATTTCTGAAGATGTTAATTAATGCAAAACCATAGGGAGGTGTTGTTAACATGTAACCTAAAATATTACATTTTAAATTGTATTATAGCAATGCAATGACATCCTTGTAATTATGTGTGTAAGTTGTGATTGTAATTATTGGATACATATGGTCTTTTGAAGAGAAGGAATTTTTTTGCGATGCTATCATTCAAGCTACTAAAAAAGGGAATGATGTCAAGGAGAGCACAGATATGGTCATACATTATAGGCTTTTCTTGTCAATCCAAATGTTTGTACAAATATGCAAATGGTTCATGTTAGGTATATCACACTGAAATCAGCCAGACTATAGAGGTTTCACATGTTTTATGTAAAGGTCTACATCATGGTCATTGGAAAAATATTCCTTGGGATACTGAGAATTTATTTGAAAAAATCTGCCCACTCCTCTTAATGTTTGACACATCCTATTAACAGTGTCTTTGCAATCGAAATCAGAACCAGGATATGTTAGGCTATTGCCAATTTGAATTATATAATTTGTTGTTTGTATCTCACATTGCTGTTTAGTTGACCACTGAAAGAAAATAAAAAGGACTGGAGATAGTGAAATAGCACCTAATAAATAAAGACACAAATAAAGACTCATTCCAGAACCAGACACAAGTAGTTCATTTCAGAGCAAATGTGGAAGCTTTCAAGAAAGTAAGTGTGCTCTTGGCTATAGAACATATAACAATACCAAACACAAGGAGAAATACTAATACATAAAAGAAAACACAAAAAAATTCATTAATTTAAAATGTTCATAGACTTTGAAAAAAAAATCTTTTTATTAAAACATTTCTTTTATTTTCCCTTGTGTTTGGTATTGGCGTAAAGTCAGGGGTCCTCAGACTCGGCCCCCCAGATGTTGCTGAACTACAACTCCCATGATTCTCCGGTTATCTGTGTAATTCAAAGAATCATGGGAGTTGTAGTTCAGCAAAATTTGGGGGGCCTGAGTTTGAGGACCCCTGGCGTAAAGGATTGAGTTGTGTAGATGTTGTTTTTAGGGAAGAGTATTTTTATTAATATATATTAATTGATTAATTCAGTTGTGGATGAGTTTACACTTACACTATCTATATTTTGGTATAGAATATACAAGCCATTTTACATGTGGAATTATATGCCCAGGACATACTTGAAAGCTGGAGAAATCTCAATGTATCTTTCCTAGTAAAATAGCATTAATAATAATGCTAGATTTTAGCATTTGTTCCAATATTTATGAGGTTATCAGTTGAGGAGAGGGGATTTTTGCCACTGTAAAATAATTCAAGAGCCTGGCAAACATATGCATTTATTAATAGAGAACATTTTATGTTTTTTAGATACAGTAACATGAAAAAGAAAGTACACCCTCTTTGAAGTCTATGGTTTTACATATCATGACTAGAGATGTCGCGAACTGTCCGCCGAACTGTTCGCGAACTGTCCGCCAGCGAACAATAGCGTGTTCGCGTTGGGCGAACATATCCGATATCCGAGGTTCCGGGTCAAAGTTTACTCAATGATGACGTATAGGGGTGGACCGGAAATCGGATATGTTCGCCCAACGCGAACACGCTATTGTTCGCCAGCGGACAGTTCGCGAACAGTTCGGCGGACAGTTCGCGACATCTCTAATCATGACATAATAACAATCATTTGTTCCTTAACCGGTCTTAAATACAACCTCAAATGAACACATGACATTTTACAACATGTCCCAATTTATTTAACAAAAGTAAATCCAAAATGGAGAAGCCATATGTGCAAAACAATGTACACTAGTTCCATAGGAATTAAGAGCCTAAGTAACAAACAGGTGCTGCCAATCAAATGCCTATGATTAATTGATCATCAGCAAGTGTGACCACCTCTATAAAAGCCAAGGTTTTAGCAGGTTGCTGCTCTGGAGCATTCGGGTGTGTATTAACACAATGCCAAAGAGTAAAGACATCAGCAATGATCTTAGAGAAGGAATTGCTGCTGCCCATCAAACTTGAGAGGGTTATAAAGCCATTTCCAAATAAAGTCTGTCATTCTACAGTGAGAAGGATTATTTGATAGTAGAAAACATTAAAAAAAAGTTGCCAATCATCCCAGGAGACATCCCAGCAGACAAGACAAAAGGGAGATGTTTGGCTATAATGCACAGCACGACGTTTGGCAAAAACCAAACACAGCATATCAGCACAAACACCTCATACTAACTGTCAAGCATGGTGAAGGAGGGGAGATGATTTGGGCTTGTTTTGCAGTTACGGGAACCAGGAACCTTGCTGTCATTAAGTCGACCATGAAATCCTTTGCATACCAAAGTATTCCTGAGTCAAATGAGAGGCCATCTCATTTCAGTTAAAGCTTGGCTGAAATTGGGTCATGCAATATGACAGTGATCCCAAGCACACCAGCAAATCTACAACAGAATGTCTAAAAAAGAAAAGAATCAAGGTATTGCAATGGCCCAGTCCAAATCTCAACCCAAGTGAAATGCTGTGGCGGGACCTTAAGAGAGCTGTGCATAAACAAATGCCAGCAAACCTCAGTGAACTGAAGCAACATTGTAAAGAGTAGGCCGAAATTCCTCGACAACGATGTGAGAGACTGATAAAGTCATTGCTGCTACAGTGAGGTAAAAAAGTATTTGATACCCTGCTGATTTTGAACGTTTGTCCACTGACAAGGAAATTATGAGTCTACAATTTTAATAGTAGGTGTATTTTAACTGTGAGAGACAGAATAACAAAAAGAAATTCAGAAAAATGCACATCAAAAAAGTGATAAATTGATTTGCTTGTCAATGAGTGAAATAAGTATTTAATCCCCTATCAATCAGCAAGATTCCTGGCTCCCAGGTGTCTTTTATACAGGTAACAAGCTGAGATTAGGAGCACTCTCTTAAAGGGAGTGCTCCTAATCTCAGCCCGTTACCTGATTAAAAGACACCTACCCACAGAATCAATCAATCATATTCCAAACTCTCCACCATGGCCAAGACCAAAGAGCTGTCTAAGGATGTCAGGGACAAGATTGTAGACCTACACAAGGCTGGAATGGGCTACAAAGCCATCGCCAAGCAGCTTGATGAGAAGGCGATAACAGTTGGTGTGATTATTCGCAAATTGAGAAAACACAAAATGACTGTCAGTCTCCCTCGGTCTGGTACTCCATGCAAGATCTCACCTCTTGGAGTTTCAATGATCATGAGAATGGTGAAGAATCAGCCCAGAACTACACCAAGGATATTGTTAATGATCTCAAGACAGCTGGGATCATAGTAACAAGAAAACATTTGGTAACACACTACAACCGTGAAGGACTGAAATCCTTCAGGTCCCCTTGTTCAAGAAAGCACATGTACAGGCCCATTTGAAGTTTGCCAATGAACATCTGAATGATTCTGAGGAGAAGTGGGTGAAAGTGTTGTGATCAGATGAGACCAAAATCGAGCTCTTTGGCATCAGCTCAACTAGCCTTGTTTGGAGGAGGAGGAATGCTGCCTAGACCCCAGGAACACCATTGAAGGGGTCAAACACTTATTTCACTAATTGAATTACAAATCAATTTATAACTTTTTTGACATTCATTTTTTTTTTTTGTTATTCTGTTTCTCACTGTTAATATTCACCTACCATTAAACTTATATACGGCTTATATCTTTGTCTGTACGCAAACATTCAAAATCAGCAGGGGATCAAATACTTTTTTCCTTCACTGTAAATGTGGTTGTACAAGCTATTGAGTGATAAGGTGTACTTCGTTTTTCACACATAGCTTCTCCATTTTGTTAAATAAATCGTGGCATAGTGTAATATGTCATGTGTTGTTTATCTGAGGTTGCATTTACCTAATTTTAAGATCTGCTAAGGAACAGAAACTAGTTATTATGTCCTGAAATTTAAAACCATAGAATTCAAAGAGGGTGTACTTTCTTTTTCCCATGACTGTATATTGTGCTATTAAAAGCTTAATTTTTTGGTTCAGTACTGCAGCACAAAACAACAACTCAATAGGGAGGTGGAGCCTGACCTCCGAGCAGTGCAGACGTGGGCAGCACAAGCTCCCGCCTAACATGAGGATTTGGGGGTAAAACCTGAGGCTCACGAGCCAAAATACTTACCACGGTGCACTACCCATGTTGGGGGTGCACTGCTAAATCGACTGACACCTCACTCGAGTCTGCTGCGGCCAGGAGACCGGAACGCTGAACTGCAGTCTAATAGAGCTGGTGCTGGGGAGAGGTGGCCGCTCTTCCTGACACTAGACTCACCAAGCGACTCAGTTGGACTTATCCCCTCCATTTGGACCAGTGGGGGTCACCCCCAATAACATAATTTGTACCATCAACATTTCCATTAGCATTAGCAACCTAGGTGTTAATACAGGCTTGTGTTGCAACAGCTTCCACTGCCATGGATGAAAATCCACTTGCATTTTCAGCAGATGTAAAGGAAAAGGCTGAAGAGCGACTGTATTGCTCCAACAAAGAAAAGTTTGGGATCACTTTGAGTGCCTCCAAGAAAGACGACTTGCAAAGTGCAAATTGTGTAGGAAGGAAGTGAGTAGGGGGTGAGTGAAGGGTCACTCACTAGTGCCAGCATGAAGCAACATCTGCAAAGATACCATAATTCTATATTATTGAATGAAAAATCAGAACAAGAAAGTACTAGGGAAGGGAGCAGTTCCACTGGTACTGTATATGACTCCGTTTTCAAAAGCTAGCACCAGCACTACCTACTCCACTACATAGAAATATAGAATGTGACGGCAGATAAGAACCAATTGGCCCATCTAGTCTGCCCAATTTTCATTAGTCCCTGGCCTTACCTTATAGTTAGGATAGCCTTATGTCTATCCCACGCATGCTTAAACTCCTTTCTGTGTTAACCTCTACCACTTCAGCTGGAAGGCTATTCCATGCATCCACTACCCTCTCGGTAAAGTAATACTTCCTGATATTATTTTAAACCTTTGCCCCTCTAATTTAAGACTATGTCCTCTTGTTGTGGTAGTTTTTCTTCTTTTAAGTATAGTCTCCTCCTTTACCGTGTTGATTCCCTTTATGTATTTAAATGTTTCTATCATAATCCCCTGTCTCGTCTTTCCTCCAAGCTATACATGTTAAGATTCTTTAACCTTTCCTTGTAAGTTTTATCCTGCAATCCATGAACCAGTTTAGTAGCCCTTCTATGAATTCTATCTAACTACTACCACAACGAAAGCAGTGAGGATGGTGAGAATAGTATCAGAAGGCAATAGAGACAGGTTGGATAGGAACAGTCCAAACCCTCATCATTCAATTAATTAAAAAAGAAAAAGTGGGAAAAAAATTAAAATAAACAAATAGAGTAGTTCCTCTTGTCTAGCTGCTAATGCCAGTGCCACTTACATCCACTCTTTCACTGATTAACAATTTTTTTACTGATTTGTAACGTTTTAAAAATTTCTAGTAAGAGATGGATTATCTGATTTGCAGTGTACTTTTGTTTATAGACAAACAACAAATGGATCAGTGCTAAGTGACCAGCCAGAAAATATATGAATACAGGCTGCAAAACCTAAAGTATGGGGCTCCCTCACAAACCTCAAAATAAAAGGGTGTACATAATAGAACAATAAATAGGTTGGGCCACAAATAGATAATATTAAAATAATGATAAAAATACCAATAGGTAAAAACAGTAAAATACAATTGAAGATTATGCTAACACAGTGTACATATAATCTAAATTTTATCAAGGACAGGAGGCAAATATTTTGCATTAAACTCTCTTTGCTAAACTCCAGCAGCATAGATTTAACAACAAGGTTTAGTGAAAAAACAAACAAACAAACATATTGGGTATAAAAGGCCTCTCCATCTTTAGCTCTTCCTCTTTCTTTGATGCGATATAACAAGAAACACATCCTTAAATTACAATAAACAACAACAATAACAACAACAATGAAGATTCAGATTGTAAATGATCCGAATCCCTAATGGAGGGTTTTCGTAGAGTGCGAAGATGATCCCATGCCTTGATCCATGAAGCGGAATCAAACTGAAAAAAAAACAGAAAGACGTGAAAAGACTTGGAAATTAACTGTTTGTCATATACACATAAATATATTTTAGAAATTTATCTAAAAAATCATCTAAACAATTAAAATAACCGCAAATCTCAATATGTGTGATAGTAATTAAAATCACATAATAGCCAAATAAACACACCTACAACGTCTTCAAATCTTTATTGAAGTAAAAACAATGAATCATGCAAACAGGGAGGGGATACAAAGGGGTGGGAAAATATTTGCCTCCTGTCCTTAATAAAATTAAGATTATAGGTACACTGTGTCAGCATAATCTACAATTTTCTAACATGACAGGAGGCTTCATATTTTGCATTTTTAAAGCTGCGGAAAAAAAGCAAAAGAGGCATTAGTAACCTGACGGAAATAAAAGACACAGGATGTACTTTCTCTTGTCCAGACCCCGGACCGCAAAATGTCGGTAAGCTAAGCACCCACCGAAAAAGCCCTCGACAGAGCTGCGCCCTGGATTGAGTGTGCGCCAAAACAAGTGTCTGCACCCGCTAAAGATAACAACAAGCGAACCCATCTCGCTAGATATGGTGGATGTGACTGGATGATGAGGTTCAGCAAATAAAATAAGAAGTTGCCTCGATGGGGATACCCGAAGGGGAGCAGTAAAATCTACATCCTTCTAGTGCCTGGGGCACATCGACTGACCAGGATCCCCTAAAACCATCCAGGCAACTAGGTCCAAGTTTCTTTGGAGGATCAGTGGATGTAATTCCCTTTGGGTGTTCGTCAACAGCTGCGGTAAGGATGATGGGAAGGGGTGATCCTCGAATAGTTCGAGTAGATCTTGGAACCATGAATTACTCGGCCATTGGGGAGTGATGATTAGCAGAATGATCTTGTGGATTCGTATATGGTGGAGGACTCTCGCCAACTTCGAGAAAGGAGGAAATGCCCCTTATATCAGCCAATTCTGGAGAAAAGCATCCACTGCCTCGCACTACGGATCTGGCAGTCAGCTGAAATATCTGTGTAACTGCTTTTGGTCAGAGATGCAAATAGGTCCAACTGGAGTTGTCCCCGTATAGTCCTCAGTATGCAGAATATCGAGACGTTCAGTCTCCAGACGCCGACATCCCTCCAGTGTTGAGAGAACCAGTCTTGTCTATTCCCAATAAGTATTCCGTATGTAATTTGTCACCTCTGTGAGGTCCCGGGATCGGGTTCCGCCCACAGGGTTTATGTATTGAACTGCTGATATGTTATACATGGGAAGGAGTATGCAGCAATTTGAGACATCTTTGGCCAGACTGCGAAATGCGAATGAGCCTGCAATGTGAACGAGCCTCCAGACAATTTATGTGGAGATTTGTCTCCTCTTCGGCCCACGGTCCACCTGTGGGAGCGTATGGGCAGTGGGCACCTCATCCCCATAAACTCGCTTCTGATTCCACAATGAAATCCAGCATGGATCCGAAAATCGATCTGCCATTCCACGTCTGCATGGGGAGTAACAACCAATGGAGTTCGGTCCTTACTTATTACCAGTGTTACTGGTATCCAAAGGTCGTAAGAGTGACCCGTCCATAAATAATGGGCTTTAAGCCATTGCATAGCTCTGTAGTGCAATGGACCTGGAAAAATCGCCTGGACGGATGAGGATAGGAATCCCACCACTCGAGTCAGGAATCATAGAGGGATGGAGTCCTTGAGTAGAATACGCCTGATTTGGCTTTGATATTTGTGTTGGGTAGGCGAAGGATACATTTGGTTTAATCAATTTTGAACCCCAGGAATTGTATCATCTGAGAAGGTGTTAGAGCTGATTTCTCCATGTTTACAATGAATCCCAGTAATTCCAGAAAGTACACTATGAATTCCGTCTGTGAGCGCAGTCTGGAGATGGAATCACAAAAATCTATACGTTGTTCAGGTAGACCAGACAACAGATATCTTGGGATCGTTGGTGAGCAATTACCGGTTTCAGAAGCTTGGTGCATAACCATGGTGCCGAGCTGAGTCCGAATGATAGACATGTGAATTGGCAAGGCGGTACTGCCAGATGACCCTCAGGAAGCGTCTGCTCTTTTTTGCCACGGGGATGAAGTGATAGGGGTCATTCTGATCTAGACAGGTGAACCAGTCGTTGGCCAGTAGTAGTATTGAAATGGTGTTATACTACTTTGATAATGTATCCTTGAACAGTCTGTATTATCCATCCATCTGTTGAAATAGCCTCCCAGTTCTGTGAAAGAAGGGACAGTCTGCCAGAGTTTATATTGGTACAAGAATTTTGAGAAGTTTGACTCACCTGCGGGGGCCTCTTGCTCGGAACATGTTCTGTTGAAATTTGACCTTGTTGTTGGGTAGAATGGGGAGTAGGCATTTGGTGTCTGGGACCTGTGTGCCAGAAGAGGCTGGTGGCACGCCCACTCTGCCGGCCAACCCTACCAAAAACCCAGTCAAAAAGCTCAGTCATGAATATCATTCGGATCCAGTGAGGTGTTGCATGAGAGTGAGGGATCCTCATACTATAGAATCTTTGCCAGGGGACCCAACATGTCCAGGAGTTTATCCTGTGTGGCCTTCAGCCCATTCTCTATCCCCTTATGTGGGTCTTGTCCTGTCTGTGCCATGAAGACCACTATAGTGGTATCAAACTCCTGGGTGACACCTACTTTGTCCAGGAGGATGGGACAAGAGCATTCTGCATGGAGGCATGCACGCACCTTCTTCTTCAAAGGCTTTCATAGCCAAAAATGCATGTATTGTGAGAGCTGGTCCGGAAGACACCATTCAGAAGATCCTGGGTGTTGTACTGCCCTTGGTTCAAATAGGGGCAAACCCTGGGTATCAATAAACACGTCTTCATCTGTGTTCGTGAGCTTGTGGCTACCTTTTTTTTGTGGGGAAGGCTTTACTACATATTATTTGACACAATGCGATACCGTACATGGCATATCATGCCAGTCGTCTTCATCAGAGGTTGAGCCATCTGCTCACCATTCGTCCACTATCGCCATAGTGGGTGAATTTGGATAAGAGTCTTCCTCCTCTGAGGATGGAAGTGGAGGTGGGAGTGCGTCGTGTGATTCTACACACTTGAGTGGTGACTTCCCTTTGGATTTCCTGGTCACTGAGTTGGAGCCTTTTCAGTGCCATATAGGAATGGACGTGGGTACTCTGGATATCTCAGAGTCCTCTGCTACCTCCATATCGTGGTTGTTGGATGGGATTTGTCCCGTGTTTTCAGGTGGGAGGGTGCGCATTCTAGAAAGTGCCTTCTCCACTGACGCTGCTCCGGCAGCATTTATCATGCTTTGGAAGTCTTGAGTCGGGATTTGTGATGGATCAGACATCTTGCCCCAGGGTTCCTGTAATGGCAGAATGGGATACTCATAAGTAATATGTGTGCACCACGTAATGTTGCAGGGTGTCTGGCTCCTAGTACAACTGGGACTCACCCAGAATTTGAGTGCAATAATATAGTATGCATGGAGTGGTTGAGGTGCCAAATGAAAGAGGGTCACCCTCTAACGAACAGTGCCAGCGGTCGTATATTTACACAAGGGGGTTTCCTTTGGTAGTATTGGTGGAATATATATATATATATATATATACAGTGGGACCTCGGTTTACAAACGCCTATGTTAACATAATTTTCGTTTAACAAAGGAAAATCCATTAAAAATAATGCCTCGGTTTACAATTTTTTTTCGCAATACAAAGACATTTTCCCCAGGATGCATTGCACCTGGGAGGTTTATAGCAACACCTCCTGCATGCTGGAGCCTGTGGTAGAACATGGTGTCGAGTGTGGAGTTTTTGGAGCTGCTTTTGCATCGAGTTTTGGAGCCCTTCTGGAAATTGTTTGCAGTTGTTTTGGGGCTTTTTGGTGCATTTATCAAGCTGTGGAAAGGTAGGGAGCTGAGCTCCGTCATTTGCATGCCTTTTATTGTGTGTTCTGCATTGTGGGTTGGTTTCCATGCCAGCTCATTTTGACTTTTTTCTGACCTCCAGAACGGATTAATTGGTTTTCAATGCATTCCTATGGGAAACCACGTTTCGGTTTACAAATGTTTCGCAATAAGAAACGCCCCGGAGAACACATTAAATTCGTAAACCGAGATCCCACTGTATATATATATATATATATATATATATATATATGTATATATATATATATATATATATACTGCAATATGTTTGTTTTTTTCACTAAACATTATTGTGAAATCTGTGTTTAGTAAAGAGAGTTTAATGCAAAATATGAAGTCTCCTGTCATGTTCTAAAATCAAAAACAGTCCACCTAGAATTTCGAAAAACAGCTCACAAAAGAATCCCAGGTGGGGATTATACCACCTACGCCTTATAAATTGAGCAGTAGTTCCTGCTCAATCAAATGTGAGTATAAGACCTTTTTTTTTTTTTTTAAATTCTTTATTTTATTTGACAAAGTATTATAGAACAAGGCAAGATGTTCCGGTTTAAGCATAAACCGTGGTCAAGTATAACATAACATATTACAGCATAGGCATACAGTTGATAAGCATGGTAGACATCAGATGTTACAATAAGTGCCTGTAGCACAGGACTCTTTATTAGGGGGCTTGGACATCACTTTTGTGCTGTCAATTTTTTATTGTATATTGAGTCAGTTACAGGTGGCCAGAGCGTGAAGGTGGGTTTCTGTAGGCATTCGGTGGTGCCTATCCTAGCGCTATTGGAGGGTTTCGGGGTACCGTTGGGCGATGAGATATCTCTTAATGATGCTGTGGAGTCTCCAACTATGTTAGATACAGGTGACGGCCCTTCTGACTTGTTCCAGCTGCAAATTGTCCCCTGTATTGTGGAGCCCGCGTTCAACTCCTGCTTTGTACTAGATAAAACTGAAATACATTTTGGCCTGACTGGGGAGTATAAGACCTTTTTACTGGTTATTGAAAGAGCAATATTTTGATTTTTCTTTTTTCTTTTTTGGGACATCTTAACTCTGAGAAATCTGTTAAAAGTAGCGTCACCTATATGCTACCAGTGGGGGATCAACGCCACTGAATGCGAATTACACCAGAGCTTGTACTAGCTCTATAATATGTGAGCAGGACTATTACGTTCTGTATACTACCCATCATCTGTTTGTGACATACTACAATATTTTAGTTTCTTCTTCTCTTTTATGGTTAAAAAAGGACTGAAGAAGCAGTAATCCCCAGATTCCCACAAGAAAACCAACTGAAATAAGGTTCTCATTTACTGTCAAAAGAAAAAGGAATTCCAGAAAAAACATCTCTGGAATAACTGGTAGGAAGTCCCTCTACCAGCCACATAAATATATTGAAATATATTAAAATATAACCTTTATTTGTATCAAAAATAAAATGTGGAAACAATATAAAAAGACAGGTGTGTGGATATATCGGTTGATAAATTTTGTGTGAGTGATGGAATTACCTGCTTATTTATCTAAGGTAATATTATGGCAACTAGTAGATACAAAATCTCCACTACAGAGGACTGTGTTAGCGATTGAATAACATACTTAAATTGCTAAGTCAATATGGTGGCAACTAATGGATACAAAGTGCTACAATCTGGCATTTGTGTTGGTAATATTGCAAAGTATGTGACTCTCGCTCGGAATACAAGCATGTCTAAATAAATAATTGCCCGATACTATTTAGGAGAAACCAAGGTAAGCGGGGAGAATGTCCCTATAACAATAGGACAGCCCTAATCACGATCTGTCAGGCTAAAACTCCACCACCCCTTTGAGGAGTCCCCATTGCATCCATTAGCACATCCCAATCGCTCACGATGAAAATAAAAGAAAATTAAAGTGATCAAAAGAAAATAATCGGATTGCACACTTCTATATTCTAACTACCTAAGCTACCTAACGCGCGTTTCGGCGCTGCTAAAGCGCCTTCATCTGAGGCAAGGCAACCGGACTCCCCTCACAGGAATCAATTTATGACAGCACTGAACCAATCACTGGCAGGGGGTGTGTCACGGCCATTCGCGCCAAAACCGGCGTTCAAATTAGCCACGCCCCCTTAGTACGTATTGTCATATGATTGGTTGGAGACACAGATGTCAAAATACATTTAACCCTTCGTGTCCCATAATAAACAGTCGGATAAATCTTATTGTCATCTCCGATTTCTTTATATTAATTAGGGATGATCTTAAGAATATGCCACTTATTTTAGTAGTAGTGGGTAAAATCTAAGACTGTGATGTATGTATATAAACCTACTTGAAGAGGGAATCCATGTGTACATACATAAATGTAGATCTATATAAATGTGTAATCTCTAAATAATCAATATCAATGTGTTTACTGGGAAATAAAAAGTATGATGGATCAAGATCATAAATCTACATCTCATATGGGACTATTAGTGATAGGGTAATATAGTTGATTTACTTATATGTAATTATGAAAAGGAGAATAGTGTCTAAAGCTGTCACAAATCTAATTCCTGTCGGAGAGACCAAATCTGAAACATGCTTTAAGAACATTGTTTATAAATTTACAAATTTACAATAGAAAAGTGGTTCAAAATAAATACATAAAGTACTCCTTATTTATCAATATAAGGTGTAAAAGTAAACCCCTCATTTAAGCCATTAGGGGCCAGAGTGTTAAACCTGTATATCCAAAAGCATTCCCTTTTGAGAAGGGTTTTATCCAAATCTCCTCCTCTGACTCCTGTATTGACTTTTTCAATACCTGCAAACCTGATAACTCCTGGGTCTCCGCTATGGCATGTTCTAATGTGTCTTGCCACTGGGGTATCTCTGAGATTCCTAACAGAGTGTACATGCTCCATGATTCTCTTCTTAAAGGGACGTATCGTATTTACTGTACCTCAAATTCTTAAAGGGACGTATCTCATTTATTGTACCTCAAATTTTGGACTTTTTATTTTTAACATTGGACTGTTACTGATTGCATATTACTCTTTTTGCCTATTGGTATTTTTATCATTATTTTTTTATCTATATGTGGCACAACCTATTTTTTTATTCAGTGTGAAAAAATTTGTGGCCCTATTAGGTCATACCAACTGCATCTGTAGCAGGTGCAGTCACACTGCAAGACTCAGCCAGACAGGACAAAAAATATAGACCTCAGTGAAAGGCATTAAAATAAACGGGGAGCAGCTGCAGCAGAAGTAATTAAATTGGAAAACAAAGGAGTGAACACATACCCAAACACACACTGACACACATAACATAACATAACACTGACACAGATATAAACTGACACATGTACACATACATACATACATACACAGCAGTAGTGCCACTTATTCTCCCAACACTCCCCCAAAGTGTCTCTGGCCCAGGAACCAATCCATTCCCTTTAACCCTCTTCAGTAACGAATTATAAATAATAGTTAAAGGGACACTATAGTAAACAGAACAACTACAGCTTATTGCATTTGTTCTGGTAAGTAGAATAATTGCCTTCAGGCTTTTTGCAATAAACACTGTCTTTTTAGAGAAGATGCAGTGTTTACATTACAGCCTAATGATAACTTCACTGGTCACTCCTTAGATGGCTGCTAGAGGTGTTTCCTGGGGCAGTGCTGCACGGTGAGCAGTACTGCCATTCAGTGCCTTCACCCTCTGCATGCAGATACTGAATTTTCCTCATAGAGATGCATTGATTCAATTAATCTCTATGAGGAGATGCTGATTGGCCAGGTCTGTGTTTGAATTGTGGTGGCTCTGCCCCTGATCTGCCTCATTAACAAGCTCAGCCAATCCTCTGGGGAAGCATTGTGATTGGCTCAGACCACTACTTCTGATGATGTCAGCAGACAGTTTCAGAGGCAGACAGTGGCAGAGCCAGCAGCTACAGACTTTAAAAAAGTAAGATTTTACTATATTTAGGGAGGCAAGAGTAGGCCAGGGGGGCTAGATGGTGATTTTAACACTATAGGGTCAGGAATACATGTTTGTGTTCCTGAGCCTATTGTGTTCCTTTAATAGTTGACTTACCTGGCAGAGGGCTGGCTGTGACTGGACTGGCTGTTACTAGGTACCTCACCACACCATACCACTCACCACTCGTGACAGCCAGTCATCTAGTCCTCCACACAACATATGCTTCTCATTCTCTATTAGTTCTCCAGGCAAGCTGTGGCTCCTCCTACCCCCTTCCTCTCTGACTCTGAAGTCTCACAGCTGCATGTTGAAAAACTTTTTATGGTCTTTTTATTACAATATTATGATAAGTTTATGATCCTCTCCCAGTGCTTTTCAATATTTTACATATGCTCTTATATTTCTTATTTATGTTTCATACATATTATCCTAGTCATATTAGTTTTATTGTATTACCAATTACTTACTGTATTTATTAATTTTATATATTTTCTAACATGTATTGTTTTAACCACTCTTATTTGAAAGCTATTATGGATTTAATACCATGTTTAAGTAATATATATTTCTCTCTATTTATTTATACCCCTTTCCCATATTGTACATGACAGCCGATCTCTCTTTTAAACATGCGCGCAATATCCTGGGCCCGCCCCTTTATCATAGGGAGATGCGCACACCGTCTGCCGAGCTGACAGCTGTGCGCACAAACCCTGTGTCCCATGCGGCTGCCTACATTTCCCAAGAGGCTGTATTTTAATGACGCGGCAGAATATTTATTTATTGATTTTATTTATTTTATAATAAAATAATGAAGCAAAGTTTCTGATTGGCAGACACATTTTGGTGCCAATTTTTGTACTTAATTTACTGCTATATAAAGTCTATCAGCCAGGTATTATGTCACACACCATTTGAAAAAGTCTTAAAAGACAAAATGCGTTATGGTTATTTTATTTGTGTATTTTATTCAATAAAGGATATTTTGCTTACAATTCTGTGCCAATTCTCTTTTTAATACACATTTCCAATTGGAGATTTTCTTCTCTTTTTGGAACTCCAAGAATATCCTAGGTGGGGATCATACAACCAATGCTGATACCAAAGTGCAGGTGGTCTGCACTTTACTTGTGAGTACCTTTTATTCCAGACGTTTGGTCCTTAAGGGGTTAAATAAACTTTAACCTCTCTTATGTGATTCTATCAGAACCCTGATCCCACTGTTTTAGTGAGATCTCAGACACACAATACTGTATTTTTTTTATCTTTACTTAGCGCAGCCCTTTTTTTCTGTTATTCTCTGTACTACACGTTCCTTGTTCAGAAGGTTTGAGGGTTACCTTCTGTTGGGCCGCTGCTTGCTATATTCCTAATTTTTATTTACGCTGAACCTTCTTTATATTTTTAACTGTTGCATGGGCTGCATGGCAGTCTCCATATGTGTAGTTCTGCCTCCCTCTGTCTGTATGGCTACGGCAGCACCACAGCAGGAACTATTACTGATTCCAGTGCAGCCTCAAGGGCCCGCATCATCAGCAGTGTGGTCTGAGTGACAGAACTACCGGCAATGTCTGCTCACTCCAAATAACAGCAAGGCCCTCAAACTTTCTCAATACATCCACAGCTGGAAACAAACAATAAATGGTGCCCAGACCAGTAGTTTTTTCGTAGCAAGTACAATGTTATGGATGGCAAACTAATATATATTTTTTTAAATTACAGATACCCTCAATATTGTGGTGGTGGTACACGTAAAGTTCCATGTATGCCTTTATAAACAAATTTTGAGTATCTGGTTTTATGATGCAACCATAAACCAATTCTTGAGTTAATTAAGTGTGGTGATTTGCAGCATGGAAAGAGTGTCACATTATTCTAATGACTTTTACAGATGCTTTTAGATATAGAATTAGAGTGGACTTGCTTTACTTTACCCTGGTTGAAAGTGGACTTTTTGCTTGTTTTTCTTTACTTTTGGTATTTTTAACAATTGTTATAAACAAACTCAAAATTAAGGTGCGCTGTGTCTTTAACCCCTTAAGGACCAAACTTCTGGAATAACAGGGAATCAGGACATGTCACACATGTCATGTTTCCTTAAGGGGTTAAGACCAAATTTTTAAAGTGCCACAAGTGCAAAATATAACAAAGTGCAGAGTGATATCAAGTGCACTCAATGTGTATAGTGATAATACAATATGAAAAAATCCTTATACATACATATTATTGTGTCTTCTCCAGTAGCAGTAAACATATATAGAGGAGAGGCACAGAAAAACCAATAATAGTGTAAATCTGTTAGAAAAAACAACTTTTAGTAAAATAATGAATTTAACATTCACAAAGATAGAGCAGAGAAAGCCATCTTCCAGGCCTTAATTGAGACTGCCAAGAGAGGGTTTGAGAGAATATCATCGGAAAGCAGGTTGTGTGGATGGTGTAAAAGTACTGGTAGGGAGTCAGGCTGCGCCAGAAAGGAGTCCAAGGCTAGATCTGAGTTTCTTGCCTGCGATTGGATCCAATCGAGCGCATGCCGCAGTTGAGCCACCATAGTGTACTCACTGGCGTTTGGAAGATTAAGTCCTCCATTCAATTTTTTTGGTGAAGTTTAGTTAGGCTCAGCCTGGCCCTTGGCCCATGCCAAATAAAGTGCCTCAACTTTTTGTTTAAAAGACATTCATCTTTTTTGGAGAGTAAGATTTGGAGTACTTGAAGCAGGTACAGTAACTTTGGGAAACTAACAAGTTTATAGAGATTGGTCTGTCCTATTTATGAGAGTGGCAATTTGTGCCAGTGTTCCAATTCATTAAAATAGAGGAGAGAACAGGAGAAATATTAAATTTATACAGTAGGCCAATGTTTCTTGGGATCTTGATCCCTAGATATTGTAAGGCCGATGCTTGCCATTTCAGTGGGACACCCCTCGGCAGCTTAGGAGGCGGTCCCCTCCCCAAATGTAGTGCACTGGATTTCAACCAGTTAACTTTAAGTCCTGCTAGGGCATGGAATTTGTCAAGTAGGGCAAGGAGGGGTGGTATGGAGGAAGCTGGCTCCAAGGTATATAGGAGAAGGTCATTGGCAAAAGCCGAGACCTTCATAGTGACATCCCTCAGGGAAATGCCCCTGTAGCTCGGTAGTGACTCAATGGCTCACAACAGGGAACCCATGTCTAGGTTAAATAGTAGTGGTGATAAGGGGCATCCCTGTCGTACCCCTCGTTCCAGTGTGAAATCTGGAGAGTTAGAATTATTTTTTATGTATTAAAATATCATAAAAATATGTTAAAAATATGTTATATATAACAGTAAAACAAAAACAAAAACTCCCTCTGCAATTACCTAATGTACAAAGGCTCAATTTATACTCCTACAGTTACCTGATCCACTTTGAATGTGCTTATCTGCCTCTGTGTTATATTTTCATCTAGGTTGGTCATAAAATGGTTAAATAAAAAGTGTCAAAATGCTCTCAGTTAAATACCCATGACAATGTACTTTCTAGGAGCATATACTTATGTCTAGCAGTTTAGGAATACGTGACTACTATAAAAGTTGTAATTTTAGCATACCTAATGTTGCTACATTTTGGCTTTAAACCTGTAATACATGCCTTGCAGTATTTGTGTTATAACTTCTATGTATACATATAAAGTATCAAAAGAAAGCCATATTATCCTTTAAAAAATGGTATTGGGTGAAATTGTGGTAGAATAAACACATGACGAAAGTGCCAAATAGCCCTTGGTCAGAAACGCTTCACATCTCAAAATGGGGTTGAGCAAACCGTAAGAAATTTGGATTGGGAGAAAAACACATCATAAAATATTAGGCCCAAAACTGCTTTGATTCAGGGGTGTGCTCACTGAAAAAAATTGAAAGGTTACTGCATCCACATTTCAATAATAATGTTTCTACCACAATTCATTTTGACTCATGGTCATAATGTACAGAACCAGAACATTTGTTCTGAAATGCATTTGATGTTTGTTAAAAAGAGCAGCTGTACTTAGGATACCATTGAAATTGTTCTGTGAAGCACAGACCACGTTGATGATTCAAGGCAAGAAATGCAGTCCTGAAAAGTTTAACTTCAGTCCTATAAGTGAGGTCATGAGATGCATTATTGTGCAAAGATTGCTTCCTCTCTAAATTAACATCTAGCAGAATAGTTTTATAATTCTCCTAATTCAAGAATCATTTACAGATAATGACCACTTATAGTATAATAATATATAATGAGACTATGCTGTGAGGATTGTTCTTCAGTGGATTTGTCTTCGTTTCTAACTGATGAAGCTGTTGATAACGTCATTATTTGTTAATCATTTACAAATTCATAATGTTAAAACCAGTACAGTTTGTATGCATTGTATATTCCTTAATAAATGAATACTTACATTTTAATAACTTTTGTTAATTTATTTAATAATTCTTTATGTTTGAGGTGCATTGTAAGAAACACAGATGAGTCAGTATTGGAGTAACATTTCACATTAGGTAAGGTATATATAGTACAATCTTTTAAAAGAGAAAAGAAAAAGATGAGGAGTGCAGGTAAGGGATAACGACTGAGTTGCAAACATGTAAAAGTTGGAGATAATTAATCCCCCAGATAAGCTTGCTGTAAGTCCCACTTAGTGATAAACTGAATAAGGTTCCTACACAGCATGCAAATAGTGGAAATATCATGCCAATGATAAGAGCATAAAAACATAACATTTTCCCTGCTCAGCTCTGTGTTCAACCAAGGCCCTTCAGGGGTAAGACCAAGTCCAACCACAAGAATCCTGGTATCAAGCCCATTAGCCCATCTGATGGTAGCCATGTGGTCACTTTAGTAAAATAGGATGAGCCCAGTGATTTCCTCAGGGTTCTTCTCAATTGTTCCATGGGCCAGTGAGGTATGGTATAGGCCACTTGGGAGCAACGCTTCCGGCCGGAATAGGAAGCAGGATTTAAATGTTGTTGTCAATTGCTTGTGTTGGCGACTCGCATACAAAGACACATACAAAGACACATACATACATACAAACAGACAGGCAAACATACATAGAGACAGACAAACATGCAGACACAGACAGGCACACACACATACATACAGACAGGCACACATACATACAAAGACACATACATACATACATACATACAGACAGGCACACATACATACATACAGACAGACAGACAGACACATACATACATACAGACACACACACACACACATTCAGACAGACATACACATACATACAAAGACACATTCATATATACAAACAGACAGGCACACATACACACATACAGAAAGACAGACAGACACACACATACTCACATACAGACACACAGACACATACATACAGACAGACACACACATACAAACACACACACACACACACACAATGTTAAGTCATCCTCCTGTTTCCTACCTTTTAGGTGCAGGAGGGTGACTCTCCCCGGGGCCCAGTGGTGGCTCAGTTTGATGGGAGTCAGAGTTCCCACTTTGACTCCCTCTGCTTCCTCCCACGCGGGCTGTGTGTGTTATCTGGGAGGAGTGACGTGCAGTCACTTCCTCCCAGCGTGTGATCTCATCACAGGGGGCCCGGTTGCGCTGTTAAACCATCTCCATCGGGTGGCCCTGACAGCATGGGCTACCCGATGGACCCCTTGGATGGCCGCAAAATATGGAGGTGGGTACCCAGTCGCAGGGGTCTGCAGGGTGGCCGGGCCCCGTGAAGTGAACCCCTGCGACCGCGGTATGTACGCCACTGGATAGAGCTTTGACTTGGGCTAATCCAATTTGTGAGTGGTACATGGTGTTCAATTATATGGACTTCATCTCCACATTTAGAAGAACTTTTGATATGCCATGTTAGTTCTGCCATGTTAATTCTGCAGGCAAGTCGTTAAAGAGAATAAAGCATGGATCACGTTCAGTTTTGGATTATACCATAAAGTTCAGAAACTTAGCTTCACTGGTAGTGTGGAATAACAATTTTAAGGTGACTGCTTTTCAGGAGTGATTAGTAGTTTTTATTTTTAGATGAGATAGCAGTCAAAGGCTTACCCACTGAGTTATGCCATCTAATAGATTATTATATCAACACTGACAATTGGCTAAGGCAGCAACACACACATAGGGAGAGACAAAGACGTGTGTATACATGTCCTGCCCTAGGACTACCTTCCACTGATCTTTACCAACTCCTTAACCCATGCAATAAGGTGTGACAAAACTAACTGAAGGAAGGCTTATGTCTATAGTGTGGGAAGAGGGGATATCTGAAAAAAGACTGTACTAGCCATCCATCCATACTGGGGGCTGACCTTGGGTGTAATGACATTGTCTCCAATTACCTTGTCAGCTAGACTGATTTTACCTGTCATCATACATGTCAATGATATTACTATACCTACCAACTACTTGATTGATACCGCTGCAGCAGAAAACTTTCTTGACCTCTTATCCAAAAGGCAGCACTCTTGCCCATTTAAACCATAGATGGTAGATCATTATTTAAACCTCAGATGACCCATGAGACACAATAAATGCTTATAACCATTGGAGCTTTACACAAGGAAAAAATATAACAAATATAAAATATAAAAAAAATCTACTTATATGTATCTGTTTGTTTCTACTTAATGCATGTTTATAATGTTTTTAACTTTGTAAAGTTTAATGAGAAAACAATAAAGAAAATTTAAATTACCTTAACTAGTGATCAATTTTCTTTATTTTCTCCTCCTCCTTTACTTCTTTTGCTTCTTTCTTTTATTTTATAAGTGAACAAAACTTAGCTTGCCAAAACATGAGCAACTCTACACACTATGCTTCTGCCTGTCCCTGTTTTTTTTATCCGTGCATCAGCTCACTCCTCACTATTTTCCCGCTTCCCCCCACCCCCTTTTTTTCTATTTTTTTCTTCCTTTTATTTCTCCTTTTCTTTTATTATTTTCTTTTACCTTCCTCATAGCAATGCTCAGCAGGAAGGCACTGCTAGTTAGCCAACTTATTATTAGCCAACAACAATTCTCTCCTTATACTTTCTATATTTTTATTTTCCTTCTTTCTCCCATTTTACAAGTACTCTGCTCCTTCTTTCTTCTATTCTACAAGTACTCTGCTCCTGCTTTCTCCTTTTTTGCAAGAACTCTGTTCCTTCTTTCTCCTATTCTACATGTACTCTGCTCCTTCTTTCTCTTTTTTTTACAAGTACTCCACTCCCTGCTATTGTGTATCCCCCTACTCCATCTCCTCCCCTTCCTATACCCACATGTCACACTCAATTGCACGCAGGATTTTATAAGTACGCATGCGCTTGTAGGTGCGCACATGCACACGCGTTCATGTGTTTGCATCTGCACGCCCGCACTTCCTGCTAAACGCTCAGTGCGCAAGAGATAAATAGAGTGTTCATCTCTATGGATGAAGGGGGGATTCTGCTTCTTCCATAGAATCCACTACCGCTCACCTGGAATTCTGAAACGCCCACTAGTAGGCGGTAGGGACCAGGTTGACTACCCCTGGCATAAAGATTTCAAAGTATTTGATGAAACTTCATCTTAGAGGGGCTCATAACCTGGTGAGGATGCAAGATAAGGATGAATGGAAGACAGCCTTTAAAACCCATAAAGGTCATTATGAGTATCTGGTTATGCCTTTTGGACTGTGTCCCGGATCTTATTATGTGACATATTACCCATATGTACTTTAGTATATCTTGATGATTTTCTGATCCATTCCCCATACCTCCACTCTCATCACCAACATGTCAGAATGGCTCTGAAAAGGTTACTCAAAAATGGTCTATTCTGCAAATTAGAAAAGTGCCTCTTTGTTTAGAAGACTGTTCAATTCCTTGGTTATGTAATTTCAGAATCAGAGTCTAACATAGATCATACAAAACAAGAGGTAATATACTCATGGCCACTTCCACAGAGTCTTAAAGCCATCCAACGCTTTATAGGGTTTGCAAATTATTATAGAAAATTCAATAAAAACTTTTCTAGTATCATATCTCCTGTAATTAAAATGATGGATATTAACCACAAAAAAAGGATATTAATCCACACAAAAAGACACCAGAGGCTTTAAAGTCCTGAAATCTGCTTTTTCTATTGCACCACTTTTGGTACACCCTGATACTGCATTACATTTCATCTTGCAGATGTATGCCTCAGAATCTGGAGTATGTGCTGTCTTGTTACAAAGCAACAAACCAGACAAATCTTTACACCCATGCTGTTTTTGTTCTAAGAAATTGTCAGACTCAGAAATTATGATACATGCAATAGGTAGCTTCTTGCTATAGTAGTAGCAATTAAATAATGGATACACCTATTGGAAGGATTTAAACATCCCATTATAGTTATAACTGCAAAAAATATAAAAAATTGTCTTCTAGACAAGCACATTTGTACTTGTTCCTATCACTTTTTAACTTTGTCATAACATACTGACCTGGGTATTGTAATATTAAAGCAGACACTTTGTCCCTACAATTTGAAACCTAGGAATTGGTAAACAAAGAACCAGAACATATTGGAACTTCTGTAATGACTTCTCTAATATGCTTGAAAGAATAAAGACATAGCAAGACTAACGCCATCCAATAGACTCTCTGATAGATTTTATGTCTTGAAAAAGGATAGAAAATATATATTATCTATGTATCATATTGCTAAAACAGCTGGACATCCACAAATAAACAAAATGTATAAATCCTTAACCCCTTAGTGACCAGGCCATTTTTCAAAATTCTTGCCGCTTGGACCAAGGCTCTTTTTACATTTCTGTGGTGTTTGTGTTTAGCTGTAATTTTCCGCTTACTCATTTACTGTTCCCACACGTATTATATACTTTTTTTCTCGCCATTAAATGGTCTTTCTAAAGATACCATTATTTTCATCATATCATATAATTTACTATAAAACAAATTATAAAATATGATGAAAAAATTGAAAAAAACACACCTTTTCGATCCTTGACCCCCAAAATCTTTTACATATCTACAACTGCCAAAAAACACCCATGCTAAATAGTTTCTAAATTTTGTCCTGAGTTTAGAAAGGCCCAATGTTAGCATGTTCTTATCTTTTTGGGAAAGTTATAGGGCTATAAGCACAAGTAGCACTTTGCTATTTCCAAACCATTGCAACACTATCTGTCAGGAATCCCTGAATAACCCTTCACATGTATACATTTTTTAAAAGAAGACAACCAAAGGTATTAAACCTGGGGTATTTTGAATCTTTTCATGCAGCCATTTTACCACCAATCTATGCCAAATTAAAAAAACTAATAATAATTGGTGATTTTTTTGAGACACATAGCAATTTAAGAATATATGTACTGAGAACTTTAAGGGTTACTGCCAAAGAACACCCCAATATGTGTTCAGCATCATCTCCTGAGTACAGCGATACCACCCATGTATAGGTGTGCCGGGTTCTCTGGGGGCTAAAATACATTATTTGGAGGGTGCACATTCCAGTTTTCCAACTTGGAATTTTTACAGTTAGTCATCATGCACCCATGTCTCATTAGGGACATTTTTGAAGACAGACAATATAATTTACCCTCATCAAACCATATATTTTTGAAAAGTAGACACCCTTAGGGTATTTCAAATGGTGGTATTTTAACACTTTCCATGCACTAATTCTACCACCAGCCTTTGTCAAACTTTTGAATAGTCGTTTTTTTTGTGTTATTTTTCTCTCACATTGTACTTTAGGCATGGATTTTTAGTTCCGTTTATGTGTTACTGACAAAGAAACCCCCAATATGTGTTCAGCAACATCTCCCGAGTACAACAGTGCCCCCAATGTACAGGTTTTATGGGCTTTTGCAAACTACAGGGGTCAAATGTAGGGCTTTCCCCTTTTCCATGTTTGCACATTGAAATTTGCCAGATTAATTTGCTGGGCCTATGTTGCCTTTGAGACCATATAGCAGCCCAGGAATTAAATTTAACCCCATCATGGCATACCATTTGTAAAAGTAGACAACCGAGGGTATTCAAAATGGGGTATGTCCAGTCATTTGTAGTAGCCACTTAGTCACAAACGCTGGCCAAAGTTTGCATTTTTCTTTGTTTTTTTGTAATTTTTATTTAACACAAAAACTGCACCTTTACTGGTGATTTCATTGTCGGAATACATTTTACTAATTTAGAACACTCATATTTGTGTTCAACGAAGTCTCCCAAGTATAACGATACTCCCCATGTACAGGTTTTATGGTGTTTTGGAAAGTTACAGGGTCAATATAGGGCTTGCCCAATCTAGTTTGCCAGACTGGTTTGCAGGAGCTTTGTTGCCTTTTGAGACCAAATGGTAGCCCAGGAATGTGAAATAACCCCATCATGGCATACCATTTTCAAATGTAGAGAACCCAGGGTATTCCAAATGGGTTATTTCCAGTCTTTTGTAGTAGCCACAAACATATATAAGCACATACACACACACACACACACACACACAAAAATACGTGTATATGTATGTATATATATATATATGTATATATATATATATATATATTTATTTCGGCACACTTCAACTGACTTGCTCATATATACATAGTACATCAACACACTGTACATGCTAACATTACAATCATTGCACCGAACACAAATATATATATATATATATATATATACACACACACACACACACACATATACATATAATATGTGTGTATATAATACGTGTGTGTGTGTGTATATATACACACACACACTTTTATTTACTATATATGTTTCATATATTATAATTATAGCATTTTATAAAATATTATACATATATATGATTTCATTATACGTGTATTTTGAAATATATGTGTATATATCTCAAAGTACACTTATAATAAAATCATATATATGCATTATATATGTATAATATATGTGTAATATATATATAAATATATATATATATATATATATTTTTTTATTTTTTATTTTTTTTTTACTTATTAGCAGCCTGGGGGTCTTATTATATATATCATTTTTTAAAATTATGTTTACAGTTTATTTAGTATTATTTATTTTATAATAGATATACATAATATATATATAGTTATTATATATGTTATAATTTTACTCTAAGTGTATTTTTATATTAATATTTGTATATATTAATTAAAAAAATACACTTAGTACTATGTTATATATAAGATTCCTAAAAAACATATATATCTAATATATACATATTTTTTTTATTTATTATCTTTTATTTCTTTTTTTTTTTTACTTTTAGTAACTTTATTTTTACTTTTCAAACAGCAGGGGGACTGCCTGTCAGTTCAGGCAGTCCCCCTGCTGGCAGTACTGTGGAAACCTATGGGGGCCATGTGACCGCTCATTTAGAGCGGTCACTTAGCCCCAGGGGGTCCTAAATTGGAGAGGGGGGACTCTCTGGGCTCAGTCCAGAGAGACCACCCAAGGAAGAAGAAGACCGATCGCCGGCAGGGGAACGCGGCGATCGGTAAGTACATGGGAGAGTGAGTAGGAGGGAGTGAAGGGGAGGGTAGGGGGTTAATTATTTTAATTAATTCATTCATTCATTTTTGGCCATATATACTGAGAGCCTCAACCCCTCGAGGCACTCAGTATAGACAGAGCATCGGAAGCCTGCTGATAGAGTTTATACAAGCATGTTTTATGTGTGTACAATCCTACACGATCTCTCAGAAACCAACTGGTTTGCTCACACCTCTGCCCATACAAAAATGCTGGACATATCTGTCTATTGATTTCATTGCTGAATTATCATCTTCTGAAGGCAACACAATTATACTCATGGTCATTGTAAAGACAAAAAGGGAATTTGGGGCACAACCAGAACATGTTTTTTTTAGGAATGGTTCTGCCGTAGAGACCAAATGTATAAACAATACAGATTAAGGAACAACGCACACATACAAATACAGTTTAGAATTTTATAAGGCTACTTAAAATCACCTATCTCAGCAGACAAATATAGGGATTCAGTCCCACCACATGGCCATATTGTGTTAATCCTACCACTACTTCACAGTACCCCAATATCAGTGGGTCCTACACTAATTCCAAATGTGGGAGACAAATGTAATAGTGCTAGTGCTAAATAAGTTTACATGTATTTAATTAATATATTGTAAGAGCATTTTGATTATATATAATGCAAACTTCATGTGATAAAAGCATTTAAAAACAGTGTCAAAACTAAACAATTAAAGTGATAGTGCTTGGATGATATCCAAACTAACATGGTAAAGACAAAAAGAAACATGCTTTTCTTAGAAATGCTGCTGCCATGGAGACCAAAATAAATACATAATACATATTAAGGAACAGTGCACACATAGAAATACAGTTTAACATGTTATAAGACTATACAACTCAGAGTCCCCTCCATGAAATTCACCTAGATTAATTGGTCCCTATAAAGTTCTCAGGCGGATTAATTCTGTCTCTTGTACTCTGGAGTTGTCTCAGTCTCTCTGCATCCTTAGTGGTATTTCATATGTTCCTTTTTAAACATTGATATGCAATCAATTTACTCTGCCTGTTCATAGGCGAGGTTCAGTCTCTTCTGTTCCTGTGATAAGTTTGAGGTTCTAACTTTACTTAATTAATGAATATATTGTGGAGTATTACAGTATCTAGTACATTAGAAGTGTTACGGTTCCAAGGGCCATTCAGGGGTTTCTTCCTATGATGTTTAGTTCCTTTCATGCCATTTTCTACGCCAGCCTTCTGTTCTCCACTTGACGGCCGGTCCTCGAATGGGTGGTACTGTATTGATTGATATCTTACTTGGACCCTCCAGTGTTCTCTGTGATGCTGCATGCACCATGTGTTTTTATGTGCAACAAACTTCAGGTCCGAATGCAAATTCGCCGGGCTGAATTTGGGTCCAAATGCTGAATTCATTGGACCGAATTTGGGTCTGAATGTCGATTTCGCTGGACTAAATTTGGGGCCAAATGTTGAATTCGCTGGACCAAATTCAGCACAATTTTATGATGTTAGTTAGCAGACAAATAGGTTTTTTTTTTACCACCCATCATATCCTGATCTATGTTCTCCTTTGACCTTGGCTAGTTTACCGTCTGTTGAGTTTTTCCTGCCCTTGACCGTGTTCAAAAACAAGAAGGAACCACACCCAATTCCAGTTTACAACAGGTGCACTGAAGCAGGACCAGCAAATCCCACAATGATAAGGCAACAGAAGAAAGAATCTCCAGACAGGCTTATTGAATCAAAAGTGACAGACCAGCAACGTTTGGACCTACTAAGAGGTCTTTATCAAGCTTTAATATTTGCCTGCACTTTAAATAATTTGAGTGCCTGGAGATTCTTTCTTCTTTTGCCTCGGCTATTCTTTCAGGCACAGTCCACCATTAGTCTGGCCACTTTATGGACCCGCAAACGGAAAATTTATTTTGTTGTGATCTGGGTCAGTACGTTTAGGCTCCAACCTTATCCTAACACTCTGAAAACAGGCAAAAGCTCAGAGAAACCTCAAGAGCTTGCCCTTTTGTTAGTCCCTGCTCTTGTGTCAAAAATGTTTTTACTCACTTGTGCCATTACAGAGAGAAGCTATATAATTAGCATATCAGACTAATGCCACCCAAAAAGGCAGTCCAGATCTGAAATGCTGGCAAGTTATCTCTGCATGAGCGATACATCAACACTGGACAATCGTTTTGGTTCTTTTTGGATCTTGTCAGAAAGGTATAGAGAATATCTCTCTAGGCACAGTGTGTACAACGTCTACATGAGAATTATGTTTATTTTGAGTATCATATTTTTCTTTTGAAGCTTTAATTATAACACCGTCAGGGTGATGCAGTTCACCAGTGTAATTTGGCCGCTCTGACTGAGAATAAAATTTTTACAGCATTATACTAATTTGAATTTATCTTTTGTAGGTGTTGCAATATGATTTAATTCAGCATTTTATTTTTGTCTCTATGAACCACTAGTGACCTGACTTTTATATGAGTAATATATGTAGGTGGTTTAACATGAAAGGATAGCAGTTGTATGAATGTTTTAATCAACTGAATATATTGTTGTTTTATTATTTTAAATTCTAATATTCTCCAAAGTAGGTTTTTTTGTCAATCTTTCTTTTATTGAGGCATATAGTTGTATGGGAACAGAAAAAAGAAGGGGAGGTATTTAAGATACAATTTAAAAGGATTATAACAGTACATTTGGGACTGCCTCCATGAAGCGTCTGCCTCTTTTTTTAATATATAAGAACAAGTAAATTGCTAACACATCCATAACTGTATGGTTCAATTATTACGGCAATATTTAGGCTGCACAAGTAACAGTATAGGTATTATAGGTAGTGTGGGTACAACATGCTAGAAGCTGAAACTGACTCGAGTAGTTGCATGAGCTCGAAGTAGTGAACGTATGCTGTATATAGACTGCGTACCCAAAGTGTGCCTTATTCTCGTGTGATACTTTACGTGAGATTATACAGGCTTTTGGCATCAAGCTGAAAATTGCTAAACATTTGTGTCTGTGTGTAATCAAGCTTGTTGAACATAAAGTCATGCATGCATAGAGAACATTATACCACTGGGTTCAGGCCCAGGCATAGCAAATTGCGCAACCAGTAGGGGCAAAGTTATAGGCAACAAAATAAAACAAAGCTGAGCTAGAATTTCCTCAACAGAAAATGGGGAGTCTCTTATCTGGTGTGTCCCTTTGCACGGTGTCTTCCGTGGGTTAACAGAGACTCCGGGTGAGGGCTCAGGCGCCCGGTCAGCCGATCCCTAGTAGCGGTGTGGGCGGTACAAGTGTAGGGTAGTCCCATCGATTGTCTACCACAGTGTGCTGTTCCATGGCTCTTTTCCAGCTCTGGATCTGCAGAAGGGTATGCGTCGTTGGTCCATCGTCCTCGGTGTTCAGCTGTAACTGTATGAGGGGTCGTGTGAGGCTGCGGTCAAGGAGCCTGGAGGTGTTTTCTGCCTGAGAGGATAGGTAGCTTGACAGGTTGTCAGCTGCAGAGATTGGCTACCGGGTTTAACCGGGGAACAGCGGGTGCGGGGGGCTATCCTCCAGCCCCAGGATATTGTGAAAGCCGAAACCTTCTGTCCACGGACTCGGCAGGGGCGTACCTAGAGCATTTGGCACCCGGGGCGGATCCTGTGCTTGGCACCCCCCCCCCCACCCCCCTCCCCAAAAAACAAACAAAAAAAAAACCTGTAAAAAATGTTAAAGGTTTTATTTCTTTTATTTTTACAATTTGTAAACTTTGCAAAACCGTTGTCAGCCCCTCCTACAAAACCCTTGTCCTGCCCTGCCCCTCCTACAAAACCTCTGTCCTGCCCCTTCTACAAATCCTGTACTGCCCCATCTACAAAACCCACGCAACCCCCTTCCACAAATCCCCTGCTTATCCCCCCTTATAAAGACTCCTGTCCCAATACAAAACCCCCACCACCTTCTACAAAATCCCTGCAGCCCCACACACACATTTACAGGCAGACAGTCACACACTCAGTTACAGACACAGTCACACACTCAGTTACAGACAGACAGTCACACACTCAGTTACAGGCAGACAGTCATACACAGTCACAGGCAGACAGTCACACATACACATTTCCTCTGTGCGGCCAGTTTATCAGCTGTTTGCTTGAGTGAGCTGTACTGGCCGCACGGCACCCTAACTACCATGGGACACTGTGCGGCCACAGCTCACACAACCCCCTCCAGCCAGGGCCGGTACAAGGATTTTTGCCGCACTAGGCAAAAGTAAAGTTTGCCGCCCCCCATGTGACATCACAATGCCCCAGCCATATGATTTGCCATGTTAACTAACGCCAGTGCTGCAGTGCCGCCGTGTTTACATTAAAAGGCCTGCAGGGACAGGCTATAGACACCAGAACCACTACATTAGACTGAAGTGGTTCTGGGGACTATAGTGTTTCTTTAATGTGAGGTAAATTAGAGCTTAGTGCCACGAATAATATACTAGATTGCCTACTTACAACCAGATGAGGATGATGATGGGCTCTAGCTGCAGTCTAGCTCCACTGGTCTGGTGCAGAACAGGCTCTCTGGAGGCGGTTTGTAACTGTGGTCACAAAAATCAATGTTCTCGGAGAATGGGAAGCAGCTCCATTTTTTGGGGGTCCTTTACACAGCTCAAGGTCTGGGTCCCAGGGTCCACCTTCATGTTCCACCAATGAGTTTGTTCACAGGGGTGGAGTGTGTAGGGGATGTCCTGATATGTGTGTAAGGAATGCATTGTGTGAAATTGTGTTTGTATGTGTAAGGACTGCAAGGTGTGTTTCTGTGTATGTATGGGATGCATTGAATGTGTGTAAGGGGTGCATTAAGTGTGTGTAATGAATGCATTGTGTGTTTCTGTGTGTGTAAGGGATGCATTGTGTGTAACTGTTGCATTGCTTGTGTATGTGTGTCTGTGTGTTTTTCTGTGTGCAAGGGGTGCATTGTGTGTATGTGATGAATGTCAATCTCTCCTCCCGCTCCAATTTCCTTCTCCTCCTCCCAATTTCTCTTTCTTACCCCCCCCTTCTTTTTCTTTCTTACCCCCCCTTCTTTTTCTTTCTCACCCCCCCTTATTTCTCTCTTTCTCACCCCTTATTTCTCTCTTTTCTCACCCCCCTTATTTCCTCTCTCATACCCCCCATATTTCTCTTTCTCCCACCCCTTATTTCTCTTTTCTCACACCCCTCTTGTTTCTCTTTCTCACACTCCCTTATTTCTTTTCTCACACTCCCTTTTATTTCTCTTTTCTCACACCCCTTATTTCTTCTTTTCTCACACCTCTCTTTATTTCTCTCTCTGCACCCCTATTCTTCTCACCCTCTCACTTCATTTCTCTTTCTCCCCTCCCCCCTACCTCCCTGTAGCGTGGCCGAGCCCTGTATAGTCCGCGGGTACAGGGAGCTTTTGTTTCCTGTACCCGGCGGACTAACAGGAAGTGCACACTCAGTGTTCCCTTCCTGTTAGTCCGGCCGGGTACAGGAGACAGCTGCTCTCTGTACCCGTCGGACCATCATGCTGCAGTGAGGGAGCTGACAGGAACGCTCCCTCCTGTCAGCCTCTCCTCAGGCTGCGCCCGGGCGGTGCGGTCCGCCCTCATGGACGCACCGCCCGGGCAATTCTGCAGCCGCCCGAGGCTCTTTACAGAGCGCTCGGGCGGCTGCAGCATGGGGGGAGGGGGGGGCGGCGGGGCTGGTCATGGCACCCCCCACCCGGCTGGCACCCGGGGCGGACCGCCCCCCCGCCCCCCCCCTTAGTACGCCACTGGGACTCGGTACTCACGTGTGGCCCGGTCCTGGCCCCTTAAGGGGCAGTTAGAGAATCGCGGTGGCATCCGCCGCCTGCGGCGTGCATTCTTCTCCCTGTGTGGTCGATGTCTCGAGGCCAGGCCTCTGTTGGCTATCAGCCTGGGCGGGCAGTTGCTGGTGCGATGAGGCGATATGTGGCGTAGGTTACCCAGAGGGGAAGCGCCCGCCTCCCGTTCTGTGCACCGGTTGGGTTGTTCGGCAGTGGCACGGGTCCGCAGTTTGTCCCAAAATGCCTGGAACAAAGCGTCCAGTCTGGTTTCAAGAGTGTCTGGGGGTGCTCGTGCGGGAGTTTGCTGCGACTGTGGTATGGCCTCCGCCATTTTGTGAGGTTGGGGTGCCTTGCGTTGCCTACTGTGTTCAGACAGCTGGGGTAGGGATTGGTGCCACAGTCCGTTCTCCCAGTGGGGACCGGGATAACCCCCACCGGTCCAAAGGGGGGGGGGGGGTAGGAAACCTGTAAAGTCGCTTGGTGTGTCTGGCGTCGGGTTGAGCGGCCGTCTCCCCCCGGCTCCAACTTTAGTAGGCCGCATTCGGCGTTTCGTCTTCCCGGCCCCGACGGGTTTCAGAGGGGTGTCCTTCGGTTCCGTGGTGCACTCCCAGCATGGGTAGCACAACCCGGTGAGTCTGCAGTCTATGTAGCCGGTGATTTTTCCCCAAATTCGGCCCGTCAGGCGGGAGCTCGTGTTGCCCACGTCTGTATTGCTCGGCGGTCAGGCTCCGCCCCCCCAAAGTAGGTTTTATATACTGCAACTTTTAAAGTACACTGGTCATGCATAACATAACTTAGTGTTATTTAAAAGGAAATTATAAAACATATTTCATGTGTAACTTACCAAATATTATTGACAGAGACAAGGGTGAAGAAGGCCCTGCTCTTACAATCAAGTAGGGATGAATCAGGGCCAACTGATATTGACTGGAACATGGGCAAGCATTTGCTTGGTATCCCCTGGATCCCCCTACTCCCTGACATACAATCACGCCCTGCATCCCCCTATGCAGTGGTGGAACTAAAGTAGAGAGGGCACTGGTTCAAGAAATTTATTGGCCCCCCTATCGCAAGGGAAGCCAAATGGTACCCACTTCTGTCTTGCAACTCCAACAATGCTTTGGCAGCTGGGGCTCTACCATTTTCCCATGCTTGTATGGTTGTATTTAGCACTGAGCAGTGTTTGTGTGAATGTAGGGGTGTGTTTGTATGTAGCATTGACATTTTAATAGAAGGGTGTATTTGTATGTAGTGTTGATGTTTGAATGGAGGGGTGTATTTGTGCGAAGTGTTGGCTTTTGAATGCTGAGATGCTTGCATATATACACATACACACTGTGATACACATACACACAAAAACTGAAACACATGCAGATACATAAATATACACAATGACACACATGGAGATATAAATACACAAATATAGGCTGACACAGACACACAGGTAAACACACTGACATATACAGACACACAGATAAACAACCTAACACACATACAGATATACAGACACTCAGATACAAACACCGACACACATGCAGATCCTTAGACACACAGGTGCACACACTGACACACATGCAGATACACAGATACACACACTGACTATATACAGATACACAGATATGCACACTGACACATACACACACAGATACACATGCTGACTAAATACAGATACATGCACTGATAACACAGGTACACACACTGATAACATACAGATATACAGGCACATACAATGATAACATACAAATACACAGATACATACAAAGACAACATACAGATACACACACTGAAACAAATACCAACATGCAGATACACATACTGACTACATACAGATACATAGATATACACACTGAAACACAGAGATATATATATACTGACAACATACAGATACACACTGACAGACATACTGACACAGATAGCCACACTGACAGACATACTTTCACACACACAGACACACACTGACATACTGACACACACACATACATATTAACACACACACACAGACAAACATACTGACACACACTGACACACACAGACAGGCATACTGACAGACATGCACACACTGACAGACATACTAACACACACACAGACAGACATACTGACAGACATACTGACAGACACATTGCAAGACACACTGACACACACACAGCCAAACTGACAGATATACTGACACACATCCAGCAAAATTCTGCTTATGATTAAAGATACTGCACTCAAAGTGAGTTCAGTATCATTATTTTTTGTATTTTGTATATTTTGAGGTATTTTGGCCACCTCGATACTTTGCACCAATACGGATAACAGAGTGCCTGTACATAGTATTTTTTTGCTTATGATTAAAGTTCAATTAACAGAGCAGGATATAAGAACTTCTAAAGGAAAACATACTGTGCTGTACGATTTATTTGTTTTAAGTAAACATTTTTTTTCATGGAAGCTGTATAAATCAGAGTCAAGGGAGGATTGATTAAGGTGACATGAGCCGAGTGATTTAACTCCTAAGCAGAAGAGAAATGAGTAGTGACACAGCAAGGGCATAATCTATACACAAAAAATGCTCTATTAAGCAAAAGTTGTTTTGGTGCTTATCCCTTTAGACTCATAAAAATTGTGAATTGAAAAACCAATTGGAATGCTATCCCACAGTACATCCAACTTTCCAGGACTCTGCAGTGCTTTAACCCCTTAAGGACCAAACTTCTGGAATAAAAGGGAATCATGACATGTCACACATGTCATGTGTCCTTAAGGGGTTAAAATCCCTAAAAACACACTTTTTTAGAGAAGCCTATCTGCTCTCCCCTGAGCTCCTCATTTTCTCAAAGGTCTACCACCTACTGGGCTCTTTCATCCCAAACATCCCTCCCATACATTCAAATCTGGTGATTTCCTTGCTTCCATTTCAGTATTTGATCTTCATTCCTTTATATTGTGTGCTTGTTTTGGCAAAGCTTTCTTCACTTACTCTGCCTTTACATGTTTAGTTAGAAAGAATTTAATAGTTGTCTTTTTTCCTACTGTACAGTGCGGCAGACCATGTTGGTGCCATATGAATAATTGTATTTATAATTTATGATATTAGATATCATTAACTTCCAGTTTCTAATTCAATTGCTTGCAATTTTGTATCCTCTAAATGCACAATTAAAGTTGTATGTTTAGAAAACAAACTGAATATGTACAAGGTAGTTACCTCATAAAATGATTTTAATGGATTGAAAAAAAAAAAAGAAAAGCTCTGCTATAATTAATAACAACAACAGCTGGTGTACCATATGCCATGTGAATACTCCATGTGAAACTGAGACTATAATGGCAAAATGAGTGATTAGTGTAGCTATCAGCTATGTGACTAAGTAGGGATCAGTTGTAATGTCTCCCATAGGCTGACTAACAGTTCTTTAAAGAATAAAAAGCAACACTAACTCAAATGGGGGCTCTTGAGTCCAGTGAACATTATGGGATAATAGCATTTGCTAAAATTTAATAATTGTCCTTACACAACAACAAGAATGTTTTTGCTTATTAAAATGTGCATAACAAAACATTAAATAAAATAGAAAATACTACCCCTCAAGAAAACTGAGTTAGCTCCATATGCTGCAAATCATGTTGTCAACTAAGCTCTAGAGCATGAATATGCTGGGTTCTATAATTCTCCACTGGTAAAACCATTGCTTCTGCTGCCAATATGATTAATTTAACCCCTTAAGGACTGGACTGTTTTTGCGATGTTGTACATTTGCGACCAGGCATATTTTTACACTTTTGTGGTGTTTGTGTTTGGCTGTAATTTTCCGCTTTCTCATTTACTGTTCCCATACAAATTATATATTTTTTTTTCAGGACAAAAGGGGCTTTCTTTACATACCATTATTTATATAATCTCATGTATTTTAATTTAAAAAAAATAAAAAAATCTGATGAAAAATTGAAACAAATACATGTTTTTTGACTTTTACTTGAAAAATCTTTTACTCATCTACAAAAGCGAATGAAAAAAACTGCTAAATAGATTCAAAATTTTGTCCTGAGTTTAAAAATACCCAGTGTTTACGTGCTTTTTGCTTTTTTTTGCATGTTATAGGGCTATAGGTACAAGTAGGATATTGCGGTTTCAAAACATACATTTTTAAAATTTATCAATACTGACATTGTAACACTATTATCTGTCATAAATCTCTGAATAACACCCCACATGTACATATTTTTTTTAAAGTAGACAACCCAGGGTATTCAATATGGGGTATGTACAGTCTTTTTTAGTAGCCACTTAGTCGAAAACACTGGCCAAAGTAAGCATTCATATTTGTTTATGTGTGAAAAAAGTAAAAAAACTAAATTGAACGCTAATTTTGGCCAGTGTTTGTGACCAAGTGGTTACTAAAAAAGACTGGACATACCCCATTTGCAATACCTTGGGTTGTCTTCTTTTGCAAATGGTCTGCCATCATGGGGGTAATTCTCATTCCTGGGCTACCATACGCTCTCAAAGGCAACGTAACCAACCTGGCCATTTCCAATGTAAAAATATTTGACCCATATATTTGACCCTGTAACTTTCAAAAATACTATAAAACCTGTACATGGGGGGTACTGTTTTACTCAGGAGACATCGCTGAACACAAATATTAGTGTTTAAAAACTGGAAAACGTATCACAACAATTATATCATCAGTAAAAGTGCTGTTTGTGTGTGAAAATGCAAAAAAAGTCACTTTCACTGACAATATCATCGCTGTGATATGTTTTACTGTTTTGAATCACTAATATATTTGTCATTCAACATATCCAAATAGTAGTACCCTATATACAGGGCCACAGAGTGTCAAATATAGAGCACGTAAAGGGTAAAATACAGTGCTAACAAATTAAATTCTCTGGAATTTCGGCCTGGGTTGGCAGGCAGGTCCCTCAAATTGCAATCAATAAAATTACTGAATTATGTAAAAATATTACATAAATACGCACGTAGAATTTAAATATATATGCATATTTATATATTTGAAGTCTACATGTATATTTATATAATTATTTATGTAATTTTGTATATGGGCGTATGTATATTTCTTATTATTTTTATTTATTTTTATATACATAGATATATATACAAATTCATTCTAAGTGTATTTTGATATAAATATATATATATTAATTTTAAAATACAGTTAGAATAAAATTTCATATAGCTATATAATTTTTTTTAAATTTTTTATTATTATTTAAAAAAATTTTTATTTAATTAGTTATTATATATATTATATATATACGTGTGTAATTTAATTATAAGTGTATTTTTATATTAATATAAGTACATATTAATATAAAAATACACTTAGTATGGCATTATATATATATATGATATATAGACATATATTATATAAATATAATATATGTCTATATATCATATATACACATATATAATTATTATTATTTTTTTAATTAACACTAACTTTATTTTATTTTTTGATTTTACACTAGCAGGGAGACTGCCTGTCAGCACAGACAGTCCCCCTGCAGGCAGACACATGGACACCTATTGTGACCATGTGATCGCTGTGTTAAGCGATCACATGGCCACAGGGGTCCTAATTCAGTGTGGGGAGACTGTCTGGGCTGCAGGCAGTCTCCCCACAACCGGAGCAACACTGATCGCCGCGGGGGGAACGACGGCGATCAGGTAAGTAGCTCTGACCGTTAGGACGGTTCAGGACCGTCATCGGTCGGCAACGCAAAAATGCCGATGACGGTCCTGAACCGTCCTCGGTCCTTAAGGGGTTAAGCATCCAATGTTTATAGTTGCTCTATAATTAAAAAAAAAATAGACTATGTTGGTTAAATGTGTTGCTTTGAAGAAAAAAAAAAAACAATCATTCTATGTTGTTTGGAAACTAAAAGTTTTTGTTCACTAAAGCCCCTTGTCAGGATCAGACAGAATAATCTGTGACTGTCCAAAGGCATTTAGGTTGCAAAGAAGATATAATTCAAAAGATTTATCAATGTACAAGTTTTACAACCTAGCCTCTTATTTAGACTGCATGTACTCTAGATTTCGGCGTGTACTGATACAATCAAAAGCCTGAAATCTGAAACCAAATTATAAAAATGCCAAGCCGAATGGTCAGATTAAATAGAAGTGGCCTCTATCTTCCTTCAAATTCGGTTTAACCGAATTTAAACACTAAGCTGTAATGACAAATAAGTGCAATTAGTACCATTATAATAGCTGGTCCACTCAGAAAGGGTTAACCTCAATTACAAAAACATGTGTAGCATATTATCATTAACTAATTTATATTATTTTTTACATTTATAACTGTTACTCTTTTTTCTTTAAACATTGCCTTCTGGTACAACCAATGGCAAATATATTTTTAGTATACCTGCATGATAGTATATCATTTAGGTTCCACTTATGCTGCCAAAACAGCTGTAATGTATAGCGGCATGGACTCCACAGGACCTCTGAACTTGTCCTGTGGTATCTGGCACCAAGACATTTAAGTGCTGTTAGTTATAAATCCTTTAAATCCTGCAAGTTGCAAGGTTGGGCCTCCATAAATCACATTTGTTGTTCAGATTGATATATGGGGAATTTGGAGGCCAAGGTAACACTTTGAACACTTTGCCATGTTCCTTAAACCATTCCTGAAACATTTTTGCACTGTGACAGGGTACATTTTCCTGCTGAAAGATGCCACTGCTATCAGGGAACACCATGGCCATGAGGGTGTGTACATGGTCTGCAACAATCTCTAGGTTGGTGGAATGTGTCAAAGTAACATCCACATTCCAGGACCAAAGATTTTGCATCAGAATATTGCCCAGAACATAACACTGCCTTTGCCAGCCTGCCTTCTCTTCCCCGGATAAAGAACACACAAGCACCTGGCCTTCCCCTTGATCTAACAAAATACATGATTCATCAGACAAGGCAACCTACATTCATTGCTCATTGGTCTGGTTTTGATCCTCAAATACCCTTTCATTATGGGCAATATTATGTTTTTCAGAAATTTGAACTGCAGTAGCTCTTGTTCCCCACGACAATTGCCTTGGGCATCCTTGATCCTGATGACATTTCACTGATTGTCCTTAGTTGCACCACTTTTGGTACATACTTACCACTGCATACTGGAAAACCACACAATACTTGCTGTTCTGGAGATGGTCTGACCCAGTCGTCTAGCCATCACTATTTCCCCTTGGTCAAAGACACTCTTTACACTTGCCCATTTTTAATGCTGCCAACACTTAAACATTCACTTGCTGCCTAATATATTCCACCACTTGACAGGTGCCATTGTAAAAATATGATTCCAGTGCCAATGTCCCTCAGCACTGGATCTGTCTCCTCCATCTGCATCATCACAACGATGGGGGAACCTAATGCACAGGCTTATTTGCATTGCAGGGTTAATGGAACAGGGACACTGCACCCAGACCACTTCATTGAGATTAAGTGGTCTTGGTGCCTATGGTGTCTCCTTATTCTAATTTTAGTTTTGTTAATGTTAGTTTATTTTCAGTTTAGCTTGACTTTGCTTCTATGATTATCTGTTCCTGCCTTCAATGGCTTGGCTAGTGTTATTAACTTTGATCATACTGGCTGTCCTTACCTAAGTTTCCTTAATGTTTCCACTTAACTGTCTTATTCTATATTTTTCATCTTGCTTTATCTTTTAAGCATAGCCATTCTAAGGTCCGATAATACTTTTCCGTTACATTACCTTATTTTAAGACCTAAAAAGACCTTTTAGCCTTACAGCCACTATCTAAAATGCATAAACAATTGAATTCTGTTTAGTTGATCAATTTGGTTGGATACAATTTTTATGTACAGTATTTTTTCTTACTTAGCATAGATAAACCGCTGTTGTGGTATAGCAAGTTGCCTTCACAGCTGTATGGCTGGCAAAAGATTATAGGAGTTGTGGTTCTGCAAGAACTGGAGATCTATGTTCTGGATACATTTGCTCTAGGTGCTCCTTTTAAGTATCATTTGTGTAACTCATATACTCTGATTTCATCAATCTCCCTGGTTCTCAAGGACAAGTCTCAGGTTGTGGGAAAGCTCTCATATTGGCAGAGACTCCATTCATTGGTTTCTGTTTTTACCAAGTCTAACTGTGGAAAATGTATGGGACTTTACAGTGATTAAATCTCTATTATACTAAGGGTCAGAACGGCATCCTTTGTCCCGCACCCAACACCTCTCATGTAGTTAATATCATTTTATAAACACATAAGAGGTTGATTTCTGCAAGTTATTATTTATTATAGGATTTGAAAAGCTTTCTCTTAATGGACTGTTTCAGCAAGTTTCTCTTGTCTTTTTCTCTTTTTCCCATCTGTTTCAAATACATGAGATCTTGTTTATTTAAGGCAGATCTGAGACTTTAGTCCATTGTCAAGTCCTACTCCACTCCTTGGGACCCCATGTTTGAAAGCTTATTTTATTTCACCTATTAAGCCTATGAAGGAGGTCTCGAACTTTATGATATCATAGAATGATCTGGTTCCTAACCTCATCTTCAGAGTCCTGAGGATTCCAGATGTAGTTGGTATAAAAACCCATTCTGGCTCTATTCTCCTTTTGCTTCAAGACCCTCCTGAAGAAATGTCACTTCCTAGTCTTACTTTAAGACATTCATTACACACTATCTACACACTAGATATAGCTGATAGAGTGCTCTTACACAAACATTTTCTGAAATATCTTTTCTTGTCGAAATACATTTTTCCTACATTTTCCATCCTAATTATTGGTATAGAACACAAAAAGCAAGGGTGGAACAGCACTATAATAACTTATCACAAGGGGGCTGCACACCTAAATAGGAAGGTAACCCTCAAAACCTTCAAGGATAAATCGAACAAACAGAAAAAAGGATACAGGTAGTGCCAAAATAAATACAAAATTGTGGTAAGTAATCAAAAGAGGTACCAAGTAAAGGATAAAAATGTCCTTTTGAGGTTTTAAAAGTCTTCAAATGTTGAATAAGATGTCTCCGGAGTGGTATCACACATCAATGGCATATGCAAAAGAAAGAATAGGAGACCAATAGTGCAGTATTGTAAGTCTATGGACTATAGACAACATAGAACTAAAAATTGCCAACTCACGTTTTTCAGCGCTATAACCAGGTCTCGGTAAAACAGCTTACAGTGGTATTTCAACTTCCCACTTGTAGGATATCCCTTAAACGGTACTTGTAGTGTAGTTTACATGCAACTAAAGAAAAAGAAAGCCCATAGTGCTCTCCATATTTGCAAATAAGTAGTAGTAAAATGAAATAAACTTACAATTTTGAGAGCAAACAAACCACTCTATGGTTACAGCGTGAGAAGGCAAAGACCCAACAAACTGCACCAGCTACCGGCCGATCTCGATGCTGAACGCGGACTTAAAACTCTTCGCCAAAGCCATGGCCATTAGAGTCGCGCGCACGCTCCCGGACCTGATACACCCAGACCCAGTCGGATTCATACCCGGGAGGTAAGCCAGGGACAATACCATCCGGGCCCTTAACATCTTACACATGGCCTCGGCCAGCAAACGGGACATGGTGCTGCTATCCACGGATGCCGAAAAGGCATTTGACTGGGTAGACTGGACCTTCATGGCCGAGACACTGAAACACATGGGTTTTGGGCCACACCTGCCGACCTGCGTGGCTGCACTGTACACCGCACCATCAGCACGCATACGGGTCAATGGAGCACTAACAGACACGCTTAACATACGCAACGGTACCCGTCAGGGCTGTCCCGTGTCCCCCCTCCTATTCGCATCACCCTTGAAACCTTCCTTGAAGCGGTCAGGCTAGACGGAGGAATCAGGGGTCAACGCATAGGAAGGAGGGAACACCGAGTGGCGGCATACGCTGACGATATGCTCTTCTTCCTGGAACAACCCAGGATCTCGACAACAAACTTACTAGAGGCTTTCCGGAACTATTACGAAGTATCGATAAACCTGGATAAATCGGAGGCAATGCCGCTCGCCCGAGACAACACTCTACAACAACACATACGTACACAATACCCTTTCAAACTATGCCCAACCAAACTCCACTATCTAGGCATCAGGCTACCAAAGGACATCGCACATATATACCAGATGAATTTCACGCCCCTTCTCGCCACTTTGCACCAGGACATAAAGCGATGGACGACATAGTACATCTCATGGTTCGGCCACATAAATGCAATAAAAATGAACGTTCTACCCCGAATCTTATACTTATTCCAGACGTTACCCACAACCATCCTGCGTGAATTCTTTCAGACGTTAATGACCACCATCAGACGGTTCTTCTGGAACCAGAAGCCAGCATGCATACGGAGATCGACCCTGGAGCAGACAAAGAGTGAAGGAGGCACAGGGCTACCGTCAATCATCACGTACTATCAAGCAACGCATTTTCATCGACTAGTCGACTGGCACGTCAACCCAACCACGAAACAATGGGTTAGCATAGAACTGCAAAAGGCAAAGGGGATGATCCCTGCCCTACTATGGATAGGAGAAGCCACACTGGGGGACATGCTCACAAGGAATCCAATGATAGATGCCACACTGAGGGTCTGGTGCAGAGTGAGATATACCAAGAAACTTACGACATCCCCCAACCCGCTTACACCCATAACTAACAACCCGACGCTGGCAGGAGGACTTAGTCCCGCCGAACTAAAAAACTTCGGAGCAACGGACTGGGTATATATAAGCCAATGGTGCAACAGGAATCTAAAGACCAAGGCTGAACTGCTGCAGGACCGCAGGCCAACCGGGCTGGACGAATTCCGATACCATCAGATTAAAATGTATGCCAAGGCGGTGAAAGGCAAGGATCACTTACATCGCCCACTGCTGCAACTAGAACACATCTGCACGACCAGACAGCACCTCGCACATGGCGTATCGACTCTATACGCCACACTACAGACCAACGGGGACAAGGGCCCTCTAGGCTTCACGGAGCAATGGGAAAGAGAGACAGAGGTTGAATTAACTGACCTCGAATGGGGGAACATTTTCCAGTTGACGCACAAAGGATCCATAAGCACTAAATTTCAAGAATGCAACTACAAGATACTGACACATTGGTACAGGACTCCGGACGTCCTACGGCACGTACATGAATCGTTCCCAAGAGAGTGCTGGCGATGCGGCACGGAAGAAGGCACAGGAATACACATCTAGTGGACGTGCTCCCACATAGTACCATACTGGCGGACGATACACCACGCGATCAAAGAAATCACGGGCACGGATATCCCCTTCGAGCCGCTACCAATGCTACTAAATCACACAAACGTACTACCAAAGACATACAAAAAGGGCCTCACCATACACCTGCTCACAGCAGCAAAAACGCTCATACCAACACTGTGGAAAAGCCCGACAATTCCCTCCTTTCAACAATGGGTCGACAGGGTAGAAACAATCTACAACATGGAAATGATGACGGCCTCGATGCAGGGACGCTCGGACAAGTGTGCCCTGACATGGTTCCCACGGATGGACTATGTGTCTAAGAGAGTGGTGCGGGCTGATGAGGGGGGGCGGGGGTGCCACCACGGCGGTGCAAACACCCCCAACATAATAGCGCAAAACCATAATATATGCCACAACTGACAGAACCACACACCTGACTATTTCCCCCCCCCCCACTCCAGGGACGATAAGCAAGCAACAGAGACGTACAGCCGACACATACCCCAACAAAAGTAGCTAGACCAACGAAGATCACATACCCCAGCAGCAGAGATGAATGAAAGACAGACAGAGGAAGGCACACACGACCGGGGGATGGGGTGGCAAGCTTACCCGGGACTCCCACAGATACATAAAAGATAGGGAGGAAGTAAAGAAAAATCTATCAATAAAAAAGGGCGACTCCACGCTTGGTAAAGGGCTTCATGACCCCACAGAGCTGACAACTAACAAGGGCACCTAACATACAGACCGCCCTCCGATCCATCGCAACCTAATACGACTGACACTAACCATGCACACCTGGCAGGGAACACACCACCACACGCGATGAAGGACGTGACAGACCCACACAAAGGACCAAAAGGAATACCAACACCGATAGAAACACTTGGAGACATACTAATCCAATAGACACCAAGATATCACTAACCAGGAGTAAAAACCCAACCCCCCAAACAAACCTGGAGCAATAGAGCGAAGACATAACCAGACAACAGCACATGCACAGCCAACGCCAAAAACTCGATCCAGGGCCCACAAATGAACCACAAACAATTGCTATGATCACCCGATCTCATAGGGCAAAAGAAACAGAGCATGCAAAACACCCAAAAAGGGAAACACACTAAAACATGGAGTCCCGACTCGGGAACAAGCTATATAGATGAGCCCCAAAATGAGACCAAGCAAAAGGCACACACAACGAAGCACAGCAAGGGGTCATAAAGCAAAATGAAGACATTGACAGACCAACTGAAATAACTACCAAGGTATATAAACACTTACACACACGTAAACACAGATACTAATAACAGATCATCAACGCGGAAACACGCCCTTCTCTCGCCCAAATAGAACCGAATATGCCTAGTTCTGTTCACCTCCACACATCAGAGGTTATATTGTTTTACTAATGTTCATTTAAACATGTTCAATGCTACAACATGATTATTATGTTGATTGTCTGAAACTGAAAAATAAAAAATAAAGAATGTCAAAAAAAAAAAATCATTAAGATTAACCAGAAGGTCTCTGGCAGCGGTTTCATCTTGTATATTTTCTGCTAAACCTTCCGAAAAAGAAGCCACCAAACCACTATTGGTCCAGTCAACCTCAGAAGCTAATGTCTTGAACTCTATGGCGTAATCGGCTACAGAGCGGGTGCCTTGTTTTATTCAGCGTTTTTCTCTTTGACCTATCTGTAGGGAAGGAACCAGGGGAAGCCTCAAAATGATATTCAATTTGGTTAAGGAAACCTCTGAATTCTTTAGAATCACCGCCAAAACGAGGGGGAGGTGAAAAGGTTATGGATGGAGGTTTATATACTACAGGTGCAGGTATAGGTGGCTGAACTACAGGTGGTACCGGGGATGCCTCCAGATAAGCAGTAGTGATGTCGCAAACACGAAATTTTCGGTTCGCGAATGGCGAACGCGAACTTCCGCAAATGTTCGCGAACCGGCGAACCGGGCGAACCGCCATAGACTTCAATGGGCAGGCGAATTTTAAAACACACAGGGACTCTTTATGGCCACAATAGGGATGGAAAAGTTGTTTCAAGGGGACTAACACCTGGACTGTGGCATGCCGGAGGGGGATCAATGGCAAAACTCCCATGGAAAATTACACAGTTGATGCAGAGTCTGGTTTTAATCCATAAAGGGCAGAAATCACCTAACATTCCTAAATCACAATGATTATGGATTGACACCTGACATATGACATATTGACACCTTGACATATGGATTGACACCTGTCCTCAGAGCCCCTGATGCACACGGACACAGAGCAGAATAGAGACTGTTCCCCCTACATAGGGTCACTTGGCAGATATGGATTGACACCTGTCCTCAGAGACCATGATACACACCGACACAGAGCAGAATAGAGACTGTTCTCCTACATAGGGTCACTTGGCAGATATGGATTGACACCTGTCCTCAGAGCCCATGATACACACTGACACAGAGCAGAATAGAGACTGTTCCCCCTACATAGGGTCACTTGGCAGATATGGATTGACACCTGTCCTCAGAGCCCCTGATACACACTGACACAGAGCAGAATAGAGACTGTTCCCCCTACATAGGGTCACTTGGCAGATATGGATTGACACCTGTCCTCAGAGACCATGATACACACTGACACAGAGCAGAATAGAGACTGTTCCCCCTACATAGGGTCACTTGGCAGTTATGGATTGACACCTGTCCTCAAATCCCCTGATACACACTGACACAGAGCAGAATAGAGACTGT
>OW240913.1:175210422-175221983 GCA_933207985.1 Pelobates cultripes
CTAAAACTTAGCAATTTTATTTATTATCAATTGAATTCTTATAATACAAAATTCAAACGTAAAACTAAAAGATTACCCCCCACTACTCTCCCATATCCTCCCCACTACAACGCCCTTCCCCAATTGCAGCAATCAACTTACTTCAGCCCCTAATCACCATCTTACATCCCCCATCCCCCACATACTCCCCACTACAGCGCCTTTCCCCAATTGCAGCAATCAACTTACTTCAGCCCCTAATCACCATCTTACATCCCCCATCCCCCACTACATTTCCTAACCCCCCACTACAGCCCCTGCCCCCCACCAACTACAGTCCATAGCCCACTACTATAGCTCTTAGCTACTCAATCACAGCCCCTATCACCCCACTTCAACCTACTACCAGTCCACCTTACAAGATTAGGTTCTGGATCTGCCTATATATATAAACTAAGTAAAGAGATGCCCTCACAGGACTTGTAGAGTGAAAAAAGAGAATTTATTCCAATAGGTATTTACATTAAAAAAAAGCGATGTTTCGACCCATTCGGGCATATTAAATAATATGCACTTTTTAATATTGGGTATTATTTCACATATTCACATTTCTATTTTTTAATTAGAGATTTTTTGGTGTGGACTGATTGTGGTATTGTTATTGAGCATTTGAATATTGTGTAAGCTATTAACAGGTATATGCTTATGGATGATTTGAATTTTACTGAGTTTGCATTATTTAGCAAACAGCCTGCAGCACCCGTATAAAAGCAGGGTTCATCAGTTCTGTTATTGTTCTTTCCTCACAAACCGGTATTTCAATAAAATTCTAAATAATGATAACTATTGTAAGTGCCTGAAAGCACCTTGTGAAATAATTTTCTCCAGGCTTGAAACAGAGCTGCAATATTTATTTAAAAAAAATGTGTAAAAACAAAATGCCTTTGTTCCAAAGTACTTATGTTTAACAAAAGTTAAATTCCGAAGACTGAAATTAGTGCTGACACTCTCATAGTTCTATAGCAATTAGATATTTTTCATTTTCTTATAAAAACAGGTAATTCACTGGAGGTTAAAATGTCTTTTGGTGGCCGGGTGCCATTACAAGTACAATGTGTTTGTTTGACGGGGCTCCTGTACACCGACTTAGTACCTTGATAGTGAGGAATTTTCTCTGTCAGGAATTTTCCCTTGCCATGGTCTTTTGTATCAATTTGCAACTCTCTGTATTTCTCCTTTTCCCCAAACCATATGGCGAGATGCCCCAATGAACGAGATAAGACAAAGTAAGGTTCAAAGTGACTACTAACATTTAATGAGCTGTGTAACAGGTTTTATACAGCAGGAAACAGGGGTGGTTGTTACAAGCATTATCCAATCCTAATAAAATCATTTATCTTAACATCTTAACCTATAGCAAGACTGCAGGTGTATCTTCATGTTCGGGCCTTGCTCAAAGCTAAATTTCACTATAACTTCGCACTTCAAATTACTATGCATGCGCACTACGAATTAAAGAGATTTACTACTAAGTTCTAAATTATACATTACTATGCAGTTATGATCAAAGGGAGAAAACCAGGAAATAAGGCCGACAGACAGAAACATACAGGATATAACACCTATTACTTGATACATGATATTCTACAGCTCTTAATTGTCTAGGTGTAGTGATGTCGCGAACACGAAATTTTTGGTTTGCGAATGGCGAACGCAAACTTCCGCAAATGTTCGTGAACCGGGCGAACCGCCATAGACTTCAATGGGCAGGCGAATTTTAAAACACACAGGGACTCTTTCTGGCCACAATAGTGATGGAAAAGTTGTTTCAAGGGGACTAACACCTGGACTGTGGCATGCCGGAGGGGGATCCATGGCAAAACTCCCATGGAAAATTACACAGTTGATGCAGAGTCTGGTCTTAATCCATAAAGGGCATAAATCACCTAACATTCCTAAATCACAATGGATATGGATTGACACCTGACATATGACATATTGACACCTTGACATATGGATTCACACCTGTCCTCAGAGACCCTGATACACACTGACACAGAGCAGAATATGGACTGTTCCCCCTACATAGGGTCACTTGGCAGATATGGATTGACACCTATCCTCAGGATCACTGATAAAGAGCAGAATAGGGACTGTTCCCCCTACATAGTGTTACTTGGCAGATATGGATTGACACCTATCCTCAGGATCCCTGATACACACTGACACAGAGCAGAATAGGGACTGTTCCCCCTACATAGGGTCACTTGGCAGATATGGATTGACACCTATCCTAAGGATCCCTGATACATACTGACACAGAGCAGAATAGGGACTGTTCCCCCTACATAGGGTCACTTGGCAGATATGGATTGACACCTATCCTAAGGAACCCTGATACACACTGACACAGAGCAGAATAGGGACTGTTCCCCCTACATAGGGTCACTTGGCAGATATGGATTGACACCTATCCTAAGGATCACTGATACACACTGACACAGAGCAGAATAGGGACTGTTCCCCCTACATAGGGTCACTTGGCAGATATGGATTGACACCTATCCTAAGGATCCCTGATAAACACTGACACAGAGCAGAATAGGGACTGTTCCCCCTACATAGGGTCACTTGGCAGATATGGATTGACACCTATCCTCAGGATCCCTGATACACAATGACACAGAGCAGAATAGGGACTATTCCCCCTACATAGGGTCACTTGGCAGATATGGATTGACACCTATCCTCAGGATCCCTGATACACACTGACACAGAGCAGAATAGGGACTGTTCCCCCTACATAGGGTCACTTGGCAGATATGGATTGACACCTATCCTAATGATCCCTGATACACACTGACAAAGAGCAGAATAGGGACTGTTCCCCCTACATAGGGTCACTGGCAGATATGAATTGACACCTGTCCTAAGGATCCCTGATACACACTGACAAAGAGCAGAATAGGGACTGTTCCCCCTACATAGGGTCACTTGGCAGATATGGATTGACACCTGTCCTCAGAGACCATGATACACACTGACACAGAGCAGAATAGAGACTGTTCTCCTACATAGGGTCACTTGGCAGGCATGGATTGACACCTGTCCTCAGAGCCCCTGATACACACTGACACAGAGCAGAATAGAGACTGTTCCTCCTACATAGGGTCACTTAGCAGATATGGATTGACACCTGTCCTCAGAGATCATGATACACACTGACACAGAGCAGAATAGAGACTGTTCCCCCTACATAGGGTCACTTGGCAGATATTGATTGACACCTGTCCTCAGAGACCATGATACACACTGACACAGAGCAGAATAGGGACTGTTCCCCCTACATAGGGTCACTTGGCAGATATGGATTGACACCTATCCTCAGGATCCTGATACACACTGACACAGAGCAGAATAGGGACTGTTCCCCCTACATAGGTTCACTTGGCAGATATGGATTGACACCTATCCTAAGGATCCCTGATAAACACTGACACAGAGCAGAATAGGGACTGTTCCCCCTACATAGGGTCACTTGGCAGATATGGATTGACACCTATCCTAAGGATCTCTGATAAACACTGACACAGAGCAGAATAGGGACTGTTCCCCCTACATAGGGTCACTTGGCAGATATGGATTGACACCTATCCTAAGGATCCCTGATACACACTGACACAGAGCAGAATGGGGACTGTTCCCCCTACATAGGGTCACTTGGCAGGTATGGATTGACACCTATCCTCAGGATCCCTGATACACGCTGACACAGAGCAGAATAGGGACTGTTCCCCCTACATAGGGTCACTTGGCAGATATGGATTGACACCTATCCTCAGGATCCCTGATACACACTGACACAGAGCAGAATAGGTGTTCCCCCTACATAGGCTTACTTGGCAGATATGGATTGACACCTATCCTAAGGATCCCTGATAAACACTGACACAGAGCAGAATAGGGACTGTTCCCCCTACATAGGGTCACTTGGCAGGTATGTATTGACACCTATCCTAAGGATCCCTGATAAACACTGACACAGAACAGAATAGGGACTGTTCCCCCTACATAGGGTCACTTGGCAGATATGGATTGACACCAGTCCTAAGGATCCCTGATTCACACTGACACAGAGCAGAATAGGGACTGTTCCCCCTACATAGGGTCACTTGGCAGATATGGATTGACACCTGTCCTCAGAGACCATGATACACACTGACACAGAGCAGAATAGAGACTGTTCCCCCTACATAGGGTCACTCGGCAGATATGGATTGACACCTGTCCTAAGGATCCCTGATACACACTGACACAGGCAGGAATAGGGACTGTTCCCCTACATAGGGTCACTTGGCGGGTGGCGGATTGACACCCTGTCGAGACCTGATACACACTGACACAGAGCAGAATAGAGACTGTTCCTCCCACTTAGCAGATATGAATTGACACCTGTCCTCAGAGATCATGATACACACTGACACAGAGCAGAATAGAGACCGTTCCCCCTACATAGGGTCACTTGGCAGATATGGATTGACACCTATCCTAAGGATCACTGATACACACTGACACAGAGCAGAATAGGGACTGTTCCCCCTACATAGGGTCACTTGGCAGATATGGATTGACACCTATCCTCAGGATCACTGATACACACTGACACAGAGCAGAATAGGGACTGTTCCCCCTACATAGGGTCACTTGGCAGATATGGATTGACACCTATCCTCAGGATCCCTGGTACACACTGACACAGAGCAGAATAGGGACTGTTCCCCCTACATAGGGTCACTTGGCAGGCATGGATTGACACCTATCCTAAGGATCACTAGTACACGACACAGAGCAGAATAGGGACTGTTCCCCCTACATAGGGTCACTTGGCAGATATGGATTGACACCTGTCCTCAGAGCCCCTGATACACACTGACACAAGGCAGAATAGAGACTGTTCCTCCTACATAGGGTCACTTGGCAGATATGGATTGACACCTGTCCTCAGAGACCATGATACACACTGACACAGAGCAGAATAGAGACTGTTCCCCCTACATAGGGTCACTTGGCAGATATGGATTGACACCTGTCCTAAGGAACCCTGATACACACTGACACAGAGCAGAATAGGGACTGTTCCCCCTACATAGGGTCACTTGGCAGATATGGATTGACACCTATCCTAAGGATCACTGATACACACTGACACAGAGCAGAATAGGGACTGTTCCCCCTACATAGGGTCACTTGGCAGATATTGATTGACACCTATCCTAAGGATCCCTGATACACACTGACACAGAGCAGAATAGGGACTGTTCCCCCTACATAGGGTCACTTGGCAGATATGGATTGACACCTATCCTCAGGTGTGGCAACCGACAACCACATTGCCAGACCGTGACTCTGGAAGGGAAAGAGGTACAGGGGCTACGTGATTCCGGCGCTACCTTAACTTTGGTTGCCCCGCATTTGGTGTCAGGATTAGCACATACCGGGGGATCGGTAGCAGTCCGGGTAGCAGGGGGTGCCATGTACCGGCTACCAACTGCCAAGGTACATCTGAATTGGGGTGCGGGGGAAGGTATGGTGGAGGTGGGGCTGATGCACAAGTTACCAGCTGATGTTGTTTTGGGGAATGACCTGGGGCAAATGACTTCCGCTTTTGTGCCCCAAAGTCCTCGCCATGAGGCATATCCAGTGACCACCCGTCAGCAGGCTCGCACCACGGCTTCATCTTCCACACACTCTGAGGCTCAGGTAAGAGACAATGTACCCCGTGTAACCCGTGTTTCCTGGGATACCCCGACTGACTTTGAGGCAGAGGTTAAAAACGATCCCACGTTGCAAATTTATAAGGATAAGGCGACAGCTGGTCAGACAGGTTTAGAGGGAGAACAGTATGTATGGGAGAAAAATCTGTTATATCGTGTTGCTGAGCGGGTGGTAGGGGGGTCTGTACATGTGACTAATAAGCAGCTTATAGTGCCCCAGAAATACCGGCAGGAACTGCTTAGAATTGCCCACGATATTCGCTGTCTGGGCATTTAGGGATGACAAGAACGAGGTACAGATTGACACATGCATTTTTCTGGCCAGGTATATCTAGAGATGTGAGACAGTATTGTCAGACATGTGACATTTGTCAGAGAGTGGGAAAAAGGGGTGACCGCCACAAAGCGAAATTGTGCCCCCTTCCCATTATTGAAGAACCCTTTAGCAGAGTAGCAGTGGATATAGTAGGACCACTGTCCAAGCCTAGCCCTTCCGGCAAGCGGTATATTCTGACCATTGTAGATTATGCCACCCGGTACCCGGAGGCTATAGCCCTTTCCAATATACAAGCAGAAACGGTAGCCGAAGCTATGATGAAGATATTTTCCAGGATGGGATTTCCCCAAGAGATAATTTCGGATAGGGGGACCCAATTTACAGCCGAAGTGACCCACCAGCTATGGAAGTTATGTGGCATTAAGCCAATTGTAAATTCTGCCTATCACCCGCAGTCCAATGGGTTGTGTGAGCGCTTTAACGGTACCTTGAAGCAGATGCTCAGGACATTTGGGGAGTCCCATAAAGACTGGGAGAGGTTTTTACCCCATCTGCTTTTTGCGTACCGAGAAGTGCCACAGGAATCTACCGGCTTCTCTCCGTTTGAGTTATTGTTTGGGAGAAGGGTGAGGGGACCCCTAGACTTAATTAGAGAACATTGGGAGGGGGGGAGCAGTGCAGATGGAGTCCCCATTGTGCCATACGTGCTGGAGTTCCGGGACCGCTTGGAGGCTCTAACCCAAACCGTACGGGAGAACCTCCGGGCGGCTCAGCGGCGACAGCGCCGGTGGTACGATAGGGGAGCCAGAGACCGTAGCTTTCAGGTGGGACAGAAAGTTCTAATTTTGAAACCTGTCCGCACAGACAAGCTACAGGCCACCTGGCAGGGCCCATACCAAGTGGTAGAACAGAGATGTGACACCACTTATGTGATCGGCCCGTGCTCTGGGGTAGGGAAACGACGCATGCTCCATGTGAACATGCTCAAACCCTATCACCAGAGAATAGAGGAGGTAGCAGCCATCTGTGCCCCAGCCACTGAGGATTATGAGAATCTGCCCTTGCCAGACATGTTAGAAAAGGAAGATTCTGCAGAAAACGCTACAGGTGTGCAGCTGGGGGAGCGGCTAAGTCTCCAGGAGCGTGCCCAGGTACAGGAGTTGATTGCGGCAAAAGGTGCTACCTTCTCCAATTTACCAGGGTACACTCTGTTAGCTACCCACCGAGTAGAGACCCCAGGACAGCTCCCTATGAGACAGACTCCGTATCGTATCCCTGAAGCAGTAAGGGAGCACATGAGGAAAGAAATTGAGGAAATGTTGCAGTTAGGGGTTATCGAACATTCAGATAGCCCCTGGGCATCACCGGTAGTGCTAGTACCCAAGAAGGATGGCACCACGCGGTTTTGTGTAGACTACCGGAGGCTCAATGGCAAAACAGTGTCTGACGCCTACCCGATGCCCCGTATAGACGAGCTGCTAGATAGGATGGCAAGAGGCCAGTATCTCACTACCATTGATCTGTGTAAGGGATACTGGCAGATTCCACTAGCCGAGGAGGCCATCCCCAAGTCGGCGTTTGTCACCCCGTTTGGCCTGTATCAATTTCGGGTCATGCCTTTCGGGATGAAAAACGCTCCGGCTACCTTTCAGAGGATGGTAGATCGGCTACTGGACGGGTTCCAAGAGTACGCCTGTGCGTACTTAGATGATATAGCCATTTATAGCCAGACCTGGGCAGATCATTTGAAACATATTAGTGTGGTCATTGACCGTATTGGAGAGGCAGGGCTGACACTAAAACCTAGCAAGTGTCACATAGGGATGGCAGAGGTACAGTACCTGGGTCACAGGGTAGGATGGGGACAGCAGAGGCCCGAACCGGCCAAGATAGAGGCAGTAGCTAAGTGGCCTACCCCCAGGACAAAGACACAAGTATTGGCGTTCCTTGGTACCGCTGGTTACTACAGAAAATTTGTGCCCAATTACAGCGCCCTGGCCAAACCCCTGACGGACTTGACCAAGAAAAACTTGCCACGACAGGTCAACTGGGCCCCAGAGTGTGAACAGGCATTCCATGAACTAAAAACTGCATTAACTAAGGCTCCTGTGTTAACTGCCCCTGATCCAACTAAGCGATTTCTTGTTCACACAGACGCTTCCATGTTTGGATTGGGGGCAGTACTGAGCCAAGTGGGAGCTGATGGCGGAGAACATCCCGTAGCTTACTTAAGCAGAAAATTACTACCAAGGGAAGTAGGCTACGCCGCCATCGAGAAGGAATGCCTGGCCGTGGTGTGGGCCCTCAAAAAGTTACAACCTTATTTGTATGGACAACCATTCTCCTTGCTCACAGATCACAACCCGTTAGTGTGGCTACACAGGGTGTCAGGAGACAATGCCCGGCTGTTGCGCTGGAGTTTGGCGCTGCAGCCGTTTGATTTCACGATCCATTATCGCCCTGGAAAACAGAATGGTAACGCCGATGGGTTGTCCAGACAGACAGAACTTGAGAAATGATCTGTGAGCACTCCCCCGGACATTCCCAAGCCGATCCGTTGGGATCAGACTGTGTATGCCGGCTTGGTTTTGGGGGAGCATTGTGGCAAACCTAGCCACTTGGGACTGCCTAAGATAGAATGGTTGTGCCTATTTTCTGTTGTGTACTGCGCGCCGGTATAGTGTGGCGTCTCCGGCTATGTTTAATTTATGCTGTACTGTGTATGTCTGTTCGAATCCTCCCCATTAGTTAGCATTGCTATTAAAACTGACTAAGTTGTATATTTTGAAGTAGAAAGGTAACGGTTTATGTCCTCGTAGTTTTCATTAGTGTATGTTACAGCAGGGGCTGTTGGGAGGAGGACCTGGAAACGGTAGTCTCCCTCCAGTCCCCTCAACCAAAACCCCTGCTGCCCATCTTTGGAAACCACTGTTGAGTGACCTGCTTTAAATATCGAGTGATTTTAAAGAAACGGTTAGGTGACCTGCTTTAAATATCGTCTTTTGAATAAAGGTGGCAGTTGACTCTCGAACTGTGTTTCGTCTGGTTCTTGGGAGGATTTGGGAATATTGCCTGCTTCCGGCTTTTAGTTTATTGCATTCTGCACCAGCGGGAGATCTGGGATTATAAAATTGCAGCTCCGCAGCAGGGACTGTATGATGTTATGTCGATCGGGTAGTTAATAGGGTTACGCCCGGCTTCACAGTGACAGACCAAACTCCCGTTAGCACCATGAAACAGCATAAACCGGTCCATTTGCACCGGCTTTATTTCCCCATTTGCACAGGTTGGATACCAAGCTAGCCATGTCCCGTTCCTTGTCCTCACTGATGTCATTGAAGGTCTCTTCCTCCACCCAGCCACGTACAACACCAAGGGTCCCCGAAAGGTGAAAACAAGCCCCCTGGGACGCCTGCTGTGTTTGGTCTTCCACCTCCTCAAAGTCACCTTCCTCCTCTGTCTCCTCTTCTTCAGACTCCTCTCTCTGCGTTGCCTCTCTCTGCGTTATTATAAGGTGTGTTAAGTAGTATTATTCTTACCAGTTTAATCCCTGTTATGTGCCTTTTTTTTTGGTTTGGTTTTCGAAACCACAGTGCAGCACCAGAGGCCCGAAAAATTAGGCATGTACACATGCCTGAAAAATTAGGTATTGTTGCAGCGGAAAGAAGGATTGATGTTTGTTTCCCAGGCAGAAAGTGCCCTAAAACAGTGTTCCCCAAACCCCGGGCCGCGGACCGGTACGTGGATCAAACGGTACCGGGCCGCCCGAGGAACTTTAATTTCACTGTGGCGGCTGAGGCGCAGAGCATTGCGACCTCCTGAGCCCGCCCATTGTGTGACAATAGCGAATGAAAATTCCCTATTGTTACACTGATCCTCCTCCTGGGTCCTCCCGCTTCCTGATTGGCCGTAAGGCAAACCCCACGCCATTGGCCGAACTCAATCTGGGCCTTCAGGGGAAAATGACAAATGTTTTCAAGCCAAAATGGAGTTGTGGGGACGGCGCGTGAACAGAGGCATTTTGGACATGTTTCAGACATTAGCGGGGATTTTAGGCGAGACTGAGCTTGAACATTTATTCTGCCAGTTGGTGCACAATCACCTGTCTTTGCTTTTAAAAGAGTTTGAGCGCTACTTCCCAACCACAAAAGACCCACGAACTTGTAAGGAATGGATCCGCGACCCATTTGCCAACAAATCAGGCGAATCTAGCATGTCTATGCAAGAAGAAGAACAACTGCTGGAGATTGCAAATGACGGTGGCCTTAAAACTATGTTCGAGACAACAACTCTGCCGGTGTTCTGGATTAAAGTCATGGCAGAATACCCTGAGATTGCCACCACAGCATTTAAATCCCTATTGCCATTTCCGACAACCTATCTGTGTGAAGCGGGGTTTTCTGCAGTGACAGCAACCAAAACAAAACAGCGGAATACACTGGACATAAGCAACACACTTCAGGTGTCATTGTCTCCTATTACCCCCAGATGGAACCGTCTCGTTGCGAAGAAACAAGCTCAGGGTTCTCATTGATTTGGCATTCTAGTGAGTTAAATAAAATAAATCACTTTATATTCATTTTTTGGTGTAGCTGTATTTTATTTTGAAGGCATGTTTAAATACAATTAAATTAAAATTATTAAATCAAAACAAGCGGGCCACGGAAAAATTATCAAACGTTTACCGGTCCGCGGCGATAAAAAGGTTGGGGAGCACTGCCCTAAAACATTGCGGCTTGAACACTAGTTGGTGGCGGATAAGTCACGCAAGTCAACCGGCATTCAGAGCTAAAATACAGCAGCGTGTGGACCATTTTTAGCCCAAGGCAGCTCATCTCATCAGGCCTTTTTTAGTCGAATGTATCGCCCACTGTCAGTCCCGTCGGGATCCATCCCTCATTCATCTTAATAAAGGTGAGGTAATCTAGACTTTTTTGACCTAGGCGACTTCTCTTCTCAATGACAATACCTCCTGCTGCACTGAAGGTCCTTTCTGACAGGACACTTGAAGAGGGGCAGGCCAGAAGTTCTATCGCAAATTGGGATAGCTCAGGCCACAGGTCAAACCTGCACACCCAGTAGTGAAGGGGTTCATCGCTCCTCAGAGTGTCGATATCTGCAGTTAAGGCGAGGTAGTCTGCTACCTGTCGGTCGAGTCGTTCTCTGAGGGTGGACCCCGAAGGGCTGTGGCGATGCGTAGGACTTAAAAAGCTCCGCATGTCCTCCATCAACAACATGTCTGTAAAGCGTCCTGTCCTTGCCGGCGTGGTCATGGGAGGAGGAGGATTACTTTCACCTCTTCCCTGTTAGATTCCCGTTGTGCTGTGACATCACCCTTATACGCTGTGTAAAGCATACTTTTAATTTATTTTGCAAATGCTGCATCCTTTCCGACTTGTTGTAATTTGGTAACATTTCAGGCACTTTCTGCTTATACCGGGGGTCTAGTAGCGTGGACACCCAGTACAAGTCGTTCTCCTTCAGCCTTTTTATACGAGGGTCCCTCAACAGGCACGACAGCATGAAAGACC